>CM042401.1:11222462-11822462 GCA_023634145.1 Thymallus thymallus
GAGGAACCAGGCTCTGTGGGGTGGCCAGTCCTCTTCTGGCTGTGCCGGGTGAAGATGATAAGAGTACATGGCCATTAAGGCCAGATCGTTCTTCAAGATGTCCAAACGTTCCTAGATGAACCAGCAGGGTCAAATAATAATCACAGTGGTTGTAGAGGGTGCAACAGGTCCATACCTCAGAAGTAAATGTCAGTTGGCTTTTCATAGCCGAGCATTCAAGTCGAGACAGCAGGTACAAGACAAGGTAGCACGACCGGTGAACAGGTCAGGGTTCCGTAGCCACAGGCAGAACAGCAGAAACTGGTTCAGCAGCACGACCAGGTGGACTGGAGACAGAGACAGCCAGAAGTCGTCAGGTCAGGCAGTCCTGAGGCATGATAGTCTTGAGGCATGGTAGGCCAGGTAGTCCCGAGGCATGGTCCTAGGGCTCAGGTCCTCCGGGAGGGGACAGAGAGGAAGAGAGAGGTATGGGAGAATTAGAGGGAGCATATTTAAGATCACACAGGACACCAGATAAAAGCTCCCTGGCACATAGACTATTACAGCATAGATACTGGAGACTGAGACCGGGGGCGGGGTGTTGTGGTTGTGTTGTGACTATGATGTAAGGTCGTAATAACGTTGCTGTGATGTTGTGGTTATGACTATGATGTAAGGTCGTAATAACGTTGCTGTGATGTGGTTGTGACTAAGATGTAAGGTCGTAATAACGTTGCTGTGATGTTGTGGTTGTGACTATGCTGTAAGGTCGTAATAACGTTGCTGTGATGTTGTGGTTATGACTATGATGTAAGGTCGTAATAACGTTGCTGTGATGTGGTTGTGACTATGATGTAAGGTCGTAATAACGTTGCTGTGATGTGGTTGTGACTAAGATGTAAGGTCGTAATAACGTTGCTGTGATGTTGTGGTTATGACTATGATGTAAGGTCGTAATAACGTTGCTGTGATGTGGTTGTGACTAAGATGTAAGGTCGTAATAACGTTGCTGTGATGTGGTTGTGACTATGATGTAAGGTCGTAATAACGTTGCTGTGATGTTGTGGTTATGACTATGATGTAAGGTCGTAATAACGTTGCTGTGATGTTGTGGTTGTGACTATGCTGTAAGGTCATAATAACGTTGCTGTGATGTTGTGGTTATGACTATGATGTAAGGTCGTAATAACGTTGCTGTGATGTTGTGGTTGTGACTATGATGTAAGGTCGTAATAATGTTGCTGTGATGTGGTTGTGACTATGATGTAAGGTCGTAATAACGTTGCTGTGATGTTGTGGTTGTGGTTGTGACTATGCTGTAAGGTCGTAATAACGTTGCTGTGATGTTGTGGTTGTGACTATGCTGTAAGGTCGTAATAACGTTGCTGTGATGTTGTGGTTATGACTATGATCTAAGGTCGTAATAACGTTGCTGTGATGTTGTGGTTGTGACTATGATGTAAGGTCGTAATAACGTCGCTGTGATGTTGTGGTTGTGTTATCCAGATGACTATGATGAGGAGCAGACTGGAGGAGGACAAAACGTTTTATATGATGAGAAACAGGGAACCATCTACAGCTACACCTACTTCCACTTTGTCTTCTTCCTGGGTTCACTCTACGTCATGATGACTGTCACCAACTGGTTCCAGTAAGTAGCAGAGTTACTGGGGAAACTCTTACTATTAGTAGAGTTACTGGGGAAACTCTTACTATTAGCAGAGTTACTGGGGAAACTCTTACTATTAGCAGAGTTACTGGGGAAACTCTTACTATTAGCAGAGTTACTGGGGAAACTCTTACTATTAGCAGAGTTACTGGGGAAACTCTTACTATTAGTAGAGTTACTGGGGAAACTCTTACTATTAGTAGAGTTACTGGGGAAACTCTTACTATTAGCAGAGTTACTGGGGAAACTCTTACTATTAGTAGAGTTACTGGGGAAACTTTAATTATAGCTTCAGTTACTAGAACAGTTACTGGGGAAACTTCAGCTAGCTTCAGTTAATAGAAAAGTTACTGGTGAAACTTAAATGATAGCTTCAGTTAGTAGAAGAGTTACTGGGAAACATAAATTATAGCTTTAGTTAGTAGAAGAGCTACTGGGAAACATTAATTATAGCTTCAGTTAGTAGAAGAGTTACTGGGAAACATCAGCTAGTAGAAGAGTTACTGAGAAACTTTAATTATAGCTTCAGTTAGTATAAAAGTTACTGGGGAAACTTTAATTATAGCTGCAGTTAGTAGAAGAGTTAGCCTACTGCGGAAACTTTAACTAGATCCCAATTAGTAGTAGAGTTACTAGGGAAACTTTAGAGTGTCTCTGTAGTTATTCCGCTAATTTACATTTTGTATAAAGCTAATGCTATGTTTGTTTTGCCGTAGCTATGACAACCATAAGATAGAGAAGCTGCTGGATGGCAGTTGGTCTGTGTTCTGGATCAAGATGGCGTCCTGCTGGGTCTGTCTCATCCTCTACACGTGGACCCTGCTCGCCCCCATGGTCTGCCCCAAACGCTTTGAGGCCTAACACACACACACACACACACACACACACACACACACACACACACACACACACTAAAACATAGCCCTACTTTCAGCTTTCTACATGTTTTTTTTGTGTTGCGTTTCTTTTAAAAAAATTTAGTGTTTTCTATTGACTTTTTTTTTACCAGCTATGAATACTTTACGTGGTTAAGCTATTTTTGCCTTGAAGGCAGTTGATGTCTTTCTTTTTTTACTACCATTGATGTATAGAGTTACATTCAGGGTTTTACTCATAGACTGACTCTTGGGGGTGCCTAAAAAAATAGGCTGGACCAATGTTCATACAATAATGTATATGGCTCCCCTTGGTCATAGTGGTGTCCTGGTTCTGTTATGGGAGTGTCCAGCACCAATGTCATTTTCCGGTGATGGACCCAGACCTCCATATTGTTATTTTATTCCCATGAAGAGGAGTTCCATTTCTCAGGCTCATATATCAGCTGGAAGTGTCTTGCTTGCTTGTTATTGAACCCTTTTGTAGAAGACATTTTCTATGCAATAAAACAAGCTGTTTTTATTTGATTTGCCTGTCTCCTTTTGAGCCAGAACTTTTATTACCAGACATTTGTCGTTTGTACACACACATTTCTTGTACAGTGTTGTGTTTTCCAAATAAGCTAGTCTGACTAGCAGAGTGCAGGCGGGCATGTAGAGGCCTGTGGGACCAGAGAGTCACTACTGTTGAAGGGAGGGAGGCATAGTTGCAATCATGGAGGTTTTCACACAAGTACCTCCTCCCTCTATAACTGCCACAATCCTCCAACTCCTCGGCCCTAGAAACTTGCTAGGTGTGCTCTCTGTCGTTGCCTGTTGCTGATGAAGGGTTACATACAGAGCCCCTTTCGGGTGTTTGAGAACAGAAGGGGAAGGGGATATGGGCCATGAACCGGGACCTTAGTATATGGTGGTGGTTACTCAACACTGGTTGTTGATGTTACTGACTGAACAAACCCAGACCAAGACTTGTCTGACAGGGAGCAAGAAACTATTCTCCAAAACTCCAAACCCTTCAGCTATTCTGCTTTTCTGTTGTTACACTTACAACCCTACAGTATATAACCCTTTTGATACTAATATGAAATATGTACACTTTGGTTTAATATAATAGTATTTGGTATTTGTTGAAGAAAAAAAACTTGAACATTGTGATATTTAAGGTCGGAAGTTTACATACACTTAGGTCATTAAAACACATTTTTCAACCACTCCACAGATTTCATGTTGACAAAATATTGTTTTGGCAAGTCAGGTAGGACATCTACTTTGTGCATGACACAAGTAATTCTTCCAACAATTGTTAACAGACAGATTATTTCACTTGTAATTCACTATATCACAATTCCAGTGGGTCAGAAGTTTACATACACTAAGTTGACTGTGTCATGGCTTTAGAAGCTTCTGATAGGCTAATTTACATCATTTGAGTCAATTGGAGGTGTACCTGTGGATGTATTTCAAGGCCTACCTTCAAACTCAGTGCCTCTTTGCTCGACATCACAGGAAGATCAAAAGAAATCAGAAAAATAATTGTAGACTTCAACTCTAGTTCATCCTTGGGAGCAACTTCCAAACGCCTGAAGGTACCACGTTCATCTGTACAAACAATAGTACGCAAGTATAAACACCATGGGACCACGCAGCCATCATACTGCTCAGGAAGGAGACGCGTTCTGTCTCCTAGAGTTGAACGTACTTTGGTGTGAAATCAATCCCAGAACAACAGCAAAGGACCTTGTGAAAATGCTTGAGGAAACAGGTACAAAAGTATCTATATCCACAGTAAAACAAGTCCTATATCGACATAACCGTTTAGCAAGGAAGAATCCACTGATCCAAAACAGCCATAAAAAAGCCAGACTACGGTTTGCAACTGCACATGGGGACAAAGATTGTACTTTTCGGAGAAATGTCCTCTGGTCTGATGAAACAAAAATAGAACTGTTTGGCCATAATGACCATCGTTACGTTTGGAGGAAAAGGGGGAGGCTTGCAAGCCGAAGAACACCATCCCAACCGTGAAGCACGGAGGTGGCAGCATCATGTTGTGGGGGTGCTTTGCTGCAAGAGGGACTGGTGCACTTCACAAAATAGATGGCATCATGAGGCAGGAAAATTATGTGGATATATTGAAGCAACATCTCAAGACATCAGTCAGGAAGTTAAAGCTTGGTCGCAAATGGGTCTTCCAAATGGACAATGACCGCAAGCATACTTCCAAAGTTGTGGCAAAATGGCTTAAGGACAACAAAGTCAAGGTATTGGAGTGGCCATCACAAAGCCCTGACCTCAATCCTATAGAACATTTGTGGGCAGAACTGAAAAGGCAAGTGCGAGCAAGAAGGCCTACAAACCTGACTCAGTTACACCAGTTCTGTCAGGAGGAATGGGCCAAAATTCACCCAACTTGTTGATGGAAGCTTGTGGAAGGCTACCCGAAACATTTGACCCAAGTTAAACAATTTAAAGGCATTGCTAACAAATACTAATTGAGTGTATGTAATCTTCTGACCCACTGGGAATGTGATGAAAGAAATAAAAGCTGAAATAAATCATTATCTCTACTATTTCACATTCTTAAAATAAAGTGGTGATCCTAACTGACCTAAAACAGGGAATTTTTACTAGGATTAAATGTCAGGAATTGTGAAATACTGAGTTTAAATGTATTTGGCTAAGGTGTATGTAAACCTTCGACTTCAACTGTATGTATTGTTTTCCTTAAATTTCAGATTAGCTAAATATCAGTGGTGTTTGCTGAAAATAATAATCAGATAACCTTATGAGCCAGCAGTTTGATGAGTTTGTTGATGCATATTTATGCCATAATGTTTCCACTGTGACTGAAGTTTCTTCACCTCAGCCATTGTTATGAAGGTGGTAAACCCATCTGGAAGGGTAGGATGTGTACAGGGTTAGCGTCAATTCATTATCCATTCAGTGATGTCATGGAGGGTATTGGAATTTCAATTAAATAATTAAAAGCCTCCATAAAAAAAAAGTATAATAATTGTGAAATAGAATTTCACTTCCCTTTAGTGAATGTACTGTGTGATGCTGAATTGACTGGAACCATGGTGTAAAACGTGTTGACTGATCAGTTACTGTTGACTATTAGTAGATTCTGTCCACTCATTTCAGACTAGTTGTTTTTTGTCCTGGCTCCTGTGAATGAGCCAGATAGACATGGCATGGTGCTCTACTGCAGCTCAGCTCTACAACATCAGGTCAACCTCATGTTAAATCATTAGGGGTCAAAACCAAACCTTCCGATTAAGCTGTATGCTGCCATACATGATATGTTGTGGTCTGTTTTCTGTTCTCCATTGTTAAGATGACCACAAGGTGTGTGCACAGGAGTGTGAGTGGAATGTGAGTGTGTTTTGGTCTGTGAAGAAAATTGTGTGTGTGTGTGTGTGTGTGTGTGTGTGCGCGTGCATGTTTCCAAACACACACCTCACACTAATTCTCTGTACACAGTTTGATTTTGTCCTGAACAAAAATATTAAACAAACACCTTTTAATTTCGTCTGTGTGTTTGTGTAACGTGATCATTGATAGCCTCAGCTTGAAATACAGTGCCTTGGGGAATAAATCACACTGCGTTCTATTCAACAACAACTAGCAATGTGTTTGATTTAGCAACATATCAAACAAAAGACTCAGAGGGCGTTTTACCAAATGCTCAGAATATTTATTCATAGATTTACTGGACAAAAAATGACTGTAGCGTATGATGGACATTGGTTGTTTTAATGTAAGGGCAGTCAATACAGCTCCTTGATCTTATGTCCCTTAACTCTGTCAGTTTTCCTCCAATGGCAGAAAGAGGAGAGACTCTAACTACAGTTTGAACCCTTAGATACAATAACTCTCGCCTCAGATAGTAGACATATACAGGTTCACTACATCACTACAATCTACGTCAGTCTTTTAGTTGAACCAATTCCACATGTACAGTACAGTATAGTGTGTGTAGACACAGCATTAACAAGCCATGTCTGGATGTCTGTTGCCCTGATCAGTCTTCATCCCAGGGAAAAGTCTAGCAGTAATAATAATGCTTTTATAAAAGGGATGATTGCTTGTGAAAAGCCTCTCTGGAAGTATTGCTCCTCTCATAATGCCCCCCCCCCCACACTTCCCCCATCTCCTCTCTCCTCTTTTTCCATCTTCATCTCTTTCTCCCCCCTCTCCCAATATCTCTCCTCCCTTCCTTCTGTCCTGTCCCACGCTGGGTGTGTTTATTCAGTGTTCTGGGCACTGTACTCCTGGTAATCTTCAGGGATGGTGTCTGTAGAGGGACAAACAGAACAGAGAGGTGTTGACTTAAACATCCTGTAGCAATGACAATACTTAAACAGCTTCTGTCCTATCAGAGTGCTGTGAACGGGGCTAGTCTCTGTATCTGTCTGCTAGTTAGCTGAGTGGGCTGTCACTCACCGTTGCAGCGGTACTTGAGGTTGGACCAGATTATGTTTTCCTGGGAGAAACAGAAGACGCCCAGTCTCCCTCCTCGCATACTGTTGTCTATCTTCACCCCAGAGTCTGCTACCAGGTTAGGACCCTCATAGAAACGGGCCCTGAACACAACACACACACATGGTTCAGACTGTTTGTGTTAGTGTGTAGTCTCGAAACTCGACCGTAGGCAACACAGGGACTAGGATCTGGTTTCAATGATGGACTCTTGGCATAGATCATCATTACTTTATCTTCTTAAATTAAATACAAAATAGTAACTAGCAAGATAGAGATCACAGAGGTTATTTTTAATGAGTGCATTTCGCAAGTGGCTACTTTAACTAAAAAAGTTTTTTTTGCTTGCAAACGTTTTTCTTTTTTTTCTTATCGACGTAGGCAGTGACTTAGTTCCTGTATGACAAAATAGTCCATAATTGAAACCAGACCCTAGTGACTGTGTTGCCTAGGGTCGAGTTTTCGAGACTATAGTGTGTGTGTGTGTGGGTATGTGCGTGTTGTGGGTGGTTGTGTGTGTCTCACCTGATGTATCCAATCTGTGGTCTATGCTGTAGGTACCAGCGGTAGGACACCTTGTCCTTCCAGCCAACGTTCCTCTTGTCCTTCCACAGCAGACGTACTTGGTTGTTGGTGTCTCCTGTATGCCACAGGGAGTTCCTCAGATACTCCCCTGGACCTGTCTTAGACTTCACTGCCTGGAGGAGGGAGAGAGAGGGGAGATAAGGTAAGTAAGAAAGAAGCCTTTTGAGATTGATCACTATGTAAAAGCCCAAGGGAGCGTGCACACATCCCTACACCTACCCTAGGCCTATAGGGCAGCAGGTAGCCTAGCCGTTAGAGCGTTGGGCCAGTAGTCCCAACTGATGGCCTACAAAAAGGTCTCATTGCCAAGGTGTCACACAAGACACATCTCATGATGGGTAAAAGCAAAGAGCTGTCTCAAGACATTCGCAACCTAATTGTTGCAAAACCTAATGATGGCATTGGTTATAGGTGCATTTCTAAGCTTCTGAATGTTCCAGTGAGCACTGTTGGGGCCATAATACGGAAGTGGAAAGACAATCAGCAAGACAATGATCCCAAACACACAGCCAAGGAAACTCTCAATTGGTTTCAAAGAAAGAAAATAAAGCTGCTAGAATGGCCCAGCCAATCACCTGACTTAAATCCCATTGAAAATCTATGGAAAGAACTGAAGATCAAGATTCATAGAAGAGGCCCACGGAACCTTCAAGATTTGAAGACTGTTTGTGTGGAGGAATGGGCCAAAATCACACCAGAGCAATGCATGCGACTAGTTTCTCCATACAGGAGGCGTCTTGAAGCTGTCATTACCAACAAAGGCTTTTGTACAAAGTATTACATAAATATCAGTAAGTGTGTTCAATACTTTTTCCCTGTGTCACATTATTACACAAAACTTAATTTCTGAACTTATTTGTTTTGGTTTCTTTGTGTGTATGGATTACTTGGGTTGTTACCAACATCTGGTGAAAATTTCATGTCAATAGCACCTTTTGAAATATATTTACTGAGAAAAATGGTGACGTGTTCAATACTTATTTCACCCGCTGTATGTATTTTTACCTTGAGCTGTATGCCAGGCTCAGCCACAGCTCTGAAGGGTACAGCCTGCCAGTAGGTCTGCTCAGTCTGTTTCCACATGACCACGTAGAAGGAGGAGGAGTCCTGGTAGCCGAAGATGAAGCCTGCGTAGTCATCATCAGTCGCCGTGTTCACATGGAACGTCCCCTCAAAATCCACCCCACTGAACGCTGTGTAGCCTACACACACACACACACACACACACACACAACACAGGCTTATTACATACACACACACACTGAACAATGTGGAGCCTACACACACAGCGTAAGTAACACAGAGAGGTGGGGACAACTGCCTGTCAAATGGAAACTGACAGTTGTCTTACCTACAGCGAGGCCAGGGTCAGAGTTCATAGTCTGGACTATCTCCATACCCTGGGGACAGAGAGAGAAGGAGAGAGAGAGTTATGAAACTACAGGTGGCATTCTACAGAATACTCCACTACCTACACAGCATTGATCAAACTTAATCAAATAGGGTTACTTTATGCTCTTATTTTGTAATACTCCTTGACTCTACAACTGTTATTGTTACTCAATATCTGCTAGGTGACTAAAATATCAGGATGTTAAAGACGATAAGGTCACCTGGTTGAGAACCACCCAGTTGGGATCAATCTGGGCGTCGCCCTCAGGGTCCAGTACTACCGTCTGATAGGCTCTGAAGTCAGTCAGGGTGACCTCAGCGTTCTCTGGACAGTTGTCTATCCTGTCAATCACCTTGTCCTGGTCAAAGTCCCCTACACACGCATCACCCACACCGTCATCTGGAACACACACACACCACACATACATGCAGGACTAGTGGACTGTACATCAACCCATCATTGAGCCAGCTAGTTATTTGTGACACACACACACACACAAACACACACACTGAAGAACAACTAGACTAGAGAGAGCGTTGCTATAATATAGCAGGAAGGAAGAGGATCGGTGTTGTGACTGACTGTCCTCATCTGTCTGGTCAGGGTTGACCACCAGTCTGCAGTTGTCTGCTTGGTCCAGGATACCGTCGTTGTCGTCGTCATCGTCACACTCGTCTCCCTGTCCGTCCTTATCTGTGTCCAGCTGGGAGGAGTTGATGACTGTAGGACAGTTGTCCTTAGTGTTCTGGTGACCGTCCCCATCACTGATAGAGAGGAGAGTCAAAGTCAACCCAGTACACTATCAGTAAGTATCCCTTCTAAAGGTGTGGATATGTTTATAACAGGCTCTACCTGTCTATGTTGGTATCACATGTGTCTCCTACAAGATCATCATCAACATCTGACTGTGGGAGAAGAAACAAATATTATTTCATATTCTCATGAGGCTACACTACCCTGTTGCTGGCTACTGGCTACATTAACAGTGGGTTTCTGTCTGAGGTTGGGGGTAAAGGTTTGATAATGGTTAGGATATTTGACCTGTGCGTTGTGGCTGTGTTGTGGTTGTGTTGTGCAGTGCTGTGGTTGTGATGTGCTATGGTTCTGTTGTGGTCGTGTTGTTGTTGTTGTTTTACGGTTACCTGGTTGGGGTTGACCATGTCAGGACAGCTGTCACAGGCATCTCCCACGCCATCGTTGTCTCGGTCCCTCTGGTCTGGGTTGGGCACACGCTGGCAGTTATCCAGAATGTTCTTCAGGCCTGACCACAAAAACACACACACAGATAAAAACACAGACACTGTTATTTTTCTAGTCTGAGTGTTAGTTTCCTCGGGCCCCAGATGACAGTGTTTGTTTAGGGCAGAGGTGAATAGTTTCCACTGGCTCTCAGTTGATGGCAGCATTTATAATGGAATGGGGGGAAAAACCAGAGGAGACAGACATGACCAAGTGCTCAGTGTTAGAGGGGAAGACATGACCAAACGATCAAGAGGTTGGAGACCTGCCCCAGTGCACAGACAGGAAATATAAAACGCGCACGCACAAACACACACACACACACACACACACACACACACACACACACACACACACACACACACACACACACACACACACACACACACACACATACAATAAACTGGGGCGGGCAGACTTTCACTGCATCTGCCAATGGAACAAATTAGAGTTTTTTTAAAGGGTAATCTAGTAGCTAATGAGCAAATCATTGAGAATCAGAGGTTTTTATAAAAACTGTTAGGATTCCAAATGGATCAATTATAATCAGAAATGGGAACTCATTTAAATCAATGTTTTTACTAGTGTTTTGAACTTTATGAGGCTGAACTACCCCAGCTCCCGTTTTCCCTGTAAACAGATGAGCTAATAGGTAGAAGAATTTGATGGAAGACAGACTGAAACAGACTGAGAGGATGGATTCAACAGATATAGTTCTGATAAAGTCTGGAACCGCTAGAGACAGGAGACATGCTGTTTTGAACCAGATAGCTAGACTGGCCTCAGACTAACTGTAGTTTTAATAGATCTTAACGTCATGTATAAAGACGTCTTAGTGTGACAAAGTACTGTTACGGTCACTAACAAAAAATCACTAAAAAATAAATAAATCACTAGCTGTGGTACATTTTCCTTCTGTCTCAAACTCTCTAATGACCAAAGCCTGGGAAAGGCACGTCAAAGTACACACACACCGTCTCCATCCATGTCATCGTCACAGTCATCGCCTAGCCCGTCCTTGTCCGTGTCCCGCTGATCAGGGTTCTCCGTTGTCAAGCAGTTGTCGCACGAGTCGCCATGGAGATCCTTATCGCTGTTCCTCTGGTCCACGTTAGGATGCAGCCAACAGTTATCCTGAGTTACACAGAGACCGGGTTACTGTACGTGATAAAGGTGTATCCTACCAGCTTGTGAATATACTATACCTGAAAGGCGTGTAACAGTTGTGTACCTCTATGTTGACGATGCCGTCACTATCAGCGTCATCATCACAGGCATCTCCGAGCCCGTCCCTGTCTGCGTCCTCTTGGCCAGAGTTCGGAACAAACACACAGTTGTCCTGGAAACAAACATGGAGGCTGCCTTACTAAGTGGGAGAGGTAAAAGGAGAGGGAGAGGTAGAGAAGTAGATGGAGCTGGTTTTTACCTTCTTACAGTTGTTGTCCCTGCACCTCAGCTTGTCGTCAGGGTAAGCATCGATGTCTGTGTCCTTCCCACACACATAGCCATTACCTGCCCACCCTATGTCACACTGATGGACGGATGAGGAAAGGTTTTGGATTTGATTTTGGATTGACTGCTCATTAATGTCATGTGTGTGTGTGTGTGTGTGTTCTCACCTGGCAGCTGATGCTCCCGTCTCTCTCCACTACACACTGTGCGTTGTTGTCACAGGGGTTGGGCTGGCCGTTCCCACAGAGCCTCTCCCCCCTGCAGCCCCTCACCTGGTCCCCAGAGAAGCCACTCTTACACTCCCCACAGCGGAATGAACCCTGGGAGAGACAACAAATACAGGCCCAGGCTTCAACTCAGGCCTACTATCAACAGGCTTGAATGGGAATAATAGCTGCTATAACTCTTACCCTGGTGTTGTGGCAGTGAGAGTTGGCGGTGCAGCCTCCGTTGTCAGGAGGACCCTGGCATTCATCTATGTCGTCACACACCTACAGACACACATGGAGAGGAACTGAGTCAGAAATTCACAGGTTTCAGATTTTAAATTTTTTCGCTATCAAAGTCTATTTTTATTTTTGTGGCGGGAAAAACAACAACATTTGATGTTCTAAGTCCACAACAATGCTTAAACCATATCAGTAGACCACTTTTGAGGTCTGGGAAAAATCTAAGACATTTTAATTTTTTTGTGTATACCACTGTTGTTTGGTTTGCAGTGTTTCTGTAGCGCACACAAGTTTTCAAAACAAATGGCCACTGGATTGATGCAAATAATCATGATATCATTCTGCCTGTTAGGCATAGGCTACTTTGTAGCTAGTTAACATTTAATTGAGAAGGTTTTTGAGAAAGCCTTTCCATCTACCAGAAGACCGTTAAACCTATCATTAGAATCGCTATATATGTTTTACTTCATATTATGAGGCATGTCTTGCGTTGCTTCAAAGTAGCCAATAGCCAAAATCCCACCATAGAAACGTGGAGGCAATTATTTTATAAAGACTTCCTCATATGCGCTCTCCTTTCTTTCATTGTCTTGCAGCCAAAGGCATTATCCTAGTCATATTAGCAACCCACGATAGTTGTTGCATCTTTAGATCTCACCTCTTTCTAAATTTCTAACAGATATTTTAATCTCTGTCCATGAAACCACTCGCATGTGTGGTGCACATTATCTAACTTTTTTTTTACCCGCAAATTGCATTTTGGAACATTTGTGTGTAGCCTTCTGCACATTGCTGCACTTAAAATGAGAATAAATAATAGTTTATCAACATTTGAAGCTAAGCATTCCGATCTGCTTCATCCAACTTATTAATTGATACAGCCTACACCTCCACTACACTACTTTGATACTCATTGTGGTTATTAAGAAGTGAATATATGCAATGCCCACAAAAAAAAGTGGGTATATGGTGTATACCTGTGTATACCCTCCACTACACCACTGACTGTAACAAGGCAAAATAACAGCAGCTCTCTTAAGTATAACACACTCTATACCGTGTGCCTATTACTGTTTATAAGCAATTTGCATGTGTGGTACCTGTTTGTGTGACTGTGTGGTACCTGTCTGTGTGACTGTGTGGTACCTGTTTGTGTGACTGTGTGGTACCTGTCTGTGTGACTGTGTGGTACCTGTTTGTGTGACTGTGTGGTACCTGTCTGTGTGACTGTGTGGTACCTGTTTGTGTGACTGTGTGGTACCTGTCTGTGTGACTGTGTGGTACCTGTTTGCGTGACTGTGTGGTACCTGTCTGTGTGACTGTGTGGTACCTGTCTGTGTGACTGTGTGGTACCTGTCTGTGTGACTGTGTGGTACCTGTTTGTGTGACTGTGTGGTACCTGTCTGTGTGACTGTGTGGTACCTGTTTGTGTGACTGTGTGGTACCTGTTTGTGTGACTGTGTGGTACCTGTCTGTGTGACTGTGTGGTACCTGTTTGTTTGACTATACGTTACCTGTTTGTGTGACTGTGCGTAGGACACTCCAACTCCGTTGATCTCAGGACCAGTGTATCCCAGAGGGCATCTCTCACAGCGGAACCCAGGAGCCATGTTCACACATCTCACACCGGGGAAGCAGGGGTTAAACTGGCACTGCAACACGCACACACACACGTTAGGGTTCACACCATAGGCTGGGGAAGTAGGGGTTAAAGGTTAAACTGACCCGGTAACACACACCCCCGTACCTCGTCCACATCATCACAGTGAACTCCGTCTCCAGTGTATCCGTCGGGGCAGGGGGCGCAGGTGAAGCGTCCTCCCTCGGCCGGGATACACATGTCCTGATTGAAACACACACCTGGACTACACTGGGACGGGCCTGGCCGTGCACCTGTACCTGGGCCTGACGACATGTTGCCACCCAGACCTACAGACAGAGACACGCATGTATAATATAACATTACACATAATTTGAGTATCCTCAATCTTATCAGTATCTTATTGATCAGGTTTCAGTTGACAGTTAAAATAAGTCATTAATTATAAGTCATTCATTATAATAAGTCATTCATTATAATAAGTCATTCAAGCAGTAACAGTAGCACTGTATTAATACTAATAGATCTAAGAGAACAGCTTACCACATGCCAGACACTCTGAGATGGTGTTTCTAAGGAATATGGTCTCCTTAATCTTTTGAGGGGGAAAGAAAATACCAGTTTACTGTAGATACAGAGAAAAAAAATGGGGGTGCCTTAAAAGGTGAGGGTACAATATCTACTGTAAGGCAGGTGATTTACCTGTTGGAGGAGCAGGTCCTTCATCTCTGACATCATCTTGTTGAGCTCCAACATCTGAGACGGATCCTGTCTGCCTGTCTGAAGGCCTGTGGGAAATGCAGTCTTTAGCTACAGTTTAGCTAAAGTGTATTTCTATGTACCGTCATACAGACTACATGACTTGATAGTTTATGATAACTTATGTCAAAATACGGGTCTCAAGTGGGTCAAATGTACATTATGGCAGAGACCCACAATGTGACGTCAGAAATGGTCAAGTCATGTTTCAGGCAGCCTTATAGCCTTTATAACAGGCCTGTGATCTTACCCAGTAGCTGAATAGTTCCCAGAGACTCGCTCTGCTGCATGCTGCAGTCCTGGAGCGTAGCGACGTTATCTAAGGTGTCCTCTATCACCAGTTTCAGGTCCGTCAGCTCATCCTGACAGAGACAGGTGGACAAGTGGTTGGTGAGTGACAACACAAAAAAACCTTACTCACCTGTATCTATGCTAGTCTTGTGCCTCACCTGCCCGGTGGGCTGCAGGGTCCTAAGCGCCACCCTGTTGTGTCCAGGTGTCAGCATCCCAAAGGCAGCAGGCAGCTCGTCCACAGTGTGAGCCAGTCGACAGTCTACGTAGACCGCCATACGACCTGGTCCTCTCTGCAGACCGCTGGCATGGACCATCACATGATGCTCTTTGCCGTCCGCCAGAGAGGGGTGGTTAAAACTGGTGGTGCCAGCCCTACCATCAGTCTTCTGGTAACGGATCGTCACTGAGGGAAAGTTCAGTTAGTTTCATAGGAATGATATTCAAAGAGGAAGGGAGAGGAGGAGAAATGTGAGATTTGATTTAGATGTATGATCATGTTTGTAAATTGAGACAGACAGCACGGCCGTGTTTACCCTTGTTGAGTTTGGCCTGCAGGGTGAATTCCAGGTACTTGCTGTTGTCCCTGGGGTTGATGATGCTGTAGAGATGAGAGGGGGATTTGCTGTGGAGCCTGAAGGAGGAGAGGAGGAAGGCCTCATCCAGACCTTTGTTCTTCAGCCCTCCCTGCGTCAGGTCAGGCAGGCAGTCTGGAGACACCAGCAGGTCGTAAACTGACACAGGAAACACACAGACAACACAGAAGCAACGTTTATTCAGAAGGCATGTGTTTGTGCCTGTGTAAACGCATGTGTGACTGTTATTAGTGAGTTTAGTAAGTGTGTGACTTTATGCCTGTGGCAATCACTGATGAGCTGTAGAGCTGCTCCTGCTGAGTGTCAGGGCTTTATGTGTGCGTGTGTGTGTGTGTGTATCTGTGCGTGTGTGTGGTGCCACTGTTTTATGGAGTAGCAGATTGACCAAAGGGCCAGCAGTAAACTCTTTCCACTGGAACAAATCCACTGCTGCTACAGCCATGGCCCACATTCTGCAATAATACAAAGAGGTGTGTGTGTGTATGGAAACATTGAGGTGTATGGATTCAAAATAAATTAAGTTATTGCACAAACACTTTCCTAAAGCAAATCAGTGTCATTTTACTCTCCCAGAGCGGCCTTATTTGGGTCCCCCTATCGATAGACGTGTAAGTATGCAGCCTTTTCCACATTAAACCCAAACCCATCAAAGGCAATCATTTTAACAGAGCCCTTGCTAAATATACCATTATACTTAATCGCAATCAGAAAATCACTGCAGAATGTATGATTTGATGACTAAGGGAGAAATTACAGATTCAGCAGAGAAGACAAAATTAGAGATTCAGATTTGGTGCAGATTGAGTAGATTAAGAGGTTACAGATTGCAAAGATTAAGAAACGACAGACTCAGTAGTTAAAGAAGGAACAGACTGAGTACATTGATAAGGTATTACAACAAATAAAGGTTACTCGTGTACTGCTTCAGGAGGACTTTGATAGGTCAGAGAGGGTTATTGATAGGTGATAGGTTGAGGTACTCACCAATGCCTTGTGCTCTGACAGTCGTGGCCAGCTGTAGCATCAGCAGAGAGAGGACCATTTTTCTGATCCACACCTCCATCCTCACACTTCCTAGTCTTCAGCCTTCTACACGAACCAGTCCTGAGAGCCCAGGCTGGGTTACCGTCACGGCTACTATACAATACACCTGGTCCTACAGACAGGGATCAATACAGCAGCTATCTACTTAGAATACCCCTGGTGCTGGCTGATAGATAGACAGACAGATGTTGAAAGCAGAGTCCCAGTAGCAGAGGTGAGATTCTCCTGTGGCTACAGACTGGCTTTTTAAAGGGGCCAGACTTTAAAGTAGAGGGGTGTGTTCCTACATTCCTGTAGCTGCAGACGGGTTTTGAAAGGGGAGGGTAACGTCTCAGAAGTGGGGGGGGGGGGGGGGGGTTTCAAGTTGAGAGTCTGGTCCTCATCTCTGTCTCTAAGCTTCTTTTGGTAACCGCAAGCTATTTCTACATTTTAGAGGCTTAAGAAAAACAGACATTTACCATTCCCAGATGCATTTACCACGTTCTGTGTGTCGGTTTGTCTGGTTTTTAATTTTCTCATTATATTTTACCTTTCTTTGAGCAGGAATTATTTTAAGAGAGAGAATCGGACCATTTCCTATAGTTGAAGAGTCCAAGTGTCCGAAGTTCAGTTCACCCAAATACCAGTTCTGGCTGTGGACACTGGCCTACCCTATTCCCATCAGGTACTGGACGGACGCCATGTTGGAGCCTTTGCCTATGACACAAAGGGAAAATCTCAGCGGTAAAATCTTACACAGATAAATCCGGCTGGAAAGAATAAGAGTTACTGAAAATTACACAATGCATGACCATGTAATAAAATGCCCAATAAACACTTCACAATCTTTCTCCTGGACATAGCGTTTCTACATAAAATGATTTATGATATTTACTATCTTGTATATATATAGAGCCCAGGAGACTTATATACTGTAGTAGAAAACCACCTTTAAAATTATTACTATTTGAAGACATGGAGAGTCCATTGCCATATGCATGGACATGTAGCATTAGACCAGTGTCAAGTCTGACTGCCATAATTGTTCTGCTATGTAACTTCCTAATGGTGTTACCCCCTCATAAAGTATTCATAAACATCAACAACATAGGACAAAATCATAGGTATTATGGTCATAGAGCTGCAGTTGATGAACACAGGCCCTGCACGTTGCAATGTAATAGAAGGACATTCATTGAAGAACAAGCATCCGTAAAGTGAGTGTGGAAGAGGTGAAAAAATTATTGTTATCTATCAACAATGACAAGCCACCTGGGTCTGACAACTTTGATAGAAAATGACTGAGGATTATAGCAGACTATATTGCCACTCCTATTTTTCCATCTCTTCAATCTAAGCCTACAGGAAAGTGTGTGCCATCAGGCCTGGAGGGAAGCAAAAGTCATGTTGGCCCTGTTGGTCATCTATTAATGTTTGAACATCTTGAAGAACAATCAGTCCTTAATAGCCATGTACTCTTATAATCTCCACCCGGCACAGCCAGAAGAGGACTGGCCACCCCTTAGAGCCTGGTTCCTCTCTAGGTTTCTTCCTAGGTTCCTGCCTTTCTAGAGTTTTTCCTAGCCACCGTGCTTCTATATCTGCATTGCTTGCTGCTTGGGGTTTTAGGCTGGGTTTCTGTATAGCACTTTGTGACATCTGCTTATGTAAAAAGGGCTTCATAAATACATTTGATTGATTATATATTTATTCCGCTACCCAAGAATAGCAAAGCACCCTTTACTGGCTCAAACAGCTGACCAATCCGTCTGCGACCAACCCTTAGTAAACTTTGGGGGGAAATGTGTTTGACCAGCTACAATACTATTTCACAGTAAAAAAAAAAAAACGGACTTTTGGTGGGGAGAGGTCTGTCTGTAATAAAGCGCTGCACTACTTTCTTGACATTGCTATCAACAAAACAAGTCCCAAAGGCCCTAGTTTTGTCGCACCTGGACTACTGCCCAGTCACATGGTCAAGTGCCACAAAGAAGGACATAGGCAAATTACAGCTAAATGTACACGGAGAGCTGACATCAATGACATGCATGTCAATCTCTCCTGGCTCAAAGTAGAGGAGAGATTGATTGCATCACTACTTGTCTTTGTGAAAGGTATTGAACCCACAAGACATTCTCTTCACAGTCCCCAAGTCAAGAACAGACTCCTGGAAACGCACAGTACTACACAGAGCTGTGACTATATGGAACTCTATTCCACATCAAGTAACTCATGCAAGCAGTAAAATCATATTTAAAAAACTGATACAAGTACACCTTATCGAACAATGCGGACTGTGAAGAGACACACACACACACACACAGGCACACACACATACGCACACACACGCTAGCACATACACTCTACACACACATATATTTTAATGTTGTTACATAGTCTTATTATACATTTTGTATTGTAGATATGCAGTGGTGTAATAATGTTATATGATGCGCTGTTTTATTTATTTTTATTTGTTTGTGTGATGTGTGTTAATGTGTTTGGACTCGAGGAATGGCGATCCCTAAGAAATACAAATACCTCTGTTTGTCGTAGAAAAGGACAAGTCTTTGAATAGACTATTTATTTTTTACCTGCATAGTACTGACATCTACCTTTGGAGACCCCGCCCGCGGGCCTCTGGGTACGCGAAGACATCACCCACTTCCTGATCAAGGCAGCAAATAAACATGGCGGCCACCATGGAGCTGAGATGCTGGGGAGGTGATTGGGGTTTGCCTTCCGTCCACACAGAGTCTCTGATAGTGCTGGTAAATGTTCATAAAAAAACAATTATGATATGACTTTTGTTTCACGAATGTTGTACTGCATGGCTACATCTCTCATTGTTTTATCTGGCAATCTTCACCTCTTACGACTATGCAAAACCATCAACAATCCTGAGCTACTTTAGCTAGCTAACGTTAACTAACTGGAAAGTTAGCTAAATATTAATGGTAGAATCGATATTTGGTATTTTGTTTTACCTAATCATCTAGCCGTTTAGAGGCTTTATAATGAAAACTTGAGCCAACTAACAACATGCATTGTTCGGTATGTCTAACTGGATGTAGCTGTCGTTCGTTAGCTACAGTAGCTAATAGCTGTCAGATGCCATTCTCATTGTTAACATTTCTTCAAGTTCAAGGTCAGCGCTCTCTCGATTTACTACTACTGTCCTCGGTACGACCATTCTCCTGTCTTCTTGTGCTTAACTGTGTAGTTATGTAGCCCAGTAGTTTTAACATATCCCTATTTTGCTAGGACACTTGCATGATCCCGTTCCACATAGGCTAGTTGCAGATCCTCTATGAACAATGCAAATCATTTGCACATGCTCTCATCACAAGGTGACACCGTTCCTGTTGAAAAATGCTCACAGCTGCCTGATCATTTGCTGTCTGACAGTGTCAACAAAATAGTTTGGCATGATTTCTATAGGCCTACATGTTTACTGTCACTTCCTCACTGTCACTATCTGTACTGTTGTTCTTGGTGCTTACCAATCAGCTACCCACCATGCTGATAGTCTGCTTTTTGAACTAGAGCCAATGCCAAATGATACTTAGTGATATCTTGTAGGGCCGGGACGATACCGGTATCGCTATACTCGTTAGTATCGTGGCAAGGAAACAAAACGCGAAGCGGATTTTACTTCAGACATTTTATTGGGATAGTTCGTCTGTAGATGCTCTATCAACAAACTATCTTGCTAGGGTTAGTGTAAGGTTTATAGTAAGGGCTAGGGCTAGGGTAGAGCATCTACAGATGGACTATCCAAATAAAGTATTACTTTAACTTTTTGGTGAAAAACAGCCCTAATGTTTAAGTTGTCATCCACATAAAGCACACAATATTTTACATACAGGAGTTTGGTACTGACACACTGTATATGCGTAGTTATATTTTGCCATGGAAAAAATATTGCGGTACTGGTATCGTCACAGCCAGAAAGCATACTACTTCGACAACATTGATATGAAAGCCTACATAATACTCTGACAACATTGCTATGATCCTGCCTGATTAGAGCAAGGGACAGTTCATGTCTTCCATCATTACACATGGGTGTTATGTAGGCTTTTTATTAAAGTGTTGTTCAGTAAAGTGGTCAGTAGTCTTTATTTATTGTCTTTCCTCTGAACAACCAACGTGTGTCTGCTCTTTCTCAGGCCTATGCCAAGTTCTCTGGAGCCAAGCTCACAGTAACTCCCATAGACTGGACGTGGAAGACATTGACAGGTACTGCTGTTTTGTTTAAAGTCCAAAGAAACATAATTCACTTGTTCTTATACAAGTAATAACATGTAAAAAAAAAGATCAATAGGCTACTGGGGAGGAATGGATAAATCTTATGCTAGATGATCAAATTGACTGCTTACTATACTATACATAAAGCACATTGTCAGTGAGAGGTGTTGTCTCTCTTCCTGCTCTACTGTAGTTGTATAGTCCATGACATATGGATTGTGTAGTAGCACAGGATGATAGACACACTGTCAAACTCCCCCCTAACCAACACTACTAACACACTGTTTCTCCTCTAAGCAACACTACTGGCACACTGTTTCTCCTCTAAGCAACACTACTGGCACACTGTTTCTCCTCTAAGCAACACTACTGGCACATGGTTTCCCCTCTAAGCAACACCACTGGCACACTGTTTCACCTCTAAGCAACACTACTGGCACACTGTTTCCCCTCTAAGCAACACTACTGGCACACTGTTTCCCCTCTAAGCAACACTACTGGCACACTGTTTCCCCTCTAAGCAACACTACTGGCACACTGTTTCCCCTCTAAGCAACACTACTGGCACACTGATTCCCCTCTATAACCAACACTACTGGCACACTGTTTCCCCTCTAAGCAACACTACTGGCACACTGTTTCCCCTCTATAACCAACACTACTGGCACATTGTTTCCCCTCTATAACCAACACTACTGGCACACTGTTTCCCCTCTAAGCAACACTACTGGCACACTGTTTCCCCTCTGTAACCAACACTACTGGCATACTGTTTACCCTCTATCCAACACTACTGGCACATTGTTTCCCCTCTATAACCAACACTACTGGCACACTGTTTCCCCTATAACCAACACTACTGGCACACTGTTTCCCCTATAATCAACACTACTGGCACACTTTCCCCTATAACCAACATGACTGGCACACTGTTTCCCCTCTATCCAACACTACTGGCACACTGTTTCCCCAATATCCAACATTACTGGCACACTGTTTCCCCTATAACCAACCTTACTGGCATTCTGTCAAACTCCCCTCTAACCAACACTACTGGCACACTGTTTCCCCTATAACCAACACTACTGGCACGCTGTTTCCCCTCTAACCAACACTACTGGCACACTGTTTTTCCTCTATCCAACACTACTGGCACACTGTTTCCCCTCTAACCAACACTACTGTTACACTGTTTCCCCTATAACCAACACTACTGGCACACTGTTTCCTCTCTATCCAACACTTCTGATACACTGTTTCCCCTCTATCTATCTAACACTACTGACACACTGTTTCCCCTCTATCTAACACTACTGACGCACTGTTTCCCCTCTATCTAACACTACTGACACACTGTTTTCCCTCTCTAACACTACAGGCACGGTGCCAGAGTTGGTCTGCCAGGGATCCCCAATAACCGAACCTGCTCAGATTCTCAACTTCCTGAGAAAACAGGTAAAGTCTCCTTTCTGCCTTCACCATAAATTACCTTTTTTAAATACTATATTTGCAGTGCAGCGCTAACAACAAAGCCTGTGTGTTGTCTACCAGAGGTTTAATGCAGACTATGAGTTGTCGGCGAGGCAGGGAGCAGACACCATGGCCTACATTGCTCTACTGGAGGAGAAACTACGACCAGCCCTGGTAGGAACAACCAGTGTGTGTAGTTGTGTTGTGTACTGATTGTTGTGCGTGTGTATGTTGTTTTCCACTTAGACACATTTTGAAAGTGCAGCAGAGTGTTTTTGTTTGTGTACTGAGAGTGTTATGTGCCTAGGGTTGCACAATTCCAGAAACGTTCAATAAATTCCCTGGTTTTCCAGAAATCCTGGTTAGAGGATTCCATTTTTCCTGCTGATTCCGGGAATCCTCCATCCGGGTAATCTGGAAAACCAGGGAATTTATTGAAAGTTCTCTGAATTTTTCAACCCTATGTGCCCTCTTTTGTGTACTGTATTCTAAATATGTGTTCTGTGTGTGTGTGTGTGGGTTGTTCTTTAGTTACACACGTTCTGGGTGGACGCTGAGAACTATGCTAACCTGACTCGGCCGTGGTTTGCCTCCCGCTCTCCCTTTCCCCTCAACTTCCTGGTCCCGGGTCGCCATGCCAACACGGCCCTGTCCCGGATCCTGCTGACCAAGGGAGAGTCCCCTCTACACACCATCACTGAGGTGGAGGGAAAGGTAGGACAGGTCCCCTCTACACACCATCACTGAGGTGGAGGGAAAGGTAGGACAGGTCCCCTCTACACACCATCGCTGAGGTGGAGGGAAAGGTAGGACAGGTCCCCTCTACACACCATCACTGAGGTGGAGGGAAAGGTAGGACAGGTCCCCTCTACACACCATCACTGAGGTGGAGGGAAAGGTAGGACAGGTCCCCTCTACACACCATCACTGAGGTGGAGGGAAAGGTAGGACAGGTCCCCTCTACACACCATCACTGAGGTGGAGGGAAAGGTAGGACAGGAACACACACTTCGTTGACTACTTGATACCAAACGATATCCCAACCCTGCATTTTAAGTAAATTCACCTCTCCCCATCCCCTCTCTTGTCAGATCTACAGTGAAGCTAAGGAGTGTCTGAATCTGCTTTCCCACAGATTGGGGACGGCCTACTACTTCTTTGGGAACACGTGAGTTCTTGTATAATTTGGTCAGAAGCTAGATTAGGCTGGGTGTGATTATATTATGTGTGGTGTATTAATGTATGTCTCTTTCTGTGGCCCAGGCCATGCAGTCTGGATGCGTTTGTGTTTGGCTTTTTAGCTCCCCTCCACAAGGCCAGTCTACCCAGCAGCCCTCTGCAGAGCCACCTCAGACAGCTGGACAACCTCCAGCGCTTCTGTGACCACATACTCAATGCTCACTTCAGCAGTCATCCCGGTGAGACCAGCGCTCTCTACCCTGTGTGTGTATGTGAATATGTGTGTGTGTGTGTGTGTGTAAGGGTTACAAAGAGCCTGTCGTGTTTTTAATAGAATGTGCCAGTGAAAATCTGGTGAACTTAAGGTCTTGCAAAGCCTTTTCTAAGCACAGGATGTACAACTTTTGCCAGGTTGTCATTTGCAGCAGGAGCAATACCTAACCGTCTGTGCATGTATGTGTGTGCGTCTGTGTATCGGTGCGTCGAAAAACTTCGTCTGGGCTGTGATGGAGAGCTTCTGCTGCATTCTGGCATCTTTCTCTCTTTTCTCTGCTCTCTGTATCTCTCTACTTTCTTAGTATAATTGTCTCTCTCTCCTCTCTTCTCTCTCCCCTCTCTCTCTCTCCCCTCTCTCTCTCTTTCTTCTCTCTCTCTCTCTCTCTTCTCTCTCTCTCTTTCTTCTCTCTCTCTCTTGTTCCTACTACCACTCCTCTATCTCCAGGGTCTCCCCAGCCTGTTCAGGAGACAGTGGATGCCAACCTGCAGAAACTCACTCAGCTTGTAAACAAAGAGTCCAACCTCATAGAGAAGGTCCTGCTGCTCTCTGCTACTCTTCTCTGCTTGTTTGTGTGTGTTGTGTTAGTCATTGGAGTATATTTTGTACATACAGCGGGTGAAATAAGTATTGAACACGTCACCATTTTTCTCAGTAAATATATTTCCAAAGGTGCTATTGACATGAAAGTTTCACCAGATGTTGGTAACAACCCAAGTAATCCATACATACAAAGAAACCAAAACAAATAAGTTTAGAAATTAAGTTATGTGTAATAATGTGAAATGACACAGGGAAAAAGTATTGAACACATGAAGAAAGGGAGGTTCAAAAAGGCATGGAAAGCCAAGACAACAACTGAAAACTATCAGTAATTAAAAAGCAATCCAGCCCCCTGTCAGTGCAAATTAATATCAGCTGGTTCAGTCCCAACTGATGGCCTACAAAAAGATCTCATTGCCAAGGTGTCACACAAGACACATCTCATGATGGGTAAAAGCAAAGAGCTGTCTCAAGACATTCGCAACCTAATTGTTGCAGAACATAATGATGGCATTGGTTATAGGCGCATTTCGAAGCTTCTGAATGTTCCAGTGAGCACTGTAGGGGCCATAATACGGAAGTGGAAAGACAATCATTTCACCATAAATTTGCCTCGACCAGGTGCTCCTCGTAAATTTGCCCATTCATCCTTCCTTCAGTTTGCCAGTACCATTTGCTGAAAAGCAGCCCCACACCATGATGTTCCCACCTCCAAACTTGCTGTTGGTATGTTTTTTTTTAGGGTGATGTGCAGTGCCATTTCTCCTCCAAACATGGTGTGTATTATGACATCCAAACAGTTCAATTTTGCTCTCATCTGACCACACTATATTCTCCCAGTATTTCACTGGCTTTCCCAAATGTTGTGCAGCAAACTTTAAACGAGCTTCAGCATGCTTTTTTTCCAGCAATGGAGTCTTGCGTGGTGAGCGTGCATACAGGCCATGGCGGTGGAGTGCATTACTTACTGTTTTCTTTGAGACAACAGTACCTGCTAATTGCAGGTCTTTTTGAAGCTCTCCACAAGTGGTCCTTGGCTCTTGGACAACTCTTCTGATTATTCTTTTCACTCCTCTGTCAGAAATCTTGTGAGGAGCACCTGGTCGAGGCAAATTTATGGTGAAATGATTGTCTTTCCACTTCCGTATTATGGCCACAACAGTGCTCACTGGAACATTCAGAAGCTTAGAAATGCACCTATAACCAATGCCATCATTATGTTTTGCAACAATTAGGTTGCGAATGTCTTGAGACAGCTCTTTGCTTTTACCCATCATGAGATGTGTCTTGTGTGACACCTTGGCAATGAGACCTTTTTGTAGGCCATCAGTTGGGACTGAACCAGCTGATATTAATTTGCACTGACAGGGGGCTGGATTGCTTTTTAATTACTGATAGTTTTCAGCTGTTGTCTTGGCTTTCCATGCCTTTTTGAACCTCCCTTTCTTCATGTGTTCAATACTTTTTCCCTGTGTCATTTCACATTATTACACATAACTTAATATCTGAACTTATTTGTTTTGGTTTCTTTGTATGTATGGATTAGTTGGGTTGTTACCAACATCTGGTGAAACCTTCATGTCAATAGCACCTTTGGAAATATATTTACTGAGAAAATTGGTGACGTGTTCAATACTTATTTCACCCGCTGTATATGTGTGTGTTTTATATTGTGGTTAGTAACTGTGTTATACAGTGCCTTCAGAAAGTGTTCACACCCCTTGATATTTTGTTATGTTAAAAAGTTTGATTAAAATGGATTTAATTGTAAATTGTGGTCAACAATCTACACAAAATACTGAAAGTGGAAGAAAAATTCTAACATTTAATGAAAAATAAAACACAAATCTTGATTAGATAAGTATTCACCCCCCTGAGACAAAACATGTTAGAAACACCTTTGGCAGTGATTACAGCTGTGAGTCTTTCTGGGTAAGTCTCTAAGAGCTTTGCCCACCTAGATTGTACAATATTTGCCCATTATTTAATTTTTTTAATTCTTCAAGTTATGTCAAGTTGGTTGTTGATCATTGCTAGAATGCCATTTTCAAGTCTTGCCATAGATTTTCAAGCCTATTAAAGTCAACATTGTAACATACAAGTATAGTTTTGGCCTTGCATTGTAGGTTATATTCCTGCTGAAAGGTGAATTAGTCTGAATTAGTATTCCGTTTCTTTTTATCCTAAAACAATCTCCCTAGTCCTTGTCGATGACAAGCTTACCCATAACATGATGCAGCCACCTCCATGCTTGAAAATATGTAGAGTGGTACTCAGTGATGTGTTGTGTTGGATTTGCCCCCAAACTAAATGCTTTATATTCAGGACATATAATAAAAAATAAAAAAATGTTGCACTATTAAGTGCCTTGTTGCAAACAGGATGCATGTTTTGGAATATTTTTATTCTGTACAGGCTTTCTTTTCACTCTGTTATTTAGGTTAGTATTGTGGAGTAACTACAATGTTTTCAGTTCTCAAATCACAACCATTAAACTCTATAACTGTTTTAAAATCACCATTGTCCTCATGGTGAAATCCCTGAGCAGTTTCCTTCCTCTCCAGCAACTGAGTTAGGAAGGACGCCTGTATGCTTTGTAGTAATTGGCTGTATTGATACACCATCCAAAGCATAATTAATAACTTCACCATGCTCAAAGGGATATTCAGAGTTTGAGTTTTTACTTTTACACATCTACCAATTTGCGAGGCATTGTGAAACCTCCCTGGTCTGTGTGGTTGAATCTGTACTTGAAATTCAGTACTCGACTGAGGGACCTTTGATAATTGTCAAAAATCATGTTAAACACTATTATTGAAAACAGAATGAGTCCATGCAACTTATTACGTGATTTGTTCAGCACATTTTTACTCCTGAACTTATTTAGGCTTCCCATAACAAAGGGGTTTCAACTTTTCATTTTTTTTTACATTATGGAGTGTTGTGTGTGTAGGCCAGTGACACAAAATCTCAATTGGATCCATTTAAAATTCAGGCTGTAACACAACAACATTTGGAAAAAGTCAAGGGGTTTGAATACTTTCAGAAGGCACTGTATGTACACCACGGTCAAAAGTTTTGAATATTACTCATTCAAGGGTTTTTCTTTATTTGCACTATTTTTTACATTGTAGAATAAAAGTGAATACATCAAAACTATGACATAACACATATGGATGTAGTAACCAAAAAAAGTGTTGAACAAATCAAAATATGATGCCATGAGTGTGCAAAGCTGTCATCAAGGCAAAGGGTGGCTATTTGAAGAATCCCAAATATAACATATGTTTTGATTTGTTTAACACTTTTTTGGTTACTACATGATTCCATATGTGTTATGTCATAGTTTTGATGTCTTCACTTTTATTCTACAATGTAAAAAAATTGTAAATAAAGAAAAACCCTTGAATGACTAATATTCCAAACTTTTGACCGGAGGTGTATGTTTACTGGCTGTGTGTGTTCTCCTGCAGATGGATGACAACCTGAGGAGCAGCCCTCAGCACAAACCCCTCAGAGCAGACCCCAGACCCAGACCCAACCTGGGCAATGACAAGAGCTCTACCCCTGCCTAACCACTAACCCCTGACCCCTCACCTCTAGCTCCTGACCTCTCACCCCCGACCAGCCTGATACTGTAAATGCCCTAGCCTGAGTGCCACTAGCATGTCATCTCTGTTTGTACTAGCATGTCATCTCTTTCTTACTCATTGACAAGAATAGCAATGGAGTTGGCAAGAGCACAAACAGATCTGGGCTCAGGCTACAAATACCCTGGGTTATCCTTTAAATGATGCATTTGATCGTTTTAGACAGTTTATGCCTTGCAAGTTTCCATTCTGCCCTGAATGGAAACTATCAATGAAGAATAATAATGGCAGAATTGTGGACTATTTAGAGACAATGATGATGTCTGTAAAATAAATATGGTTTCATGAAATGAGGGAGAAGTGCACAGGGAAGGTTTGGAAAAGGGAAACGTTTTTGTGGTTTAGAGTAGAATTCTGAGGGCTGCTACAAAATGAGAAAGGCCAGAGGCAGGAAATGAGAAGCCTTTAGAACATTGAAAGGCCAGAGGCAGGAAATGAGAAGCCTTTAGAACATTGAAAGGCCAGAGGCAAGAAATGAGAAGCCTTTAGAACATTGAAAGGCCAGAGGCAGGAAATGAGAAGCCTTTAGAACATTGAAAGGCCAGAGGCAGGAAATGAGAAGCCTTTAGGACTGAAAGGCCAGAGGCAGGAAATGAGCAGCCTTAAGAACATTGAAAGGCCAGAGGCAGGAAATGAGAAGCCTTTAGAACATTGAAAGGCCAGAGGCAGGAAATGAGAAGCCTTTAGGACATTGAAAGGCCAGAGGCAGGAAATTAGAAGGCCAGTTGGTTAAAAACGCTGTGAGAGAGAGGTATTATAATTACTTTCTACTGACTATGATAGGGAAATCATTTTTTTCATTTATTTTTCAACCCTTTTCTAACAGATTCTAAAGGAATGAAATTACTTAGGCCCCAATTGATTCAAACCTGCATTGTAGTATGTATTAACACAGGGACATTTGAATTTGTTTTCTTACCTGTAGTCAGGTAATTCAAAACGCAAAACTCCCCCCACAGGTACATGTAATGTAGATGCTCTCAGGTTTCAGAAATAAGTTGTGTTCATGGGCAGTAGACGTGTAAACAAGGTTACTGCATAAACACTACTATGTCAGGTTTGATTGAATTTGTTCATAGTTAAGGGCTAAATCTATGCCAAGTATATAAGGCAATTATTCTAAAGCTCTGTGGTATAATGAAAAAAGAAATGCATGTGACACTTATATTGATGTTTGTAATGAACAGGTTGAATTTCTGCATCATTTTGAGAGTTTCTGGTGTAAATGAGTTAATTATTGACAGGCAGGCACTGACACTGGTCTACTTGAGTTTTGAAATGTCATAGCTACTGTAGTTGCTGTTGCACAATCCTAAATGATCAGAATAATGCTCTTTCCTCACCTGAGGACTGATTCAACCGTTTCTCTGCTGAGACTAGAGGCACGCCCCAAATGACACCCTATTCCCTATATAGTGGGCTACTTTTGACCAGAGCGCTATAGGCCCTGGCCTAAAGTAGATCATGATGAAGGGAAAAGGGTGCCATTTAGTTACGCATTCTAGCTGTCTGTGGTGTTTCCATCCAGACCTGTATCTATGTACATAATCAGTAACAGTTAATATTACATTATGAGTACTTGTGCTGTATAGCTGTCTAGTTTCAGTTGATTTGTGTTCATATTGAATAGGGGTAATGTTTAATACAATACAGATTTGTTTGTTAGGATGTCGCTTATTTTGCTGAGGGAGATGTCTTAGCCTAAAGTTTTCCCTTTAACAAATAGATCATCTTTACAACTGTTGTGTTAAATTAGCACTGTAAATATACTTAAGTACATACCGTATGTACAGTACAGTATGTATGCTACCATATCTCTGTAGAAGTTACCTAATTTAATTAGCTATAATCCTGCCTCTTCATTAACAGATCAAGTAGTTGTGATTTTAACTTTGTATAATTGTAAATATATTGAAATACTAATCCAATGCATATCATTCAGCATTGTTCCTTTATATCGATGCGACTTAGATTAATGCGGTTTAACTCTCTTTATGTTTTCATTCTTTAGTTAAGACTGAAGTGAGTTATTGACTCCACAGTTGGGGTTAATTTATAAGGTTTACGTGTTTTAGATGATTGTTCGGGAGTGTCAAAAAGCACTGAATTTGTATACTGCCCTACTAAAGCAAAACGCAGGTAATTTTTATTTTCTTTACTGCAAAATCTGACTTCAGTCTTTTTCTGTCTAGACAGAATTTCTCATACTCTGATATATTCTGATCAACTGGCTTGATCTTGTGTCAGGAAACGAAATACCACAGTAATCAGATAATATACCTGGCCATTACAGATCAAATAGTAGTTCTTGTATTTTTCCTTTGTAGGGCAGTATATCGTTTACGTATTTTACTTTCGATATCAAAAAGGTGAAATTGGTTCACGCTCAAAAGATGACGCATAAAGCTTACTTCATTATTCACGTTTTTACAATGATTTTCTCTTTTGATCTCTAACTCAACTCATGTTGCACAATTTGTTTTTGTAAAGATTTGTTTTGTTTATCATGATTTTGTCTATATCAGTTATGTTTTGATGTGCCTACATCACCATTGCCTTTTCTGTTATGAGCAGGTCAATCTATTTGGGAACATGCCTTGCATTAGACAATGCCTGCAGATGTCAGAAGTATGTCATTACTGTATGTTTTAAGTATTCCATTTGTCTCCCAGTGACTCTGGTGACATCCATCATCAGCTACTGTAATACTGTCTCCATTCACCGGAATGTTCCATGTTGTTTCCCGTGCTTTGCCTTTGTTGTTGTTTACTTCCTTTGTTGACAGAATTAACTGTTCAGTGTTCACATTCCCTTTAAGCACTACAGAATTAGTTACAACTTTATTCATTGTTTTGGTTTGTGTAAAATTACCATATTTGGGGGGAAATACATGTATAGGACAAAGAGAGACAGTATTAGGAAGGACTGGTACTGTGTGTCTTGATAAGACTGCAGAAGGGATTGCATAGCTGTAAACTACTGTAACCAACTTTCTCAGATTAAACTCATGTTTGAAATTGTAATAACACTATTGTCACTTTTTTCCAATATCACAAAGTCACTGTTAGGATTTGGCCCGTTGTCCTTAGCTGGTCAATACTTGAAGTTAAGGCAACGTTAGCAAGTTCATTCTCCTGAGGTTTTGGGATGGTATCAAAAACATATAATTATAACCATGATATTGACATTATAATACATTATCATATTCCTGGTTCATTCTTTGTGCATGGTTGCAAATGAATGCTTTCATTTCAATTTAATAAAAGTATAATCTAACCACCTATGTAATTTGAGTCTGTTGTGAAATTAAGAACAACATAATTTACAAAATACAAAATTGCCCCTTTCCTCTTCCCTGCCTCTCACTCTCTCTCCTCTCTGGCTGTGATGTGACTGGCTTTGTTTTGTCTTGGCAATCAGCCTCGAAAATACAAGTGATTTAAACCGATATGCAAAGCCCTGACCTCAGAAATAACCCTATTTGTCTGTCTTTAAAAATGATAGAAGACTTTACTAGCCTGGTGCCCATGTGTTTATGCTCTAGCCTGATGCCTGTGTGCTTCTGTTTTAGCCTGCTGCCTGTGTGCTTCTGCTCTAGCCTTCCACGTGGAAGCCATTAACTGTTTTCTGACCAGCCACACGTTTCACGTCTGCATATGCGCCATAGAAACAATGCAGAAAGAAATAAAATATTTTCTCTCTCTTTTGTGAAAGAAAGTATCAAAGGACAGTCAGAGGTGGTGCAGTGCCTGGAAAACAGTCATGTAATTATGTTGGCAGTGAGATAATAGATATTTCCTTTGGAAAAAGAGAAAGGCCTCAGCATAGTTCTGAGATGAGGTTTCAGATCAGGCCAGCTCTGCTAACTTGTTTATTAGCATTAACATTGAATTATGTTATATACCAAGTATCAATGCTTACAGACCTCAAACATTTTCTCTAACTTTTCCAACAAGCAATAAAACAAGCGGTGCCTGGGTGTCGTTCTGCGTCTGTTTTAGACAACTATAGCCATAAACTCTGAATATTCTTGAGAAAGGCTCAAGTGCGTCCTCTATGTGTCTGTCTATCTGTCTGTTTATCTGAGCCAGGAAGCATCAGTGTGCTTACTCTGGGCAGTGAAGTCTTTCACCTGTGTAGTGTCCTTGGGTCCATCCCTAAGGTTAGGATTTAGGCTTGGATTAGATAGTATCTTACTAATAGATCAGTAGTGGTAAGAGGACTTCTGAAGCATTTGTCCCTGCCTATACGTTTGACTCCAGACTAGAAGTGTGTGCAGAAAGTAGGCCCTCTAGTGGTGAAAATTGCCATTTACCAAAACCACAGAAGACCAACATCTCTGTACTGAGACTTAGTGGACATGAATCTAGGGTTAGGTTTAGGGTTGTGGTTAGCATTACAGCTTTAGGGACATTATAATACCATTCTATGGTTAGGGCTAGGGTTGAGGCTAGGGTTAGGGTTGAACCAGGATGTGGACATGAAGCTAAGGTTAGGGTTGTGGTTCTGTTTGAGGCTAGGTTCAACCCTAACCCTAGCCTCAACTACAACCCTAACTATTGCCTTAACCCTAGCTTTATGTCCACCTCCCGGTTCAATCCGTGGTTGAATTTATTCTGCCACTGTCTTCTTATTGTCTCGGACTTAGGCCTTTATATCACGGTCGCAAGGCGTATGAACAAAAACATGCAATTATCACACATAGGTTGTAATATGGCCATTTTTTCCTGGCTTGTCTTCCCAACTCATTTTACCCACACACCACTACTGGATACCCTAGCCTCAACCCTTTCCTTGACCTCAACCCACTGTCATAGCCATAACCTTAATGCTGGGCATAGAATCATCATCCATTCAGTCTGACAAGATTAGGTGATGCAGGAAACAGGCAGAAAAAAACAGTTGACTTTTTCGTGAAAGGGTAGAACTTGTAAAACATGATCTTACCTAGGTTTTCCATTAGGAGGCATACTATCTCTAGAAATAGAGTGAGACCACAAAAGAAGCTGAACACCTTCAATCTCAAGGCGGGAGCCAATAGATCTCCACACACAAAAAACACAATACACACATGCCATGAATACAATTTGTTTATTTTCTATCATCTCAAAAACATGGTTTGTACATTGCTTGCACTTGAAGGTACAAATAATGTATCCAGTTTAATATCAGTCCACACTTTAATGAGGTGACCAGAGTGCGAGCATATGAGAGTGCGAGCAAGCCTCTTCAAGTTCTTCAAAAGCACTTCCTAAATGCAATTAATAATTATTATTATTGTTATTCATTATTATCATCTTAAGACTTCATCAGTAACAACAGAGGGGCTTTTCACCTCCCACTGGGAACACACTGGTTGAATCAATGTTGTTTCCACGCCATTTCAATGAAATTACGTTGAACCAACGTGGAATAGACTGTGCCCAGTCTGTGCCCAGTGGGCTGAATAGCGGTGGTCATGAATGTGCATAATCACAGATGAGGAAGTAGATGACAGGATTTCAATGTAGAGATGTTAGTAGTTTCAATCTCAGCAGGGTAATGGCTTTTATTCATGTACAGGTAAATAATTATCTCACACAGACAACATCATGTTTGAGTTGAGATATTGCCCTCGTTTATAACATTGACTCAATATCAGGTCAGCATATGGCATACACTAATTTCCCTGACTATCTTCCACAATACTTCATTTTGATGTATAGTACGAGTTCACCAACAGTTAGCTAGCAGGAACAGTATATAGTGCATGAATACATCAGTAGAAAAAGTATACACATACAATAAGTAATAAACACACACACACACACTACTTCACCTCACTGCAAATCCCAGATAAAGCGCACGCACGCACGCACGCACACACACTTACAGTACAACATCAACATTAGACCAGTCACACAACTGCAGGGATACTGTACTAGAAGGACTATGTACAGGAATAGATTCATAAAATATTGCACTTGTTGGCCCATTGCATCACACAGCCAAAGCTATTGAGGATGCACTTAATTCTATATCTATAACATAGATAACAAACACCCTTAGAAATATACATATAGATAATTCCACGTCTTCATGCAATTTCTCTTTTTTGAACCTTCCATTTTCTATGCAAATACACTAGACGATGCAAAACAAACTACTGACAGTTTCTTTTGGCACAATTACAGCTATCATGTTTTATTCATATGTTTTATGTACTAATATGTGGTAGATCATCTTTACTGGGAGGTACAGGACTGTCAGGACAATTTGCTTCAGCCAAGGACGGAGATAATAACATGATTCTTACGCGTATAAGCTGTTCAGGGACGTGGAAAAGGTGCACTTTCTTAGTGTCCCTAAAAATAGGAGGATATTGATGTTTATCCAGTCAGACAGAATCTATCATGGCTTTAGTATCCATCTGTCATAACATATCATATTTTGGCTGTGTTAATTGTTTTATTTGAGGGAAGGGACATGAGGGAAGGGTTGGTTTGTAGTTTGGGTAAAGATAACTGTAAGGGTCAGGGTAGAACAACACAACTTAGGTTATTGGTTATTTGACAGCACACCTGTCATATTTTCTTAATAAGGCTAGGAAAAGACGATCTATTCAGTTTTACAGAAATGTAGACACTCATCAGATGACATATCAGAACTACTAATACAAATACACATGTACAGTATACAGTACTCACAGACACAATGCAGTATATTCATGAAATATGAAATAAATGTGGCAGGTGAGCACAAAGGAGAAGAGGCCATGTTGGAAATACTAAAAGGCCACATTTGTTTTTTTATCCAAGGTAGATGATTGAAATTTATCACTGCCATTCACTCTTCCTGAAACATACACGCAAGCACGCAAGCACGCACGCACGCACGCACGCACACACGCACACAGCAAACAGAAATAAACTACCACCTACCAGTTTGTCTACAGTACAGGGAATAATAGCTTTTGGCTGCGGCAGAAGAAAATATGTAACACATTAACAAATATACAAACATAATAAAGGCATAAATAGATGGCTAAATGAATGAAAGCGCTGATTATAACTTCCTCCCCTGCAAGTGTGTCCAGCAAGTTTTACGATGGACAACAAAAACAGCGACAAAGGTATGGGTTCTCCACATATAATTAGATTTGATTACAAGTCTTTGAAGCCAGTTGGAACGCTACTGTGCAGTACGTGCATGGACCACGCATTGAATTCTAACAGCCTTTACAAGCATCATTTTTAATGTTGTAAGGTAAGCTAAAGAGGATAATGCATGTTTGCAGTGTCATATCATCAGCCATCCTGTAATAGGCCTACACAGACATACTCATCAGACATATTCAGACCCTCTGTGTTTCTAGGTTAAGGTGTAAAGATCTGTACCTCAGCACAGCTATAGAGGGGCAGAGGTCGATTCCTTGCCCTGGTCACAGATCAGTGCGCTTGCCAACTCCATTGTTGCCATTGCAAAGCCATGTTTGGCATTGACAATTCCATTAGGAGTTGGCAAGAGAACAGAAACAGACTGGCACCAAGGCTGATGTAAAATGCGGTCAGATGACACATCAGAATACTACAAGACAGGGGTGCACAACTCCAGTCTGCAGTCCTGCTGGGTTTCCTTCCATCCTGGCACTTAACTGATGGACTACTGTCACTGATTGGCCAGAGATGAACCTACAGTATCTATACAAGTCAATCTCTGATTAAAAGACAAGCAGGAAAATCTGCCTTTACTTTATCCATCCAGGACCTTAGTTGTGCACCCCTACTTTAAGACTACAGTTGAGTCCCAAATGGCACTCTTTTTCCTATACACAACCAGAGCCCTAATGGGCCTTGGTCAAAAGTAGTGCATTATATAGGGAAAAGGGTGCCATTTGGGATGCAGACTACATCTAAGGGACTGGGCAACACAGGGAGTGGGAGGAGCCACTAACAGTTACAGGCCGGCTGCTGGAGGGGCGGGGCGCTGTCTGTCAGTTTGGTGCTAGGCGTTCCCGTGGTAACAGCAGGATCAGTGTCCAGGCTATCGGACATCCTGTCACAGATGATGTCAACGAGGCGCTCAAAGGTCTGCTTGACATTGATGTTGTCCTTGGCACTAGTTTCAAAGAACTCAAAACCTGCGGAGGGAGAGAGAAGGAGATAAATAGTATATGAACATTGTAGATGATGTTTACAATAAGTAAATTGTCCATGTTAAGAAATCTCTTGACTTAATGACTAAGTGAATATTAAAGGCTGTCAAATACTGTACGTTATGTTTACAATAAGTCAATGGACTTACAAAAGCCCATATAGGCACCGGTGCTGTGAATCAGCATGAGCTAACGCATTATAATGCTTCGTATCTGACTGTTGACCAATCGATGTGTTCATTATCTTATCTCTGCCACTGTAAAGTGTCCCTGATCAATCAAATGACAGCAGCTCACCCAGTTGTTCTGCCAGCTGTCTCCCGCTGTCTGCAGCCACCACCCTCTCCTCCTCCATGTCACACTTGTTCCCAGCCAGGACCACCTGGGCGTTGTCCCACGAATAGGTCTTAATCTGAGTTGACCTGCACACACGCACGCACGCACGCACACACACACACAGAAGAAAACGGGAACTAAAACTCAAAACAGAGCACTGCATCTATCTACTAGAAGCTATAGGCGACAAGCTGATACATTCAAAAACAACATATCTCCTCCATCAAACCCAGTTTTACAACAGAATGGCACGGACAGACACCGCCAGCCTGCTTCTAGCTCCTAGCCAACTTTGCAGTTTTGTGATTTTTTTGTGTTATGTCCATACTGTCTATACACACCATTATTCACACATAGCTCGTTCTAATGTTTCTTCATGTAGTTTCTTGTTTTTTACTTGTTGTATTATTTTTGTATTGATATTGTATTGTTAGTTATTACTGCACTGTCTAGAAACATATGCATTTCGCTGCACCTGCGATACCATCTGCACACAGTTGTGTACCATGATGTCGGCACTACTCAAGACCAGGTGAGACTGGTCCTACGAGTTCAAATGTAGGTCAATTCACATCTGACTGTTGACTGAGGATATTATTCACAGTGACGTCCAAGTAAAAAACAGCTGTTCAGTTCTTTGTACTGAATGTTTACAATCTACCTCTATTCGAGAGTATATTTAGTGGTGAAATGATTACCTACGTTTATCTCTCACAATTATCAGTTCTGTGTTTCAACGGTCAATAACCAGGATAGGAGAGAAGCAGCAGTGTCTGTGTATCTGTGATAAGCCCAGCGTGCCTCCATCACTGTCAGGAGACAACCGCGTCACACACAGGAAATGAGTGTGTGTCAGGACAGGACATTCACACACATCCGTTGCCATGGAAAATAAGAATGGAATAAAAACCTACCATAAGAAGAAGTCTGTTCAGGCTGTTCGTTCAGGCTGTTCAGGCTGTTCGTTCAGAATAATTAAGGATAACACTTCCTATGAAGTACATATGTATCATGCTTTGTAACATCCTAATATAAAGTATCATAAGTCATTATAGTTAATGATCTATAAACATCATACAGGGTTTTATTACCAATTATTATGGATGCTTATAGTCAGTGTTATAGCACATTATAAAGGATGTTATAAAGCATTATATGTATGTACTTCATAGAAAGTGTTATGTAGTAAAGTATTACTGTGTTCCGTCACTGCTAAGGCTTTAGTGAACAAGCTCACTGATTCGAACAGCTCCAAGATAACAGTCATGAGCTAACTAGTATCAAGACTTTAGAATATTGCAGTTCATGATTCTACAGTAGCTGCTGTTAAATCTGATTGCATTGCAATGTCTCATACAGAGAGTCTGTTAAAAAAATGTGTGCTCTTCCTTTCTTAGCAGTTAGTCATCCGACAGTACATCAGTGCGTTGCCGTAGTGATCGCGAGCGCCCCTATCCTCGCTGTGTTCCCATAATCCTGTTGGTGGTCTGTGAGGGTGAGATAAGGCTACAGCAGTTTGGTATCTACACAACAACAAGGAACAGAGATGTTTAACCCGTCTACTTTCTACACAGATGCCCTACTCAACATACTAGCGTTGATGTGACACGTCCATACAGTACACTCAAAAAGGACACATTAGTCAAATCCCATTCTCTCTACACAATTGACGAAGCAAGTTTACTATTCTGGTGGAGTATCTTAGAAACCTGGTTATTGTGATGAAATAGACTTCTCTTGTGTTCTTATTTCTACAAATAAATCATTTTGAATCAAGGATACAGGAAAGATACAGTACAGGGTGCGATAGTGTAGGTTTTCAATATCCAGATGGAAATAGCTTTTGTGTCTCACAAAGACAGCGATTACCCAAACACACAGTGGCTCTATGACAACAAGGGCTCTAATCAATACTCTTAGAATCTGACAGGGAAGAAGGTCAGCTATTTGGGTCTGTTTCTTTCCAGGGAGAATTCTTGTACTCATCCTGTCTCAATACAACCCAACAAAAACACACCTCTTCGGTTGTCCATAAAGATACGTAGTCTTTCTGAGAATCTTGTTTTAAGATATACAGTATGAAAACAATACTTAAAACAAAACATGTAATCTGAAGTTGCTTCCTTCCCTCCTGCATTATATGATACATGATGTACTGACACAAAATGTCAGTCCTTCCAATGTGCTGATGAAAGCTGTTAATGCTGACACATGATGTACTGACACAAAATGGCAGTCCTTCCAACATGCTGATGAAAGCTGTTAATGCTGCCACGTATTGGCTTTCAATGTTAAAATACACTCTGCTATTCATCACTCAATTTCCTTCTAGAGAGGGTGAAATTTTTTGCACCCCAGTAGAACTCACCAGTCCTGCACACAATGGAAGGACTCCTCGTTGGTGATGTCATACATAAGGATGAAGCCCATGGCTCCGCGGTAGTACGCAGTGGTGATGGTCCGGTATCGCTCCTGTCCCGCCGTGTCCTGGAGAGAGATACAGAACATTGTTGTTGCTGGACACAAACACATGCACACACACACACAAGCACAAATGCAGGCAGACACTCTCTCACACACACACACACACACACACACACACACACACACACACACACACACACACACACACACACACACACACACAGTCAGTCACATTAGTCACACATCCTTTGTGTATTTATTCTGGACTGGTTTTGATAGCTGTAATTATCATGTATCCTGCATCACTGGCTGGTTTGGCTAGCTGTGATTATCATGTGTCCTGCATCGCTGGCTGGTTTGGCTAGCTGTGATTATCACAAGTCCTGCATCGCTGACTGGTTTGGCTAGCTGTGATTATCATGTGTCCTGCATCGCTGACTGGTTAGGCTAGCTGTGATGATCATGTGTCCTGCATCGCTGACTGGTTTGGCTAACTGTGATTATCATGGGTCCTGCATCGCTGACTGGTTTGGCTAGCTGTGATTATCATGTGTCCTGCATCGCTGACTGGTTTGGCTAGCTGTGATTATCATGTGTCCTGCATCGCTGACTGGTTTGGCTAGCCGTGATTATCATGGGTCCTGCATCGCTGACTGGTTTGGCTAGCTGTGATTATCATGGGTCCTGCATCGCTGACTAGTTTGGCTAGCTGTGATTACCATGTGTCCTGCATCGCTGACTGGTTTGGCTAGCTGTGATTACCATGGGTCCTGCATCACTTACTGCTTTGGCTAGCTGTGATTATCATGATGGTCAATATCTATTCACAGATTCTAGAGGTTCAAGTCTCCCCAGTAAATGAATCATGCACTGTGATCAACAAATCAAATCATCCAAATCCCTCTCCATGTCTGCAGGGCCGAAACAGAGCAATTGATACAAGCACAACAGGGTGTCTGGTGATGTCTCCACACCCCACAGGAAGCATACCATTGATTTCAAACAGTTTGATCCCATATACTGTAGCTAACCATTGAAATAGAGAGACAATTCTGACACCATGCTGATTAGTCACTGTGGTGGCTGAGACCTACAGAACATATCATAGTGATTATGTCATGTCTAGGGGCTTACAATAAACCTCTTGTACAGGGGCACTCAGCAGTGTGCTATTTCCACTGCGAGGCCAAACAGTGCTGGGTTAGATTAGCTACAGAGAGAGGCCTGCTCTGCTCTCTCTGTGAATATGGCTATAATTGGGTCTGTGTGGTATCCAGAGGACATCTCTGACCTTCAAATGCACACACAGCTCAGGGGCTGTCTACCTCAATCTCCCTCATACAGCAGCTGGGCTGAGCAGTGGAAACTCACAAATATACACACTAACGCATGGACGTACAGTGCATTCGGAAAGTATTCAGAACCCTGAACTTTTTCCAGATTTTGTTTCGTTATAGCCTTATTCAAAAAAATTTTTTTTTTTTGTCCCTAATCAATCTAGACACAATAAATCATAATGACTAAGCAAAAACAGGTTTTTAGAAATGTTTCCAAATGTATTCAAAATAAACAACTTTAATATCACACTTACATAAGTATTCAGACCCTTTACTCAGTACTTTGTTGAAGAACCTTTGGCAGCTACTATTGCCTTGAATCTTCTTGGGTATGACACTACATGCTTGGCACACCTGTATTTGGGGAGTTTCTCCCATTTTTCTCTGCAGATCCTCTCAAGCTCTGTCAGGTTGGATGGGGAGCATCGCTGCACAGCTATTTTCAGGTCTCACCAGAGATGTTCGATCGGGTTCAAGTCCGGGCTCTGGCTGGGCCACCCAAGGACATTCAGAGACTTGTCCCGAAGCCACTCCTGATTTGTCTTGGCTGTGTGCTTAGGGTCATTGTCCTGTTGGAAGGTGAACCTTCTCCCCAGTCTGAGGTCCTGAGTGCTCTGGAGCAGGTTTTCATCAAGGATCTCTCTGTACTTTGCAGGTTTTCGATCCTGACTAGTCTCCCGATACCTGCCGCTGAAAAGCATCTTCACAGCATGATGCTGCCACCACCATGCTTCACCTTAAGGATGGAGCAAGGTTTCCTCCAGACCTGACGCTTGGCATTCAGGCCAAAGAGTTCAATCTTGGTTTCATCAGACCGGAGAATCTTGTTTCTCATGGTCTGAGAGTCTTTAAGTGCCTTTGGCAAACTCCAAGAGGGCTGTCATGTGCATTTTACTGAGGAGTGGCTTCAGTCTGACCACTCTACCATAAAGGCCTAGTTGATGGAGTGCTGCAGAGATGGTTGTCCTTCTGTCAGAGTGACCATCAGGTTCTTGTTAACCTCCCTGACTAAGGCCCTTCTTCCCCGATTGCTCAGTTTGGCCGGGCGGCCAGCTCTAGGAAGAGTCTTGGTGGTTCCAAACTTCTTACATTTAAGAATGATGGAGGCCACTGTGTTCTTGGGGAACTTCAACGCTGCAGACATCTTTTGGTACCCTTCTCCAGATCTGTGCCTCGATGCAATCCTGTCTCGAAGCTCTACGGACAATTCCTTCAACCTCATGGCTTAGTTTTTGCTAGGACATGCACAGTCAATTGTGGGACATTATAGACTGTGCGCCTTTCCAAATCATGTCCAATCAATTGAATTTACCACAGGTGGACTCCAATCAAGTTGTAGAAACATCTCAAGGACGATCAATGGAAACAGGATGCACCTGAGCTCAATTTCAGGTTTGGCTGGGGTAGGCCGTCATTGTAAATAAGAACTTGTTCTTAACTGACTTGCCTAGTTAAATAAAGGTTACATTTAAAATACATTAAAAAAAACATTTTGAGTCTATTTCTAAGGTATTTCTGTATTTCATTTTTATATAAAAATTTCAAAATATTTAAAAAAACAGTTTTTGCTTTGTCATTATGGGGTATTGTTTTTAGATTGATGATGAAATGTTTTAATTTAATCTATTTTAGAATAAGGCTGTAACATAACAAAAAAAAGTCAAGGGGTCTGAATACTTTCCGAATGCACTGTATGTGAATGCAGATGTTCAGGTGTGTGTGTCTATATACTGTATCTGTGCGAACAATGAACTGTAGTATTTTTTGTACAATACAATATGCACAGTAGGTCTATAGCATAATTCTATATGATGTTTTTTTAAGGAAATAATTGTAGTCTTTTTATATATTCTGCAAATGGTTCTCTTTTTTTGCAGTGACATTACTTTCCATCAAACATTCATCTAGACAATGCTTTGACTGCTGACTTTCCTCTTGGTTGAATACTGAAGACATACTGTATGCATCCACACATTTCACTACCCTATCGATTCAGGGCCAAGTGCTTGACAATGACTCTTTTAATCTCGGGGCTATTTGAGTGGATAGCTTTGCTTGTTCTTAGCTAAAAGACACAGCAAGACAGAAAAATCCTGCTGAGTCCATTGAACAGGAGCTCCATTAGAAACGAACTGACTGAGTTCATTTATGCATCGCCATGGCACCACAGAGCAGTTTACACTGTGAATAAGCCCAAGAAATGGACAGAATCTTTGGCAGTAGACCATCTTATTTGAATCTTATTGGTACATTCTGGTATACTGTGGCTCGTCGGGAATAGTGCAGATCTCAAACAGCCCAATTAGAAAACCTAGAGCTATTCAATTGAATGCTCTCTCTGGCAATCCTGACTCTGTTAGAACCCACTTGTTTTTGCTTAACTGACAAAAACCCATTACCCTTATTACTCGCTAATTAAACTGTTTACATTCAACCGTCAGCTGATTGACTGCTACTGTCCTGTCTGGGAACAATGAATTGGTGGAGCAGACATTAAATATGAGAGCTAACAGCATTGCCTCTTTGGAGAGAGAGAGAGAGAGAGAGAGAGAGAGAGAGAGAGAGAGAGAGAGAGAGAGAGAGAGAGAGAGAGAGAGAGAGAGAGAGAGAGAGAGAGAGAGAGAGAGAGAGAGAGAGAGAGAGAGAGAGTAGGCATTTGGAGGAAGCATGCTTTAAATTGTAACCTTAGCTAGCTCAGAAACCAACTCCTTCAACTTCAAATCTCCTAATATAAAAAGAGCTGTAGGCGAGGTCGGACACCAATAGGAGGAGAACACAGTCAGACGAGTGTTGTTCAGTGATGATGTCCTTCGGCTGAGGGTTATTGGTATCCTGCCAACGATGAAACATCCATCGGTCTCTGTTCTCTACACTGCCCTGCCTCGCATTCAATCCCTGTCAAATGTCACATTTAATGTTATTGGGACTGGATCCTTAGGAATCTATAACGTTGTAGAAGGTAGTATCGTAACAATCCCTTAAAGCTTGTTTACGATACTACCTTCTACATTGTTATAGAGTAGATCTCTAAAAGCCAACGTGCAGACTAAACTCTGACAGGCTGCGACTAGACTGCACACTTGTAGTTAAACTTAACAAACATCCATTTGGGGGGAATGTTTTTGGAAAATGTTGATGTTGAGGAAATGTAACCAATCTAAATCACCTTTCCTAAACTAAGGCAAGATATGGCAAATACTGCAATTCGTATTTGTGCACATTCCTATCACAATAGTGAGTACGCTGGACTCTAGCGACAGACCTACCCAGATCTGCAGTTTGATCCTCTTGTCATTCTTGTAGACGGTCTTGACTTTGAAGTCGATGCCCACGGTGCTGACGAAGGCTGAGGTGAAGGCATCGTCAGCGTAGCGGAACAAGAAGGAGGTTTTACCCACGCTGCTGTTGCCAATGATCAGCAGTTTGAACATGTAGTCAAAGTTCTGGTCCCCGCCCTCCTTCCCTTGAGTGGTTCCCTGAGTGGCAGCCATCTGGAAAGACCAGGAGTCGCAGTGTCAAAGGTCATGACAAACATGAAATCAACTCATTGGAATTCAAAATGGCACTCTAAGGTTTAGATATGTTGCATGAAAGACGGACGTCACAGATGTGTAAAATAATAAGATATCATTCAAATGACCACACACAAACACACCAGCCTCTCTGTTAAAAGCATACAGACTGTGTCTGATGCCAGATGGCTGTTTGGGATAAACCAAAAGAGCACGACACACCCTGGGGAGTCCACCTGTGTTCTACATCCTCACATCTATGTGCCTGCCAATGAACATCAGTCAGATCCTTCACAAGCAATCCATACCCAGAAGGGGATGGAAAGTGTCAGATCAATTAGTCTTGGATTTATCAATGGGTACCCCAATCAATTCAACAATCCAACAATATTTGACGAAAACCAAACGTGGTTTCTTGCGAAATTCTTGCGAAATCCGTCTGCATTTGTCAGCATTCTATATATATATAACTAGGCTACAGCAGACATCTTTGTTCCTAGTAGCCTAGATGTGTTCACTGTGCATCAGCAATTTGCCATGTCAAGCATGTGCCTGTTGTGTTAAACGGAGAAGGATTCTTTCGGTTTTACATCAAGCAATTCTAAACTGCACTATTAACAACACAGTACTATCTATGTACAATGTTTCGTAAACAAAATGTCATATTACCGATAACAATAATCTAGCTATATAGGAAAACAGCATTTTATGTGCTAATTCCGTTTAGAAATATTATGATGACGACGAAAATACACAGATGTAGGCTAGTCCTCGTAAATTGGATAAAATCTTGCAGAATTTTGGAACATCGGAAATACAGCTTAGGTCAATCAAGTTATTTCCGGAATTCTATCAGTTTAGCAAAACATTTACATGATGTAGAGAAAAATATTTTAAATCATAGCAAACCAACCTGCTTCGAAGGCTTGGTGTCAGTCAGTGGCTTTTCCTAGTTTATAGGCTGTCTTTATATAAATACGTTTTACTGTAGAAGTCGGTTCGGTTTGAGCCGCGACAATTTCAGCACCTGGGAGCTGTCCCTGTGTTCCGAAGCTGAACTGTTCGTTCGTTGTAAAAGCGTAGCAAGCGCATTCGACGTCAAAGTTCACAATATGGGGCTTGTAGTCTTTATAATGCCAAAAGGGTGACTGCATTTTTCAGCATGCAACACAGTCACTTTGACAACATTAACGTTGACAACTCCAGACTATAATATTCTTGTGAAAATTCTTTTTGTGAACATTTTCATTAAACTAATAAAGTATTTATGGCAATTATACAATTTCCTCTGTGGTATTACCAAAAACTATGCTTGCTCTTAGAAAAAACAATATAACATTTCAGAAATGTAAAGCACAATTACAATGTGCATTTAGCCTAATGATGATGTGTAATGAGGCATTCTGACGTCAACGGTTTCATCTAGGTGCCATATGACCTTTATGGGAACTCCAATACCTGGATGGGGGATGTGAGAAAATGTGGGAAATATTTTGCTATTGTCGCACAAGCTTGGATTCTGCACCTCCCGCCAATCTGGCTCTCATCTCAGCACCACACACACAGGATGCTGAAACTGAAATTACAGTAATAGAACACTGGTGTAGATTAAACCTGGTCCTGACCTGGACCAAAATGTACTTCCGATGGGAATTCTCCATTAAGACAGTCCAGGACCAGGCTGGGAAACCAGCCCGTATTGCAAAGGCCCTAGCCAAGTAGAAACTATCCTTTAAAATACGTTTTTTTCAGACATGAAGCGTGCAAAATGCAAATATAGGGGATATTGACCTGTTGGATTTGCGCCACAAATGCTTGAAGGTTAGCATTTGGAGACAGTGGCCAGGTAAACAAAACCCAAAGCATGAATTGCTGTCTTACCTTTTCCTCAGGGTAAGGAAATCAATATGTAATTTTGTAATTTGGGGGAACTATCCCTTTAATGTTTATTTTGTGAGACTTTTTTCCAGTTTTGGTAAGATTTCACATTTGTAGCTATTTCTGTTACTCCACCTACTCTGACGAATAGGTATGAAGACCGTTTCGTTGTAAAACAGGCCTACACTGACATTCAAAGCTACTGAGACATGGTATTTGGGACATGGAAAGTCTAAACACACACACACGTGCACACACGCACTCACGCACACACACACATGATGACATGATGCACGACATATTATAATATCAACACCATGACTTGATTTCTGCCACAAATGCTAAAACGTTAGCATTTGGAAACAGTGCCAGGGAAATAAAACCAAAGCATGGATTGCTGTCAGACCTTGTAACTAGATGGTTTACATGGTAAGTAAACCAAGGCGTAATTTTGGAATTTGGGTGAACTATACCTTAAACGACTCTACCAGACACACAAAAAAGTTATATAAATCAGGCAGACAGGCAATGTCATAGGCTGTCCATTCAGGAGTTGTTGTCCACATCAGTTATGGAAAGTAAATTACCTATCCATGTACCGGGAAACGGATTTGATTGGGTGTGTTAATGATTCATCTCCTAGGCCGGAAATTAAGCCTTTGTCCGTTTTGCTGGTGACTACTGACGGTCTAGTTTGCTGCTAGACAGGGGGCGACTGAGGTAGGTCGCAGTTGCAAATGTGCTCGTTTTACTCAATTCTAGGATATTTGTACATACTATGCAACATTTGTGCAAATATCTTATAAATAACCGATCAGATCCACTTGCATGTCGTTTAATATTACATCACGTTTTCTCGTCTCCAAATATGTCTGCAAATGTGTATGTTTTATAAAACATACGGTTTACAGAATCAAAGTGCATAAAACTATGTGATACATATATCCACTTGCTAATATTAATGGATGCATTGATATAGTAGCACGTTCTCTATGCACAATTGTTATCTTTGAAAATATTTAGATGACTGAAGTTTCATAAACAAAACTTTTCTAGAAAGTACTCTGCACTATAATAGTGCCATGGCACTCTCTGCTGGGAGCTTGAGTTCTTGCATGTCTAGATAATGAATTACTTTATTACTTTTCGATGTCTATGATACGTTGCGAATGCCATTATTAGGTGTCGAATGCCATTATTAGAGAAGCTCCGTTTGCATTGCTTCACAAATACAAAGTTTTAAAGTTTTACTTTGAATACTGGTTGTTACCAGTATTCAAAGTAAAACTTTAAAACTTTGTACTTGTGTTCAAGTATTTCTTCACGATTGTGTCAAAATGCCTCCACTGTTTTGGTTGGCCTAAAGTACTAATATGGATGCTAACCACTGTCTAATAGAGCCAGTTTATCCCGGAGGACTCCACAGAATTCATCCTCCAGGATCAAGGCTCAATTATGGTCCATGGCAGTAAGGACAACCCCATCCTGACAGCCTCCACTGGGGCTTTGCTCGCTGGCCTCTATGGGATATGGACTATGTTTGCTCTTCCTGGCTTCCGCAAAGTACCAAGAAGAATCAAGGTATATCTCATTCACATGACTGTACAGTGAAATGAATAAACAGTAATAGGCTTAACAATGCTTTGCTGCTTGTCTTGGGCTCTATGTGTGCTCCATGATGCCATCAAAAGAAGAAATGGCTTATGTGGTAAGTCAAATACACTGAGTGTACAAAACATTAGAAACACCTTCCTAATATTGAGCCTCAATTCGTTGGGGCATAGACTCTATAAGGTGTCCAAATCGTTCCATAGGGATGCTGGCCCATGTTGACTTTAATGCTTGCCACAATTGTGTTAAGATGGTTGGATGTCTTTTGGATGGTGGACCATTCTTGATACACACGGGAAACCAGCAGCGTTGCAGTTCTTGACACACTCAAACCGATGCGCCTGGCACCTACTACCATACCTCGTTCAAAGGCACTTAAATATTTTGTCTTGCCAATTCACCCTCTGAATGGTACACATACACAATCCTTGTATCAATTATCTCAAGGCTTACAAATCTTTCTTTAACCTGTCTCCTCCCCTTCATCCACTGATTGAAGTGGATTTAACAGGTGACATCAATAAGGGATCATAGCTTTCACCTGGATTCACCTGGTCAGTTTTGTACACTCAAGCTGTGTTTGAATACTCATACTAACCACACTAACCATATTATTTGTGACATACATTTCGTGTTTAGTATGCTTATTAGCCATAGTATGGATATAGTTAGTATGTCAAAAGCTCCCCGATGTCATTCTACATCCGCCAAAATACGAAGTATACAAGCAATGGACACTATTTCCGTGGTTTTAGGGCCCATAATGCAATTCTTCAGAAAATGGGCCACAATGTTTTTAGATTTAAAGAAAATGGCAGAAAATATGCAGCCGAAGTCCGACGAGAGCGGATACAAATTCGTTGCTTTAACTACTTATGACAAATGTTAAGAAAATGTTGATCAATGTAATATATTAATGACTTTTCAAATGTTACATTACACGTTATGTTGGCTGACAATTTGTTAGCTACACTAGCCTTACGAATTGCATAGCATATCATTATAGCAGTATGTACCGGGTATGTTAGCTACCTACTGTAATGTTAGTTGGCTTCTAATACATTGACCTTGCCAGTATATTTATTTTATGCTATCTAACTAACCAACGTTTATTGAGTTGATTATTCACATCATTCATAGCTTAGCTAAGTGGCACACACAGACGAGTGTGCTCTGAAATCGTAGTAGATAGCCAGAGTGAATTTACGAACGCACCCATGGTATGTAGTATATACTATACAGTATGTTAGTATGGGTATGCGTTCTATGGAAAATAATGAATGATGTTTGGAGGATATATTGGCACAGGTGTTGTTAGGCCCAAGACGAAGTAAACCTATAACGCACGATATATCAGAACGGTAGAATTCAATTTATTCTTAGATGTTCTTTTTGAGCTGCGTTTCAAAGCTAAAGTCTAATTTAAAACATTATTGGCATTGCTGAATTCGATTTTCATAATAGCAAGCTAGGACTGATGGTTTAGTTAGCTAAAATAGCAAGTTCGTTTTTTGGGTTACCAAGGCAACTACTGTAGCTATCAAACTTGCTAGCTACTTCAGTGGATGTTGAACACATTTCTACCTGCAAATGAATTATAGCCATGGTATAAAAGGGATAATCAACTCGGGACTCTATATGTTCTCTGAAAAATAATGCAACTCTGTGCAAGGTTTGATCCACTCCGCTAGCTCATCGAGGAACACGCGCCTTCCCGTCATTGGCTTCTCAAGCATTATCACTTAGGATCCCTAACAAATACAAATACTTATAGAATGCCCTTCAAGCCAATCAGAAACTAGTATTCAACAATGACCTACACATGCAGAGATCATCCGTTCACCTACTCTGCGTCTCAAAAAAACATGGCAGTTGGAACCAAAAATCTCAAATTTGAACTAATCAGACCAAAGGACAGATTTCCACTGGTCTAATGTCCATTGTTCGTGTTTCTTGGCCCAAGCAAATCTCTTATTATTATTGGTGTCCTTAAGTAGTGATTCTGGGCCCTGGGCTGTGTCAATTCGACCATGATTCTGGGCCCTGGGCTGTGTCAATTCGGCCATGATTCTGGGCCCTGGGCTGTGTCAATTCGACCATGATTTCGACCATGATTCACGCAGTCTCCTCTGAACAGTTGATGTTGAGATGTGTCTGTTACTTGAACTCTGTGAAGCATTTATTTGGCCTGCAATTTCAGAGGCTGGTAAGTCTAATGAACTTATCCTCTGCAGCAGAGGTGACTCTGGGTCTTTCTTTCGTGTGGCGGTCCTCATGAAAGCCAGTTTCATCATGGCGTTTTATGGGTTTTGTGACTGCACTTGAAGAAACGTTCAAAGTTCTTAAAATTTTCCGGATTGCCTGACCTTCATGTGACTGTCATTTCTCTTTGCTTATTTGACCTGTTCTTGCCATAATATACACTTGGTATTTTACCAAATAGGGCTATCTTCTGTATACCACCCCTACCTTGTCACAACACAACTGATTGACTCAAACGCATTAAGAAGGAAATAAATTCAACAAATTAACTTTTAACTTTTAACAAGGCACATGCCAAGAGTGTGCAAAGCTGTCATCAAGGCAAAGGGTGGCTACTTTGAAGAATCTCAAATATAAAATACATTTTTACAAATACACTTTTTTGGTTACTACATGATTCCCTATGTGTTATTTCATAGTTTTGATGTCTTCATTATTATTCTATTGTAGAAAATAGTACAAATAAAGAAAAACCCTTGAATGAGTAATATTCCAAACTTTTGACCGGTACTGTATGTGCATCATTTGTTTTATTACGCCATGATCCATTGTTTTTGTTTAATGGATCCTGTGCAACTCTCTTCACCATCAGTTAATCATCAGCAGACAAGAGCACTTCACTGTACCTTCTTGTTTTAGGTGTTTGATGCTACCACTGTTGACCTCCAGTGCACTGGATTTGAGATCAACTCCATGTTGCTGGCGTAAGCTAGAGGGAAAGCATGCTGGACAGGAGTGCCAACCAGCCAGGCAAACTTTGTCAAAGAGGATTTCTGGAAGGTACAGTATAGGTCTCTAACATGATAATGTGTAATCGACACATACTCTTTACTAAATTAGTTCTCTCTTTCATTTGACAGATTGATTTCTCAAACTATAACAATGTCACTGTATTCCTAGCCCATGGAGTGGTAGGTGTTCCAGCCACACAAGACCTCCACACTACAAGAACAATTCCTGCTTCCTGCAGCGGATGTTTTCTTATTATAATAGTCTTAAATCAGATAAAAAATAATTAGGTGTGCTGGATCATTTGGTTGGAGAGTGTTGATCTGATTGGTTGATGACTAAATCTAGTCTCTCTGATTGGTCCTCAGATGGAGGTGCTGGGTGAGAAGCTGCTGAGGGAGCTTCCTGACGATGCATGTGTCATCGCCTGCCACTTCCCCTTCCCTCATTGGCCCCACCGGAGCCTCGCAGGGCGACAACCTCGACCAAGTCTGTGTCTATGACATCAGCACTGTGCGATCAGCCCTAGGCTAGTCAAATTGCATGACCCTATGACATCATACTGTGGCATTATCGCTGGCTTGATTCAATTCTACCAAACCCAATATAGGGTAATTAACACTTCAATCAAACCACAAAACCCAATATTGTCAACTGCCTCTTGTATACATTTAATTTGTTGATCTGAACAATATATGAAGTGCGTTCCTCAAATGTAGGAAATGTATTATAAACATTAAACCAGGTGCCAGATACTGTATGTCCTCATAGGACATATGCAGAGCATTGGAAATAATGTTGTAAATAAGTCTCAGCCAAGGTTGCAAACTGTTGAAACTCTGAAAGAAATGAATACAATTCTATTTTCTGGATATTGTTGACAGCATTTTTTCCCCCAGCTGAGTTATTGTCTTAGAAAATGGCCATTCTGTAGGCCTAGTCATTTTTACTTTGACTGAATTCATACAGGAGGATACTATGGAAAATGCTTGAAGAGCAATAGTTGGGCTCCCAAGTGGCGCAGTGATCTAAGACACTGCATTTTAGTGCTAGAGGAGTCAGTACAGATAACCTGGTTTGAATCCAAACTGTATCGCAACCGGCCGTGGTTGGGAGTCCCATAGTGCGGCGCACAATTGGCCCAGTGTCGTCCGAGTTTGGCCGGTGTAGGCCGTCATTGTAAATAAGATTTTGTTCTTAACTGACTTGCCTAGTTACATAAAGGTTAAATAAAATCCACTCTGATCACTGTACTGGCCAGTGTACAGTCATATAGAGGTCTGACTTCATATCATCCCCACTCTAACTAAAAAGGCACCTTAATTGTGTTGTTTCCAAGTGCCTGTGACTGCTTCAGTCTCCTGACTAAGAGGGGGTGGACACGCACGTGAGACGTACAAAGCCTACATCCCCTCCCCATCCAAAGAACAGGAGTTGGCTAAAGTATCCAAACAAGGACTATGGTAATCTGCTCTGACATTCTGTCACATCCTAATACCTGGAGGACTGTAAAACCACCAGATGGTGCTAGAGATTCAAAATAAGATCAGAGTGGCAGAGAGACATAGTTTTTTTTTTATATATATTTTTGTGTTACGGGTTAGATCCATAGTTGTATTCATTTACACTCACAACTTAGTAGCATTTCTATAAACTGTAGCAATGCATGTGATTTTACAACATGTATTACTGTTCGTACTTTACAAAGCACCGGATTTAATAATTCGTTTTTTATTACTGATTCACCCAAATATAAGATTAGTTGTTACCAAGATTTTGTTTGTGCTCCAGCTGTTTAATGCTAGGGCAAAAAACAGCTCGGGGGGGTGGGGCTCAGGACCGCGTTTGGGAAACCCTCATATAGAAGATTCGCCAGCGTGACGTCGGAGAGCCAGGGCAGGTGCTTCCATATAAACCCAAACACAGCCTCTCCGGACTGCATTCAGAGTGCGAGCAGTGAAGACACCGCCTCGCTATGGAATTACTGAGGAATATCGCTGAACAGCCGACCAATAGCAACAAGATGTGCGAGCCCAGCCAGCAGGGATCCTTTGAACTGAGGAGAAAGAGAACGGAGGATCACGGTCATGCACCTGCGGAGATGGCGAGGATTGTCACGGATCACGCCAGCGGGAAATGTTACTGCCGTGGGAAAGTTCTGGGAAAGGTAGCCATCAGTAAATTATAGCACTACGCAAAGACAAGATGATTCTTTATGTGTCCACTTTAGGAATAGTACATTGTTATCCTAAAGCATGCACAATTTTAATAAGCTTGGTAAATATTCTTACCAATATGATTGTGTTATTTTCTTTTCAGGGAGGTTTCGCCAAGTGCTATGAGATGACCGACCTGTCCACGAGTAAAGTTTACGCAGCAAAAATTATTCCCCACACGCGCATCTCCAAACCCCACCAACGGGAAAAGGTAAGAGCGCGCGCCCATCTTCATAAAGTATTATTATAACGCTATATAGACTGACACACTTCTGGATAACTTATTGCTTTTAATCATCACTATATCTCTTCTCCATAGATCGACAGGGAAATCGAGCTACACAGGGTTCTTCACCATAAACACATCGTGCACTTTTACCATCATTTCGAGGACAAAGATAACATCTACATTCTCCTAGAATACTGCAGTAGAAGAGTGAGTGTTAATGTTATACTTAAATACTGTGCCTTTATTTCTAAACTGGTTGGAGAAATGTCTGCATAGCCACACCTCAAAACCACATCCCTGAAATGGGTGGTCATATCTCTGGCTAATGTGAAAGATATGTTCTTACTTTCCATAGTTGGCTGACTGCCTTGACTGATCTAATATGTATTCTCCCCCATGTTCTCTTTGTGCAGTCTTTGGCACACATCCTGAAGGCACGCAAAGTGCTCACGGAGCCTGAAGTGCGATACTACCTCCGTCAGATCGTCTCAGGGCTGAAGTATCTGCATGATCAAGAGATCCTGCACAGAGACCTCAAACTGGGTAAGCATCTATATAGCAAGACACAATAGAAGCCAGCGTCGTTATCTTTCAATCGGCTCTGCCAAACCCTATATGCAGGGAGATCCAGACCTGCAACCATTACCTGTCATGAACTGCAAACTAACCAATTCTATGTTATTGATCACTCACGTACAGTAAATGGTTTAATATTTGTAATCTTCTTCCCTCCTAGGTAACTTATTTGTGAGTGAGTCGATGGAGCTGAAGGTGGGAGACTTTGGGCTGGCTGCCAAACTGGAGTCTGCTGGGAACAGGAAGAAGACTATCTGTGGGACGCCCAACTACCTGTCCCCTGAGGTGCTCAACAAGCAGGGTCATGGCTGTGAGTCAGACGTTTGGGCCCTGGGCTGTGTCATGTGAGTACACTACTATAGTTATACCTTTCTTGTCAATATAGGGCTCTGTAAAATGACATTCTCAATGTGAATACACTGTAATGACAACCAGTCTCTTAACTAAGTCTCTCCCCCTCTGTGCTCCAGGTATACCATGCTCCTGGGCAGACCCCCATTTGAGACCACCAATCTGAAGGAGACGTACAGGTGTATCCGGGAGGCACGTTACTCCCTGCCCTCCTCCCTGTCGCCCCAGGCCAAACAGCTCATCTCCAGCCTCCTGGCCAAGACTCCAGAGGACAGACCTCACCTGGACCACATACTGCGCCATGACTTCTTCACACAAGTGAGTTAGCTGAGCCCCTTTTTCTTGCCCTCTCTGTACCATATGGAGCGTTTATTTTTTTAAATCTCGCTTCCTGCTTATATATTGTGATATGTTTTTATTCAACTATCTGTTATCCATAATTCTCTTAACATCTCTCACTCTCTCCCTCCCTCCTTTCAGGGTTTCGTGCCAGAGCGTCTCCCTGCTAGTTGTTGCAACTCCGCTCCAGACTTCCACGTCTCCAGCCCTGCCAAGAGCTTCTTCAAGAAGGCCGCGGCCGCCCTCTTCGGCGGGAAAAGAGACAAGGTCAAATACTACGAGAGTCTGAGTGAGTATATCAATCATTCACCTCGCAAGACAGCCTTAGCCAATGTCGGCAATTAATAAATCAGTATTTGTTTACCTCATAAAAGGACATTCAACATTTTTGCTAATTAACAAGTGGTGATAAAAGCTGTGGTGTCATAAATCAATGGATTTAGCCATTATAGTTTTTGGCAAATTTCCTAGCTAATCAAATCACACGTCTGGTTTGAATGAGAGGCTGCAGGGTGAGGCTGTCCAGAATGAAAGCTGACTGTGTGTTGTTGTCTCTGGTAGATAAACTCACCAAAGAGGAAGAGGAGATCTACAAGCTTCGACATGACCTGAAGAAGACGGTCATCAGCCAGCAGACCAAACAGATGACTGAGGTGAGGTGATAGTCATGATCAAAAGAAAGTAGAAAGTCATTGTATGAGGAAATGCTGAGTCATGATAAAAGAAAGTGTGAGGCGGCCTCCCGAGTGGCGCAGAGGTCGTCAGTTGAACGGTGTTTCCTCCGACACATTGGTGCAGCTGGCGTCCGGGTTAAGCGGGCAGGTGTTAAGGAGCGCGGTTTGGCGGGTCATGTATCGGAGGAAGCATGACTCGACCTTCGCCTCTCCCGAGCCCGTTGAGGAGTTGCAGCGATGAGACAAGATCGTAATTGAAATTTGGAGAAAAATCGGTTAATAATATTTAAAAATAGAGGAAGTGTGAGGCTATGTTATTTAACCCCTCCCTTTTTCTCCTCTTCTCAGGATACAAGGCCACTGTCACCGTCTGCTGTGAGGCCGGTCGCTCCGTCGACCGAGGGCCTGCTCCCGATGACACAAGACACCATACGGCTTATCGTCAGGGGCAGTCTGGGTAGCTGCAGCAGCAGTAGTGAATGTCTTGAGGACAGCACCACTGGCAGTGTGGCTGAGACAGTCGCCAGTGTTCTCAGAGGATGCCTGGAAAACATATTCAAAGGTAAGCCTATTGCACTTATAATCCTGAAGATGAGAGCTGAGTTTGTTGGCATTAGGCAGGTAAAGTGTAATTACACTGCAGTACTTACTACCATGTAAAGAAATGATTCCAACACCAATTTAACTTATATAATATGATAGTGGGACTCCCATTGTTATTGCATATGGTTGAATTAAGCAATAAGGCACGAGGGGGTGTGGTATATGGGCAATATACCACAGCTAAGAGCTGTTCTTATGCACAACGCAATGCAGAGTGCCTGGAGACAGCCCTTAGCTGTGGTATATTGGCCATATACCACAAACCCCAGAGGTGCCTTATTGCTATTATAAACTGGTTACCAACATAATTAGAGCAGTAAAAATAAATGTTTCTTCAGTCTGATATACCACGGCTGTCAACCAATCAGCATTCAGAGGTCAAACCACCCAGTTTATAATTGTGTTTTAATCACAACTATCTTTCCTCTCTCTCTCTTTCTCTAGCAGATGACATCCCTAAAGGGACAGAGTGCAGTAACCTGCAGTGGGTCACTAAGTGGGTGGATTATTCCAACAAGTATGGCTTTGGCTACCAGCTCTCAGACCACATTGTAGGAGTTCTGTTCAACAACGGGACACACATGAGCCTCCTCGCAGACAAGAAGTACGCACTCTGTTCTCTTTATCACACAATACATCACTCATAGCTTATTTTGAGATTGTTTAGGCTGTACTGAAAAGTAGTCCGGGCTTCAGATGTAAAAGTAAACAAAAAGTCTGAGAAGGTATTTTTGTCCTGTAGGCTGTCATACTCTGATAAATAAATACAATCAATCTGTTTGGCATGTATCTTGTCCTTCAGAAGCCCAACGTGTTTATTTTGGTTAACTCTCTCCCTCTCTGTAGGACTGTCCACTACTATGCTGAGTTGGGTCAGTGCTCCGTGTTCTCCACCTCTGACGTCCCTGAGCACTTTGTAGGTCAGGTGACCGTCCTCAAGTACTTCGCCCACTACATGGAAGAGAACCTGATGGATGTAAGTATTCACCATATAGCCTCTCCTCTCATCCTCTACGACTATTTTCCTCTCCTGTTGTTCCTATCTTCAGCAACCTCTATTCTATTCTATCCATCCTCTCAATAATTCCTACTGTTACCATCTTCTTTCTTCCTCTCCCGATCTCCACCTCTGCTCCGTTCCTTCTCCTCCTCTTCCCTTCTCTCCTTTCCTAGTCTCCCCTCAGTCTAATGATGAACCTGTTCCTGTGTTTGCTGTGTAGGGTGGAGACCTGGTGAGCCAGGCAGACACACACATGCCCAGACTCTACCTGCTGCAGTGGCTCAAGTCTGACCGTGCCCTCATGATGCTCTTCAACGACGGCACATTTCAGGTAAACACACTCATCATCATCCTTATCGTCGTTGTCATCATCATCATCATCATCATCATCACAGCCAAACTAGACATTACCCCCATTACATGACACAGTGCAGCTACGGTAAATCAGCAGAACACTTCAGGTAAATATTCAAATCAGACACGTCGATTTTCAGACAAGAACTAAAATTAGCTTATTCTAACACCTGGCACATTGGCCATCAGTATCCCAAAGGGGGTCTAATATCTCCAGTAATGTTGGTACTCTGCTATTTGTTCCACGTCCTATACTGTCAGTACTTTATTAAACCATGTATATCCATGTATTTCTCTAACAGGTCAACTTCTACCACGACCACACTAAGATCATCCTGTGTACCCAGAGGGAGGAGTACATGCTGACATACATCAACGAGGAGCGTGTGTCCTCCACCTTCAGACTGAGCTCCCTGCTCACCTCCGGCTGCCCCGCAGACCTGCGCCAACGCTTGGAGTACTCACTCAACATGCTGCTGCAGCGCTGCAACTGAACCAGGAAGCAGCACCATGTATGGGACCATTTATACTGGCGGACCTCCTTCAACATGCTACTGCTGCGCTGAAACAGAACCAGGAAGCAGTGCAAGGCGAAAGGACAGTGTATGGGGTCATACCTGCAGCTGAATCTTGATGGAAAGACTCTGGAAAGTACAGAAAAGGGCTGATCTGTATGTTGATAATTGAAAGATAAGACGACTGGACGCTATGATGAGGGGATGGAGGTACGAATGTGAAACCCATCCGATTTTGAGGAAGAGGGAAGTGAAAAGGACAGTAACACTGGGCTGGGACCAGATAAAGTTAGTTGTTTTTATAATGAAAGTAGAACCATAAGGGCTGATGGTTGCTTCAGGTGTAAGTGGAGCTGGACTAGAGGACTAATGCACACAGCACTTCTGCAGAGCAGAGGGAGGGAAGAAACAAACTGTGATTCATTCTCTGAGGACAGATGGACATGGCTGTCTGAGGCAGTGTTAGGCTGGGGGGAGAAAGACGTTGATCATACAAGAAGAGCCATTACTCTGTTAGACATAGGAATAATTAACTTATTGTGTACAAAAGTACGTTATTTATTTAATAAATAAAGAACTTTTTCTAAAAATATGTACTATGATATGACTGACTTGGGGTTCACACACACCTTATTGGTTTTTAAGTGCTATATTTCAAGCATTTATTGTCAAAGATTGCTGTAAAATGTTTGCTATTCTTAGAGAGACAAACAAAAACCATCCCCATTTATCCACTTACATTCCTACATTTCACTAGCTTCCTATCATGTCAGCTGTTTCCAGCTCACTCACAAGTGGGCGTTTTTAGGCATAGGCAACCTAGGCGGTCGCTTAGGGCACTGTATGTAAACTTCCGACATACAGTTGAAGTCGGAAGTTTACATACACTTAGGTTGAAGTCATTAAAACACAATTTTTCTAACACTCCACAGATTTCATGTTAACAAACTATAGTTTTGGCAAGTCTGTTAGTAATTCTTCCAACAATTGTTTACAGACAGATTATTTCACTTATTACTCACTATATCACAATTCCAGTGGGTCTGAAGTTTTCATACACTAAGTTGACTGTGCCTTTAAACATCTTGGAAAATTCCAGAAAATGATGTCATGATGGGCTTCTGATTTTTTTTATTTTTTTTATTTCACCTTTATTTAACCAGGTAGGTCAGTTGAGAACAAGTTCTCATTTGCAACTGCGACCTGGCCAAGACAAAGCAAAGCAGTGCGACAAAAAAAAAAAAAAACACAACAACACAGAGTTACACATTAAACAAACAGTCAAAAACACAATAGAAAATCTATAAACAGAGTGCAAAATGTAGTGCAAAAATGCAGTAAGGTTGGGAGGTAGGACAATAAATAGACTATAGAGTAGAAATAAATTACAGAATTATCATCATTAACACAGGAATGAAGGATGTGCAAATTATGATGTGCAAATAGAGATACTGGAGTGCAAGATTAGTGAAAAATAAACGAAAATAAATATGGGGATGAGGTAGTAGAGTGGGCTATTTACAGAAGGGCTATATACAGGTGCAGTGATCGATAAGCAGCTTTGACAGCTGATGCTTAAAGTTATTGAGGGAGATAGGAACCTCCAGCTTCAATGATTTTTGCAATTCGTTCCAGTCATTGGCAGCAGCGAACTGGAAGGAATGGCGGCCAAAGGAGGTGTTGGCTTTGGGGGTGACCAGTGAGATATACCTGCTGGAGCGCATGCTACGGGTGGGTGTTGCTATGGTGACCAGTGAGCTGAGATAGGGCGGGGATTTACCTAATAAAGACTTATAGATGACCTGGAGCCAGTGGGTTTGGCGACGAATATATAGTGAAGGCCAGCCAACGAGAGCATACAGGTCGCAGTGGTGGGTAGTGTAAGGGGCTTTGGTGACAAAACGGATGGCACTATGATAGACTACATCCAATTTGCTAAGTAGAGTGTTGGAGGCTAGTTTGTAAATGACATCGCCGAAATCAAGGATCGGTAGGATAGTCAGTTTTACAAGGGCATGTTTGGCAGCATGAGTGAAGGAGGCTCTGTTGCGAAATAGGAAGCCAATTCTGGATTTAATTTTGGATTGGAGATGGTTGATGTGAGTCTGGAAGTTGAGTTTATAGTCTAACCAGATGCCTAGGTATTTGTAGGTGTCCACGTATTCTAATTCGGATCCGTCGAGAGTAGTGATGATAGTCCGGTGGGCGGGTGCTGGCATTGTTCGATAGAAAAGCATGCACTTAGTTTTACTAGCGTTTAAGAGCAGTTGTAGGCCACGGAAGGAGTGTTGTATGGCATTGAAGCTTGATTGAAGGTTAGTAAACACAGTATCCAAAGAGGGGCCAGATGTATACAGAATGGGGTCATCTGCGTAGAGATGGATCAGAGAGTCACCAGCAGCGAGAGCGACATCGTTGATGTATATAGAGAAAAGGGTTGGCCCAAGAATTGAACCCTGTGGCACCCCCATAGAGACTGCCAGAGGATCGGACAATAGGCCCTCCGATTTGACACACTGAACTCTGTCTGCAAAGTAGTTAGAGAACCAAGCAAGGCAGTCACTTGAGAAACCAAGGCTGTTGAGTCTGCCAATAAGAATGCGGTGATTGACAGAGTCGAAGGCCTTGGCCAGGTCGATGAAAACGGCTGCACAGTACTGTCTTTTATCGATGGCGGTTATGATATCGTTCAGTACCTTGAGCATAGCTGAGGTGCACCCATGACCAGCTCGGAAACCAGATTGCATAGCAGAGAAGGTACGGTGGGATTCGAAGTGGTCAGTTATCTGTTTGTTAACTTGGCTTTCGAAAACTTTAGAAAGGCAGGGCAGGATGGATATTGGTCTATAACAGTTTGGGTCTAGAGTGTCTCCTCCTTTGAAGAGGGGGATGACCGCGGCAGCTTTCCAATCTCTAGGGATCTCAGACGATATGAAAGAGAGGTTGAACAAGCTAGTGATAGGTGTTGCAACAATTTTGGCTGATAATTTCAGAAAGAGAGGGTCCAGATTATCTAGCCCAGCAGATTTGTAGGGGTCCAGACTTAGCAGCTCTTTCAGAACATCAGCTGTCAGGATTTGGGTGAAGGAGAAGCGGGGGGGGCTTGGGCAAGTAGCTGCCGGGGGTGCAGAGCTGTTGACCGGGGTAGGGGTAGCCAGATGGAAAGCATGGCCAGCCATAGCAAAATGCTTATTGACATTTTCAATAATCGTGGATTTATCAGTGGTAACAGTGTTTCCGAGCCTCAGTGCAGTGGGCAACTGGGAGGAGGTGCTCTTATTCTCCATGGACTTTACAGTGTCCCAGAACTTTTTGGAGTTAGTACTACAGGAAGCAAATTTCTGTTTGAAAAAGCTGGCCTTTGCTTTTCTAACTGACTGGGTGTACTTGTTCCTGACTTCCCTGAATAGCTGCATATCGCGGGGGCTATTTGATGCTAATGCAGTGCGCCACAGGATGTTTTTGTGTTGGTCTAGTGCAGTCAAGTCTGGGGTGAACCAAGGGCTATATCTATTCTTAGTTCTACGTTTTTTGAAAGGGGCATGCTTATTTAGGATGGTGAGGAAAGCACTTTTAAAGAACAACCAGGCGTCCTCTACTGACGGGATGAGGTCAATATCCTTCCAGGAATACCTGGGCCAGATCGAATAGAAAGGCCTGCTCGCAAAAGTGTTTTAGGGAGCGTTTGACAGTGATAAGGGGTGGTCGTTTGGCCGCTGACCCATTGCGAACACAGGCGATGAGGCAGTGATCGCTGAGATCCTGGTTGAAAACAGAGGAGGTGTATTTGGAGGGCAAGTTAGTCAGGATGATATCAATAATGGTACCCATGTTTACGGATTTTGGGTTGTACCTGGTGGGTTCCTTGATAATTTGTGTGAGATTGAGGGCATCTATCTTAGATTGAAAGACAGCCGGGGTGTTAAGCATATCCCAGTTTAAATCACCTAACAGTACAAACTCTGAAGATAGATGGGGGGCAATCAATTCACATATGGAGTCCAGGGCACAGCTGGGGGCTGAGGGGGGTCTGTAACAGGCGGCAACAGTGAGAGACTTATTTCTGGATAGGTGGATTTTTAAAAGTAGAAGCTCAAACTGTTTGGGCACAGACCTGGACAGTATGACAGAACTCTGCAGGTTATCTCTGCAGTAGATTGCAACTCCACCTCCTTTGGCAGTTCTATCTTGACGGGAAATGTTGTAGTTGGGGATGGAAATTTCCGAATTTTTGGTGGCCTTCCTAAGCCAGGATTCAGACACAGCTAGGACATCCGGGTTGGCGGAGTGTGCTAATGCTGTGAATAAATCAAACTTAGGGAGGAGGCTTCTAATGTTAACATGCATGAAACCAAGGCTTTTACGGTTACAGAAATCAACAAATGAGAGCGCCTGGGGAATAGGTGTAGTACTGGGGGTTACAGGACCTGGGTTTACCTCAACATCACCAGAGGAACAGAGGAGTAATAGAATTAGTATTCGACTAAGGACTTTAAGAACTGGACGTCTAGTACGTTGGGTACATAGAATAAAAGGAGCAGATTTCTGGGCGTGGTGGAATAGATTCAGGGCATAGTTTATAGTCAAGGATATAGAAGGGTGTGAGTTCAGTGGAGGTAAACCTAGGCGTTGGGTAATGAAGAGAGAGGTTGCATCTCTGGAGACACCAGTTAAGCCAGGTGAAGTCTCCGCATGTGTGGGGGGAGGGACAAAAAAGCTATCAGAGGCCAGTTGAGCAGGACTGGGGGCTCTACAATGAAATAAAACAATAATAGCTAACCTAAACAACAACAGACAAGGCATATTGAAATAAGAAAGGGGCAGAACATAAAATAAATAAAATGACAGTTAACTAAGAGGGCTAAGACAACGACGGGTAATGGCGATGAATGGACAAAGAGGGTCAGTTAGAAAGAAGTGATGTACTACACACAGGACCTGAGGCCTGATAGTTAAACAGAAATAAATACCATAAAACCAAACAGTCCTGCAGGCATCAGCTGTGGAGCTGAACAAGCGTAGGATCCGATGAAAAAGTAAAGTGGTGAGCCGGGGAAATCAGTTCAATGGCACGGCGTTCAGAGTGTTAGCAGTCCGGGCTAGCAGGCCGGGGCTAACAGATGAATCTTCGGCGGCGTCGCAGAGGGGAACCCTGTTGAGACCACGTCGGACAATTACGTCGGCAGACCAGTCACGGTGGCTCGGTGGGGCTCCGTGTCGACAGTAGAAGGGTCCAGGTAGGTTGATATGGTACTGGAGCCCGGGAGAGTAGCTAGCACACGTCGGCTGTCCGGGAGATGAGCCTAGCTCACGCTAGCATTGGAAGCATGTACACAATGGAGCTTAGCTATAGACGTCGGTCAGTCGAATGCAGCTAGCTAGCTGTGATGATCCGGTGTGGTGGTCCGGTACTTTCAGTGGAAATCCGGAAAGTGGAAGGGAACGCAGTCTGATAAGCGCTGGGTTGGTAGCGCGCTGAGCAGACTGGCCAATATTGTCCGAACTGAAAGCTGGCTTATCAGCCAGAGCGGAGGTGAAGACCGCTAGCAGTGGTTAGCGATGGAAGGTTAGCAAGCTAGCTAGCAGGCTAACTTTTGACTGCGGTTCGGTTAAATAGTGGAAAAACACGGATATTTGACCCGATATTTGACCCGTTTCACGTTGGGTAGGTGGCTTGCAGGAGGGGTAAATCGGGAACAAATAAAAATGTATGGAAAGACAAATTACAAACTATTTACACGAGACGAGACGGGACAAAACAAAATACACGTCTGCACTGTTACGCCATCTTGGATTACTGATAGGCTAATTGACATAATTTGAGTCAATTGGAGGTGTACTTGTGGATGTATTTCAAGGCCTACCTTCAAACTCAGTGCCTCTTTGCTCGACAAGACCTCAGAAAAAACATTGTAGACCTCCAGAAGTCTGGTTCATCCTTGGGAGCAATTTCCAAATGCCTGAAGGTACCACGTTCATCTGTACAAACAATAGTACGCATTGGGACCATGCAGCCGTCATACCGCTCAGGAAGGAGACGCGATCTGTCTCCTAGAGATGAACGTACTTTGGTGCGAAGGTGCAAATCAATCCCAGAACAACAGCAAAGGACCTTGTGAAGATGCTGGAGGAAACAAGTACAAAAGTATCTATAGCCACAGTAAAACAAGTCCTATATCGACATAACCTGAAAGGTCGCTCAGCAAGGAAGAAGCCATTGCTCCAAAACCGCCATAAAAAATCCAGACTACGGTTTGCAACTGCACATTGGGACAAAGATCATCCTTTTTGGAGAAATGTCCTCTGGTCTGATGAAACAAAAATAGAACTGTTTGGCCATAATGACCATCGTTATGTTTGGAAGAAAAAGGGGGATGCTTGCAAGCCGAAGAACACCATCCCAACCGTGAAGCACGGGGCTGGCAGCATCATGTTGTGGGGGTGCTTTGCTGCAGGAGAGACTGGTGCACTTCACAAAATAGATGGCATCATGAGGAAAGAAAATTATGTGGATATATTGAAGCAACATCTCAAGACATCAGTCAGGAAGTTAAAGCTTGGTCGCAAATTGGTCTTCCAAATGGACAATGACCACAAGCATACTTCCAAATTTCGACAGTGGAATTCATCCAGCTATGTTTTTAGCATTCCAGCTAGCAATTAGCGTCTGGTTAGATAGCCAACAGACATTTAGAAGTCGCGCTTTAAATTCATGAATGTCGGGTCCATGAGCACCGGGAGACAGTTTATGAGCCGCTCTGAATATAACATAGGAGAAACACTGAAAAATAAAATGAATAACACATTAAGTCAAGACTTAATTATTTGTTATCAGTGAAATGATATTACTGACTGGAGAGATGGTGGTGAGGGAGGGCGGGGCCAGGTATGGGCGGTGGGTGAGTCGAGTGTGCGCGACAGTTGACAGTTTATCCATTGAACATTTTCTGACTGCCGTTCTGACTGCTGTTCTCATGAAAAGATCGAAGCCATCGGGGGCAAAATATAGAAGGAATAGGAAAGATGAGGAAGAAAAAAAACATAGTGGTATGTTTTTTATGGACATTTTTTAAAGCATCGGTCTCTGGTTTTAGCTATTTGAAATGTAGCACGCTAAGCTAGCTAAGCTAGCTAACTAGCTAACTAGCTAAACCTGAACTAGAGTAGTAGTAAATACATAGCATGTGCTCAGGCAGTGGGCAAAGGGTGTAAGTGGAACCTTAAGGCCAGTTTAGATTTTTAGAGATCTCGCCTAGGGTGCCAGATTGGCCAGAAACGCCCCTGCTCACGTCAGCGAACAGAAAATTGAGTCGAGGGTCTGGTAAAGCACTTTGTTGCACCGAGGAAGCTTGAAGATGATTCAGATCTGCAACATTTGTCACATTGGCATTGCAACTGAAAAAGAACACAAGTTCCTCACAGAAAATAGCTGCTTGAATTGGTTGTTGAGATGGTGGACAGAAGTAATGCTTGAGAATTTATACTGAATTGATATAATCAGATTCTCCATTCTTTTACTCTCTCAATTGATAGCCATTCAAATAAAAAGTTGTTTTGTAAGGACACACTCTCACATCACACAGCCTGTGGTAAAATGATGGCAAGGTTATTATTAAAACAATGCTCGATGTTCCTGTTTGACTCTCAAAATCATCTTACCCATGGAGATCCTATAAAATTCCTTTCACCTTGCTTAACTCTGTATCCATAGAAATGGGTATAGCTCGAGTAATGGAAGCACCATAAAAGTATAATTATATTTATATGCAAAGCACTTTGGTTACATAAGAGAGAGAGACATACAGTGAAGCTCACCGTCCATTTACAAGATCATTCACAGATGTCCGGCATAGCATAGCATTAATGATAATCATAACCAAAACAATAGCTTTCACTGTCATTGCGTTTTAAAATTGAGCTAGATGACATTTACCACCACTAATTCCCTTTCTGAAAAGTGTCCTGTCTTTTGTTGATAGGATCTATTATTAATTGCAGAGCCTGAGAGCATCAGTGAACCATGAGATATTTACAGCTGAAAGGGGATGTCTTTAAAAGTGTTGTCTTGTCATCTTGGATATCCATCTTGAATGACTGTCCTGAAGGTAAATTGTACATGATCTTCATGCATAAACATGAACACACAACGAGACAAGGCAGGAAGTACAAGTACAGAAATTATTTATGACACTTCCATGTCTCAGATCATGTAGTTTGACATCGACAGCCTCTGGAGTCAGTGGATCCTTCGGTCAGAGCCGCAGAAATAAACTTTGTCAAATGAGAGATGCATGCCATGCACACCTAGACCAATATACCCCCTCTTCTCCATGTCCAAATACATTTCAGGTGAACCTCATCCTCTGTAGAAGGAAAAGTAAGTTTGATAAGTTGGAGTTGCATGTTGGAACCGTATTGTTTGGCACAGATCTAAGATCAGCTGACCCTCCCTTCATCATAACCTCACCATTAGAGGGTCAGATACCAAACTGACCAGATCAGCTTCTAGGGGCAACTTCATCTAACTCCTACTGAGTCAGCATAAGAGACAGGCTCAACCTTAGAGGATTTCTTAACTAACTTTTATAATTTACAGCAGAGCAGAGATACATTTTTTTTAAACTATGTAGATAGTGGTGTTCAGTCATTACATAAAGAGAGAGTTCAGAAGATGTTCTTGGGAGTGTCAGTGTTTGAAGCGTTTCACTGCAGATTCTGCAACTTCTTTAGCTTCTTTAAACCCAAGATGTTTTCTGCTGCTTCATGTCATGTTGTCAGCAGAGAAATCCTAACCAGTGCAGACAAGCTTAGCATGAGCGAGACCTAAGCTGGGGGTGTCAAAAGAGATCTTTTGCCCTCAACTCTCGTCACAAGTTCTCTCTGGGTGAAAGTGTGACTCACGGCTTCTTGAAAAGTAAACTGTATTCAGCTCCAATAAAATATTGCTTGATGTTCTCTCACAGCAATGCACAATGGATATCAGGGGATTAAAAGTTCCTTGCGAATCGAATGTCAGGGAATCTTTGTAGTTGGTACCTCCCACCACTTTGGCACAAACAGGCTAAGAAAGCTATGACGAGCATTACTCACTTTGCTGAGCTGTTCTGCACATTCATTGACCGCCGGATGAAGAAAACACAGTAGACAACGCAAAACTTGTCAGGACAAACTCTGTGAAACTTGAAGGGGCCATGAAACTGGCCAGTTAGTTTCTCTATGTGTGGGTGTTAGCGTGTGTTTCTGTGTGTGTGAGCATGAGTACGTACTGTATGTGAGCCCAACTGTGATTGTTTTTAATACACTTTTCAAGTCTGGAAATTCAAGGTGGAAATTACAAACTTCAGAAGCCTTTTAAAACCTTTGAATACACTGCATTGCAAATTGTTAGTTCATACATATTCCGTTGTGTGAGTAGCAAAGACAGACAAATTATTCTCAAAATCACATTCTGAACATATTGGATGAACCTCAAACGTAACTAATCAAGGATGACAGACAATACAAACCATTCATACAAACCATTCATACAAACCACTCATACAAACCATACATTACAAACCATTCATGCAAACCAATCCACTCATAATTAAAGTGAATAGGCTTTAATCTAGTTTATGCACATTGTATGCTATTCCAGCAGACTGTGCATGTCAGAGAGCAGATGTTCAGAATTCAGCTGTACCCTCTCCTGGTATTGGCATGGCACGCAGGGCTAATTGATGTATCTAGTCCTGCCCATTCATGCAGCTTGGCACAGCAGCAGGGATGGCTGTTCAGCTTGGCTCTACCCTGTGGCCCTGTTTGGGCAAGAGAACCAGGGCTGGTAAAATGGGTATACGTATGCAATAGAGGACGCACACTGCCATCTCAGTCTGCCAATACTCATCTGTTTGAGGAACCATTGGTCAATTCTTCCTTAATCCAGCCAGCAAGATAGTATCATCCCTAGAACTGTACCTATGCCAACTTCAGCCCAATAGGTGTTCTCTGAGCTCCACTGACTGACACTTCAGACAGATAAATATGATGATTGACAGCTCATCTGCAGTAGTGGATGGATAAAAAAAAATCTATCACAATTTAATAAATTGCAGAGATTTAGTACACAACCTACGTCACACTGCCATAGGAGTGTCAAAACAGGTGTCATGGTTCATGAGTATTTACGACAAGAAGAATGTACTTGTACTGTAGGCCATCTGACTGATGATGGGTGTTACTGGTATCTAACATATTGTGCTATAAATTCAGTGAACACACTGTGGACATGACAGAATATTCCCCCATTCTTTGATGTCAGAAGGCAGCGTTGACATCCTTTATGTCTTCCCCTCTCCAGCACAAACATCTTCACGGGCATGTGCTAGCATTTCTCATTTCCTGTCAGGGAGGCAGATTTCTCTTCAACGTGAACAACACCAAGCACAAAACACAATGATTAGGCCTAGTATGGATAGTTAGTTACTTAGACTTAATGTTAAAGTTAGATTAACTTACTGGTGTTAAATAAGCACGTTGTACACGTTGTGGAGGTGATTTGTGAATACTGAACTGTAGTTGTGTTTCAGCAGCACATTGATATGCAAATCTCCTGAAATTTCCTCTCCTCTCAGTCCACCCAAGTAATGATTCTGCTGCCGTCACAGGATCTCAACAATCAATGACATTCATTAGATGGTAACAACAAATAAGAGCCCTGGCACCTGCTACTGACTGCCAAAGAGAGGTCACTGATCACAGTGGATCATTAAACCTTCTTCTATCCCTCAGGAGAAACCTGAGGTTACACTGTGTATTTGGCTGAGAGAGACACAATCTGAAAGTAATAAAGTCTGTTACTGTTGTTAGACAGCGGTGTGTTACAAGCCTTGCCTATTCTTCCAGCATAATCCTATTGTAGCTTCCCTGCATGTGAACATAATATAGACTCTTGCCAATAGGTCTGGGCAAACTTTGGCTGTCTCGCCTCAATCTCTACAATATCATTAAAACACACACACACACACACACACACACACACACACACACGCCAGAGCAAAAATAGCATAGCAACAGTTTGAGGTCAGATTCCCAAGGAGACAAAAGCGTGCCTAAAAGCAGCATCTATTTATCTTGTGTCACTCTTCCAGAAGCTTTAAAATGAGGTTGTCGGGATAGGTACTTTAGTGTTTAAGTACACATTAATTACAGTAAGTACCCCTCAAGATACACTTCATTTTAACAAGCTAAATCCTGAGTAACAACTAGTAATTACATTGTACTTAGGCAAAAATATATGTACTATGCTTTGAAATAGTGTTTTTCCTCATCTGGGATGACCAAGTTAACCGATGGTACAATTCATTTTGGTGGCAAGTGCTAGCAATAACGTTGAGTGGAGATATATTTTCAACAGCGCTCATTCATGGGTAAGTAATTAGAGCCTATTGACCATCATCTCTCCATAACCCAGCTCATCCACGAGGGGTCACAACCTTTGTGACAGTCATTACTGAATTGGATGCAGCTGAGAAGAAACAAAACACTATATTTGTGAATTTAATGGAACATTGTAAGAAGCATGGTATCACGTATTCATTGTTACACCTCTGTAATTACAGACTGTAATTACTACCAATTACATGTTGTTATTACAATGTAACTACTGGTTGTAACAGTTACAGTTAACTATAATACTTGTTACAGTGTAATTACACATGTAAGGACCGCTTAAAAAAGTGTAATCTGTAGTATACTATACTCCACACTGTAGTATCCCTCAATCATGTAGTTATTTCTATAGACGTTTGTAGTATACTGTAGAACACTATACTACAAACTGTAGTAGCCCCTCGATCGTGCAGTGCTAACTTTAATATTTTGTAGTATACTATACACTAGTATCCCCTCAATTGTGTAGTGCTTACTATATAATTTTGGGTAAAACTTCACTTGACACCTAGCGTCATAACACATTATTTACATGCGATTATGGTTAAGTGCCTTGCTCAAGGAGACATCAACATATTTTTCACCTAGTCGTCTCTTGGATTTGAAGCAACAACCTTTTAGTTACTAGACCAACGCTCTACCTGCCGGCATGTCATAATATGTCATAACAGCTGACATATCTGTCATAAACCATACAGTGCATTTGTAAAGTATTCAGACCGCTTCCCTTTTTCCACATTTTGTTATGTTACAGCCTTATTCTGAAAATAGATTAAATAAAAATGTTCCTCATCAATCTACACACAATACCCTATAATGACAAAGCAAAAACAGGTTTTGCAAATGTATAAAAATTACAAAAACAAAATAATTTATTTACTTAAGTATTCAGACCCTTTGCTGTGATACTCAAAATCGAGCTAAGGTGCATCCCGTTTCCATTGATAATCCTTGAGATGTTTCTACAACTTGATTGGAGTCCACCTCTGGTAAATTCAATTGATTGGACATGATTTGGAAAAGCACACACCTGTCTATAAAAGGTCCCACTGTTGACAGTTGACCCTTTACTCCTTACTTTGTTGAAGCACCTTTGGCAGCGATTCCAGCCATGAGTCTTCTTGGGTATGACACTATAAGCTTGGCACACCTGTATTTTGGTCAGTTTCTCCCATTCTTCTCTGCAGATCCTCTCAAGCTCTGTCAGGTTGGATGGGGAGCGTCGCTGCACAGCTATTTTCAGGTCTCTCCAGAGATGTTTGTGTACATTGACTTACAGGAGCAATTATGGCTGGCCCACTCAAGGACATTCAGAGACTTGTCCCGAAGCCACTCCTGCGTTGTCTTGGCTGTGTGCTTAGGGTCATTGTCCTGTTGGAAGGTGAACCTTTGCCCCAGTCTGAGGTCCTGAGCGCTCTGGAGAAGGTTTTCATTAAGGAGCTTTCAGTACTTTGTGCCGTTCATCTTTCCCTCGATCCTGACTAGTCTCCCAATCCTGCCGCTGAAAAACATCCCCAGAGCATGATGCTGCCACCACCATGCTTCACCGTAGGGATGGAGCAAGGTTTCTTCCAGACGTGACGCTTGGCATTCAGGCCAAAGAGTTCAATCTTAGTTTCATCAAACTAGAGAATCTTGTTTCCTTTAGGTGCCTTTTAGCAAACACCAAGCGGGCTGTCATGTGCCTTTAACTGAGGAGTGGCTTCCGTCTGGCCACTCTACCATAAAGGCCTGATTGGTAGAGTACTACAGAGATGATTGTCCTTCTGCAAGGTTCTCCCATCTCCACAGAGGAACTGTGGAGCTCTGTCAGAGTGACCATCGGTGCTTGGTCACTTCTCTGACCAAGGCCCTTCACCCCCAATTCCTCAGTTTGGCCGGGCAGCCAGCTCTAGGAAGAGTCTTGGTGGTTAGGAACTTCTTCCATTTAAGAATGATGGAGGCCACTGTGTTCTTAGGGACCTTCAATGCTGCAGAAATGTTTTGGTACACCTTCCCCAGATTTGTGCCTCGACACAATCCTGTATTGGAGCTCTACGGACAATTCCTTCATTCCTGGCTTGGTTTTTGCTCTGACATGCACTGTCAACTATGGGACCTTATGTAGACATGTGTGTGCCTTTCCAAATCATGTCCAATCAATTGAATTTACCAGAGGTGGACTCCAATCAAGTTGTCGAAATATCTCAAGGATGATGAATGGAAACAGGATGCACCTGAGCTCAATTTCAAGTCTCATAATAAAGGGTCCTAATACTTGTAATAAAGGTACGTTTTTTATTTTAAATACATTTGCAAAAAATATATTTAAAAAAAATAATGTTTTCACATTGGGGTATTGTGTGTAGATTGATGTTAGAATAAGGCTGTAACATAACAAAATGTGGAAAAGGTCAAGGGGTCTGAATACTTTCCGAATGCACTGTATATACTGTATATATACACACTGTACAGTACCAGTCCAAAGTTTGGACACTCATTCAAGGGTTTTTCTTTATTTTTTACTATTTTCTACATTGTAGAAGAATAGTGAAGACATCAAAACTATGAAATAAAACATGGAATCATGTAGTAACCAAAAAAGTGTTAAACAAATCAAAATATATTTTAGATTTTAGGTTCTTCAAAGAAGCCACCCTTTGCCTTGATGACAACTTTGCACACTCTTGGCATTCTCTCAACCAGCTTCATGGGGTAGGTAGATGATATATCCATACATTTTAGCTGCAATGGTGATGTTTATAAATATGACTGCAAGGCAACACATCTCTTTTCGCAGCGTGTACAAGGTTTGGGTACATTAAATAATGTGGTGATATTGTTACATTAGATAAATAGCCCAGTCTCCATCAATTCATATTTCTCTCTTTCTCCCCCTCTCTCCCTCATTAATTCACTCCCTCTCCCTCTCCTTGGAGCTTCAGACATATTTTCCACAATGCCACAAGTCGCTAACACATCCCTATGGTTTTTATCAAGCTGTTAAAACCATGTCAACACTCACCTTTCCTACACTAAATAACAGAACATGAGCCGTGGACAAGTCTATGTCAGTGTAGTTACAATGTGACTCATAGTTAGAACTAGGGACATGAGTTTTTCCTGAACAGAGTTTTCCCTGCGTTTTTCTGGTCAGGTCACATGGTCATGAGAAATTCCTGGGCCATCTCAAAGCAGCCAGTTTGTTCTACACAATCAAACAATCCAAAAATCAGCAAGGCATATCAAACCAACAAAGAGCTAAATGAAATGTCTCTAGCACAACCAATGCTCCCCTGGCATTTCTGCAGACCCTTGGTACAGCCCTAGTGAAGGGAAATGCCATGTGAAATGTCATCAGTGTTTCTCCCTCCGGGGTCTGCACAGACGCACGGCCAGAGCTCTGCCCAACATGGCGACGTCTATCTGGGAGAGAGAGTTCCCCTCAGGCTTCCTCCAAAACCCTGGTGAGTACTGGCAGATATGGCATTTCAGAGCTAGACACGCATACACCCACACACAGAAGCAGAGAAGCCTTTCGCACAGGAAGAACATTCGACAAGAGAAGTTAAATTCCCCCAGAGGAAGTCTCGACAAGGGCAATCAAGAATCCCAGGAACCTGAAAGTAACTAGAAATAGATGGAGGTGCCCATCCAATCACTTCACTTCCTTGCTATACAAAAACAAACTGTTCAGACAACTTTTACATAACCCTAATTATGACACATTGCTCTGAATGGATCCCCTCTAGACCGGGCTGTCAGTTACAATACTGTGTTTCTCCTCCTAGAACTTCATGGCATCCATTGTGCATCTGGCCACACTCAGTCATGGACTAAAAAAGCTTTGGTTGATCCCTGTGTGGAGTGGACTGACATAAGGCTAGAGCAGAGGGCAGTGGAAATGAGCGAGACATGTGAAGGGTAGCCAGGAGGGAAATGGGGTTAGTACTGTCAAGGGCACTGCTTTTGAATCAGTCTGACACCTCAGTTGATGCAAATTAATCAATAAATAGTTTCCAATAATAGGCCGGCTGACTCCACTTAGCCTGCAATCGAGCTGAGAGTAGGAAGCACAGCTGTTTCCATGGCAACTCTCCATTCCACCCCCAGCAAAGCACAACGATACATCCGGAGGTTCTGGCCAAATCAATTGGGGAACACAGATAGATTATTCCGCTTTCCTTTCAGCATGTGTTTACCAGACTGAATTGAAATAGGATTGACACCTGTTATTTATTAACCTACACACAAATCTCTCTTTCCAAATATAATCCCCCCTGAATAAGAAGAGGACTGGACCTTTACTGTTGACCATTTGAGCAGACAATGCTTGGTTTAAATGTTTGTCTGTGTTAAATGTTTAGGCCAGGCCACACATCCCAGTTGATATCCGCTGTTTGACCAACCAGGCGGATGACATGGGAACAATAGAGAGGGTTTAGGGATATTACAAAACAAGACACTTGCACCAGTTGTTTTTTTTCAGCTGTTCACTCTCACCATTTTTTTTTCTTGAGGCAAGTCGAAGTTCGGTAGTCTACGCCCCTTAGTTGGTGATTGGTCAACAGAACTACTCCCAGTAGGAGTGGGAACTATGGACGGGATTTGTTGTCATTCAACGAGAGATGACTAGTTTTCATGCAATTTTCACTTGAGAAATACCGGCACCAAATATCTTAGTTAGATGTAAAATTGCGCAACTAAGACCTCTTTGGCAAAACCATCAAAGTTAATGACAGATTTCTTGATTCATCTTAGATTAATTCAGACTATTTGGAGGAAGCGTATACTGGCTATCTTGTTGTTACGGCGTCTAAAGAGAGACAAACAGTAAGTGGTCTTTTAGGGGAGTATTCGCCTAGCCGAGTTCTGCTAGGATCAAACCAAACCTAGTATGCGGGCGCCTTTTATAAAGACTCTTCTCCTCTTGGATGAGTCTACTCTACCTTCTATGCAGCGGTGTTGTTGTCACACACTGATGCTCTCACTGCCCACTTGTGTAAATATTTGGCTGCTACTCCACAGTCTGAAACCCTAATCCATGCTGACAGATTGATGTTCAGAGGAGGGTAAGTCTGAGAGAAACATGGTTACTCAACAGACTGCGGTTTGGCAGGATGACTCCCTATCTGTGTGTGCGTGTATAGAATTACCTTGTTGTTTAACTCACGGTTTGGATAAATCAGTGCCGTCACATGTGTTCAGCCCATGCGCTCATCTCTGGATTAGATATATGTCTGTGAACACTGTAATGACGAGATATACAGTGCCTTTAGAAAGTATGCATACCCCTTGACTTATCCCACATTTTGTTGTGTTACAGCCTGAATTCAAAATGGTTTAAATAGATTTTTTTTTCTCAACAATCTAAACACAATACCCCATAATGACGAAGTGAAAACATGTTTTTAGAAACTTTTGAAATACAGAAAACTAACCTTACCAATATATCCTCCAAACACTGGCATCTCGGGCATTATCACTTAATTAGAATCACCCTTGGCAGCGATTACATCTGTGAGTCCACCTGGATTGTAAGATATTTGCACATTATTCTTTTAAATATTATTCAAGCGCTGTCAAGTTGGTTGTTGATCATTGCTAGACAACCATTTCAAAATCTTGCCATAGATTGTCAAGCCAATTTAAGTCAAAACTGTAACTAGGTCACTCAGGAACACTCAATGTCATCTTGGTAAGCAACTCCAGTGTATACAGCGGGTGAAATAAGTATTGAACACGTCACCATTTTTCTCAGTAAATATATTTCCAAAGGTGCTATTGACATGAAATGTTCGCCAGATGTTGGTAACCCAAGTAATCCATACATACAAAGAAACCAAAACAAATAAGTTCAGAAATTAAGTTATGTGTAATAAATGTGAAATGACACAGGGAAAAAGTATTGAATACACTTACTGATATTTATTTAATACTTTGTATAAAAGCCTTTGTTGGTAATGACAGCTTCAAGACGCCTCCTGTATGGAGAAACTAGTCGCATGCATTGCTCTGGTGTGATTTTGGCCCATTCTTCCACACAAACAGTCTTCAAATCTTGAAGGTTCCGTGGGCCTCTTCTATGAATCTTGATCTTCAGTTCTTTCCATAGATTTTCAATGGGATTTTATTCAGGTGATTGGCTGGGCCATTCAAGCAGCTTTATTTTCTTTCTTTGAAACCAATTGAGAGTTTCCTTGGCTGTGTGTTTGGGATCATTGTCTTGCTGAAATGTCCACCCTCGTTTCATCTTCATCATCCTGGTAGATGGCAGCAGATTTTTGTCAAGAATGTCTCGGTAAATGTCTTTCCACTTCCGTTTTATGGCCACAACAGTGCTCACTGGAACATTCAGAATCTTAGAAATGTGCCCATAACCAATGCCATCATTATGTTTTGCAACAATTAGGTTGCGAAGGTCTTAAGACAGCTCTTTGCTTTTACCCATCATGAGATGTGTCTTGTGTGACACCTTGGCAATGAGACCTTTTTGTAGGCCATCAGTTGGGACTGAACCAGCTGATATTAATTTGCACTGACAGGGGGCTGGATTGCTTTTTAATTACTGATAGTTTTCAGCTGTTGTCTTGGCTTTCCATGCCTTTTTGCACCTCCCTTTCTTCATGTGTTCAATACTTTTTCCCTGTGTCATTTCACATTATTACACATAACTTAATTGTTTTGGTTTCTTTGTATGTATGGATTACTTGGGTTGTTACCAACATCTGGTGAAACTTTCATGTCAATAGCACCTTTGGAAATATATTTACTGAGAAAAATGGTGACGTGTTCAATACTTATTTCACCCGCTGTATATGGCCTTGGGTTTTAGGTTATTGTCCTGCTGAAAGGTACATTTGTCTCCCAGTGTCTGTAGTAAAGCAGACTGAACCAGTACTGCATATGGTTGAATAAGATGGCCTTGACTAGAATACAGTATATACAGTTGAAGTCGGAGGTTTACATAGACTTAGGTTGAAGTCATTAAAAATCCTTTTTCAACCACTCCACAGATTTCATGTTAACAAACTATAGTTTTGGCAAGTCGGTTAGGACATCTACTTTGTGAATGACACAAGTAATTCTTCCAACAATTGTTTACAGACAGATTATTTTACTTATAATTCACTATATAACAATTCCAGTGGGTCAGAAGTTTACATACACTAAGTTGACTGTGCCTTTAAATAGCTTGGAAAATTCCAGAAAACGACGTCATGGCTTTAGAAGCTTCTGATAGGCTAATTGACATCATTTGAGTCAATTGGAAGTGTACCTGTGGATGTATTTCAAGGCCTACCTTCAAACTCAGTGTCTCTTTGCTCAACATCATGGGAAAATCAAAAGAAATCAGCCAAGACCTCAGAAAAAAGACCTCCACAAGTCTGGTTCATCCTTGGGAGTAATTTCTAAACGCCTGAAGGTACCACGTTCATCTGTACAAACAATTGTACGCAAGTATAAACACCATGGGACGACGCAGCCGTCATACCGCTCAGGAAGGAGATGCGTTCGGTCTCCTAAAGATGAACGTACTTTGGTGGGCAGAACTGAAAAAGCGTGTGCGAGAAAGGAGGCCTACAAACCTTACACCAGTTCTGTCAGGATGAATGGGCCAAACTTCACCCAACTTATTGTGGGAAGCTTGTGGAAGGCTACCCAAAACGTTTGACCCAAGTTAAACAATTTAAAGGCAATGCTACCAAATACTAATTGAGTGTATGTAAACTTCTGACCTACTGGGAATGTGATGAAAGAAATAAAAGCTGAAATAAATCATTATCTCTACTATTATTCTGACATTTCACATTCTTTAAATAAAGTGGTGATCCTAACTGACCTAAGACAGGGAATTTTTACTAGGATTAAATGTCAGGAATTGTGAAAAACTGAGTTTAAATGTATTTGGCTAAGTTGTATGTAAACTTCCGACTTCAACTGTACATATGAAATGGTTAAAACAGTATGTAAACATTACTAAAGTCACCAGTGTTCCCTTATTAAAGTGACCAGTGTTCCATGTTTATGTACATTGGGCAGCAGGGATGAGTAACCGGGTGGTAGCCTGCAAGTGACAGTGACTAAGTTCAGGACAGGGTACTGGGTGGAGGCTGGCTAGTGATGGCTATTTAACAGTCTGATGGCCTTGAGATAGAAGCTGCTTTTCAGTCTCTCGGTCCCAGCTTTGATGCGACTGTAGTGACCTCGCCTTCTGGATGATAGCGGGGTGAACAGGCTTTGGCTTGGGTGGCTGAGGTCCTTGATGATCATCTTGGCCTTCCTGTGACACCTGGTGCTGTACAGTCGTGGCCAAAAGTTGAGAATGACACAAGTATTGGTCTCCACAAAGCCTCAGTGTTGATGATGGCAATTTGCATATACTCCAGAATGTCATGAAGTCCCTCTTTGCCATGAAAATGGACTTAATCCCACAAAAACATTTCCACTGCATTTCAGCCCTGCCACAAAAGGACCAGCTGCGTGTCCTTTACTTTAGTCAGTGATTGTCTCGTTAACACAGGCGAGAGTGTTGACGAGGACAAGTCTGGAGATCACTCTGTCATGCTGATTGAGTCAGAATAACAGACTGGAAGCTTTAAAAGGAGGGTGGTGCTTGAAATAATTGTTCTTCCTCTGTCAACCATGGTTACCTGCAAGGAAACACGTGCCATCATCATTGCATTGCACAAAAAGGGCTTCACAGACAAGGATATTGCTGCTAGTAAGATTGCACCTATATCAACCATTTATCGGATCATCAAGAACTTCAAGGAGAGAGGTTCAATTGTTGTGAAGAAGGCGTCAGGGCGCCCAAGAAAATAATTGTAATTATACTTCAGTGTACCATAGTAACTACTGCCATAAAGATCTAAGAACACTGAAGCAGCAAACTTTGTGGAGACCAATATTTGTGTCATTCTCAACTTTTGGCCACGACTGTAGATATCCTGGAGGGCAGGCAGTGTGATCCCGGTGATACGTTGGGCTGAACGTACCACACTCTGGAGAGTCCTGCGGTTGCGCACGGTGCAGTTGCCGTACCAGGCGGGGATACAGCCTGACAGGATGCTCTCAATGGTGCATCTGTAAAAGTTTGTGAGGGTCTTCTGGGAAGGCTTTCCACTAGATGTTAGAACATTGCTGCGGCGACTTGTTGTGGCCTGGCTCGCAGTCAGCGTTCCAATTCATCCCAAAGGTGTTCGATGGGGTTGAGGTCAGGGCTCTGTGCAGGCCAGTCACGTTCTTCCACACCTATTTCGACAAACCATTTCTGTATGGACCTTGCTTTGTGCACGGGGGCATTGCCATGCTGAAACAGGAAAGGGCCTTCCCCAAAATGTTGCCACAAATTTGGAAGCACAGAATTGTCTAGAATGTCATTGTATTGTATGCTGTAGCGTTAAGATTTCCCTTCACTGGAACTAGGGGGCCTAGCCTGAACTTACAGGGGGGTTGGTATGTGAATTGCAGTAGGTCTAGGGCAGTGGTCACCAACCTTTTCTGAGTCAAGATCACTTTCTGAGTCAAAATGCAAACCAAGATCTACCGCTCTGATAAAAAACAATTTTTAAGTAAGCATATGCAAAAAAAACAGTACTGTAATAATGAGGTTTGTGCAGTAAGCTATAGACCCAATACATTATCGCCTCATATTGGCTTTGCTTGAATTGCCCTGCCAATGCATTGTTGTTTGGGCCATTTTTTAAATTATATTTAACAATTTGAGGTAGATCCGTTGTTGCACTATTTGCAAGGCACAGCTGAGCGACTATACATTTAAATTATTTGCTATTTATTTTTTATTTTACGGGGCTGATGGTGCCTGCATCTGATGGTCAGTCTCAGCCGAGAGAGAGAGCAGCAGACTGTGGGTCCGCCACTCAACATCCCTCCACTCCCGTTTCTCCACTGACACTGACCAAAAAGGGACACCGTCTTCAAGCTCATTGCAAAACTCGAGTCGCACCGCATTATTTCTGCCTCATGCACAAATTCATGTTGTTACTCCAATGAACAGAGAAAGTGAAATATTCCTATTAAAAAAACTCAAGCTGCTGAATTGAATTGAGTTAATAACAACAACAAGCCAATCGCTACACTGTCCGCTACACTGTCCTACTCATTCATTACTGCTGCAGTGCTTCTTGTAGCGCTAACTGGAAACAGGAAGAACACGCATTTGTTGAATACAAAGTGTTGACAGTGCTGAATAAGAACTTAAACATGAACTCACTCATACAAACTGCAGCTCTTTGCTGTATTCGTTGACAGTCTCTCTGTAGTCATGGTTTTAAACGTTTTGAACTCTCACAGTATCAACTTTGCTGTAGCTTTCTTTTATACCTGTAACGTTACTGCAGACACGGTAATCTGAGCCATCCGATTGGCCAGCGGAAGGCTATAGAGAACTAGATCTCTCCGGGCCCACCGGGAAGGCAGAGTTTGTACCTTCAAACACGTGAAATTGTTAACAGTTTGCCTACCCGGCATACAGGGCAGCTGAATCGGATGTACCTACCGCCAACAGCCCGAGACGAATAAAATAAATAGGAACACAAGGCTTTATCATTGGGTTTTTTACAGAAATGTTTGGCAATCGATTAGGAATGCCTTGGACATCGACCAGTCGGTCACGATCGACCGGTTGGTGACCACTGGTCTAGGGTTTTGGGTAAGGTGGAAGTGATATGATCCTTAACTAGCCTCTCAAAGCACTTCATGATGACAGAAGTTAGTGCTATCAAACGATAGTCATTTAGTTCAGTTACCATTGCTTTTTTGGGTACAGGAACGATGGTGGACATCTTGATGCAAGTGGGGACAGCAGGCTGCTTGACTGACATTATGGGTTATTGTGTGTAGGCCAGTGACACACAATCTTAATTTAATCCATTTAAAATTCAGGCTGTAACACAACAAAATGTAGAACAATTCAAGGGGTGTGAATGCTTTCTGAAGGCACTGTATAGCGTTTTGGAAATAAACTTGTCATGCTGTATGTTTTCATGCCTCCGTATTCCCAATCAACCATAGTCCAACATCATCCACTCCTTACAAACTGATAGAGTGGATCTTATTCTACAGTAAAGGACACAAAGCCAAAGAGAGAACATGACTTGGGAATTAAACTTTCAGCCGCCGGCCTTGAACATGTTCAGACATGAATCCCTTCAACACCCAGAATCTCACATGCACCACCGTTCCCTATCATGATATGCTAGTGCCGCACATTCTCGACCATGTGCTCACCACTTACATGGATGATACATAGGATTTGTTCATTGTCTTTTGTGTATACGAGTGTGCATATTCATTGTCCAACGGAGGACAACAACGTAGAGATAGAGCTCTCTCTCTCTCTGTCTGAAGTTGGAGGGTGGTGGGCGCCAGGTAATGAATACCCTAGAGACACAGTACAGGATGAGATGTCTATCAGCTTAATGTAGCCTACCTGTCTCAAGGTACTGTATAGTCATCTCTAGAAGGATCAAATACAAACAAACACAGATACACACTTTAGGACAGCTTTTTGTCTGGAAGTCCATGGATGTATTTTTAGAGGCTCCAGAAAGTATTTTTGTACTTCTAACTGCTGCAATTGAATGATCCTTCTCCTTTCTTTATCATCTTTATTTTTTTACCTGATGGAAATGTATTAATATGGAGTACCAGGAATAGAGACTAATTCAGGCAGTCAGCATTCAGTGATGTTATCTCTAATTCAAAGCCCAGGCATTGAAGGCTGTCACATTACTGACTAGTGTTCTGTTCCACCGAAGGAAGCTTTTAGCGCAATCATGTATTTCTATCACCCTCGCCTGGTTTATAAATTTCCCTCCTGCAGACATTTCTCGGTGAAGTTGGATTGTGAGATAAAGGTGACAGACAGAATGGTGTCTCTCACTCTCTCCTGCCAGGCAAAGACACGAGGTCATTGGTGACAGATGTTGGAGCATTAATCTCACATTGCCTTACAAAAAAGGCATTGCAGCCAAAACATCAACAGAAGTATCCAATCTATCTCCTTGCGTTATCTTTTCCATAACTCTACAATCACACCAAGCTCCAGACGTGTGTGTAATAAACAAATGTATGAGCAGTGTGTTAAAGGAAGTACAATTCTTTTTTATTTTTTATTAACTAGACTAAACTAGACATGACATTGGCTGGGACTTAAACATAAAAAAAGACGAATAAAGGAAGTAATCTTAATATTCTCTCCTAAAGCTCTCATTTCCTTTCTCCCCGCATCACCCGGAGGCAGATAGTGGGAGTCAGAAGAAGACCACAGTGATACCAACACCCCCGATGAGACTGAAAGACCAGCCATTGGTCTGGGAGACGACATGTGTGTAACACCCGCTGTCAGACACACTTACTGCCACAGGCCCAGAGGCTTGGTGTCTTTAAAAAGGCATTATGCTTTTACCCCTCTATATCGGTTTATGTAATAGATAGTCGTGCTCTGCATGTTCGTCCTACTGTATATGCCTATGCCTCCCAGACAGTAATACTCTACCAGTCTACCAGTATTGGACTGCTCTGCCAGAAACAAGTAGTTACATTACCATGGAGTAATTACAGTAGCCAACATGATTGATTATGTGACGGTTTCCTTTCACTGACCACTTAATTAACTTGGGCATGAGTTCTACACAGACAGAAGCCCAATCTTTTTGTTAAAGGAATAGTGTCTAAAAACTTAGAGGAGGTATTTCTTGTATTACTAACATCCCAAATACAACGTTGACCCAGGCCAACAATATTAAGGCACTGCAGGTTTCAGAGCTAGACACTAGCTTGCAATGTGTGAACCCACAGCAGTAGAGTCTGAACTCCAGTATTAATGTTCTCCTGTTGCTAGCTGGGTCTGGAGAGTGAGAGGCAGATGAGGCAAGGCTGTTGATGTTTCTGTCCACTGTAGGTGGATGGGTGGGGGGGTTAAGCAGGTGTGTGGTGGAGTAGGGTATGGGGGCAGGAAATCATAGTAGGTGATTAAGCAAGGTCCTTGCTGAGAGGGCTTCTGATACTTATGGGCTATCAGCACTAAATAACACAAATGCTGTATCACACAGTACTGGGGATAATAGAAAGGAGCTATAGAGAACACAGCAGTGTGTGTGTGTGTCACAGGAGAATGGTGGCACCTTAATTGGGGAGGACAGGCTCGTGGTAATGGCTGGAGCGGAATGTGTGGAGTCGTATCAAATACATCAAACACATGGGTTCTATGTGTTTGATGCCCTTCCATTAGCTCCTTTCTAGCCTTTATTATGAGCTGTCCTCCCCTCAGCAGTGTGTGTGTGTGTGTGTGTGTGTGTGTGTGTGTGTGTGTGTGTGTGTGTGTGTGTGTGTGTGTGTGTGTGTGTGTGTGTGTGTGTGTTTGTGTGTGTGTGGGGGGGGGGGGGGGGGTTGGCTGAAATTCAAAATCAATCTTATGACAGGATACTAGTGTACTTAGTGAGCCAAGAAAACAACAACACTCATTTTAAAGCTGCAATTTAGAGTTACAATATCTGCAGTTCTTTGCGATCTCCCAGTGCCATGTACTGTATATACTGTATATACTGTATGTACTGTATGTACAGTGCATTCGGAAAGTATTTAAACCCCTTACATTTTCCCACATTTTGTTACTTTTTTAAATGTAACCTTTATTTAACTAGGCAAGTAAGTTAAGAACAAATTCTTATTTACAATGACCGCCTACCCCGGCCAAACCCGGATGACGCTGGGCCAATTGTGCACCGCCCTATGGGACTCCCAATCACGGCCGGATGTGAGATACAGCCTGGATTCGAACCAGGGATTGTAGTGACGCCTCTTGCACTGAGATGCAGTGCCTTAGACCGCTGCGCCACTCGTTACAGCATTATTCTAAAATGTATTAAATAGTTTATTTTCTTCATCAATCTACACACAATACCCCGTAATGACAAAGCAAAAACAGGTTTTAAGAAATGTTCAAAAAACTGAAATATCACAATTACATAAGTATTCAGACCCTTTACTCTGTACTTTGTTGAAGCACGTTTGGCAGCGACTACAACCTGGAGTCTTTTTTGGTATTATGCTACAAGTTTGGTTCACTTGTATTTGGGGAGTTTCTCCCATTCTTCTCTGCAGATCCTCTCAAGCTCTGTCAGGTTGGATGGGGAGCGTCGCTTCACAGCTATTTACAGAGATGTTCGATCGTGTTCAAGTCCGGGATCTGGCTGGGCCTCTCAAAGACATTCAGAGACTTGTGACACTCCGAAGCCATGCACTGTCAACTGTGGGACCTTATATAGACAGGTGTGTGCCTTTCCAAATCATGTCCAATCAATTAAATTTACCACTGGCGGACTCCAATCAAGTTGTAGAAACATCTAAAGATTGTTCAATTGAAACAGGATGTACCTGGGCTCAATTTCGAGTGTCACACTAAAGGGTCTGGATACTTATGTAAATAAGGTATTTCTGCTTTTTTATTTTTAATACATTCGCAAAAATGTCTAAAAACCAATTTTTGCTTTGTCACTATGGGGTATTGTGTGTAGATTTAATTTAATACATTTTAGTATAAGACTGTAACGTAACAAAATGTGGAAAAAGTCAAGGGGTCTAAAGACTTTCCGAATGCACTGTATGTAAGTTCAGAAACTCTAACATTTAAAATCTTTTAAATTACCCAGAACTAAAGTCTTGTGTAATTGCTCAGCTGCTCAAAGACGTTCTGGGTGCATACGTCTTAAAAGAAGAGATGAAGTGATGCTAGAACTAGGAGCGGAACCGGAACGAGGAGCTCCAACCCCTCTCTTTGTAAGATACGGGCAAGTCTATGGGCTGAATCTCCCCTCCCCTTCCAAAATTCGAAAGATGCTATACACCTGCGAAATCGTTATTTGTCAAAAACAAACAGTGACGAAAAAAAACAAGCACCAGAACTATTTCTGCTCGTTAGCTACCGGTGCTCATAGTATTTGTTTTGTATACATTTTATTTGGTCACAGGATCATAAAAAGGTATAATAATTTATACTGTATGTATGTAGTGTGGCAGCATAAAACAAACTTATTTATAAATATAAACAATGTACAATATCAACATAAATAGTTTGATGCAAAGTGTGTTTATACATACAGTAGGTAGCCCAATTCTGATATTCCCTTCACCAATCGGTCCACCAACCAACCACTCCAGACGGTGCCCACAGTATAAAGACAGTTCTACGGTACCATTTATGTTTACATAGTCTGCCCACATTTAATTAGCCTCTGCCTCAGTCCTGAGAGAAACAATAACCACCATGACCAAATAATTTAAATATTGCAAATGTCACATGACATTGTGCACTACACCAAACCACCAAGGTCTGACTCTCTTTACAGTTCTTTACTTAAATACAAGTAGTCCTCCAAATGCTTGGAGGACTACAATCTTTAGTGTTGTGGAGCCCATCAGTGTTGGGATTGGAACTCATTAGGAGGAGATGGGGCCTTCTAGAACACACTGGTTAGGTCTGAAATGGCACCCTATTCCCTATGTAGTGCACTAGTTTTGACCAGGGCCCTAGTGCACCATATACAGTCACCAGTCCAAAAGACTGTATAAAATAAATAACGCAAACATTGAGCTATATTGTATGCTCCAAAAAAGATATATTGTTTTAAACTAATACAATTGCTCAGAGAAATATACAGTATATATTATTCTCCAAAAGATAGGGATCAAAATTATTGGCACCTTATGATGTGTTCGTAACCAAGTAGGAAGTGGGAATTTACCACATACGACTGGAAAAAAATCCACTTGAACGGCCCTCCAACTGGAAATTACTAGTGGGAAACTGACTATCATCCTGAGCTCCCACACGCTGACCTCTGACATCTCCTACTAAGAAAATGACCTCAATAACAGCATTTTTGCCAGTTAAATGCAAAAAAACAAACATTATTTATGAAAATAAATCTATTATATGGTTTTTGAACACTATAATTCGTTTTCAAGCATTATAGCTGTACTTTTATTTTATGGTTTATGCAGCTTGTTGGCCATTAGCAAATTCACGTTTCTCAACGAGTTCAAAGTGTATGAATGCCCACCTCTCACTTGGTTACAAACGCAGCATATGAGATGACATTAAACAGTTTTAGTGCTCAAACCATTGCTTTGTTGCCTGGATGGTTGTTCCTTCTTATCATACTTGATGTTGATTAAAGTTAGTCTATTATTACAAAGAACATGTGTTTCGGTAAATAGATTGCTAAGAATGTTGTAAACCTCTCTATATCTGTGTAATGGAAGAGGTGAATTGTTTGGTTCTTCTGCTCGAACAGGGGGTTGAGTTGTCAAATAAAGCTGCATTCAGGAGTGCTAATTATCCTGTGGTGTTGGGAAGGCCCAATGCAATGTTGCTAAATCTGAAGAGGAAGAGAAATGTGTACCCCAGTTTATTTCTGCCAACAGCAGGGTTAAACACTATTATTGTCAGGCTCTGGCCATAGAGAAGCCTTTTGCTTCTCTATGTAGCCATGGTCAGAGTCTGACAGATCTAGGTTATATTTTCTATGTGGGGTTTTATGTGTTAGATCCTACTTATGTTTATAGGTTCCACCCCCTAGGTGTGGGTCATTATCATAATGACGTAAGTGTGTTTTCCCTTTTTTGCATCAGGTTTCATTTGGATAGTTCGTCATTGTTAAGTGATACCTTTATTAAAAGCATGTCGAACTATCACGGCGCTGCATCTTGGTCCGTTTATACACCCGATTGTGACAATTATTCATAGATCTATCAGCCTTCATAAAGTATTCAACCTTTACTTTTTCCGAATTGTTTTGTGTTACATTCTGAATATAAAATGTAGCCTATGAAATGTAGATGTTGTGTCACTGCCAATACCCCATAATGTCCAAGTGTAATTATGTTTTTAGAAATGTTTACAAAGCTGAAATGTCTTGAGTCAATAAGTATTTGGCAAGTCTAAATATGTTCAGAAAACATTTGCTTAAAATAAATAATATGTTTTATGGACTCACTCTGTGTGAATAATAGTGTTTAACATGATTTTTAAATGACTACCCCATCTCTGTACCCCACACATACAATTATCTGTCCCTCAGTCGAGCAGTGAATTTCCAGCAGAGATTCAACCACAAAGACCAGGGAGGTTTTCCAGTGGTTCGCAAAGAAGGGCACCTATTGGTATATGGGTAAAAAAAATATATATTATTAATTACACTTTGGATGGTGTATCAATACACCCTGTCCCTACAGGTACAGATACAGGTGCCCTTCCTAACTCAGTTACAGGAGAGGAAAGAAACCTCTCAGGGATTTCACAATGAGGCCAAAGGTGACATTAAAACAGTTACAGAGTTAAAAAAAAAAACTGAGGATGGATCAACAACAGTGTAGTTACTCCACAATACTAACATAAATAACAGAGTGAAAAGAAGTAAACTTGTACAGAATACAAATATTCCAAAATATCCTGTTTGCAATAAGACACTAAAGTAACACTGCAAAAATTGTGGTAAAGAAATTAACTTTTGTCCTTAATACAAAGTGTTTTGTTTGGGGCAAATCCAACCCAACACATCACCCAACACAGTACCACTCTTCATATTTTCAAGCATGGTGGTTACTGCATCATGTTATGGGTATGCTTTTCATTGGCAAGGACTAGGGAGTTTTTTAGTATACAAAATAGAGCTAAGAACAGGCAAAATCCTAGTGGAAAACTTGGTTCAGCCCAAACACTGGGAGACAAATTCACCTTTCAGCATGACAATTAGCTAAAACACAAGGACAAATATACACTGGAGTTGCTAACCAAGACGACATTAATTGTTCATGAGTTGGCGGACTTGAAAATCTATGGCAAGACTTGAAAATGGCTGTCTAGCAATGTTCAACAACCAAGTTGACCTTGAATAGTTTTTCAAAGAATAATGTGCAAATATTGTACAATCCAGGTTTGCAATGCTCTTAGAGACTTACCCAGAAAGACTCACAGCTGTAATCTCTGCCAAAGCTGATTCTAACATGTATTGATTTAGGGGGTTGAATACTTACCTAACATATATTAAGGTTTTATTTTCCATTAATAAAAAAAAAGTAAAAAATGTTCTTCCACTTAGACGTTACAGAGTATTTTATGTAGATTGTTGATAAACAAAATGACAATTAAATCCATTTTAATCCCACTTTGTAACACAGCAAAATGTGGAAAAAGTAAAGGGGTATGAAAACTTTCTGAAGGCACAGTATATGTTTTTATACCTAAATATGGTTATAGCCTACTTGAATATGGTTATTGTTTATTTCATGTATTTATTTAATGCCAATAAAATTTGATTGGTTGGTAATGGTATATTCCAGGCAGGCCTATCCCAGGTATCCTACAAAAACCTGGCCATTGCTGTCTAGATCAGAAACATTAAGGTTGGCATTAGCCTTCTGTAGGACAGGGTTTCTTTGGGGTTATTGTGATTTTCTGATATAGTTGACCATGTCAATAGTGCTATAAATTCTAATAAAGTGTCTGTTAAGTAGCTTCATTTTCCAGAAGCATGTTTTTGGTACACACAGGGATGTACAGCTGCCATGCTTTTTAGAGTGGGTGAGAGATCACACTTTTCCTTCCTACAGGAAAGGGATGCCTGTCTATTCACTGGGCTTCCTGTGGGCCAAATTAACACAGCCTCTTTTCCTGCCTCGCCACATCCTGCATTAATACTGAGCTATAGAGCACCAATAGTATTTCTCCCTCTCCTTCTCTACTTTTCTCCTTCTCTCCATCTCTCCCTATCTATCTCTGTCTCTTTGACTAGCTCTCTGTCTATCTCTCAAAAATCCAGAAAATCACATTGTATGATTTTTAAGTAATTAATTTGCATTTTATTGGATGGCATAGTAAACAATGGCACATCAGAACCTACTTTCCAGGTTGTGTGAGTGAGCTCAAAGAACACAGGGAAGGTGCCTTCATAAAGTATTTATACCCCTTGGCCTATGCCACATGTTGTTGTATTATTAAAATGGATTACATTAAACAAAATCTCACCAATTTACACACTAGACCCCATAATGACAAAGTGAAAACATGTTTAAAGATATTTTAGCAAAATGTATTGAAAACAAAATACAGATTACAGGGATTACAGCAGTCTTCAAGCTCTGTCAAATTGGATGTTGATCATTGCTACATAGCCATTTTCATGTCTTTACATAGATTTTCAAGCTGATTTAAGTCGACACTGTAACTAGGCACCTCAGGAACATTCAGTTTTGTCTTGGTAAGCTGCTCCAGTGTATATTTGGCCATAGTGTTTTAGGTTATTGTCATGCTGAAAGGTGAATTGGTCTCCCAGTATCTGTTGGAAAGCAGACTGAACTAGGTTAAGAATATATATATTTTTTTGACTGGGTGTATTGATACACCATCCAGTGTAATTAATAACTACCATGCTCAAAATGATATTCAATGTCGGCTTTTTTCATTTTTACCCATCTACCAATAGGTGAAAACCTCCCTGGTCTTTGTGGTTGAATCTGTATGTGTGGGGTACAGAGATGAGGTAGTCACTTAAAAATCATGTTAAACACCATTATTGCACACAGTGAGTGAGTCCATGCAACGTATTATGATACTCCTGAACTTATTTAAGCTTGCCATAACAAAAGGGTTGAAGACTTATTGACTCAAGCTTTTCATTTTTGTATTAATTTGTACAAATTTGTAAATACATAATAACATTAACATTATGGGGTATTGTGTGTAGGACAGTGACACAAAATCTCAATTCAATCCATTTTAAATTCAGGCTGTAGCACAACGAAATGTGTGAATACTTTCTGAAGGCACTGTGTTCATTTCCAATGTTGTTCAGAAACACATTGGGTATTGTTTGTTTGTTTGTAACGTGACAGTTCCCTCTAATTGCTGTGCAGTTCTCTGGCTGTGCGTTCTTTCCTCTCTAGAAATGTGATAGTTGTGCTGCGCCATGCTGCAGTGCATGAGTTTATTGTTGCATTAACTCTCCACCACATCGTCATGCATTTATTTAATGTAGAGCATTGGTAGGAACACATTCCGACACAGTCTACTCTATTTAACAGTTATCATTAGGTTTTTAATGAGTATGGCCTTAGTATTAGACACTGTTATATCCATAGTCATCCGAGTACATAGCAAATTCCTTATACTCAAGCAAATGTAATTGGTGCTGTACAGTAGCCTACCTGAGACCGGTAATTATGTGTGCAACCTAATATCATGTCCTAGTCATTGGGAACCATAATGAATGCATGTTTGAGTCAGACTTGCAGAGAGCCCTTGGGATTTCAGTGACATCAGTCTCGTATACAGTCAGGTCCAAAATTATTGGCACCCTTGATAAAGATGAGCATAAAAAGACTGTATAAAATAAAAAATATTCTGAAATATATTCCTGGCAAAACATTTTTTTTAAATTGCTCAGAAAGTTTTTTTAATTGCTCCTTGGAAGTTGTTGGAATGTAAGTTTTTGGTTTCCCATTGGTTCTGGTATCAAAGCCATATGTTTCCTCACCGTTCTGAGAATGTAAGTGAACATTTTGCCTGTTCTGCGAACGTACATTTTTAGGTTGCAGGGAGATTCCGATAATGTCTCACAACATGTGAAGAATGTTGTGAAACGTTATCAGAATCTTCCTGCAACCTAAAAATGTACTTCCCAGAACAGGCAAAATGTTTGTCCTCAGAACATTTAAAAAACGTTCCGTTTTACCTGTCAAGAAACGTATGGCTTCGTTCCCAGAACCAATGAGAAACCAAAAAAGGTAAGTTCTCACAACTTCCAACGAACTAAATGTGCTAGCTGGCCTGGACTGAACTCTGCTCTATTGTTCTTTACTGTACAGTACTGTGCTGTCCAAACTTACCAACTAATATCAACACATATTTAGTTTTGGAGAAATTATTTGCCATCTGCCTTGTGCCTTGTAATTACGTTACCAAAAACCCACATATCTTCAAGATATTCTTTTATTTCTCACCGTCATGAGGAGGGAGGATAATGAAACTTCACAGAAGTAACATGTAATGGTAGACCTACCAATTAATTTTGTTTCATTATTAAGTTAATCAGAACATAATAACGAAATCTTAACCAATCATGGACATCAACGTTTGGCCGTAATCAAGGCCAGTCCGGACCGGACAAAAGAAATGACATCTGTGGATGTTTAAATCAAGGCCAGGGCATACTGACCAAATTTCAACTACTTTTCAACGTCCATGGACGTCCGGTGTCAGTCGGTGCTCAATGGATGGCAGGAAGCTTGGTCCAGTGATGTACTGGGCCGTATGCACTACCCTCTGTAGTGCCTTGGAGTCAGAGGTCGAACAGTTGCCATACCAGGCAGTGATGCAGCCTGTCAGGATGCTCTCGATGGTGCAGCTGTAGAACTTTTTGAGGATCTAAGGAACCATACCAAATCTTTTCGATTTGGGCCTTGTCGGTTGGCTGTAGAATATCCTTCGCGTCCGGCTCGTTAAAGAAAAAAAGTAATCGCTGTCCTGATATCCAAAAGCTCTTTTCGGTCATAAGAGACGGTGGCAGAAACATTATGTACAGAATAAGTTATAAATAACGCAAACAACACACATAATAGCACAATTGGTTAGGGGGCCGTAAAACGTCAGCCTTCTCCTCCTCCGGCGTCACTACTATACATTCCCATTGTAGCTAGTTCAATTGCAGAAATTCCGTTACAGGTTTTTGGGTAATTCTGTTACAGATTAACTTAATAATTAATAAACAAAATTGATATCAGTAAAAACACTATAACTAATTGGTAGGTCTACCTTATTTGAAGAATATCAAATATAAAATATATTTTGATTTGTTTAATACTTTTTTGGTTACTACGTGATTCCATAGGTGTTATGTCTTCACTTTTATTCTACAATGAAAAAAATACTGCAAATAACCCTTGAATGAGTAGTAGTCCAAACTTTTGACCGGGGGTGTATATATATTGTCTCTTAGCTTTTCTTTGTCACCCAATTTGACATGCTCCTATGAACTTCACTTTGGTGCTCATCGATCCTTTTACAGTACATGGAAACGCCCTACTACAACACACAACCCCAGCCCGCAGCTCCACACATTCATCAGAAACTATTTAATGAGTGAGTTGAAATGAAACGTGAGTTGTAGGACATTGAAATTATACCATGTTGAAGTTGATAGGGCTCCTCAAAAGACTACACTGTGAAACTCTGCAGTTACAGAATGTTCACTCAATTTCCCTGAAATAGAGAGAATATGGGGGATGGAGAAGAAGATGCAGAAACAGATCTAATGGAGGGGGGATACAGAGAGATATGAGGAATGGGTTAATGTGCCCTCTTGGAAACTGCGTGTTCTAACCTGTGTGTTCTAACCTTGTTTCTGGTTTGTTTGTAGCCAGCAGCAGCACACAGACAACCACTTGTCTCAGAAACAGACCATGGCCCCATTGTGGGAATAGCACAAATAGTCCGTTCTCATTGATGGCTTGGCTGCTTACAGACAGACAGCGGCACTGACACACTGAGTGGATGGATGGACAGCCTCTCCCAGTCTCTCCACAGTGTATTACTTGTTGTACTTACCATAAAACCCTAATGCAGTCTCTCAGTTGCCTCTCTCTCTCTCTCCACATACACAATGACTATTTCTCTCCCTTTTCAACTGTCACACACACACACACACACACACACACACACACACACACACACACACACACACACACACACAGGAAGGTAAGGAGACGATAGAAAACAGAGCAAAAAGAAGGAGGGAGAACAATACAGAGAGGGGTTGAGAGAAAGATAAATGTGTGGCTTCCAGGAATGCATTTGCTCAAACAGATTCGTTCATCACAGCATAATCACATACAAACACACACACACTGTAGATTCTTTAAATCCCTTTCATACTTCCCAGTGTAGCACGTTTCCTGTTCGTTACAGTAAACAGGCACAGTAAGTGTGTGCGTGTGCTTGTTTTGTGTGTTGTTCTGCCCACTTCACACAGTAATCGTCATGCATACAGTGTGTGTTTGAGGCAATGCATGAGATCAGTGGCAGTGATGAAACAGAGGGAAAGAAGACTGCATATACAGTGGGGAGAACAAGTATTTGATACACTGCCAATTTTGCAGGTTTTCCTACTTACAAAGCATGTAGAGGTCTGTAATTTGTATCATAGGTACACTTCAACTGTGAGAGACGGAATCTAAAACAAAAATCCAGAAAATCACATTGTATGATTTTTAAATAATTAATTTGCATTTTATTGCATGACATAAGTATTTGATCACCTACCAACCAGTAAGAATTCCGGCTCTCACAGACCTGTTAGTTTTTCTTTAAGAAGCCCTCCTGTTCTCCACTCATTACCTGTATTAACTGCACCTGTTTGAACTCGTTACCTGTATAAAAGACACCTGTCCACACACTCAATCAAACAGACTCCAACCTCTCCACAATGGCCAAGACCAGAGAGCTGTGTAAGGACATCAGGGATAAAATTGTAGACCTGCACAAGGCTGGGATGGGCTACAGGACAATAGGCAAGCAGCTTGGTGAGAAGGCAACAACTGTTGGCGCAATTATTAGAAAATGGAAGAAGTTCAAGATGACGGTCAATCTCCCTCGGTCTGGGGCACCATGCAAGATCTCACCTCGTGGGGCATCAATGATCATGAGGAAGGTGAGGGATCAGCCCAGAACTACACGGCAGGACCTGGTCAATGACCTGAAGAGAGCTGGGACCACAGTCTCAAAGAAAACCATTAGTAACACACTACGCCGTCATGGATTAAAATCCTGCAGCGCACGCAAGGTCCCCCTGGTCAAGCCAGCGCATGTCCAGGCCCGTCTGAAGTTTGCCAATGACCATCTGGATGATCCAGAGGAGGAATGGGAGAAGGTCATGTGGTCTGATGAGACAAAAATTGAGCTTTTTGGTCTAAACTCCACTCGCTGTGTTTGGAGGAAAAAGAAGGATGAGTACAACCCCAAGAACACCATCCCAACCGTGAAGCATGGAGGTGGAAACATCATTCTTTGGGATGCTTTTCTGCAAAGGGGACAGGACGACTGAACCGTATTGAGGGGAGGATGGATGGGACCATGTATCGCGAGATCTTGGCCAACAACCTCCTTCCCTCAGTAAGAGCATTGAAGATGGGTCGTGGCTGGGTCTTCCAGCATGACAACGACCCGAAACACACAGCCAGGGCAACTAAGTAGTGGCTCCGTAAGAAGCATCTCAAGGTCCTGGAGTGGCCTAGCCAGTCTCCAGACCTGAACCCAATAGAACATCTTTGGAGGGAGCTGAAAGTCCGTATTGCCCAGCGACAGCCCCGAATCCTGAAGGATCTGTATGGAGGAGTGGGCCAAAATCCCTGCTGCAGTGTGTGCAAACCTGGTCAAGAACTACAGGAAACGTATGATCTCTGTAATTGCAAACAAAGGTTTCTGTACCAAATATTAAGTTCTGCTTTTCTGATGTATCAAATACTTATGTCATGCAATAAAATGCAAATTAATTACTTAAAAATCATACAATGTGATTTTCTGGATTTTTGTTTTAGATTCCGTCACTCACAGTTGAAGAGTACCTGTGATAAAAATTACAGACTTCTACATGCTTTGTAAGTGGGAAAATCTGCAAAATCGTCAGTGTATCAAATACGTGTTCTCCCCACTGTAATTATTGTCTCCCTGGTATACTATTTGGGCAAAACCTGTCTTGCATAACTACAACATGGATATTAGGCTGGAGAACAAATGTAAGATGTGACGATGGATTGTTTTCAAGGCCATTTGTTGTAGCATTTGTAAACATTGAGTTTGAGTCTGAGGCTGTAGGCTACAACAGCTAGCACATAACGTTCTGAGAACCATATTCCAGCTAGAACATTTGGTTCCTTGAAAGTTGTGGGAACTTACGTTTGTGGTTTCACATTGGTTCTATGAACAAAGCCATATGTTTCCTGACCATTAAAACTGAAACGTTTTATACGTTCTGAGAACGGAGTGAAAAAGTAGCCTGTTCCGACACTGAAAGGTTTTATTACATTTTAGGTTATTTCATTTTTATTGTGGCCATTACACCTGAACACACACTTAACAAGATAGAGTATAGAGAGGGTTTTGTTGACGCTGAGAACGGAATGTATATGTTTAAAGTAACATTCTTAGAACATTCTTTGAATGTTACTAATGTTTTCTTGTGTTTTTTTTGGAAAGTTTTCTTAATGTTCTGAGAACATTACTTTAAATAGAACCATGAGGAAACATGCAGAAAACATTATGCTGAAGAACTGAAATTCCCAAAGAAGAACGTTGTTTCTTAACGTTCTCTGAATGTTCTGAGAACATGACTTTAAATGTAACCATGAGGAAACCTGCAGAAAATGTTATGCTGAAGAACTGAAATTCCCACAGAAGAACGTTGTTTCTTAATGTCCTCTGAACGTTCTGAGAACATTACTTTAAATAGAACCATTAGGAAAACTGTAAGAAACGTTTTGCTGAAGTATTGAAATTCCCAAAGAAGAACGTTTCGAGAACGTTCCCAATGTCAAACCAGTTTGGGAACGTTCCTTGAACTCTAGCAAAAATAAAATGAAATGTAACCATGTTTGAACTTTTGTTAAAGTAATGAAATAAGAAGAAAGAAGAAACCCACACACTGCTCTTTAATAAGCTTTACGTATCGGCCTCAACAACGGCCTTGCGGCCAATACGTAAAGCTTATTAAATAGCAGTGATACTATCAAGAGCAGTGTGTGGGTTTCTTCTTTCTTCTAATTTCATTCACCTGTTGCCATGAACCTGCAAAAAAGATAGAAAGGTGAGTGCCTTTTCGAATTTTGACAGAGCTTGAAGAATTTATAAAATAATAATAGGCAAATGTTGCACAATCCAGGTGTGGAAAGCTCTTAGAGACTTAGCCAGGAAAACTCACAGCTGTAATCACTGCCAAACGTGTTTTTACAATGTATTGACTGAGGGATATTTTTCCCTGACTTGGCTTCCCCAGTGATTTTACCCACGCACTGCTACTGATTACCTAGCTCTTATCAACAGCTCTTATCAAGTTGTAAATTACAGTGCATGGACAAATAAAGTAGATTCTTATTCCACTTGGAACCGGTAGGTTCACTAGACCTTAATCATGTTATTTGTAATGTTTGTTATTGTTGCTTAATGAAGAAATTTCCCCTCGGGGATCAATAAAGTATCCGTCTAGTCTAGTCTAGTCAGTCAGTCAGTCAGTCAGTCAGTTAGTCAGTCAGTCAGTCAGTCAGTCAGTCAGTCAGTCAGTCAGTCCGTCCATGTGTTTCTATTGGATAGACCATATGGTTCAAGAGAAAATAGCCTAATTCATGAAAACAGCATCTAATCAATAATGGCATTATGGCAACTCTTCCGACTATTGACTTTTTCACAACTGCCAACAGTTTGGTGCCAAAACATTTATAACAAAGCCATATTGACATAGTAAAATAACTAAAAGTTTGTAAAAAAATATATATATATAAAGGATATTGCAGTAACCGAAAGGTTGCTGGATCGAATCCCAGAGCTGACAAGGTAAAAATCTGTTGTTCTGCCCCTGAACAAGGGAGTTAACCCACTGTTCCCCGGGCGCCGAAGACGTGGATGTCGGTTAAGGCAGCCCCCCGCACCTCTCTGATTCAGAGGGGTTGGGTTAAATGTGGAAGACACGTTTCAGATGAATGCATTCAGTTGTACAACTGACTAGTATTTCCACTTTCCCTTTCATGCTGAAACCCTCATCTTAATGTTTTACAGCTTTATCATTACATTTAATGTTTTTACAGCTTATTTGATTATTTTATAAATGTTACATGTGTTAAGGACACACAGAGGCCCAGAGATTATTACAGACACCTGTGATAATCTGAAGTACCCAAAAATGGATCTATTTATTTATTTTTTACTTGAAAGCTACCAAAATTCGGGTTGTTTACTGGTAAACTTTGAAAGTGAACAGTAATATATCCTCCCTTTGCAACCCTAGTGGTGTGTGTGGTGCGCTGCTATGCGGTGTTGTGTGTTGTACATTGTGTTCTGATGTGTGGTGATGTGTTCTGATGATTTTTGTTGTGGCCTGGGCTCTGAGAGAGAGGGATGGTACGGGGCCTGGCAGGCCAGAGACAGTGACATGGTGCGTTACAGTTGTAATGAAATCTGTCTATTCCGACTGCACTCATGGCAGGTTGTCATGTTACACTGTTACAGCGACTACACTCCTTCAGAGAGGGAGTCAGAGAAGGAAGGAGGGAAGGAGAGAGTCAGAGGGAGGGAGAGAAAGGGAGTTAGAGAGGCAGTCAGAGAGAAACAAACAGTCAGATAAACAGAGAGAGAGAAAAGGAGAGAGAGCAATAGAGAGAGAGACATGAGGAAATAGAGAGAGTGTGTTTGTGTGTCACTATTGTGTGATGAGTAAAGCTGCTCTGCTCCACTCCACTCCACTGGCTCTGGGGAGGAAGGAGAGCCACAGGGCCACGGCCCAGCCAGTCTGACCATGAACAGAATACTAATGTACACAGAGGGAGAAGATGAGAAAGGAAAGAATGAAATGGAGAGGGGGGAGGTGAAGAGAATAAGGGGAGATAAGAAAAAAGGGAAATAGGTGCTTGGGAGAGAGAACAGGCACAAAGTGAGAAGGTGAGAGAAGGTCGAGCTAAAAGAGAGAGTGGGTGAAGGCGGATGGGAGGGAGGGAGGGAGGGAGTAAGAAAAGATAAAGAAGAACGTAGGCATAAACAGAACGCATGATAACTGGACACAGACGTAATTTCAACGTCTATTCCACATTGGTTCAATGTAATTTCATTAAAATGACGTGCAAACAACGTTGATTCAACCAGTGAGTGCCTAGTGGGTTGATCCATTTCATGCTGTCCACTCCATTTCAACATCTAGACGTTTGCTGTAAAAAAAAAGATAAAGAAAAGGATGCTTATTTTTAAACAGAACATGAAAGGAAATGTGCAGCGGAGATGATAAAGGACAAAGATATAAATGTAGTTTATAACTTAGTTTCTGGAGGAGAGCTTCAGATGACACATCTAATCTGCAGCAGGAATTTCCATATATGGGCGCGCAGCCTTAGCACATTAACTTCATATATGGGCACAGATTTTCATATAATATTATGGCCTATAGCAGGAACTCCATACATGGGCACCGACATTCATATTGGAACGCGGACCTGGAGCAGGAACTCCATATATGAACCATGCCAATTTGATCACCTGCATCCAATCTTCATTAGCCAAATGGCGACTCACTCGCCTGAATCCCCTTGCTTAATCAACGACCCTCAAAGTATTTAAACAGCAACCTTTTCATCACCCTAACAAACAGTCTTTACCACAAGTGCTTGCTGGTGTGCGACACGGCACCCGCCAGGCTGCCTGCGTGATGCTTATGGCCAGGGGTTGGCCCTGCCAGTAGGCTCAGCATATCCCCAGTCCACAACTGGGGGCTGACCCTGCTGTGATGCTAGCTACCAACCTCGGTACAAAACTGGGGGCTGGCCTCTCCATCTACCATCCAATCCAAAACCCCTCATTCAAACCAAACTCGTGAAAGACAGGGTAGACAAAAAAAATTAACATGGCAAACACTCCGTGACTGAGGTTGTGTCCCAAATGGCACCCTATTCTAGAACCTCAAAAGTAGTGCACTATAAAGGGTGTAGGTTGCCATTTGGGACACACATACTAAATAGCATGGAAGGAATGTGGGACCATACCACCCTCATTCATACAGTTTCAGAGTCATTATCTGTCTTTCACTGTCTTCCTCAGTTATGCCATCCAACGTTTGCATTCCATAATGACAAAACATTACGCATCTCAAAAAGTATTTCAAAATATTGCAATTGTGTTTTGGGATATAGGTAGCTAAACCACTTTGGCTACCATGTAAAAATATGACATCCTGTCTCCGCTTAGCATCAAGCTCAATGAATACCAGGCATACCTCTTTTAAGTTTTATCTTTAAACAGCCCACTACTACCTGGAAGTTCAGAATATTTTATTCAGTTATTCCAAACATTCAAACTGGCCAGGTAACTTGTTTCTTTGAGGTTCAAAAAATACATTTAAGCATATTCAGCTAATGACAGTGAGCATATTGTTTGCTATCTTACCCTGATTTAACATCTTATTCCCCACTGACCAGTACATTCATATTTTAACCTACATAATTATGATATGGTCTGGTGTACAGGACATACCTGCCACGCTTTGCATCATCATGGCCTTTGTCTCTGTCTTACGTAACTCCTTCATCCTGTATCAGTGACCAGGTTAAAATGCATTGCATAACCCAAAGGCACATTGGTGTTAAATATTGATCTCTCTAATGCATTCATCTAGGGTCATTTTGTCCTGGACCCTCCAAAGGTCCCTTCGAAGGGTCCCCCACAAACTGTTTTGAAAGTCTGATTTATGTTAATGAAGCAATCCTTTGAACAGCGAGGATTTCAAAAGCTTCAATTATTAATTTCCAAGAGGGGGCAGCAGGCGGATGGATGGACAATCTTGTTTTTGTTAGTGGTATTTACATACTAAAGCACAGCCGGCACACACTGGCCATGCAGAGGGAAAATGCTATTTTGAAGCTTGAGAAGATTCAGTCGACCTGTTTTGAAGACTGTTTATAATGTATACAGTACCTCTAGTACATCGAGGTTGTTGTTTCACTATAAACATCAGTGTCCAAGCTCTACATCATGTTAGTTTTCAATATTGTTCTAGAACGGAATACGTTTAGCTCTTTATCTGACCTTAATGGAGTTAATATATATCAGATTGAGAGTTAAGATACATTCAGTGTGGTGGTCAAGCATACACTTTAATATGCTGACTGAGCAGGTGAATTTTCCAATGATGAGAGAAAACTCTATTTTTCTGGACCTCTGTTCTTTTGTAGGAGTTTCCATGTTGGAAACAATGCTGAAAATACACCAGGGAGCCACACAACACAAGCTAGCCACAGTCAGCAGGATAGAAGTTTCCAGAAAGAATAATAAGACTGTCAATATGAGAGAAAAATAAAGCTTTTAATGGGTTAATATCAGTCTAGCTACAAAACCATAAAGCTAATGGAGCGCTTCACAAATAGAAAAATAAAAGTGAAAAGGGACACAATAGCTGACAGACGTTTCATCATCCCAAGGTCTTTAGTATTCCGAATGCCTCGTTCGTGTCACAGCCGCCTCTTCCAATTTACAGCCATATCATTAAAGTTACTGAAGTTTGGATCATATTAGCATTTATAAAAATATAAATATATTTTCTCTAGACATAGAAGAAGAGTACCAAACGTGTTGCCATAACAACTTCCACTAGCTACGTTAGCTGCATCTCCACACATTAGTTTTAATTGATTGTACACCACTTGTTCTGGTTCCTCTGCGGTGTCCACGGTAACGCTGATAAAACATTTTTGGAACAGTGATACTTTAACACACGTCTCCCACATATCTCCCAATCTCTCTCTCTCTCTCTCTCTCTCTCTCTCTCTCTCAAGAGCGAGAGCTGCAGCATTTCACTGAAGTAAAATAAGTGATGTCCTAAGTCCTATCACAGCTTGAGTTTATGTTTATGCCTGGAGCGATATGTTCTGAAAACTCTGTCTGAAAACTCTTGACAGTGCTTTGGTGACCCAGTGATCCCCGTGCTTTTCCCCCCAGGCAGCTGCCTGTCTGCCTCACAGTCTAAAGCTGCTATTTAGAATCTAGTGAAATAACACACTGTAGGGGAGTTTAATTGAATATTTGGCTCTATCTACATTACTACAACCTTTTCAATCTACCAATTGTCAGCTGTCAGTCTCATGAGGAGGTGGATGTGTGATGTGTGTGATGTACTGTACGATGTGTGTGTGCATGATGACACAGCGCTGGAGCTGACAACACACACACTTTACAAATACACATACACACATCCCCATCCCTGTGCCCTGGCTGATTCCTCTCTCTTCTACTCCAGGTGGAGTGACATGTAATTATAGATAAGACTCCCAGAATCCTCTCCTCTCCTGTGTCTGGCTCTGAGGAAGGTTACTTTACAATCTTTGTTGTCTCTCTTCATTCTCTCTCTCTCTCTCTCTCTCTCTCTCTCTCTCTCTGTCTCAATATTTTGTAGAATTTAAATTACTTTCAGTTATCAGTTATTTATGTATGATGGAAGTACAGTTCCTCGATAGCCATTCTCAGGACCAGGGACTTTTTGCATGGATGAACTTTCATCCCGTCAACAATTGGCTGCTTGACTAAGCATAATAGGCTGCTGGAAACCAGGCACTGACACATTGTGACAAAGTGAAAATAGACACATTTCAATGCTGGGTGCCAAGAATAAAGGGCTCCTCTTTATCTACTAGAACAGTTAATTGCAACTTTCAATTCACCTGTCCCAGATGACTCAATGCAAACAGTCAATACTCTCTGTCACCTCTAGCTGAATACAGAAGTGTCGTTAATGAGCTGACAAACTCTCTCTCTCTCTCGTTTCTCACTTCTTTCCCACTGGGCACAGATAAACATGAACTCAACGTTTATTCAACGTAGCCCGTAACAAAGATGGCGACAACGTGGAGATCAAGGAATAACAAACATATATTTATTAAATCAAGTAATCTATATACAAGTAACAATGGTGTGTGTAGTGTTAGTGTAAGCGAGTGGATGAGTGCATAGATGGGGATAATGAGGGGTGTTGAGAGGTGCCAAAACAAACGAACACAAAGACGGCCCAAAATGCCACAACAAAAAACAACCGTGTGTCTGCGTGGAGAGTCTCTTTAATGTTGGGGGAAAGGTGTGTTTATCCCCGGGACACACCCGAGCCCAGGTGTGTCCCATTTCGCTGACGGCCCTCCCGGCTCCACCCACCGACACCCTGTTAAGTAAAACAAGAGCAAAGGGAAATTATTTGTCAGACAGAGTGGGAGGGTCTTCACAGTTCTACATAATTACATTGAAATCACCTGGAAACAATGTTGATTCAACCAGTGGGTTAAGTTAATATATTTTCTTCCCAAGTGGAAGGTTACTCACAGGGAAGGGCAACAGGGACTGCCAGGCCTGATTCAACTAACCAACCAACCATTGTATTTAATCTAGACTACTATTAGCTGAATAATGTGTGTCATTGCTGGGCTAGAACAAAAGCCTGCTCCCACTACAGCCCTCCAGGACCGGAGTTTCCCACCCCGGCAGTATTAGGCCCAAATGTATTTTGTTTGTTTATTTTGCCTAAAATAGACCTATGAATGATGTCACTGCCCAGCGTTGGTGTGTTGTTTTGGTCCGAGCAGCTGTTGCTCAGTGTTGCAGTGTGATGTGGTGTGACTGTGAGTAGGCCAAGTGTTATGTACAGAAGTGTAACCAGTTGGGGGGAGGGGTTCCTATCCTCAGGGAGGGGTCCTGTTTTGGTTGTTTACAGCGGAAGGCCGCTGCTTGCTTCACATCATTGTTTGCTTTCCCAGCTGTCTAGAGTGAATGGAAAACAAAGCTTGAGAGGTCCCTCTCCCCTCCCTATCACCCTTTCTGCTTCCTCAGGGTTCCAAACATCCCTGGAAGAAAAGCAAGTTGGCCTGGTAGAATGACCTCACCTATTTTCCCAAGGCAAACTTTGACAGGAGGTAAAATATTGACACAGAGAATGACATCTGCCTTCAACTAGAGCTTCAACAGCAAGGGAGCTGTGTTTGTTATCGGTGAAGAACACATGTACAATATCACAACATAACCCATAAATGTTCCATGTTAACATGACACTTTCCAAAGGTGCTCTTTGGTTTACAAACATCATGACAATCTAAGTAGTATTTACAGTTTATTAGTAATACTGTAGCCATCATGGGAGGGATCAGTACACCGTGTATAACAGTGCAGATTGAGAATGATTGATTGCTAATCATTGTCATGTGATTTATTTTAGATAATTTTGTGATTTTGGATGAGATTTTCTAGAATAAAGTCACAGGCTTTTGCTTTTTATGCTTCTCCCCACTCAAAATATATTTTATATTTGAGATTCTTCAAGTTAAAGGGTGGCTATTTGAAGAATCTCAAATATTAAATATATTTGGTTACTACATGATTCCATATGTGTTATGTCATAGTTTTGATGTCTTCACTTTTATTCTACAATGTAAAAAATAGTGCAAATAAAGAAAAACCCTTGAATGAGTAATATTCCAAACTTTTGGCCCCCAGTGTACATCTCACTGGGCACACCACAGAATGTCAACGTGGAGAAGTGGGTTATATTTGGTTGAGACGTTGATCAATTAGATTATAACCTACACCTGTATATCCACCCACTCAAAAAGACAGCCAAAGGTTTGTTGAATTACCAATGTGTTATAACTATGCTTTCAACCATCTAAAAGTACAACCAAATTCCAATGGAAAAACAATGTCAGATATTTAGTTTGTTTATACAATTGAATGTGTTATCACTGGGCTTCATTAAATAGCACAACCAAATGACCTGAATTGCAGATTATTATAGCAATTGTGAAGATCTCCACAGACCTGTGACCTTGCATGCTATTATGAACATGCATGCTTTCTATGATTACATTAGAAGACATATAGTTACAGTTCAACCAAAATGTGGCCATGGATGTTTTACTAATTTTAAGGTTGAATAAATACTGTTACATTAGTTCATAAGATAGCCTTCACTTTAGGCTATTTACTGTATTACAAAAGTAATAGTAAATTGTGTTTGGTTGTCTATATAGTCAAATATCAACATTAAAAGGAGCTTAGATAGATCCATCCGTGCCACTGGCTTTGTCCTATCCTTAATTTTTGGTTGAGATGGAGACCTGAATCCAACATATCAATTATTAACTTGTTGATAAACTGGAATTAAATGTGAAATCAACCAAAGCTTAAAGCCCTAGGCTATATAGACATAAATGGCATCATTGATTAAATATGATTACATTGATAAAGTATGGTTTAATTAGCAACAGTGAACCTATTGAACCTTAGTTTTAAAGTGGAAACCACTCAACAATCATTGTCTTGATAGCACATTGGTAATAGACAGTGACAAATATCTAAGCAGGGTTGGTCTTTGTTAAAACCCTGGATGGGAGACCAAAGGTATATCTCTAGATAGATCAACTGTCCAGTAGGAGGTCCTGCCCAGCCTATTGCTTTTTTTGGAAATTTCAACCTCAAAGCAGTATTTTTTTATAACTTTTTGCAAATCCAATGTATTTTACAGGTAGATTCCACGTCACAAATAAATGACAAATTACGTTGAAACAACGTTGATTCAACCAGTTTGTGGCCAGTGGGAAATGACTAGATGCTAGATAACATGAGAAATTACAAACTGAATACTAATCAAACAGCAGTTATACAACTGAACACAAGCTCATCCTGTTTCGTATAGTGAATACGTGACCTGACCTCAGAGAGAGAAGGAAAGCAGTACTTGGAGAGTCTGTGGGAAGAGGAAGCCTCAGAGTGTACACTTGTACTTTGGGCACTGGGCCAATACTCTGCCATGTTAAATTCAACTTTGTACATTTTGTCAGCTATTTTAGATTTAGTTTAAGACTTAGTCTTTGACTAAAATACATTTTAGTCTTAGTCCCATTTTAGTAATTTCATCCTTCTTAGTTTTAGTTATTAAATTGTACCTCTTAGTAACAGTTTGGGTCACCTGACATTGCAACAACTACAACCTTTCACAGGAAGTAAAGGAGTTCAGAGTAACCATTTCCTTGCAGGAAGTCAAGAACACTCCACGCCCTCTGTAAGAGCAAGCTTTGCCACATTCCAGAACTATAAGAAGGCCAGTGACACCATTCCATCCATTCCATTGCATCCATTCCATTGCAGGGGACGGATGGATGATCTCAAACAAAGTTTGCTATTCCCTGCAACAACTTTTGATCTACTTCCCTAGGTTTGCGTTCAGTGGCTTGGATGAGAAAAGGTGATGAGGAGTGACCTCACCAACCTGTTACCTCACATATAGTCACCATTTTCTCCTCACAGATTTCCACCAAAGATAACATAACCCTCCTCTTAGCTTCTGCGCTCTCACCTTTGGAACAAGCCAGTGATGACACACCGGGTTTGGTGAACGTTGGTAGGGTTGCAGTTAGGCACGCACACACACACACACACACACACACATTCCCACGTGTGTGAGAACTCCAGAGAGGCAGATGGAGAAAAGCAGAACAGAGAGTGTCTGAATGTTAAGTTCTACAAATAAAGAGTTTATTTCCAAAATGCTATATCAGAAATGATAGCTTCTGGGTACATTCATGTGTGTGTAAAATATTAGTGTTCTCACAAGTTTTATTCATAGATTTTAGATGTGTATGAAAACGCTATACAGTATATTCATTGTTTAGCTGGAATGGAATGTTCGTATCCTGTATATTTGACTGTGATATGCGGTTGTCTCACTTAGTCCTCTTAAGATGAATGCACTTACTGTAAGTCGCTCTGGATAAGAGCAGTGCTAAATGAATAAAATGTCAAATGTAAATGTTTCACATACAGATCTCATATTACTGTATTGATTAATTATTTTTAAATATTAATGTCACAAATGTATAATTTGTACAGTTCTTTATTAAAAATGTTGTTATTTGTTAAATTTGTCTGTCTAAAACCTAGCAGTACTACCTATTTCTCTGAGAGTAAGGCTCTCTAAATTTAAACCATCAAGTGATCGATTATTAACAAATACATGTCTGTCATTGAACAACCCCAAAAGCTCATTTACCAACATTTTGGAAAGTGTATATATAGCGTTTTGGAATGTAACTCTTCAAATACTGATGGTTATAATATTATGGTGTTCTGAGTCAGAATGGCTTTGTGTCATTTTCTTAAAAACATGCAACATGCATCTTGGAGATTAATCTGATGAAACATGATGAACATATTGTAATGACCTTAAACCAACACCTAGCAACCTCGTCAAGGGATCTCTTGCCGTAACGGCTAAGGTGTTGGGTCTACAATCGCTCCTACAAAAGGGCCCTTGTACAATAAAAAAATATATACTTCCTCATCCAGGGGCGTCAAATGGATATGGCAACACCAAATAGGCTTCTAAAATCATATCAATCTCGATAAAAGGCAAATGCAGAGCAGCGGTATTAGTGGGCTGGCTTTAGGACCATGCGGACGGCTCAGAGCAGGGCGGGCAGGCTGTTTGCCTGCTAGCTGGTTTTAGGATAGCGCATCAACGCAGCGAACATTGCACATTTTCTCTCAAATGCAGTGCAGAGGCAGAAGATGGCTAGGTAACTGATGTTTTGACTTGACATGAAACTAAACTAGAGTTTTTTTTATCCCAGTGCTGAGCTAGTGCCTAGCAGCTAATTGCTGTATGACGTATTTGTAGAATGTTGAGTCCCCATATCGACTGAGGTGAATGAAGATACAGCAGCCAAGGTGATAATGGCTGGAGTCAATTTTGCTTGTTTTAGCAGTTCTCCAAACAGCGTTTAGAGTTTTTACATTGTGTAGAAATGCAGTAAATGAGTTACAACTTTAAAACAACCCCCCCCTTCAGTCACTTTGACATACCCTAGGTTTAGCTGAATGACGCCCCTGTGCTCATCATCTAAAAATAATGATTTATCTCCCTTTGGAGGATCTGGTGATCTGCCATGGTGTTGAATGACAGTCGTGGGCTCCTAGCCCTGGTCGGAAGGCTTTCCTCAGGAGCAGCCGGAGGGGAGTTTCACCCACCTGTACAATCGCTGGATTACGATGATTCAACTGTTTAACAAGCTCTCCAGCAAACCGTTCTCTGCCCCTCCACCCTTCCACCCAAGCCAACAGGCCTGCAGTCTGTCTCACAATCCTCCTCCTCCAGCTTTTAGTCATAGCTGCCACTTTTCACACTGAGTCAATAGCGTACCCCTGATTTAGTCTAACTGGCCTGTGTGGGTGGTGGGCTCCCCCTGTGTTGAGGCACCAGTACTGCAGATATGGGCTGGTGGAGGAAACTCCTGTGAGCATGGTCTGCAGGAGTAGGAAATGTGGTCTCAGGGCAATATGTGACACGCCATCTAGTATAATATGTTACGTTACGTTATGTTACATTATGAGAGGGTTCATAATATCATATGTCTTACCTAGTCGTAGAATATCATACGTCTTGGAGGCTGTATAGTATTATGAAACATTTATCTGAGACCAGGTTGCTTGTCGTGTCAAAAACAACAGAGAATTAAGGGGAGAATTTGTGTTGGTGGTTAGAACTATCGACACAGGGTAGGATAATTCATGTGAAAGGTTAGGGGAAATAAAACGACAAAGGTTTGGTGAATTTATGTAGCAGGTTAGGGTTAGGGTTAAAATTCTCAAGTTGTCCACGACGTTAACCGACACGCAACCTTTGGATTGCTATACGGTCACGTAATTTACGTAGCAGGTTAGGTGAATTGGGTTAAGTTTAGAATAAGGGTTAGGTGAAGGGTTCGTTAAATTGCTACAGTTGTCCCAGATGCAACTTGAACACGCAACATTTGGATTGCTACACGGTCATAGATTACGCCTACCCAACCTCCCTATTTCTGTTTCTGCCTAAAGTACCTAGTTAGTTCGTAGCTAGTTAGTTAGTAACCATTAGTAGGTATCATATGTCTTGGAGGTCCTCAGAAATACGTAAAGTATATTTCGTACGGCATTGAGGCCAGGCTGTTATATAAAGCAAGAAAGCGTCACAGTAATAGAGATTTGAGCATACAGCTCTTATCAAAAAATACCTTGGGACAAATTTTCTGTGAACCAGTGGAATGTTTTAACCTTTTTTTTTCACATAGGAATAAAATAATCCAGAAAGCTAAAACATGAATCTGTCTTCCTTTAGTCTAAGACATAATATCTTTAAAATTCAATATTCTAAACTTGTCACCTTGTTGTTTTTATAGGTGGGGTCTATATGGATGCAGTGCTGATGCTTTTAGGCTTGGCCATTATCAGGGTGAAGGAAGCTCTACAGGTGGATATCATACATTAATCTGAAGTGACCTCCACAGCTAAGGGCTTCCTCTTATGCAACAATGTTCTGTTCTTATAGAAGAAAGGGCTGGACTTGTAAACATAGAAGCAGAATGTGTAGAACATTACCACTGAGCTCCACATTATATTGTATGCAAGCCAAACCCCCATGTTGGAATGTTGCAGATGTGGAATGTTATAACGAGTTCTGTCAATTATGTACATTCTATTGCACCATAGGAGGACCATGTGTTTCATGTAGAACAGAGAATGGTCTGTTCTATGTATTCCCCTCCTATAGTTCGGCATACTCTGTGAACACATTGTTAGCGCCAAAAGTTCTAAGACAATTGTCTTCTAATTGGAATGCATTTGAATGTTATTGTCTTGAAACGTTTTAAGCCTTCATCGAGAACATTTGATCACATTCTGTGACACTAGCTCCAGCTAGGCTGTCGGGTTCCTACTCTGTTTACCACACACCCCCGGACATCCCTGTTGAACTTGAATGTAGGGGTGTTAGGGTTTGGGACGGAAGGAACCATCTGCAGGGAGGGGGGGGGGATGGCATCCTTCCCTTCAAGAGCCCAGGAAGCAGAGTGAAGGATGGAAACAGGAAGTGAACTCCTCCGATGTTAAACTGAAGGGATCTGGCGAAGAAGTCAACCTGTACCAGTGAAGGAAGGAGGAGTATTAGAGAGAGAGGCTGTATAGTCCGGTGTCAGTGTATGTAAGATGTCCTGGTATCTTGTTCTATATTTTGGGTTTGGAGTAAGAATGTGTCTATATATTGTTGTTGATGGGAGATCCAACAAAGAAAACTATTAAATAAGTCTAAGCTCAGAAACAGAGCTGTGTGTCTAACTCAATGACTTGACACCTCTATTCTACATGAAAGAGGGTTCAAATTAAATAGGGTTGTTTTGATTTACTTTTGGTTGAACTAAATGAGTTTTGAACTAAACACAGCTGTCCTCCAGCACTGGCAAAGGTGCACGTGTTAGAATAGCTATCACCATGCTGCTGTGCTGTGCAATATGGGTCCTAGCAGTTGGCTCTAATGCAGCCAAGCAGAAAGATGATCTACACTGAAACAATAAACAGTCTAGTCAGATACAGCCTGCCTACAGCATTTAGATGTGTCCTATCTTCCACCTGATTAATGACAGCATGGCGTCAGCATGCAATTTAGCACTGTAGCACGTTTAAATCAGGCAGACATCTGGGCATCAGTTTCTCGGTAAAGACCCAGCCACTAAGAGCTTTCCCACGCATAGACGTAGCCAGAGATAAATAGGCGATAAACTATGATATCTTTGACTGGCCAGCTAAACATGAGCGTCCATCCTTTTTACTGTATCAGCATAGGCTATTGTTATTGTATGTCCAGCCAGGAGTAGCATTTATATCAGACCACTGTTCTCCTCATTCCCGTATCACCCACGTTTCTCCCACAGCAATGGAAAGAATACTTCAAATCAGTAACTTACACAGAGAGCATGCAATGCCTTTACAGTACTGTTGGTATATCATTTTGATAAAACCTTGTACTTTTTTTATTTCCTTTTTTTTATTTGGATCAATTCCACCAGCCTGGTCTCAGAGCATTTGTTATTATTCTGTACGAAAATCAGGGACACTCCATTTAGTATGATATGTTAAGTTTCGTATGGTATGTATTAATTTGTGGATGTCCATCACCCATTTCGTATGATATGTTACGAATTACAATTCATATTATATGTTACGAATTCGCAAAACGTACAATATGTTTCGAATTTGAAAAATGCATGATGGGTTACGAATTCTAGCTAGGTGGCTAGATGGCTAGGCTATGGGTTAGGGTTAAGGTTTGGAGTTAGGTTAAAGGGTTAAGGGTAGGGTTAGGGGAAGGGTTAACTAACATGCTAAGTAGTTGCTAAGTAGTTAAAAAGTAGTAAGTAGTTGAAAGGTTTAATATGTTACGTCTAGTCTATGAGACCAGGCTTATTCAAAAGGCATTTTGGTACCCTAGTATATCCCTGTCATGGTGTTGTTCTTCTTCCAGGACTCTCACCGTCCCTGGCGGTGTGTGTGTGTGTGTGTGTGTGTGTGTGTGTGTGTGTGTGTGTGTGTGTGTGTGTGTGTGTGTGTGTGTGTGTGTGTGTGTGTGTGTGTGTGTGAGTGCGTGCGTGTGTGGGAACAGCTGCGGCAGGACTTCCTGTCCTGAACAGGAAACAAGATGGCGGAGGACGGAACATTCAGAACAATGCTGTGAAAGTCAGCCGCCACCCAGGTCAGGGTGAGAGGGTCTTGTGAATCAGAGGGGAGAGACCTGGACTGAGGACGTCCTAGGATCTCCATAAGAACGACATAGTGTACTACTGTTACCCCAAGGGCTTTACAGTATGTCCATCATTATGACAGTACGGATGTAAACCACATTTACTGTGACACTTGATCCCAGTGGCTTTTGGTCTGGTCTGGTCTACTGTATTATTTTTATTCGATTTTTTGAAAACACTTACCAAAAGAATATATCTTTAATCCATTATACAAAGATGTTGTTTTCCCTATGTTCCTCCTACATTGCAGGGTTTTTGACAGTATGATGTAGGCTTTATCTTCCTTTGTAAACTGATCTGGGTCTGGCTTTTTGATGTTTAAATCATAGTGGATTTTTTTTTGTTTGATTCTTATCCTTTCCATGAGATATCTATTCTATGATTGACTTTAACGTTATTTATTGTTACAGAGTTGTATTTTCATGTCATTCTGCCCAAAAATATTTTGTCATGAGCATTCTCACGTTTCAAAACCCCATTCATTGATTAGAATAGCAAGGAGGATGCAAATGGACACAACGACTTCCTTGTTTTTAGGATGTCACAGGGCCCTATATTTAGCCTGACAGACCCACAATAGGCTAAGAATGGCTGTATTCTCCCCCATGACATGCAAACTTGGGAAAGTGTCTTGCAGAGTGACTACTGGGGTAAAGAGGTGACATGAGAGAGCACCTTACACACGTACACTCAAGGGTTCACAAATACACACACGTATACACAAACATGTATGACCGACGCTGGAGATGAGAAGCAAGTATGAGGAGTTAACATTTAATGGGACACAGACATAGAACAGGAACGGAACAGCTTCAGACCAGGGTAAACATAATTACATGACGACAAACAATGTTGAGGCAGGGAATGGAGCTGGAGAACAGACAGATATAGGGGAGGTAATAAACAATGCTGAGGCAGGGAATGGAGCTGGAGAACAGACAGATATAGGGAAGGTAATAAACAATGCTGAGGCAGGGAATGGAGCTGGAGAACAGACAGATATAGGGGAGGTAATAAACAATGCTGAGGCAGGGAATGGAGCTGGAGAACAGACAGATATAGGGGAGGTAATAAACAAGTGATTGAGTCCAGGTGAGTCCAATAATTGCTGAAGCGGGTGTCGAGGGAAGCAGGTGTGCGTAATGATGGTGGCAGGAGTGCGTAGTGCAGGGCAGCCTGGCACTGGAGGGAGAGCGGGAGCAGGCGTGACACAAACAAGAGTAATAAATACAATTCTAAAGAACTAGAAAACTGACATTGAACTTGAACGCTAATATAGAATTAGAACACTGATCTCAGACACTGATATAGAATTAGAACACTGATCTCAGACACTGATATAGAATTAGGACACTGATCTCAGACACTGATATAGAATTTGAACACTGATCTCAGACACTGATATAGAATTAGGACACTGATCTCAGACACTGTTATAGAATTAGGACACTGATCTCAGACACTGATATATATTTAGGACACTGATCTCAGACACTGATATAGAATTAGAACACTGATCTCAGACACTGATATAGTATTAGAACACTGATCTCAGACACTGATATAGAATTAGGACACTGATCTCAGACACTGATATAGAATTAGGACACTGATCTCAGACACTGATATAGAATTAGAACACTGATCTCATATACTGATATAGAATTAGAACACTGATCTCAGACACTGATATAGAATTAGAACACTGATCTCAGACACTGATATAGATTTAGGACAATGATCTCAGACACTGATATAGAATTAGAACACTGATCTCAGACACTGATATAGAATTAGAACACTGATCTCAGACACTGATATAGAATTAGGACACTGATTTCAGACACTGATATAGATTTAGGACACTGATCTCAGACACTGATATAGAATTAGGACACTGATCTCATACACTGATATAGAATTAGAACACTGATCTCAGACACTGATATAGAATTATATATATAATTAGGCTAAAGGAGAGATGAAGGCAGAAAGGAAACATGTACCATAACCATAACCTCACCCTCCTGACAGAGGCCTGTAGCTGTGAGGTAGAGGGGCCACGATGAAAACACAGTGGGTGGGATTTATCAGGTACCATGCAGCATGGGATCGCTCTCCATCACCACCTCAGGCTGGTTCTATCATCCAAAGCAAGTAAGGGTGGAGTCTCCGGATACGTCCAAAATTGCATTTTTGGACCAGAGGGTTCTGGTGAAAAGTAGGGCACTATATATGGAATAGGGTGCCATTTGGGAGACTCCATCTTCTAGGAGAGGAATCCACACAACTATGTGTTGCTCATATAGTATTTTTTTTTGTGCTTTCCAAAAATAGAATTTCAGTATGTTTTACATAAAAATAGACACTGACAAACTAGATATCATCCATCGATCATTCATCGAACAAAAAAAATCACACTACTGAAAATAAATCATTTTGTTTTTGTTTTTGAGAAAGGCCAATTATGACAGAAACAAAAAGTGCCACGGTTCATCATTACTTTACAAATGAATAATTATCATGTACAGGGATAGGAAACCTTGATGGGGGTGGGGGCCACAAAGAATAAGAACTCGTCATAAAGGGGCCGCAGTTGCTTGCAGGTCTGCGTACCCACATCCATACATATTCTATCGACGTCAATGCAGAAGCTGCTATGTAACGCATCCTCCTCTCCCTCTGTTAGAATTTCAGCTCCCCAAAGTGAGCCTGAAAAGAGCAGAGGAGCTAAAAAGTAAATAAATGTTCTACCTTTAAATCTGATACATGTGCACAAAACATTGTGATTTTGAGAATTACTGTGATGATAATGACAAAATAATCTCCTGGTCGGGAAATGGCTCTTGCTTGTCAAGGGTGACTGTGATGAACAATCAGTTACTGTGTAGTTAGTCCACACTGTTGAAAGGAGAGCTAATCTTTTGGTCGAATCTTCCGTAATTGCAATAGGCCTACTGTATTTGATCTATCCTTGAACTCAATGTATTTTCAGACAAACTGGTAAACTAATGTAGATACAGTATCTCCATTGGATTTTAGAGAAACTACTTTGGTACTGCACATACTTTTATTATTACCAAACTAAATGTGGCAGTTAAAGTGATTGTGTTTGTCCATCTATATGATTTCATATGTGTCTAATGGTCATCAAGATGTTGTATCACTGAGCTAAAATACAGCATTTCTTCACTGCACGTCTAACCAGATGCTTTATCATGCTTACAGGGCGCTAACGGCACGTCACGCTTAATCCAGCCTGTCCTGTGATAGACTGACACCCTGCCAACAGAGGTGCTCTGATGAAAATGAAAAATGATTTGCATCTGTCAGCAGACTGTTCCTGTTGAACAGGCTTGTTATCGGTTCAATTGAAATTCTCTCTTTCTCTTTCTTTCTCTCCTCTCTCCTCCCTTCTCTCTCTTGCTCTCTCTCTCACTCTCTTTACATTCCTTAATCCCTCTCCCCTCCCTGGCATTATTCTTCATTAAAGCCTGTCTGAGGGTCTGGGAGAGTGATGCAATACTAATGGAAAGACAGCAGTGTCCCTTCTCTCCCTATGAAGGATCCCATCAGGAGGCAGCCCAGCAAACATGCCCAAATTGGCACAATGTGGGAGCAATGCAGGTTAAAACGTTGGACCCATGTAGGCTTCCCACATTGAGACAATGTGCATTTGCTCAATGGTGACACGTTGGCCCCAAGGCAGGTGGCCCCAAGGGCAGCCCTCACTTTGCTTGAAATAAGCCCACCCTTTTGGATCAGCTGTCGCTTGTTACAGCCTGAATTTAAAACAGATTAAATTGAGATTTTGTGTCACTGGCCTACACACAATACCCCATAATGTCAAAGTGGAATTATGTTTTTAGACATTTTTACAAATTAATCAAAAATGAAAAGCTGAAATGTCTTGTATTCAACCTCTTTGTTATGGCAAGCCTAAATAAGTGCAGGAGTAAAACTGTTCTTAAAAAGTCACATGATAAGTTGCATGGACTCTGTGAGCAATAATAGTGTTTAACATGATTCTTGAATGACTACCTCATCTCTGTACCCCACCAGGCCCGGAGCGGCTAATGGGGAGAAAAGGGAACATTCCGGGCTAGTTGATGGGCCTAAAGGGCCGGTGACAGGGTCAGTAAACACAATCAAGTTTTTAATAGATTATTGTAGGCTACTCTTGCAGAAACCTGGGCTACATGTACGTTACACTTGCAGAAGCGTGGGCTGCTCTGCGTCGCACGCTCGCACACCCTGCTACTGATACACTTGGTAGATGATGCGATTCAGACACAAACAAGCGCGAGCTGCGAACACGCATGCGCCACAGGGTTGTATAACATGTTTATTTAAAAAAAAGCTTGCAGCTTAAGAGAGAAATTGATGGTGACGATGAGACGGGTACAGGTATGCTAACTTACAGTACTGTAGGCTACAGTACAGTACCAACTGCAAAGATGTCAGGCGTCAAAAACAAAATATAACATGTAACAATTAAATCACAACTCAAGTTTAGTGTCAAGGAATTGTGTGGCCTTATGGCAGCCAGTATATAACATATAAGATACTAATAAGTGCTTTGTTAAATCCAAAATGTTATGTCGCTATTGTAGTCTCTAAGCAGCAGCCAGTACCAGTAGACCAGTTTGCTGATGACAGTGAAGAAGAGGCAGTACCAGGCGCCAGCCATGAGCCCATAACGCCAGAGGGGGCAGGTAGGATTGGCCAGATATATTAGTTCAATATCACCACTATTGATACCCACATATTACTAGTGACTTATTATGCTTTTTATCATTAATAGTAGAATAAGAATAGTAAACATACAAACACCACAATCTAAAGGGAATAGGATGAAAACAAATATGTTTTGGCATGGAAAAGGTTGGGAAGCTCGGGCCTGGTCTCGCGATAGCTCATGTGGCGCTTGGTCTCGCGATAGCTCATGGTGTGCGATGCACAGACAGACAGGCAGACAAACACTCGTGGGATAAACAAAATTTAAGTTGTGAAGCTACACTTATTTGCACTAAATTGGAAATGATGTTCAAGAAAGATACACTGGGAATAGCAAGGTTGTAGAGAATAGTGCACTATAGCTTAAATAGTAAATCTATAATTATATTTACCTCCAGTATAATAGATTGTGAACTAAAGTGGGCTGAAAATGAAACTCCCGGGCTGAAAATTTGTCCCACTCCGGCCCTGTACCGCACACATACAATTATCTGTAAGGTCCCTCAGTAAAGTAGTGAAGTCAAACACAAATTCAACTACAAAGACTAGGGAGGTTTTCCAATGCCTCGCAAAGAAGGGCACCTATTGGTAGATGTAAAAATAAAAAAAAATCAGACATTGAATATCCCTTTGAGCATGGTGAAGTTATTAATTACACTTTGGATGGTGTATCAATACACCCAGTAACTACAATGATACAGGCGTCCATCCTAACTCAGTTGCCGAAGAGGAAGGAAACCGCTCAGGGATTTCACAATGAGGCCAATGGTGACTTTAAAACAGTTACAGAGTTTAATGTCTCTGAAAACTGAGGATGGATCAACAAGAGTAGTTACTCCACAATACTAACGTAGATTTTAAAGCATGGTAGTGGCTGCATCATGTTATAGGTACGCTTGTCATCAGTAAGGACTAGGGAGTTTTTTAGGATAAAAATAAAGCACAGGCGAAAGCCTAGAGGAAAACCTGCTGTTCAGTATGCTTTTCAACAGACACCAGGAGACAAATTCACCTGTCAGAAGAACAATAACCTAAAACACAAGGCCAAATATACACCAGAGTTACTTACCAAGACTACATGATTTGTTCCTGAGTGGCCTTGTTACAGTTGTGCCTTAAATCAGCTTAGAAATCTAATGCATGACTTGAAAATGGCTAGAAGAATTTAAAAAATGATAATATGCAAATATTGTACAATCCAGGTGTGCAAAGCTCTTAGATACTTACCCAGAAAAACTCACAGCTGTAATCACTGGCCAATATGATTCTAACATGTATTGACTCAGGGTGTGAATATTTATGTAAATTAGATATTTGCTAACATTTTCTAAAACATGTTTTCACTTTGAAACAATCTATTTAATCCATTTTAAATTCAGGCTATAACTCAAAAAGTATGAATACTTTCAGAAGGCACTGTATATCCAGATGTTTTTCAGCGACACGGACTGGGAGACTAGTCAGTATTGAGGCAAAAATGAACGTAGCAAAGTACAGAGAGATCCTTGATGAAAACCTGCTCCAGAGTGCAACAGGACAATGACCCTAAGCACACAGCCAAGACAACGCAGGAGTGGCTTTAGGACAAGTTTCTGAATGTCCTTGAGTGGCCAAGCCAGAGCCTGGACTTGAACCCGATCTAACATCTCTGGGGAGAGCTGAAAATAGCTGTTCAGCAGCGCTCCCCATCCAACTTGACAGAGCTTGAGAGGATCTGCAGAGAAGAATGAGAGAAACTCCCCAAATACAGGTGTGCCAAGCTTGTAGAGTCATACCCAAGAAGACTCAAGACTGGAATGAAAAGTATGTCATTGATCAATGTCTCAACCAAATATTACCCACATTTCCACGTTGAAATTACATGGTGTGCCCAGTGGGATGTTCTGTTTTATTATTTTAATTGGGGGGCAAATCTCATGCGTACTAAACCCGTAGCTACATTTCGTTAGTCCATCGTCACTTCGGCCATGACATTCACTACATGGCGTTTTTCCAGGCAGCAGTCATTTGGCTCATGAAGAATGACTTTACCTTTGAGTTTCCGCGTCCCACCATTCCAAACATAGTCTACATGGGCGGCTTCCAGTTCAAGCCCTCCAAGCCGCTTCCCCAGGACATGGAGGACTTTGCCCAGAGCTCCAGGGACCATGGGGTCATCATCATGTCCCAGGGGACCTTGGTAGGACAGCTACCTGAGGACATCACTGAGGACATCACCGTTGTATTTCGCCCCACTGGCTCAGAATGTCATCTGGAGGCACAATGGGAAGAGACTCGCCTCCCTGGGCAACAGCACTTTACTGGTGGACTGGCTCCCCCAAAATGAACTCCAGTGACACCCCAAGACCCGGGCCTTTATTTCCCACGGCGGCACCAACAGAGTCCAGGAGGCCATCTACCAAGGTGTCCCCATAATTGGCCTCCCGTTTATCTTCGACCGGCCTCATAACCTCAACAGGATTAGGGCTAAGGGAGTGGCTAAGATAGTCGACATCACCACCTTAGATAGAGACGTTTTCCTGGAGGCGGTGAAGGCTATCCTCTATGAACCGTCCTACATGGAGAACATGCAGAGGCTGTCCAGGCTACACAAAGTCCCTACTCCTTGTTTTGCAGTACTTTAGGTCTTGGGGAAGGTGAACTCACTGTGCGATATGGAGCTAGCGGTCATCTGTTACACTTTTCCGATTAGAACTACAGGCCTTAGTGGCTGCTGTGCCAGCCTGTTGTTCAGTGCCAGTGAATTTCAGGGCTCTCCACCAGCCCCCACACTCTCTAATTGGGAGGACATGAGAGATTTCATCCTCAAAATGCTGTTACTCAATGTTTACTGAATAGATCTGTCAGGCTCTGGCCATAGAGAAGCCTTTGGGCTCATCTATTTTGCCATGGTCAGAGCCTGACAGATCTAGTTTATCTAGTTCTGTGTGGTGTTTTGTGTTGGGTCCCCAATTAGAGGCAGCTGCTAAGCGTTGTCTCTAATTGGGGAGCCTACTTATGTTTGTATGTTCCACACCTGTGTGTGGTTCATTGTCTTCCATGTCAGTCTGAAGAGTAAGTGTATTTACGTTTTTCTACGTTGTTCGTGTTTGTTATAGTTCATATTAAATATAAATATGTCGAACTATCACTGCACTGCGCCTTGGTCATTTTACACACCCAGTCGTGACAAGATCCCGAATCAAGCCCACACTAGGCTGCCATTATGAACACAGAGGAAAGTATTGCATTACTAAAAGCTCTTTCCAATTTTGTTGGTAAAAACGCCATACAGTATTTAACACAGAGAATGTCTCAACAACAAGGTCTTGAGGATTGCTGGGTGAATACATTGGCAGGGTGTTAAGGGAAGGGGAGAGTTCAGAGTAGAATGGAAGAAGACAGATGTATCCTCATGGAAAAGGCTGGCAGACTAGAGTTCCCTCCATGCTTCATACTCCACCTTCATAAAGGTAGACTCAGCGATATGATGTAGATGCAGAAAGTAAACAGCATAGTGGGTCAATTTCCGCAACAACTAAGTGTTGAAATGCAAGGCTAGGCTTCTTCGCTGTTTTGGTCCAGTGGCTCCCACGCTTTAAGAGCGTGAAGCGAACCCGCGTACATGAGCAGATACTGTGGTGTGACTGCGTGAGGGCGAAGTCTTACATCTCTCTCTCCTCAATATCTGCAGTGCTGCTTGTGGCAACGGAATTTCACTGGGTTTACATTTAAAGTCTGTTTCCACATGACATGTATCACATTATAAGAAACTGGGTGGATGTATTGGTGGATTTAGCAGCATTGCTGAAATGTCATACATAATTCACATTAAAGAGTTAAACTCATATAATATACATGTTTATGTTGTTGATCTGTCTAGCTCATGTTGCCCCTTTAAAGATAATACAGTCAGAGAGTGCGTTCCAGACACACACAACACGTTGCTCTTTCATAATTTCGATCATGTTGAAGCATTTTCTTTGTTTCCATTAAAACAATCACTTTCTTTTTTATTATGGTGATCATGATGAAGCAGCTTCCCAGCAAACATGACCCCATTGGCCCCATGTGGGTATTTGGTGGTCAGGGTGTGCAGGGCCTGTCCCACACTGCATTCAGGTCAAGACCCTGGTGAGGATGACGAGCACGTAGATGAGCTTCCGTGAGATGGTTTCTGACAGTTTGTGCAGAAATTCTCCGGTTGTGCAAACCCATAGTTTCATCAGCTGTCCGGGTGGCTGGTCTCAGACGATCCCGCAGGTGAAGAAGCCAGATGTGGAGGTCCTGGGCTGGCGTGATTACACGTGGTCTACGGTTGTGAGGCTGGTTGGATTTACTGCCAAATTCTCTAAAACAAATCAAATGTTATTTGTCACATGCACAGCAGCAGTAAAATAACAATAGCGAAGCTATATAAACAACGGTGGAGGCGGCTTATGGTAGAGAAATGAACATTAAATTCTGTAATAGAGTTAATTGCAGGATTTAGTGTGATTAATCGCAAATTCAGAGTTTGCTAAAATTGAGCTGTAATATAAGACTATTTATACAAACTTAAAGTTTTAAAAAAACAAAAAGCAATAAGAATTTACGTCTAGATTTTGTCCAAAGTAACGGCAAGCAAAATCGGGTAAATTGATAATCCACACTTTCTTTAACCTCAATGGCAAAGTTTTTTTTACATTACGTTGTTGTTTATAGCTGTATAGATTATGTATTTTGGATGTTTTCAGTGTATTTTGAACATTAAAAAATGAGTGCACTGAAATTACAAAAAGTTAACTCAAGTTAACTGATTAACTCTGAAACCCCTAGTAAATCAGACATTATTGCTACTTCATGATGAAATTGTCTTGCATAATAGTGGGGATCTCAATCCAACCTGTTAATAATCTAGCAGCAGTGTGTTTGCACTGTGGACAGCAGCAACATGTTTATGTACACTGTCCTCAGTTTCATACCGTGCTTCATCCACATTTTCACATTTGAACATGTATTTGCACTTCAGAGACACTTACCACTGCCGCCCAGCTACATGCATACAATACTGAGAACACACTGCCAAAGGATTATTCCAATCTAATAAACCATGACAGACAACATAGGGCAGCTACTTCACCACTAGATAGAGTGAGTAACAGTGGAGAGTGGGCTGTCTGTGCAGTGTGGTTTGGTACTGTTGGCCAGATGAGAGAAAGAAAAACTGTCAAACAGAGACAAGTAGGCAGGAGAGTGGACACTGACAGGCAGTACACAGTCTGATGGGTGGAAGGCTGCAGTAAGTGGGTAGATTCTCGTGTGAATAACATACAGGCAGACACAGGGAGGAAGTTGGGCTGAAGCACAAATACAGGGGTGATTGATTTCCAGAGTGTTTGCACCTGCTATTTTCAGAAGAGAATAAAATCCATAAAACAAAGCTAGAACCATGAAACTGTCTTCAACTTTGAGATTTTACACGCTTTATTTACCCTTTTGTTCTACTACTCCTGTGGGTTTTACTACCTCTGGAAAATAACAGGTGCTAGCACTACACGTGGAATCTGTACACACACACACACACACACAAATAGTCAGTAAATATACCCTGGCCCTTGTATATAAACATAATAGGAGTTTGATTTAGCATGACTGACAATCCATGTCCCTGCAGATGAGAGTGCTGTCTGCCTTTGCCCCCGGCTGGAAGCTCCCAGGATGCTCATCCATATTGATATGCCACAGCAATCAGGCAAGGTTGGTAGGCACTGGGCTTGTTCGACATTGCAGCAGACTTTGCAGGCGAGTCAAGACTGACTGATCTACAAATCACCAGGCATAATAAATAAATACTTGTTAATATTTGTAGATCAATTACTCAGTCATAAGTTACCCACAGATTTGATCTGCTTGAACATGCCCACAGACTGTGAAGTAATGTAAGTGTATTCCTGAAGTAAATCTGTTTCTCGAGGGCTAAACTACAAGTATCAGTTGATGTGAAAAGTATGGGCTATTTTTGTTTTATTATTATCTCCCCTTTTTTCTCCCCAACGGGCTCGGGAGGTGAAGGTTGCCAGACCGCATTTCTTAACACCCACCCGCTTAACCCGGAAGCCAGCCACACCAATATGTCAGTAAGAAACACCATTCACCTGACGACCGAGGTCAGCCTGCAGGTGCCCGGCCCTCCACAAGGAGTCGCTAGAGTGTGATGAGCCAAGTAAATCCCCCCCAGCCAAACCCTCCCCTAACCAGGACGACACTGGGCCAATTGTGCGCCGCCCTATGAGACTCCCGATTACGACCGGTTGTGATACAGCCTGGGAAGGAACCAGTATAGGCTAGGTCTATCCTGCATTGGGGCTGCAATACCATTTAGAGTAATTCTACCTTGTTTTGCCAGAGGTCAGCGCTCAGTACAGCAGAAGGTCTTTGAATAGTCGTTGTGGGCCTGTAGTTAGCCAAAGAGGGTATGAATCATTGCTATTAAAATGAGGCAGAAAACGTTTAGTGCTCAGTCTGACTCTGTTTGTTGGCTTGGCCTTAGATAATGGTGGAAACTGTGCAAAGAGATCTTTGCTTCAGGTTAATTGGCAATCATGTCCTCATCATGCAAGGGAGTACCAGTTGTTCCATCAGCAGCTGTTCCTATAAATCTGAAATTAAGTGAGTTAACAGATACATTACAATGTGACAATGTCCTTACCAAGTAGGCAGTCACAGGCTTTAACAGTATATAACCACAAAGCTAGCACACTCCACAAGTATCTGCCGCTGCCATTCCTCTCATAGTTGTCTTATTTTTGCCAGTTAGTGTGTGAGCAAGTTTCTAAATTAGTTAATCCTGTGAACATTTGGCAATGAGGTTCCCCCTTTCAAGGATCGCACCCTCCAGCAAGTGTCCAGTAACGTATGTACTTGGGCAACTGTTCTGGCCATAGATGGTTTGCTACAGTAATAGCATCACCCACATGGTTTTTCACAAACACACAATTCTCAGTCTATTCTATATTCCTGTAAGATAATGCCCTTTAAACACAGGAGGGAAAAATACATCATGTTAAATGACAGTCTAGGTGGTAGATTAACAAATAAATTGAAAGCTACAGTAAATAGGCATCTGGGTTAGTTTTGAACACTCCGGAAGCATCATTCCATTACTCACACAGTGATTTTTTGCCGATGAGCAAGTAATGAGGATTCTAAATGGCCATTTCCGTTCTGGGAAAAGTAATTTTATATAAAAGTCTGCTGTGTGACGCAAAGTAGAGATACACACGCACCTCCGCACCTAGTCAGAGGAGTCTAACAGTTAGAGTAAAACAAATAAATGATTGTGCCCACTCATTGTACTTCTACTGCTCCAACTATTATTATGAAATGACAGTGTGTGGGTTCCAATGTAAGACGTTTTTCATTAGATAAATCAATCTTCAGCATTTAATCCAATGGTAGAAGAGACAGCCACTTAGGGAAGAGGAAATGAAGGTAGAATGTTCTCAAGAAATAACTACTTAACCTCCAATTAAACCACCTACACACACACACACATACACACAGGTTTCCAGGCTTACATGAGAGGTTGACTTATAAGGTAATGCAGTGTCGGATTTTCAAACACGTGCCTCATTTAGGTGAGAGTGCTATGTTAAGTTCCTAGCCCACTGTGCTGTGCTTCAGGGCACAATGTGGGGCAGAGAGCAATCATTGCTAACACCCAGAGCCCTGAGGATGGCAAGGACAACAGCTTATCAGCCACAGTATCAGCATGTCAAGACCCTACGGACCAAATAGATTTGTGTACTAACTCATAATGAGAATGTCACTGTGTGGAAGCATCTGCTATTAATACACTATATATCCCTCAAGTGTTTCCATTATTTTGACAGTTACCTGTATGTTTGTTGTGTGTTTCCATTATTTTGACAGTTACCTGTAGAGGTACGGAGAGGTATCGTTAAAGTCGCAACAAAATGGAATACAATGTGGCGGATAAAGCTTGGAATGCCTTTGTTCACGCTTTTTCAGGGACCCCACACTGCACACACATACACACACACTTAGAAAATAGCCTACAGGTGTGTGGCATCGATATGAGTCAAACATTTATTATACTGTCAAAATTGAATACAAAGTGTAAATTGCATGATTTTGGTTATAAAGCCAGTCGCGTCCAAAACAGAGTTTTGTGAGACTTGTGGTCGTGACTGCATTACAATGTAAATGAAGGTTGGGTTTGTTTCAATTCTGCCCACATCCCCACAGCTGGCAGCACACAAGTAATCATCAATTCGGAGTGCAGCTGCACGCGACCCAATCGTAATGCCGTGGTAAATTTGGTTTGACTTTGATATCCCTATTGGGCTAGTCAGGGACTATCGGTAAATTACACAATGTACATGGAACAATACAGTTCCTTCAGAAAGTATTCATACCCCTTGAATTATTCCACATTTTGTTGTGTTACAGCCTGAATTCTAAATGGATTACGTAGATTTTCTCTCACCCATCTACACAAAACACCTAAAAATGACTAAGTGAAAACATGTTTTTAGAAAATGTTCAAATGTATTGAAAATTAAATACAGATATCTCATTTACATAAGTATTCACACCAGTCAATACTTTGTAGAAGCATCTTTGGCAGCAATTACAGCTGTGAGTCTTTCTGAGTAAGTCTCTACGAGCTTACTCATTGCAAAATACTTTGTCAAATTGGTTGTTGATCATTGCTAGTCAACCATTTCCAGTTCTTTCCATAGATTTTCATGTAGATTTAACTGTAACTCACCACTCAGGAACAGCAACTCCAGTGTATATTTGACCATGTGTTTTAGGTTATTGTCCTGCTGAAAGGTGAATTCAGATCTATTCTGTTTCTTTTTTAACGGCCTCGCCGTTTGTTTGTTGTTGTTTTCCGAATAAAAGGAATGTCTTGGTTCTACAGCTCTGCGCCTTGGGTCCCGTCTTTGAACTGTGACAGGTACGCTTGTAATCGTTAAGGACTAAAAGGAATGTCTTGGTTCTACAGCTCTGTCACAGTTCACAGTTCAAAGACGGGACCCGAGGCGCAGAGCTGTAGAACCAAGACATTCCTTTTATTCGGAAAACAACAACAAACAAACGGCGAGGCCGCAACCATGAACTGGAATGTACAATCAGCACAAACACCCACAACACAAGTGGGAAAACAATGAACTTAAATAGGCTCCCTAATTAGAGACAATGCGGCGCAGCTGCCTCTAATTGGGGATCAAACACAAACTAAACATGGAGTTATCCAGAGAGGTCTCTGGACACTAAACCTGAACACCCTAAAGGTTTCCAGAGACCTCTCTGAACATAGATCATTACAGTACCCCCACGTCCGGCACCAGGACTGGAACCCCCACCGACGCCAGTTCCCCTACCTGACAAATCCCCCAGGTAGGGGAACTGGCGCCGGTGGCGGTGCCAGACCTGGTGTCGGATCTGGCACCAGGTCAGGTGGGGGCTACGGACGTGGCACCAGGACAGGCGGGGGATCTGGCTCAGGAGCAGGGCTGTAACCCTTTCCCGGACTGGGCACCGGTGGAGGGGACTGCTCCGACACTGGAGCGGGGCTGGCGACCGGTCCCGGACTGGGCTAGGAACCGGCACTGGCGCTACCGCGCTGGGGACACACATTGGAGCTACCGGGCTAGGAACCGGCACTGGAGCCACCGGGCTAGGAACCGGTACTAGAGCTACCGGGCTAGGAACCGGCACTGGCGCTACCGGGCTAGGAACCAGCACTGGGGCTACCGAGCTGGGGACACGCACTGGAGCTACCTGGCTAGGAACCGGCACTGGCGCTACCGGGCTAGGTACCGGCACTGGAGCCACCGGGCTAGGAACCGGTACTGAATGTTTTGTACACTCAGTGTATGTTCAACTCATCATTAGTTAATGCACTGACCACTGCATTCATACTCATTACATCAGTCCTTAATGATTTTGTGAAAAAATTATTGCTTCATTCAAATATGGGCGCACTGGAACTTTGCCACTGTCATGCTGTGAACCATGTTCATTGCTGGTTGCAGCCATTGTTTTTATTATATTTTTTTTACATTTTAATTGAAAACAATTAATTAATGGGTAATTAATTGTTAACCAGAAATAATTTGATATTGCGATAAACAACAGCTGCATTCGACCTGTAATGTAGCCATTATAAAAGATTCCCATCCCTACAAATCGCTTTAAACTACAGATACCTCTCACTCTCAGAACATCTACTACAGTCACCTTTCGGCAACAGAAATATTCCAGGTCACAGCAATGGTTGGTCAGGTTGAGGAGTTTTATGTGGAGACATGTGAAGAACATCTGAAAATATCACTTAATGTGATGGCTATCTATTAGTCCACCCTTGCATGTCAAAGGTGCTTTACATATTCAGGCGGAAGTGAAGCGTCACCCACACACGTTTCTGCTCTATACTCAAACATATTCTGTGCGATATGCAAATGCAATGGAGCAGAGTCATTATGCAGCTGAGTCAGGGGTGATGGGTGCAATGTGGGTGTTCAGAGAGGATGAAGATCTTTATTAAGACATAACCACAGGTGGCACCTTAATTTGGGAGGACGGGCTCACAGTAAAGACTGGAACGGAATAAACGGAATGGTATCAAGCACATGGATTCCATGTGTTTGATACCACTCCATTCCAGACATTATTATGAGCTGTCCTCCCCCACTAGCCTCCAATGGACACAATGTGATTGGGCTTCTTTTGCACCTTGTCTGTAAGATTCACGTCAGCTCATAGATAATGTTGGATGTCGAGAGGTATGATGATGACTCAGTGATGATTCAGTGACTCAGCATCTGCGGAGCATAGAATATCCAAACACTTCATTTCAAATGGGCCAATGCTAACTAACAGGCCTAGTGCTATTCACTGTGAATGATGCCATGTTACTGGTCCCATAGATGTTATTACTATATACTCTATGGGACAGCCCCATCAAAATAACAAAAAATCAGCCAAATTGGGGATTAAATAAAGTAATTGTATTTTGAAAACATTTTGACGTTCCTTCTGTAGCTTCCAAACAAATACAGTTTCTACTGGTCTAGAAGATGCATCCAGGCTTTTCCAAAGGAACAATTTCTTAGAACAGCTACGTATGTTGGTAGAGAAGTGCCTGCACTGCAGCTGCTACTCCTCACTGTTTAGAAATGGTAGTTTACATAGATACTGTAGCCTTAATGTAAATAGACACGGGTCTGTTCCAAGTCAGGGCTCAACATTGAATCATCATACACTGTATCAGCACAGCTGAGATATTCTATAAAATGTTGTGACATTGTAGTGTTTGCTGTGGTTGGCAGTGGTTAAACATCTGACAAGGCATCATGTGTTGTCACTGATACAGTAAGAACTGTGTGAAGACTGTGTCGCCATGAGCTATAAAATGTATACATATACGCTTCAAACTAATGTACAAGTGATGATATGTTGGGATGTAGTCCAAATCAAGACAGAGAGACTATTGGATTGCATTGTACTTGGCAGGCCATTCTTACCAGGTGACGTGGAGGGGATCTGTGTCTGCACCACGTACTCCCCCAGTGCTCGGTTCTAGGCCCTATCTATTCCAAGTCACTCGGCTCTGTCATATCCTCACATGGTCTCTCCTATGCTATATGGATGACACTCAACTACTTTTCTCCTTCCCCCCTTCTGATAACCAGGTGGCGACACCAATCTCTGCGTGCCTGGCAGATATCTCAACTTGGATGTCGGCCCACCACCTCAAGCTCAACCTCGACAAGACATAGCTGCTCACCTCCCGGGGAAGGCCTGCCCACTCAAAGACCTCTCCATCAAGGTTGACAAATCCACAGTTTCGCCCTCCCAGAGTGCAAAGAACACTGGCGACACCCTGTTGTTCTCTGAAAACATCAAAGCAGTGACTCACTCCAGCAGGTTCATGCTCTACATCATCCGTAGAGTACGACCCTACCTCACATAAGATGTGGCGCAGGTCCTAATCCAGGGACTTGTCATCTCCCGTCTGGACTACTGCAACTCGCTGTTGGCTGGGCTCCCTACTTGTGCCATCAAACCCCTGCAACTTACCCAGAACGCTACAGCACGCCTGGTTTTCAACCTTCCCAAGTTCTCTCGTCACACCGCTCTTCCGCACACTCCACTGGCTTCCAGTCGAAGCTCGCATCCACTACAAGACCATGGTGTTTGTCTACGGAGCAGCAAGAGGAACTGCCCCTCCCTACCTTCAGGCTATGCTCAAACCCTACACCACAAACAAAGCACTCCGTCCTGCCACCTCTGGTCTCTTGGCCCACCTCTACGGGAGGGCCCTTCCGCTCAGCCCAGTCCAAGCACTGTTTCACAAATGAATGCACTTACTGTAAGTCGCTCTGGATCAGAACATCTGCTAAATGACTCAAATGTTAAATATTAATGTAAGACAAGTTGTGAAACAGTTGTGAACACCTCAACACTGAACATGATAGCCTGCCAGATACTAAAGGACTTCTGCTTACATTAGAGACTTGTAGCGTAGGTGGGAGTTTGTAAACACGACGAATGATAAGTAGCCTCACAGTTAACAATAAATAACGAGCGGCAGTGACAATAATGGTCATAGAGTTTAGTTCATGTTTTGTTTATGTTACTCATGGCCATTTCTTAGAAGTCTTGGGTGAGTTCCTGTGAAGCCAGATACAGTATAACTAAGCCCAGTAACATTCTGTATGCAATGGAACAAGCCGAGCATCTCAGAAAGAAAACTATGGTTTGTGTTGCATGTAACCTTTTGCATCCACAATTCTTCATTCCATGTGCCAACGTCTGCCTTTTAATAGAATTAGTATGGGTAGTAACGCATTACAAGTAACGCAAATGAGTAAAAGAATACCCATTTGGAGTAACGAATACTTTTCCGCGTTACTTTCTGTGGGCTGTAATTTTACTCTTACTCAAGTATTTTTTTCAGAAGTAAAGTACTCTTTACTCAGCTACATTTCGTTTGTAACAGTAAAAAAATTGTTACAAAGGTTATCTTCAGGTATTTTTGTAAGCCAATTCGTACTCATTCGCACTCATCATGTAGTATGACAAATGCAACCCATTCTCACTACTACTCTATCAAGATGTAGCAAATCGTGACAACCCTTGGCCACAATTGCAGGACATTTTTATTTTCAAATGTAAAAGAGGCAATAATATCATCATGAAATGTTGTCTTTGCCTCAACAAAAACGCGGAAATCTCTGCTTTTAAAAATTAATCCTCCAACCTTCGCAAGCACAGCTAGCTGCTAGCTAACTTCAGCTAGCTAGCAATAGGTAGCCAATGTAGCTAGCTATCTAAATTGCTCAGTAGTGTAGATACAATGTAAAACTAAATGTCAATAGGGACTAGCTAGCTAGAAAATATTATAGAAAAATGTAGGGTTATGTGTTGTGTTGTATTAGTGGTCAATTTACTTTGCTTGATCTTATTTTTAGGATGGCATAAATAGTTATTATGATCACTTCCGTCCGGGTCAATTTGATCACTAGGGATGATTTTTTTTCTCATGCAGATTACCATTTATTTTACCATTTTAATTTTTATTACATGAATATAACGTAATGAAACGGACAGCTTCGATATTAACTGAAGTTTACTGACATTCAAAATACGTTTGTACTGCTGTACTGTTACATTAGTGCAAATAGGCTAGCACCACAGGTGCTTTCCCTTGGCGCATTTTTTTCTGTCTCCGTCACTACTAGCCATGACCATAACTCGTTTTTATGGAGTTGCTGCACTCTTTCCCTGAGCTAAAGAATCTATCTGTTACTTGAGTAGTTTTCTTAGGTGGTAACTTTACTCCTACTTGAGTAAAATGTTACCGTAGTAGTTGTACTCTTACTTGAGTACATTTGTTCAGTACTCTACCGACCCGATTATATCTTAAAATACCCTCTCTGCATGGAATTGTGATCATTGTTGTTGTGTTGGGTCGGCAGCAGGGCTCTCGTCTCAGACATCTAATTCGTGGCATTTTGATCGTCATCATGATCGTCATGGGTAACTGCTGAGACAATTTGTATTCTAATTACTAGTTAGTAACCACCCCCTCGCAAGGTGCTAACATGGCAACCATTTTGAAAGCTGCCATCCTCACCAAGTGCGTGTACATTAACTGACTTTAGAAAACTAATGTTAAGCACAATGTGTTTAATATTACACTATTAAAATCATATTACACTATGTTACGTAAAATGGGACCTAGTTACATTGACATTTTCTCATAGTTTCACAGTTGTCCTCCAATTTGTGTGTTTTTGTAAGTAGCCTACACACTTCTATAATGTCAGGGTAGAAGTTCAGTGGAAGCGTCACGCTCCAACCCTTTGCCTTTTGAATAATCTAGAATGTTTATCCAGAACACATATTGTGGTTCCCGCCATATATTTCAGCATTAATTTCCACTAGACATACTAATTGTAATACCAGATCACAGTCATGGATTACATTAGAGACACCTGCAGTCTACACAGATTTGGGTAGAACTGCCTTCAGTTCCTTTGCACCTTTTCTGTGGAACAAATTGCAGACCCACCTCAAGCTAGACACTTTGGTGCCCCTTGCCCATTTCAAAAATATTTTAGAGGATCAATATGATGTTGTCTGTGTTTGTTTCTGTTGAACTCTATGTTTTTCTTAATTTTTTTTTGTTTTCTTGAAATGTTTCTCTTTGTTTGTATGTTTTGAGATCTTTCTTCTCCAAAATGTCTGTCTGTGTGTCTAAATTGTACATGTTAACATGTTTACACAGGGCACAGCCGTAAAAGTGATCTAGGTCTCAGTCTGATTTCCCTGTCAAAATAAAGTTGAAAAAAAAGAAATAATAATATTCAACACACGTTTACTCCAATACCTTCGAAGGTGTTGCAGTGTTGAAATGGAATTGATGCTGTTTGTTTTGGTCTCATCACACATCGCCACTGGAAAGACACATGCCATGAAATAGCCATTTTACTGTAATGTCCCTCTGCTATTCGCATGAGAATGCGTTCTCTGTCTACCCCATTCATAGTAATTGTATCAGCAGTGTGGGCACAGGCTCTGCAGTAACTCTTAAACCGGTAGGCCCAGAACAATGCATTCCCATCCACCCTCTATCCATAAACCACAACATTATTAGACCCTATTGTTGATTGTTGACATCATTGTTGATCGCTGTTGATTTTGGTCAAAACTCTGCTTCTTCCTACAAATGTTATTGTGGTGGTTGATTATGTATTAACAACTCAGGAACTGAACCATATTGGTGGTGGTGATGATGGTGATGATGGGGGGGGGGTGATGATGATGATGGTGATGATGATGCATTTGCAGAGAGAGGAAAATCCATTAAAAAATATGATGTGGGCCATAGTAAAGTTTTTCCACATTTCACATTTTCATACCCTGATTTGAGGTTGTTGCTCATCTCTGTCCTTCGAGCACAAACTAACTTCCTTCACAATAAAGGCAATGAAACATGTATTTGTGTCTTCCTGGGCCCAGCTTCCCAGTGAATAAGTCGGTAATTATCTGTTCTGTAATCCTGCAATCTAAACCCACGCCACCCACCTGGTCACGGATAGGGCCACGCTGCTGCCTTTTGGAGCCATCTGCTTTCAAAACACTGCAGTGTTTAGTCACTTTGACAAACCCCTTGAACCTCTGTCCTTATAAATGGGTCCTAATGGTAAACAGTTGTGGGCTGTGATTACTCTGTATCTGGAGTTTCTCCTAAACAAGATTTCACAAACTAAAGTCAAAGAGAAAAGGCCAATTTTGTCCCTTCAGTGTGTACGGAGTTCAACATCACTTGACACAGTTTATATAAGTGACACAGCTGTTGTGATGTAAAAGCCCACCTTCCCCAAACTGATGATGCATGTGGAATAACAAGGGGAGTCAGAGTGTTTCCTCTGTCAGATAGGATACTTACACTCTCTCACTCTCTCTCTCTCTCTCTCTCTCAGGCTCTCTCTCACGCTCTCTCTCTCTCACCTCATATTTTGCAGAGAGAGAGAGGGTGGTTTAAGGACACTGATTTGCTTAGAAAGACGAGGAAGAAAAGGAAATGGGCAAGATAATTTTTCACTCCATTTATAGTTCAGCTGTGCCCCCTACTGGTAATGCAATTTGGGTAGGGCCTGGAAGTGGTAGGTAGGGGCTATATAAATGGCCTTTTGACTAGTTTAATTGAATTGAAATTGTCTGATTTAGTTTTAGTACATTTAGTAAATTGTCTGATTTTCATTTATTCAAGGAAAACTAAATTCAGCATGAATAGCAATTTAATGTGTTTCAACAGTATCTGCTTGGATAGTGGTTAGTAAGGCTACTCTTAGGTCTCAAATGACACGCCTATAAATACAAACCAATTTAACGTTTGCCAATCAATAAATGTTTATCAAAGTCAATTTATACAGTAATATTCCTAGCTAGATTTTGACAGGTAGCCTACCAGTGTTTAGTTAGAAAGACTACTACTGTTATCTGGATCTCTGATTGGTTCAAATAGTCGATCCGGGTACTCGGGTGGAACGCTGGAAGGAGCCTATAGGTACCAATATGGCGGAGGTAAGAGGGAAAATAGGGGAGAAGCATCAGATTTTAAATCGATGATTTTTTAACATTTTTGTCGTTAACTTTCTTTTTAAATTGTATCGATTGCATGGATTAAGGTTGTTTTGTTATATATGTGTGGTTTTGTGTAATAATTGTTGCCTCTAAAATATGTTTAAATGTATATACCGATCTTTCACGACAAGGCCTGTGCGCGTTCTCAGCTGCTTTGCTAACATCGACGGGGTAGATTGAAACGCCAATTTGGTGGGGGAAGAAAATAAAATACATTTGATTAGCAATTAATTGCGATGGTATTTTTCGGTTCTTGTGTAAAAAAAACAAAAATAAATTCGCTTATGACCGGGGAATTGTTCCCAGTTTTATAAATACCGCGTACTAGCTAAACAACGATTTTTTTTTTCTTTCAAGCCTAGGCTTTACTGTACTAGTTGATAAGATTACCTTTCTCGATCATTTCAGAACACTGACAGTTTGTGGAAAAATGTCTATTGTTGTTATTTTGCGTCCCACATCCGAATTGTATATCATATTGCTACCAAATATTTAGTAATCATACGATAATATTACATCAAACCGCATATCTATACGGTCGGTAGCTAGCTGATGAACGCTGAACTCCGTTCTCTTATATCGAGGCGGAGTTGAGTTTTGATATCTGGTCGCGGGAATTGCTAGCAACAACCTTGAGTCACGATCAGTCGATTCTAGTCAACATTTCAATTCTGAAACCGTTTACCTGTACCTATGTTTGGCCAGTACAACTGCCGTCCTTTCGCAGGGTGCTGAAATCAATACTTTAAATAAAACTTTTAGCAAATGCAAACACCGACATTTATCTAATTTGTGTTGCTCGGTTGCAAACTGGTCTCAGAGCATTTTGTATTATTCTGTAGGTAAATCCGAGACATGTATGACGGTTACTTAAGGCAAACGCGAAAAGAGGGTGGTAGGTCGGGATGGACGTGTGAGTGTATAGGTTGCGAGTTCGAATCTAATCACGGACAACTTTAGTATTTTAGATAATTAGCAACTTTTCACTACTTACTACTTTTTAGATACTTTGCAACTACTTGGCATGTTAGCTAACCCTAACATTTTTAGTTGTAACCCTTTTAGCTAACCCTTCCCCGAACCTTAACCCTTTAACCTAACTCCTAAATTTAACCTAACCCTTAACCCTAACCAAGAATGTAATCTTCAATGCGGTAGGGACATCCCAAGGGTCCCAGGTAGCACTGACCCAATTGAATCTCATCTTACATAGCTAGTACATTGAGTAACCCAAGTAAAAAGTTGGTGGTTGTAATTTACATTTTTTACAAGAATCAACTAATGTTTTTGACAGTGTAACAGTTCAGCATTCACATTAGCCTGAGATCCATAAAGCCCACTAGTGACAGCACAGGCTACATTCACGTGTAGTATTTAGTATTTTCAATGTTGCTTCATTTGTGCTTTTATCTTTTTTTTTTCTTCTAAACAGGCTTCCTTCGGGAGTTCGAGCCCAGGTAATGTAGGAATTCTCTTTTTTTTTTTTTTTTTTAAACACAGTACTTAATTCAAACTAATGAAGTGTCACTCTTTCTGTGTTTTGATTAAAAAGCTGAGGGATGGGCCTGGATAAATGTGTAACCACTCTCAAATTCATAGACAGAGCTATGGATTCAAGGACTGACCATCCATTATATAAAAATTATAGTTTTAACCATGTTTTGAGGCAATAGTGTTGGGTTACATTTACATTGTTTTCAAACATGGGAGAAAAACAAGCTTTTGATTGAGTACGACAGTTGAACTAAGCTCATAAGTTATATTCTTCAAGAATCAATGGGTATATATTGATGTAGCAACTAAGGATTTTGAAAGTGAAATACTGAAGTTATGAATATGACATGTCCATTTTCTATTCAGGTGATGTTTATTATGATGCCATGAAGCTAAATGCGTTTATAAAAAAAAGTTATTGAGAAAATAATTTCATGAATATGATGCTCTGGGTGCGCCAATGGCATGGGCAATGTCTCTTAATTTATTTGCGATTTGTCCTTATAACGGTGCCATTCAACTGCAATCTAAAATTGTTTTTCCCTGCTCCACAGTTGGCTCTTTATCGTCTGAAGATCATGACTTCGATCCGACAGCAGAAATGCTAGTCCACGAATATGATGACGAGAGGACTTTGGAGGAGGAAGAGTCATTGGAGGGCGAGAGAAACTTTAACTCAGAGATAGCCGATCTAGAGAAGGTTGGTTGGCTAATCATAGGAACTAATGGCCAGTTTCCTATCTTTTGGACAGGCAATGTAGTTGTTACTTTTATAGGAAGGTTTTTCATTCTGTCAATGCTTGAATGACCAATTCCTTCCCTTCTATAATGAATCAAATGTTATAAGCTAGGGGGGAAAGAATACTGTATCACGTGACTATGTTTGTTATTAACGAGACAGACACTGTAATGGAACTTTATTCACATAGCAGATTTGGATTGTAGAGACATGATCTAATATGATTTCTATTTGTTGTAACAGGAGGGGAACATGCCGTTGGAGGAACTGCTGGCCATCTACCGCTACGAGGCGTCTGTCAGTACGGCTGCAGGCTCCAGCATGGACAGCTTTTCTGGGGAGCTGACGGATGAGCTGCCAGACATGACTTTGGACAAAGTGAGCAAAATTCATTACAATATTTCAGATTTGGTAAAGGGAACATTGTCACAGTGTACTGTAGAGCCAAATTTGTGTATATACAAAGATGTTTTCAGTCAAGTTCCCTTATATCTGATATCATCAGTAGGCCATTAATCCCAACTATGATTACATTATGTGTGTCTGTATTAACTCCAAACAGATATGGAACAAAACTAACTTGTAGCTTTTAGGTTCAATTGATCCTTGGCGGGCTTCCAGCGCTAACTAACAGTTACTGGTGTAACTAACAGTTCCTAACGATGATTGTGTTCTTCCACAGGAGGAGATAGCTAAAGACCTGCTATCAGGGGACTATGAGGAGGAGACCCAGTCCTCCGCTGATGACCTCACCCCTTCAGTCACCTCCCATGAGGCCACTGACTTCTTCCCCAGAACACTTAGATGTAAGGCAATTCAAATCAAACTTTATTAGGGATAAATGACATTGTCAGAGCACAATTGTAAAACACAAATAGAATTAGGCAGATTCATATATTGCTTTATAGTGCGAATGTTATGAGCCACTGCAATATTTTATTTGTTAATGTTTCCAACTTTTGCCTGCAGTATGCAGTCATCGAAAACGCATAATAATGGCAAAAGTACTGTCAAGTGCAGGTGTCATTATAAAAATTAAAAAAAAGTGCTTGAACATATTTATCTTGTTAGCTTTGACAGCATGAATCCCCTCCCAAACATTCATACCATATTGTAATGACTTTAACTTGTCAGGTGATGAGTTGATAAGTACAGGGTCGCATTCTTATAGCGAGCATTCTAATGGGGCGTGCCCGTTATGTCTTTGCATTGTCAGCTAACACTATCTACGACGGTGATAAGGAGTCTGAGTGTGAGGAGGATGGGCCAAGCCCAGAGGACTCCAGAAAGGTAAGAATCCTGTCCTCCTTTTTAAAAGTGACTTGATTGAAGAAGATACAGGATTATGTTTCCCATAAGCACCGATAGGTCAGTTATTTTACATTTTCAATGGTTAAGGTTGTTTAGTAACCTTATTCAGTAACTGATCCTAGACCTGCATTTGGACTGATGGTAGAAACATGGTGCTGCATGTTCTAGGGGGTAAATCTGTTTGTATTTGCGTTTCACAGGAAATAATGGTGGGGTCGCAGCACCAAGCAGAGGTCCCCACCCACCTCTGTCACTATGGCGATGATAAGGGTGAGTGCAGAATTTCTCTAGAGGTTAACCCATAAACCCGTTGCACTTGACAGTCAGACATATAGCAGTGTTTCCAAGTGTAACATTGCACAGAGTGTCTAACATTGTGATTCTCATCTGCCATTTTCGTGCAGTATACGAAGATGATGACCAGTTGCTATGGAGCCCGGACATGTTGTCAGAGAGCAAGGTCAGAGACTTCCTGTGTGAGGCATCGTCACGAGCGACCGATGAGAGGACAGGAAGTGACATGGCCGGGGCTCGTGTGAGAGACAATGAGCAGGTCTGTCATCACTACACATGTGATGGTCAATCTTCATCTAGCTGTCTGTCTTACTGGCATTGTGGAAGACTTCTTTAAGAATCGCTGGATGTCGTAACATTTAGATATGCTCCAGCTGCCAGCTCAAAGTCGTTGTCTGTCCGTCAAAGTTACATGATGTTGATTGTCATGGTTGTTGTCGATGTAAGCCATTGACCCATTCCTCTGTCGTTTCCCCGTAGGCTCTGTATGAGCTTGTGAAATGCAACTACAATACCCACGAAGCACTGGAGAGGTATTGCAGTAACGTGAACTCCTCAAAGGGTAAGTTACCATTTTGAATGATTAGTAGACTCTTTCATAAATGTTATTCCATTGGGAGAGGGAAAATGACCCCTTGTGATCGTTATTACAGAGGAATCCCCACCATGGTCCGAAGATGAATGCAGAAACTTTGAACATGCACTTCAGATCTACGATAAGAACTTTCATCTCATACAGAAACACAAGGTGGGACTCTCTCTGGAACTGATTTAAAGGTGGCAAAAATGTTGTAATATCATGTCGACAGCTTCTGTAAGGATATGGACATGATTTACCCTTTCTTTAAAAAGCCTGTGGCACTAACTTCCTGTGTTGGAGGAACTATTCTCTTTATCATGTGTTTCTGCCCTTCATCAGGTGAAGACACGGACGGTAGCTGAGTGTGTGACCTTTTACTACATGTGGAAGAAGTCGGAGCGCTTTGATTTCTTTGTCCAGCAGAACCGCTTTGGCAAGAAGAAGTATAGCAGCTATCCTGGCGTAACGTAAGTGATCATTCAGTCTGCACAACAACCTTAGTAGCTGAGGTCTGAATTAATTGCCGAATGTATGTCGACCGATAGTTCCCTCTGAATATGATAGCCTGTACGTGCAAATTTTATTTGATTGTGCTTGCAACTACACAAAAGGGGTGGAGATGGCTAATGGTTATTATGGGAGAATGTTGTCTATGTGTGTGTATGTTAACGTCTTGTGTGTTCCCCCTACCTGCAGGGACCTGATGGACCGGCTGGTGGACGAGGCGGAGGGTCTGGCAGTAGATAGCTCCTCCTCTGTGTGCTCAGGTGGAGGAGGAGGGGTGAGGATGGAGCCCACCACAGAGCAGCAACTCAGCCTGCTCAACTCCATCACTGCCAGCGACCTCACAGGTTAGTCAACAGGGTCTCAGACGCTTAACACTTCATGTAGCACAAACTGACCTCCTCCTTCCTTGATAGGGTAACTCTTTTTCACAAGCCTAGCTTCAGATATGGCATTCGGCATTACATTACACAGAGTATACACAACTTTGTACATTCAACATAAGTCTTAAAAACAATACATAAGATATTTATATATGTTTCGCCCTCCCTCAGCCCTGAGTAACAGCGTGGCCACAGTGTGCAGCCCAGCGGAGGTGAGCTGCCTGGACTCGTACAGTTTCCCCCCTCTGGAGAGCCTCCACCGGGGGTCCCTGGCCCAGGACGAGCCCCTGGGCTTCCCCTCCAACGGAGGAGATCCCGACTGTCTCAACATGCTGGACGCCGGCTTCTACCACTCGGACTTGGGCCAGCGGGGAGGGGTTTACGGGGGCAAGGACTGCGAGCGGCCTTCTAAAATGCTCAAGTTGGCGCTGCCCGATTCCTTCATCAACGACGTTTCCGTGGGTAACCTCGGAGTGGACTTTGAGGGGCGGCGGAACACGGCACACCACCGCATCACCGGCGCCAAGATGGCGGTGTCCGTCACAGACTTTGGGAGCTTGGCGGGCAGTGGGGAGCCCAACGGGTTTATGGGAGCACATGCACGACATCACAGCACGGCGCTCCAGTCAGAGTGACCACCCCCGACCCCAGAATCCCTCCTTTTAAATCCACCATCCCATGTGTACATAAGACTCACTCACTGGAGATTTTTGTTTAATAATTATATATATATACACACACATTATTTTGTTTTGGTTTTATTTGTGAAATATGACATCAGTGATGTCTTTATCGTATAGAACAAAAAAATCTTGATTTCTCAAGAGTTTATATAGCCATTTTTTTCTGCGGCCCTGAAAGTGTCCATGTACAGTGGGGGCCAATCCAGCCTGGACCAGAGGCTGCGGAAAGACAGTTGTGTTTGTTCCTCATCCATCACACACACATCTACAGACGACTTCTTCAAAGCTACGTAATCCTGCCACTCGCATACAGTTGCCAAAACCGCTTTGTTCTGGTTTTACTAAGTTTGTTCATTCTTAAAGTGGTATTTTTGATTGAATATCAGTGTTTACAGGTACTTACAAAAACCAGGCTTGGGCAAATGTTGTGTTTTGTCCGAGAGGAGCCTGGGTTTTGTATTTAATGCAACAACACTCCTTGGTGTTGAGGCGGTGTAGGTTATAACTAGGAGCATATCAGTTGCTAAGATGTCTTTCTCTCCCTCGCTCCGTTTGTTTTTGTTCCTGTGGAAGCTTCTTTTGTACTCCGCTTGCTTTTTTTCCCAGACTTTAACAGTCTGAAGTGGCCAAACCAGAGGAGAATGTTCTAGAATTGTAACAATATATTATATGATGATTTTCCTCAGTGTTCAGCTGTGACAGCTCTTGCCAAGACATTTTAAACCTTTTTTAAAAATCCCCCCCCCCATTTTATTAGCGGAGTCAAGTGATCAATGTAGAGACTAAAAGGCTGGGTCTAACACCCCACTAATTTGGGCATTTTTTTAATCTGTCCATCAGATTATCTGAAACATGCTCTTATAAATCAAGTTTACATTATGACAGAACAGTTTTTGGATTGGCATTATAGTTGCATTGAGATGTTGTGTTCAGCTATAGTAATGTACATAGTTTCTGCCCTATACTCTTAGCACAACATGTATTACTTCATAAATCTATTTGGCCCAAGTTGAGTACTTTTAATACTAGTTGTGCTGTTTGCATGTTTTATCATGGAGCTTGATCAATCTGCAAAAAAAAGAAAGTTAGGGTTTATTTTTTTCCCTTGATTGTATTGCTCTTTATTGAAAACTACTTAAAAGGCCTTTCATAAGCTTGTTAGCAGTATTATTTCTTTATTTAAAGCCACTTGTATTCATTTTCTGCAACTTCCACAGTACTAACGGGAGGATGCCTTGTATTATCTGGTCCATAATTTAATGTCCAGTTGCAGTCTAACAGATTCAACTTCTATTTCTCTCGACTGAACTAATTGTGAATTGTTGAGTGTCGGGGGGTTCATCATTGTCTTGTTAATGGATGCCGTAATAGGGATTGCTTAATTTATCTATGCAGTGTGAGTTCGATAATTTGTTGGTTTCAGGGGTGTATATATATACTGAACAAAAATATAAACGCAACAATTTCAATGATTTTACTGAGTTACAGTTTAGACAATCAGTAAATTGAAATAAATAAATTAGGCCCTAATCTATGGATTTCACATGACTGGGCAGGGGCGTCATGGCCCCCTTTTTTTTTTTTTTTGTCTTTTTTTAAATTATTTTTTATGAAACAATGAACCGAAACTTTACATGTGTTTATAGTTTTGTTCAGTATGTCACCCACAAAAGTCCATAGATTTTTTACATTAAAATGTACCATACAATAAGATGTTATCTAGTCATTCTGTTTCTATGGCAGACATTGGAGTCAGCGGTTTGTTCACCTTGCATTGTTTCCCCAAATGTGGAAGTTTTCATGTAAATAATTAACTAATAGCCTTGAAAATGTCTTCATTGACCTCTTAAATGTGTGAATCTGTGTTGATACAAATACTTCATATTTGATTCCTTGTCAAAAGGCAATAATGTGTAGATATGTACTGACATTATTACATGTTTTTACATTTTACTGTTTTGGCTTTTGGTGTTTGGATATTTTGGGGGAGAATTGTTCCCCCTGGCAGTGGGAGACAGCAAAACAATGCATGCTAGCTGTGTGACAGTTCTCGAAAATGTACCACGTAAAAAGGCTTTACCTAAGACGTATTAATATATTATTCAATGTCGCATTTTGAAGTTGTACAAATCCCATTTTGTTTCTCTTCATTTATTTTCCATTACACATTGCTGTCTTTGTCTTGGTGAAAGGGATGGCTTCTGTAGTCAGTATGTTGAAAGTTGGGTCTGGTTCAGAATCAAGCCCTTGTCCCTTAGGTACTTGCATAGATCTGGGCCCGTATCCACAAAGTGTCTGAGTAGGAGTGCTGATCTAGGTTCTGTCCATATAATCTTATTCATTCATCCTAGATCAGCACTCCTCGTCTGAGACGTTTTGTGAATACGGGCCCTGGTATGGTTGCCTAGCTATAACCAAAATGGCAGATAAACTACTTCCATATTGCTTATAACTATCCAATGCTTTGATACATCAAGTGCCTAGGGGTATGTACCAGACCATTGTTACTCACCATCATAAAAAGTGTGGATGCAGTGGGTGTCTCCAGGCTCTCTCTAGCTTTAGCAGTGCAGTGATATTTATTTCACCCTATGGTTTGGTACAAAGACTCAGAAATACTGTCTGAATGTAAATGCCATTGACTAGTAGATTATGAATATTTCTATTTTACAACCCTGTCCTGAAATCTCATAATGTGATATTTTATTGAAATCTCTGGAGAGACTTGTGTGTAAGAAAGCACTAATTTCTTTTATATTTTGTATTGTGTTTTGAAGTTAATAGTACAAAAATATATAGCAGTTGGGGTTGTAAAACAAATTTAAAAAATCTAGTTCTTTTGAAGTAAAGAAAACACCTTTGTAAATGAAACATAAATGTATATCCAGAAATATAGACAATCAACATTTTACTATCGAATGTTCAAGAGAAAATCGCTTTTGTTTAAGAATTGTACATAAACACAGATTTTTTTTTTCTTTTTTTTCTTTGGGTTTTGTTAAACATTTTGTATTTTCTGTTCTTTAATACCTGATGTACAGATCCAGAAATAAAGTACTGGAAAAGGTCTCAAGACTCCTGCTTTACTCTGTTTTAAGTGCATTATAACTATAGCCTAATCCCTATATTTGCCATTTGGGACAAAATATTTTTCTCTTTTTTTACATGCAAAAAAAGTTATCTAGGACTAAACCCTTAATGGTGACACAATGTTTTAACTTTATAAATGTTGGTCACATTTGTCGAACCCGATTGAATTTGTTTTGATTGGCTAAAGCGCTGCCGTTTAATTGGTTTGTCATTAGGCCTACAGAAAACGTGTGGTTAAGTCTTGTTTATTCTGTTGATTGTGAAATGTCAGCTGTCATTGACATGGTCAAATGGTGGTGAAACTTATGACATTGCAGTAGGCTTTCGCACATTTGCGAAGATGTGGCTAGCAGGCTGACATTTTTCACAACGAAAGGGTGAGAGATTGGCTATATCGAACATTCAAAGGGCCGGCGCACAAGTCTTCGGCTTCAAGGGATGTCTGAATTGGAGGCTCCCCCCAAAAAATAAACTCAATGCAAAATATTTCTTCCTTTTCGATTTGCAATGGTGTGATATGACCTGATTTGTAACTATGAAAATAATTGTATTTTATTCTAGAGTGGGGAAAATAAATAGAAACATTGTTAGGGTGTAGGAGCAGATTGATCATCTTGTCTTCATGAGAAGCTGGTTCGACCATTGGGGTGCCAGGCAAGAGAAGAGCTCGGACTGGGCTGAGCAGGAGCTGCCCTCTCGTAGGTGTGGTAGGGCCAAGAGACCTGAGGTGGTCCTCGGGTTGGGGTGTAGAGTTTGAGCATAGCCTGAAGGTAGGGAGGGGCAGTTCCTCTTGCTGTTCCGTAGGTAAGCACCATGGTCTTGTAGTGGATGCGAGCTTCGACTGGAAGCCAGTGTAGTGTACGGAGGAGCGGGGTGACATGAGAGAACTTGGGAAGGTTGAAAACCAGGCGGGCTGCTGCGTTCTGGATAGGTTGCAGGGGTTCGATGGCAGAATCGGGGAGTCCAGCCAACAGCGAGTTGCAGTAGTCCAGACAGATCCTCTCCGCGGCCTGCCAGGTAGGATGCAATCCAAAAGTGTGCAGAGCCTGAGACACCCAGCTCTGAGAGGGTGGAGAGGAGGATCTGAGGGTTTATGGTGTCAAAGGCAGCGGATGCATCTAGGAGGTTGAGAACAGAGTAGAGAGAGTCAGCTTTGGCAGTGCGGAGAGCCTCTGTAACACAGAGAAGAGCAGTCTTGGTTGAGTTACCCGTCTTGAAGCCTGCCTGGTTAGGGTCAAGAAGATTGTTCTGAGAGAGAACGCTCAAGTGTTTTGGAAAGAAAATAAACTGTATCTAATGGGGAATTGATCAAAATAAACAGACATTATCTTTACACATTTTAGACACTTTTCACTGAGAGACGCAACTCAGCTAGGCCTATTGCCACACGAGCTGCCCAAATTCCAGGCTTCCCAAATAGTCATTGGCATAAAAAAAAAGCAGCTAATGCTCCTCTGTGGCTAAGTCATGCTCTCTGGTGAAGTATTTTGAATGTTTTTATTTAGACAGGAGTAATTACATAATTTTGGCAAAACATACATTTACTTTAGGGGAAGCCAGCATTCGAACAGTGCACTGTGCACCTGCCAACTTTCCTTTCCAATTCACAAGTAGCTGAAACCAGAGATCTGTATATAATGAAGAGATGCTCATGTCTCCACCCTAACAATGGGAGTTGTTGTCCCAAAGTCGGGAATGCAAACGACAAGTGTATCTACATATTATGCTGATAGAAACGCATTGGGCTTAGTGAGGCCTTTCGCTTCACCTCCTCTCTGCTGAAACTAGTGAGCGAAACGGCACCCCTCTGTCTCACTATGTGTAGCCCATGTATCTGATGCTGGCCAACGTTCAGTTTTCACTGAACGTTGGCCAGAAATAGTATGGCAACACATGCCATATTTTTGTCCAGACAACGTCAGATACATGGTCTACAAATACTGAGACAGAGGGGCTGTTTCATTTGCTCAGATGTTTCATCTGACATTGATCCGTCTTACGGTCAAATAAATTATTTTATCTGGACGGGCAAGGATGTACGGTACGGTAGAGATGATCATGGACTTCAGGAAAGAGCAGAGGGAGCAGCCCCCTATCCACAGCGACGGGACCACAGTGGAGAACGTAGAAAGCTTCAAGTTCCTCTGCGTAATCATCATTGACAAACTGAAATGGTCCACCCATACAGACAGTGTGGTGAAGAAGGCACAACAGCGCCTCTTCAACCTCAGGAGGCTGAAGAAATTTGGCTTGGCACTTAAAACCCTCACAAACGTTTACAGATGCACAACTGAGAGCATCCTTTGGGGCTGTATCACCGCCTGGTAGGGCAACTGCACTGCCCGCAAACACAGGGCTCTCCAGAGGGTGGTGCCGTCTGCCCAACGCATTACCGGGGGCAAACTAACCTGCCCTCCAGGACACCTACAGCACTCAATTTCACAGGAAGGCCAAAAAGATCATCAAGGACATCAACCACCCGAGCCACTGCCTGTTCACCCCACTATCATGCAGAAGGCAAGGTCAGTACAGGTGCATCAAAGCTGGGACCGAGAGACTGGAAAAACAGCTTCCATCTCAAGGCCATCAGACTGTTAAATAGCCATCACTAGCACATTAAAGGCTGCTGACTATAGACAAGACTAGAAATCACTAGTCACTTTAATAATGTTTACATATTTTGCATTACTCATCTCATATGTATATACTGTATTCTATACTATTCTACTGTATCTTAGTCTATGCCGCTCTGACATTGCTAGACCATACATTTATATATTCTTAATTCCATTCCTTTACTTAGATTTGTGTATATGTTGTGAAATTGTTAGATATTACTGCACTGTCGGAGCTAGAAACACAAGCATTTCGCTACACCCCCAATAACATCTGCTAAACACTTGTATGCGACCAATAACATGTGATTTGATTTAATGCCAGCCCTGACTGAAGAGCCCGGGAGAAAAGAGCCCTTGTTTGGGGTGAAATTCAGTCTGGTCCTTGTTTGGATGTGGTGTCATAAAAATGCAGCTCAAAATGCGCAGCTAAGAAAGCAGCTTTGGATATGGACAACAATAGTGTAGTGATGGGAGAACTTACTGGTCAATTAAAAGCTGATGTACAGTTGATCATGACAACATTGACATTAACCCTCAAGAATTTAATTAAGTGAAGGCATAAAATAGTGAGCACTGAATGAGGTGAGTGCTGAACAAATAAATTGTGATATAATTGGAATATTCACTGTAATGGCTTTTCTTCTAAGAGAGCAAACAATTAAATTAAAAGTGTTCCTTAATTAAAAATATCTACACAATCACACCTTTAAAAAAATTTACTTTATTTGTACAATTGCAACATGAATTATAGTATCTTTATTCTGCATAACATCTGATGAGGTGTGGCAGAAACTGATTTCCACAGACAAAGACTTTGGTTGCATTCACGGAGTCACTTAACATCACTCTGGTCCACCACGCTGGAAAAGAGAAGAAGCAAGAAGAAGAGTTGGTGGTTAGTGAGATCTTCACTGTATTGCAACACTCAGTTCATGCACTCGGAATGCCTTCTCTAACAACATGGGCTAAATTCAAAGCAGAGATCCAATTACAGACCCAACCCATGAGTGTAGCCGCGTGTCATACAAAAATACCACCCCCTTCAGTATTTTGTATGAACAAAAAATTTATAAAATACAACAATTACAGCACTTCTTCAGTGCTCCAGCTAGGCACTCGCCTGAATATAGTCCATCTCATCTGCTTCCAATGCCCTCCTGCGGTATCTCTGGGGGATTTCCTTCACTGTGGCCACATTGTCTGGGATTCCAGGGAGCGGAGTGACAGGTCCGAGGGATCTCGATAACAGCGGCGGCGGCGCTACAACTGGAGGTGAACTAGGAGTGCTGACTGCTAATGTTTTAATAGTCTCTTGGACTGAAACAGAGGAAATGGTTGTTTATGTAGCTTTTAAATCAGTGATGTTATTGTTTTAGACATCCAGTGTCTCCTTATGTTTTTCAGCAGCGGTGGCAAATTTAGTAGGGTGGTGGTGGGCATGGCTAAAGGCACAGTTCGAGGCTCTCCTCTTGGCCGGAGAGACAAAATTCTGCTGTTTTAAAGCTAATTTCCTGCAATTCTACACATTTGTCAAGGGGCTGAGACAAAAATAGCAGTTTCAAATCTAATTTCCTGCAATTATACACATTTTGCCATGGCTTATGCTACCTGAGTGACTCAAAATCAATGGGGGCCCAATGCCATGCCATTTTTGGAATTTCAGATTCATCCTGACTGTCTTGTTTTTATTTGGGTGATTGTTAGTTCTCAAAGATTATCTTTTCTACATACTTTATATAATGGTTTTAGTCATTTCAGTTTTCACTGAACGTTTTACCATCCAGTGATCCAGAGGCTGAGTAAGTCCTTGCACCGCTGCTAAATGCATATAGGGGAAACCCTGGATATCCTTTGTGTTTTAAGTTATTTTATTAAATCATTCATAGCACTGTTTTATCATGAAACTGGAAAAGACTAAAATAACCTCTTCCTAAAATACACTGCGGTTGATGTAAAAAAAAACAAAGTAATATTACAATAGTACACTGTTTGATGCAGTGCCTATCACAATAAAGTTGATACAACTAATCAATATTCAACCAACACATCAAAAGGCTACATTTTGACTAACAAAGCACAATTGAATACAGTAGCTGTGTCCCTTAACAGTCAAAGGGTGGAATGTCCTCTTCAATAAGGTTATCACTACCCATGGACAAAAACAACAGGTAAACAATAGGTAATGCAACAACATCACACTGGCAAGTTGTTACTCACCATTCAGCCTGGGGACCCCCTCTCTGCTGGGAAACTTGATTTGTGGAGCATGAGGTTTCACAGCCTGACAGGTAGTCAAATGAAAACAGACAAGCTACTCAATCACATCAAGACTTCTCTTTTGCAGCCAGACAATCCTATATTGTTTAATGTTAGGAATTGAAAGCAATGCCATATAGTAGTATGCCACCAACATGTTTATCATTGCCTTGAATAAACTGCCAGATAAGTTACCTAGCTAGAGTAAACACTTGGACGGGGAGAACTACTGAACAGTGAATGTGCTATTGTTTGCCTTTCAACGACTAACTCTGTGTGACTGTATGGCAGTTAACATGGAATTAGTTAGTTTGATCTGCGTTAGTCAACTTTTACTTTCATCTAACTGATAGCTAGTAGGTCGGCAGGTACCCTAGCAGTTAGAGCGTTGGGCCAGTAACCGAAAGGTCGCTGGTTCGAATACCCGAGCCGACAAGGTGAAACGAAACCTGTCGATGTGTCCTTGAGCAAGGCACTTAACCCTAATTTGCTCCAGGTAGGCCGTCATTGTAAATAAGAATTGACTTGCCTAGTTAAATAAAGGTTATATATATTTTTTGTTTTAAAGTTCAAGCTTTGGAATTGCATGCATACCAACAAGGGCATTGGTAGCTAGCTCGTTAGCTTGGGGGATGCACAGCAAAAACAAAGCGAAAACTAATTTCGTTGATTTCTGACCTTGGGAATCGTGACTTGTAAAAGTACTTACTTGAGTTACAAGTGTTGTTAAAGCGCGATAAATATCCCAGTTTGACAAGCGTACCTGTACAACCCGCCCAACTGCAGCCATTTTGCTACTGACTTTGCCACCCATGTCCTCGCGGGTCTTCTTCCGGGTAAAAACAATCCTCCGTTCCTAAAAGTACCAGAAGAGGGAGTTATTGCCATGTGAAAAGGGAACAGAACCAAGTCCACTGTATAGAAACCATAGGTTGAGAACAACCTCTGGAACAACGGTATGTGATATAGGACATTCTACTGCATGGATGCTAATGTGAGCTGTCAAAAACCTAACGGGTCATCGGAGGATAACACCATCCAATTCAGAGTACAATACACAATCAAATATATCTTAGACATACATACGGACTCCAAACCCTTAGCAGATCAGATCCAATTTCTTAAAAAGCTGAGTTAATTGTCTGTAACATAGAATTTCATACCTTTGTCTTGATGCTGTCAGCTAAAAGTAGGTTATATTATTCGAAAACAAAATAAAATGTCAGGTCAGTTTCCCAGGCCATACTGTCAAACCATGACGTGTGTTGTTAGCGCCGAGTTGATTTCTAAGAATAGCACAAGAAAACCCTTCTTAATCGGACAAAATGCTGGTAGCAGACAAATTCCATCAACCAATTTGAGCTATTCAGTGCCCACTGAAAATGAACCTTGTTTTACATGTTAAAATAAACACTATAGACAATGGAGAACCAAATGTCAATGACAAACGCGGCTAACATAGGCATTTAACCTTCCTATCTATCTTTCAGTCCGACTAGAAGGGGGGGGGTTGCTGAAGAATTATCTGGTCACGTGATTAGTGGTAACTTCCTAGCGGTACATTCAAAGGTTGCAACAAGAGCCTATCATAGAGCCTAATTTTACAGTGACGTAACATTTAACCAATGGAAATATTGTTACGGATATCGTTTCAATTATTTGTCCAATAGGATTAGACTTCTCAGTTCAGGTCGAGATATGTTGTATTTTTTTGCTAACTTATAAAAAGTCCATACATTTTTTTGTGGATTGAAAACTAGGAAAGGTAAAGTCTTAGAGACTCGTATATACTGCTGTATACTATATGGCGTAGTACATTTCAGTTCGTGTGAATTAATTAGTTGCTTTCAAGTTTCTACTGTCAACCCGACATCGCTGTCATTTAGCTAGCACGGTAGCTAACTGGGTTGTCTGCATGCTTTTATCGAAGTATTTTGGTATAGGCTAGCTCGAGAATATATAGGTTATAGGCAGAAGGTGGTTTGACTGATCCCCCTTGTTGGTGGTGAACACACTGACACTTTCATTTTCCAGGCAATAATTGAAGCCAGGAAACATGGAGCCATTTGATGGACTGGAAAACCTTGCCTCAAGCCTCGAGACCGTGGCATTGAATGGTTTTCAGGCTCCTACGGCTGATTACAATGGACAGAAGGACAGCTCACCTGCAGAGATACTAAGGTTTCTCTTCAAATCTGATCTATGGATGTTTCATATTTACAGCTAGTTACCATATCAGTCATTCTGCAATACTTTCAGATGAATATGTATGGCTATTTAATAGCTTACTCCCATCATAGACGGATAGAGCTAATACGAAGTCCTGGCATTACATTTTACATCTGTGTTTCTCCCCTCAGGATAAGAGAACAGATGTCAAATCAATGTTTTGAGATGACCGTGAAGCTCCAAGCAGGTAAATTGCATTACCTTTATTACTGAATTGGGTATGTTGATATACTATGTGACTATAAAATAGGGTTATTATTATTGATTTTAAGGGAATTACTATTATTACCCCAAATGATATCATACACACATTTTAGCTATTAAAGTATCTCTTCCTGTCATTTACCTGTACAGTTTGTGTAACCACGCAAGTATTCACTTATCTGTAAATATAACTGTATACCTAACTGTACAGCTAATTTAACCATGCAAAATATTAACTTACCTGTTCATCTACCCAGTCTGTCTATTAAGTAAACTATTATTACCCTCGCTCATATACGCATTTTTAGCTACTAAAGTATTTCTCTGCCATCAACCTGTATAGTATAGTTAACCATCCAACATCCACCAATGTATAGTGTACATATTCAGCCAACCACCCATACTATGCAATGTCTCTTTTATAGCTTTTATTTTTTTGCACTCCAGATATCTTGTATTTCTATACTTTTTCATACTGCCGCTCTATGTATCATGTACCGTGTATCTGTCTTTTGTGTACTTTCGTTGTGGCATTTTGCACCTGCCCTGTGTTTTGTTGTAGCTGCTTGACAATGAAATTTCCCCCCCGGGGGATAAATAAAGTACCTATCTATCTATCTATCTATCTATCTATCTATCTATCTATCTATCTATCTATCTATCTATCTATCTATCTATCTATCTATCTCTATATCTCTATCTATCAATATCAAATTTCTTTCAACAGGAAAAAACAAAATATCTTCTTGCAGTGCAACTGACGCAGAGAAAGACTTGTGAGTGTCTTTAGTTGACAATGTCATCTCATGTTGGCCTATTTATAACCAATATTTATATTTTCTCAACTCAGATATGGAAAAAGTAGATTTATTTGTCTCTTGATAATCCACAGGCCGGATTATGCTAGTACTTTGGAGGAAGCAAAAATCACTCATTTTAACAAGACTTTGGCCTTACACAGGTAACTATCACATTTCCTTGAATTACTAGTACATTAGTTATGATAGGCATTTGTTGCTTGCAAACCCTTTATGTAAAAGTCTCAAGCATCAGTTCCATTTGGACAGTTTTTAAACAGATTATACATTGTGTTGTATTTGTCAGGATGCAGGTGTGGCATGCCATCTCTGAAAAGCTGAAATCCAGTGATCCAGAGGCTGAGTAAGTCCGTCAGTAGCCGATTCTAACAACCTGTGTGCGTCCCAAATGGCATCCTTCAAACTCAACTCTGGACCTCGAAGCCAGTTCTAATGCATTATTTCATTGTTCCCCTCTAATCAGGGACTGATTTAGACCTGGGACACCAGGTGTGTGCAATTCATTATCAGATAGAAGAGAAAACCAGCAGGCTCTGGACCTCGTAGTGTAAGAGTTGAATACCCTTGCCTTATATAGTCCACTACTGTTGACCAGAGCACTATGGACTATATAGGGAATCGGATGCCATTTTGGACTGTTTATTTTTTAGCAAGGACTCAAGCAGCTCCTCTTCATAAACTGGCTTTGAGAAGGAAAACAATGATTGCTAACACTACCCATTGATCTACTTTGTGATAGATTTCAATGTGTTTCTATTGTTTGTAATAATATCAGTCACACAAACCACAAATGTGTATCGCAGTTTACCTACTGATGTTGTCATTACACTGCACCTGCCAATGTAAAAACATGTAAATGCATGTTTTAAGCACAACTTGATGTATAGTGTGGGGCCTGTATCTTTTTTTCCAGAGCAATGAGGGAACTGACCAATCGTAGCCTAAACCTTTGTTCAAAGATAAAGACACTTCAGCAGGTGGGTGCATTTATCAATATGGTTGGACAATTGAAGTTTTCATCAATCTGATTGTGTGACTGTAACTAACAGTTTTACCTATTAGAACAGAATGTTTATTGCTTTCATCATAAAAATGATGCAGTCATTGGCTTGGCTCTCCTGCTGTATTGTGTCAGCAACAGTTGTGGATTTATGGAATGTTATTTCTGACCTCTTGTTTGCTTTGTCAACAGGAATCATGTGAGTTTCAGGACCAAATCACAGACCTACAAAAGCAGAGGCTAGGTATTTCATCATCCACACTATGAATGCTTTACCATAGAGGATATATAGGAATTCACAACATTTTATTGAAGATATGAACAATCACCTTTTAGTTCATGTTTTCATACTTTGCCTTGTAGTTCAGGTGGAGTAGTGAACTGAATAATAAAATATTTAAATTGTTTACATTTTATTTTTCTTCTCACTCTGCAGATCTAAAGCGTCTCACTCATGAGAAGATGAAGGAGATGGACGAGTTGAAGAGGAAGAGGGAGCCCCCAGAAGTGGAGAAGTACAGAGACATCCTGGAGAAAGGCCAGTCTCACCTGGAGAAATACCAGAAAATGGCCACCATCACACAGAATGTCCTGCGGGTAAATGGGCCTTTTTATATCTTTAAGAATACAGCTTTTTATTCTTAAATTGTGTCCCAATAATTTCTAATTTCTTCTAAAGTGTGTACTTGTTTACTTCTTCTCACAAGTCTTAAAGCATTGGATTTTTCTTATTCCAGTAATTTCCTTTCAAATCAGTAAAGGGATGTGAACAAGTGCACACTTAAGGAGGAAGGAGATATAATTGGGACACAGCCTTAGTGTGAAGAGGATGATAGAATATGACCTTTTTTTGTTAATAATGTCAGAACTCATGATTCTATGTTGTTTTTTCTTCTTCAGGGGATCATCATTGCCAGTAAAGTGAACTGGAGAGATGACCCCAAACTGAGAGACATCGCCATGACGTTGGAGGACATCCCCATCTCTGAGGAATGAGAAGTCAGCATGGAATGGGAAAGTAATTGCAACATTGTTGTAACATTGTTTATAATGTACAGTTAACAGAAGCTATACCGTGAGAGAGAAGGAACAAAGTGTTGATATCACAGTAGATGTAAAATGTTAACTGATGTTAAGAGCACTTAGTAAAATGCATAATATACTGCATCATCTTTTTGTTTTGTAATAAAAAAACGTTTTTACAAAACAAAAGCATTTACTGCATTTTGTATTGACCTTAACTTTTGTTTTTATGAATAGAACTGGTATTCACCAGTTTGAAATGTAGTAATAATTATCCTAGTGAAATGATTGAAAAGGAGTTATGCACGATGAAACCACAGGAGTATGGCTCTGCCAATAGGTGGCGGTACAAACCAATCGGCCACTATCTCCACCATTCTAATTACTGCAAAAGTAAAAACATTTCCTGCAGACTTGGCGTCATATATCATGATCTATTTCCAAGTTTTGGAAATGTTTATTGCGACTCAATTTTGTGTAGTTTTGTCTTTCTTTGCGTGTCTCACAGCCGATTTTCTGCATTCCCAGTCATGTGAAATCCATAGATTAGGGTCTAATCAATGCATTTCAATTGACTGATTTCCTCATATGAACTGTAACTCAGTAAAGTCTTTGAAATTGTTGCGTTTATTTTTGTTCAGTATAGCTAGCTAAAAAACATCTCTGGCACTGGCTGGCTCACAAACGTGAATGCTAGCTAGCTACTAACAGCTGAAACAAACTTTTTTTTTTTTTTTTTTTTTTAAAGGGACGAAACTTAGAGCAGAAAAGAACCAGACAACCCCAAGAAGTAAAAAAAAAAAAAAAAAAAAAAAAAAGTTTGTTTCAGCTGTTAGTAGCTAGCTAGCATTCACGTTTGTGAGCCAGCCAGTGCCAGAGATGTTTTTTAGCTAGCTATACTGAACAAAAATAAACGCAACAATTTCAAAGACTTTACTGAGTTACAGTTCATATGAGGAAATCAGTCAATTGAAATGCATTGATTAGACCCTAATCTATGGATTTCACATGACTGGGAATGCAGATATGCATCTGTTGGTCACAGTTACCTTAAAAAAGAAATGGGCCTCACAATTGGCCTCAGGATCTCGTCATGTTATTTCTGTGCATTCAAATTACTATTGATAAAATGCAATTGTGTTTGTCCGTAGCTTATGCCTCCCCATACCATAACTCCACCGCCACCATGAGACACTCTTTTCAGCAAACTGCTCGCCCACACAACGCCATACACGTCTTCAGTTGTGAGGTCTGTTTGTGAGGCCAGTTGGACATACTGCCAAATTCTCAAACTATGGTAGATACTTGAATGTTATTTTACCTGGCAACAGCTCTGGTGGACATTCCTGCAGGCAGCATGCTAATTGTACGTTCCCTCAACTTGAGACGTCTGTGGCATTGTGTTTTGTAACACAACGGCACATTTTAGAATGGCCTTTTATTGTCCCCAGCACAAGGTGCACCTGTGTAATGATCCTGCTGTTTAATCAGCTTCTTGGTATGCCACATCTGTCTGGTGGATGAATTATCTTGGCAAAGGAGAAATGCTTACTAACATGAATGTAAACAAATTTGTGCACAAAATTTGAGAGAAATACATTTCTTTGGGAATGGAGCATTTCAGCTTATGAAACATGGGACCAACACTTCACATATACAGCGGGTGAAATAAGTATTGAACACGTCACCATTTTTCTCAGTAAATATATTTCCAAAGGTGCTATTGACATGAAAGTTTCACCAGATGTTGGTAACAACCCAAGTAATCCATACATACAAAGAAACCACAACAAATAAGTTCAGAAATTAAGTTATGTGTAATAATGTGAAATGACACAGGGAAAAAGTATTGAACACATGAAGAAAGGGAGGTACAAAAAGGCATGGAAAGCCAAGACAACAGCTGAAAACTATCAGTAATTAAAAAGCCATCCAGCCCCCTGTCAGTGCAAATTAATATCAGCTGGTTCATTCCCAACTGATGGCCTACAAAAAGGTCTCATTGCCAAGGTGTCACACAAGACACATTTCATGATGGGTAAAAGCAAAGAGCTGTCTCAAGACATTCGCAACCTAATTGTTGCAAAACATAATTATGGCATTGGTTATAGGCGCATTTCTAAGCTTCTGAATGTTCCAGTAAGCACTATTGGGGCCATAATACGGAAGTGGAAAGACAATCATTTCACCATAAATTTGCCTCGACCAGGTGCTCCTCGCAAGATTTCTGACAGAGGAGTGAAAAGAATAATCAGAAGAGTTGTCCAAGAGCCAAGGACCACTTGTGGAGAGCTTCAAAAAGACCTGCAATTAGCAGGTACTGTTGTCTCAAAGAAAACATTAAGTAATGCACTCCACCGCCATGGCCTGTATGCACGCTCACCACGCAAGACTCCATTGCTGAAACAAAAGCATGTTGAAGCTCGTTTAAAGTTTGCTGCACAACATTTGGAAAAGCCAGTGAAATACTGGGAGAATATAGTGTGGTCAGATGAGAGCAAAATTGAACTGTTTGGATGTCACCATGTTTGGAGGAGAAATGGCACTGCACATCACCCTAAAAACACCATACCAACAGTGAAGTTTGGAGGTGGGAACATCATGGTGTGGGGCTGCTTTTCAGCAAATGGTACTGGCAAACTTCACATAATTGAAGGAAGGATGAATGGGCAAATTTACGAGGAGCACCTGGTCGAGGCAAATTTATGGTGGAATGATTGTCTTTCCACTTCCGTATTATGGCCCCAACAGTGCTCACTGGAACATTCAGAAGCTTAGAAATGCGCCTATAACCAATGCCATCATTAGGTTGCGAATGTCTTGAGACAGCTCTTTGCTTTTACCCATCATGAGACGTGTCTTGTGTGACACCTTGGCAATGAGACCTTTTTGTAGGCCATCAGTTGGGACTGAACCGACTGATAATACTTTGCACTGACGGGGCTGGATTGCTTTTTAATTACTGATAGTTTTCAGCTGTTGTCTTGGCTTTCCATGCCTTTTTGAACCTCCCTTTCTTCATGTGTTCAATACTTTTTCCCTGTGTCATTTCACATTATTACACAACTTAATTTCTGAACTTATTTGTTTTGGTTTCTTTCTTCATGTGTTCAATACTTTTTCCCTGTGTCATTTCACATTATTACACAACTTAATTTCTGAACTTATTTGTTTTGGTTTCTTTGTATGTATGGATTACTTGGGTTGTTACCAACATCTGGTGAAACTTTCATGTCAATAGCACCTTTGGAAATATATTTACTGAGAAAAATGGTGACGTGTTCAATACTTATTTCACCCGCTGTATGTTTGTTCAGTGTAGATAGCTATCCAGCCATTTATGGCTAGCTATCTAGCCGGCTAGAAAAGGACTACAGTAGCTATTATTATTGACTTTGTCCAGTGTACATCAAAACACTATGTAGCTATAGTTGATGAAGGTATGGTTTTTGGACATAATGTGCATCTTTCCCATTCAATACGTATCTAGGTAGCTACGTGGGCTCCGATAAAGGAACTATACACTTTAGTTTGAAACGATTTGGTCCGATTTCGGTTTGATTACACCATATGTCCATGGGATGCACATGCGTTTTGACGTGTATCGTTTTTGCCAGATGTCTAGCCTGCATTTTCTGTACTTGATGTGCTTTGCAAGGCTGCAGAATGGTTTATAACATGGAGAAGATAATTTTTGCCTTGCTCGACCATAGCTAATAATTTGAACAAATTAAAGATATTCTCCTTTTGACCTACTGGTTTCATAGGCTGGCAAAGCTACCAAGAGACCGGCATGCAAAGGAGCGCATTACAGCAATTCATTTAGTTCATATTCTTCTGTCACATTCATCTCTAGCAACATCAATACATTGAACTGGTTGTTCCCATCTAACAGGAGGTTCTTAGGCTTTTTCAGCTCGAGACCCAAATGAAAAATGTACTGTCCTTGAACTACCCAAATTAAGAAGAAATAGTGTGTGATTATAAATGTTTACTCATAACTAGCGACCAACCTCGCACATGCTCAGGGCCCAAACAATAGTTTAAGAAACCCTGCCATATAGAGATCTGATTTCAAATCACTAGCATGCCCTGCATGATGGCATGCTAAATTACACACAGAACACATTTCCAGTCATTCAGTAGGTATCTTCTAACTACACAGTCATTATCATTTTGGCCTCTGTATGACCCATGGGGAACTTTATTGAACTTCTGTTTGTGCCACCACACATTAATGCAATGCACGAGTTGAAAATATTGAACGCATGCGGTACAGCCTATTGCGGCATCCCAAACGTCGAGGAATGCTTAAACACATACATTGTCCATTCTAAATTCAGCTCACAAGTTGGGCCTCAGAGCTGGATTTGTCTTCTTTGTGTTTGTGGAAATTATGTACAGTGCCTTCGGAAAGTATTTAGACCCCTTGACCTTTTCAACATGTTGCTACATTACAGCCTTATTCTAAAAATGATTGAATTGTTTTTTCCCCTCATCAATCTACACACACAATCAAGTTGTAGAAACATCTCAAGGATGTCCAATGGAAACAGGACGCACCTGAGCTAAATGTCAAGTCTCATAGCAAAGGGTCTGAATACTTATGTAAATAAGGTATTTCTGCTTTTTATTTGTAATATATTTGCAAACATTTCTAAAAACCTGTTTTCGCTTTGTCATTATGGGGTATTGTGTGTAGATTGCTGGGGATTGTTTTTGTATTGAATCAATTTTAAAATAAGGCTGTAACGTAACATGTGGAAAAAGTCAAGAGGTCTGAATACTTCCCAAAGGCGCTGTATAGACACACCCTATGTGTTTTAATCAAATCTATAGGTCTATATCCATTGAGCTTGTCTGATGCTTTAAGCTCACTGTTGGATGAAATAAGACACAAATGACTCGAGGGAGCCAGAGATCTGTCCCGAGCGTCCTCCTCCCGCTTCTACTGGCTAATACTCTCCTGAAGTTGGCGGTAATAGGCTACACAAGAAGTCCGCAAACTTTCTACCGATCTGCGTGCCAGTTATGGTTTTCATATGCACAGTTTCATTTCATTTATAATAACGTCTTTGTATCTCAAAATGATTGTCATGTGGTTAATCGAAATGCTATCCAAATCTAAATAAAAATGATACAAACCTAAAAGTAACTTCTATTGCCATTGTCAACTATGTAAGAATAGCCTTTCACGCTGAGCTGCTATCGAAAGGGAGAGAGCTGGAAAGATTTTTCAAATACATTGAGGAATTATTGTCATTCTCAATGGATGTAAACATACTTTGTTTGCTTGCTGTTTGAGGTGAAAAAAATCATTATGTTGAGAAGCCCCACAGCTCATTAGTGTGGGTGAGTTAAGCCAAATCAGAAATACTATCAGATCCCCAATGGGCACATTTATATGCCTACATTTGCGAGCAGGCCAGGTAGCCTATAGGCCTACTTCTATGCATAATAAGGTGCGCGTCCTTACTCAACATTGACAAGAGCGCTCCAAACGAAAGACAATGAATAAATCGACAAAACTTGTAAATGGAATGAAATAAACCAAACTTGTTTATCACAAGTGTAGCATAGCTTGTGCTCTCTGCAAACAACGTGTCCACTCTGACAATGAGAACCGTAAAAAGACTGGAATAATAATACATTGAATGCATTGACTGACATTACCAAACAAACATTGTAGATTATAAATCTATAGGAATTAACGGTAAATATACTACTGGTGATATAAAGTATGTAATGGGAATTGATAGATACCAACAATCAAACGCAAAAAAAAATCACACAATCAAGTTATCAAACAATGAATGTGCACAAATTGGCGGGAGAGCGCGCATTCTGGAGAGACGTGCATTTTGCAGCCACACTCCCCTTCTTTTTGGACTGTCTCATCCCCGCGGCCTCTGCATTCGATTAGTTCACTGAGATGGACGGGAAATAGACAGGTGTCTCGTGTGCTATAAAAAAATATATGCAGTACCAGTCAAAAGTTTGGACACCTACTCATTCAAGGGTTTCTTTATTTTTATTATTTTCTACATTACAATAATAGTGAAGACATCAAAACTATGAAATAACACATATGGAATCATGTAGTAACCAAAACAAGTGTTTAACAAATCCAAATATATTTTATATTTGAGATTCTTCAAAGTAGCCACCCTTTGCTTTGATGACAGCTTTGCACACTCTTGGCAGCGTAGTGTACACAGTACAATTAAATGCAACTCGCTAGGTCTCCTCAGAAACAGTGCAATGACTAAAACAATGGCTATAAACTTATACTAACATATTTGATGACTTGCTGATGTTCCAGAGAGTTTGTCATGCTTCTGGTTGCCAAGCCTGGAGACAAGCTGTACTGCAGGCTGTCCATCAACACTCAGTTGCTGGCTCGAGTAGACTACCTCGTGAAGGTCAGCGGGATCTCTTGGCAGAGTCCCAAATGGGCCTTGGTCAAAAGTAGTTCGCTATATAGATGGGTTAGCTGACAACATGACGAAAACAATGTGCACGCTTCAATGGGGCATAATGCCGTGTGTTGTGATTCTGGATGGCCAGATCGCTAGCAACAATGACAAGAAGCTACCATGTGGGGAATCATAGTTGGTTTGTTTCAGCTAGTTTGAGCTTGTTCTTGATACCATGTTCGGTTTTGAGGTGTTTTGACATTATGCTAATATGGCAAAATTTCACTAAGTAGCTAACCAACAACTGTAACAATGTGTTTGAGACAAGTGCTCATTGTGCAAATGTATTTGTTTTCAATAAACAGCCATGGAACTGGCATCCCTTCATTGTGCATGTGGACTGTTGTGGTTCTCAATTATGTTACTAGCTTTTCTTAATTCCAAGAAAATAAACCTTTGGCTTTGATTGTTGACCACAAAAAAAGAATTATTTTTCTCTTGCTCAGGTTGCGAAGAATAATTTCCGTCCTCCTAAAGACTCCTCAACCTCCTGTCAACTTCCAGGTAAGTGTTTGTTCTGCAAAGGTGATTGTATAAGAGAAACATAGACATGGATCAGTGCCATGTACATGGGAAACCTAGGTGTTAAAATGTTCTTCTGCACAGTGGTTATTGTAATCCGTAGTACAATGCAATCTTTATTCCAACAGGAATGGGATGGTCTCGTCAGAACAAAAAACACTCAACGCAGGTTTCAAGTGAGTACCAAAACAAAGGGTATTCAAATCATAGTTGGTCATATCCTGGCGTCATCAAATGGTAATGTGACAAGATATAACATTAACGCCGAAGATGATGGTTCTTTCCAGGTCCACTGCAGTTGAGCAGCTGTTGGAGAAGAACTACAGGATTCACTGTTCAGTACACAACGTGGTAAGCACACACACCTCATGACAATATTCACTGATGTTCCTCCAGGATGTGGTTAGGTGATTATCAGTATTGTCAAAGTGAGTCATTACATTTGTTCATGTTTCTGGAACAGGAAATCCTAGCAGACTTCAGCTTAACCAAGAAGGAATTGTTTAGTGAGAAGCAGGATTGGAGCAGGACTATTCTACTTATGTATGCGTTTTATTTTGTTTAATGTTACGTTAACTACAGTAGGTTGGTTTATTGGGGATTCTTCATGTCATAACCTTCATAATGTCTTCTGTCCACAGACTTCTCCACGCATTCTAACCATTCTGATTGGACCCAGAAACCGGTGAGTTTGGCCAGAGCCACAACTCACGTGGGTAAAGCAGCTTTTGAAAATTTGTCATTGGCTTTGATACTCTTGATTAATTAGAGATGATGCAATTGTTGATTACTTTTTGAATAAAACCCCACATTCTGACGTAACCACACACGACTTCAACGATGCCAGTCTGACTGAAGTACGTAGTGAAACATAGAGCAGTGGAATAATTCTGTTTGAGTAGTCATGCAAGTGTATAGCTAACGCTCATACATAAAATGCACTACAAAGAAGTTGGTCATCCCTAAGCATCAGCTGAATTTGACAAGTGCTTGGTTGTCATGTATAGGTTTAAAAATATACTTTGTAAGATGTCTGACTTTCAGGGTTGTTGAATTGTGAGGAGCCCTGAGATTCAATAATACGAGTTTTTGAAAGTGTTGGTGTATTTCATGAGGTTCAGCAATTCATGACTTCTTTACCACCACAAAACAATACATTCTGACTTCCTTTATATCTCCATCTTAAAATATCTAGCTATAACTTTATCCAGTTGATAGGGTATGCAAAAATATACATAATGACAATATTCAAACTGGGCCATTGCTGCGTGTCTCCCTGTGCTGACTGTCCTCACGATGAAGCCTGCCTCTAGATGGAGCTGCTGGGGTCACTGACTACGACAGCTGAATGACAGGGCCAGAGTCACCGACTACGACTGCTGAATGACAGGGCCAGAGTCACCACAGTCTCCCTTCCTGACAACCCTTGCAGTCTCTCTGGGCCCTACAAACAGACAAATGTAAAGCCTATCATTAGCAACCATTTTCAGAGCCTTTACTACCTATGTATGAAGACTGAAAAATGAATAAATTATATACCTGGCCTACATCCTTAATTGTATTTTGACCACATGCACTTCTTTCAAAGATCAAGGTAATTCTGGTAATTCAGTGGTGCAGGTCAAGGGTCAAATCAAAACAGGTGGTTCTTTATTGAGCCAGTGTATCTGGTGCAAACACTGAGCAACATATTCAGCAGTAGGTCAGTAGTTTTTACTATACATTTGTTAGTGGTTTTTGTTCTCTTTTTTATTTTGTACAAAGTGAGTGAAAAATGACTTTTCAATATAAAAGTAAAAGGGGGAACAAATTAACTGGGGCTTCCACAAACTGAATCAAACCATAAACCTGGATACAAGGAGGAAAAAAACCTGGATACAAAGGAGGAAAAAACCTGGATTCAAGAGGGAGGGAAGACAACACGAGAAGAAGCACAGCTTGATTTGACGCCTAGGAGGAAGAGGAAACTAAAGACTGGCCCTACAGAGTAACATCTATATGCTGTACAGTGTTAACTGAGCAGTGACCCAACCACATGCGTGATGGACGATGGAGGCCAACATACAGAGTTGCACATGCAGACGTGTCAGTCAGACCTACCAGAATCCACAACACTGGTATTGTAGAACCCTAAAGCACAACCAACATGGAGAGGTCTCTGATGAAGCCAAGTCAACAGCTGTTCAATTTAAAGAAATAAGTAAAACAAATAAAAGTGAATAAATAAAATAGAACCGGGCAAAAAAAGTGAACATTTAAAAAAATCTGCAAAAAAAGGGATCCAAGGTCACATTCTCCTCCCGTTATTTCTGGTGACATCTGTGGGCCTGATTGGAAAACTGATGAGTCCTTTCCTTTGTCTTTTCACAGGCGGGTGTGACAGCGTGAAACAGCTGTGCTAAGTACACTACATGGCCAAAAGTATGTGGACACCTGCTCGTCGAATATCTCATTCTAAAATCATGGGCATTAATATGGAGTTGGTCCCCCCTTTGCTGCTATAACAGCCTCCACTCTTCTGGGAAGGCTTTCCACTAGATGTTGGAACATTGCTGCGGGCGCATTAGTGAGGTCGGGCACTGATGTTGGTCGATTAGGCCTGACTTACAGTTGGAGTTTCCATTCATCCCAAAGATGTTTGATGGGGTTGAGGTCAGGGCTGCAGGCCAGTCAAGTCCTTCCACACAGATGTCAAGAAAAATATTTCTGTATGGACCTCGCTTTGTGCACGGGTGCATTGTCATGCTGAAACAGGAAAGGCCCTTCCCCAAACAGTTGCCACCAAGTTGGAAGCACAGATTCGTCATTGTTTGCTGTAGCATTAAAATTCACTGGAACTAAGGGGCCTAGCCAAACCATGAAAAACAGCCCCAGACCATTATTCCTCCTCCACCAAACAGTTGGCACTATGCATCGGGGCAGGTAGCATTCTCCTGGCATCCGCCAAACCCAGATTTGTCCGTCGGACTGCCAGATGGTGAAGCGTGATTCATCACTCCAGAGAACATGTTTCCAATGCTCCAGACTCCAATGGCGATAAGCTTTAAACCACTCCTGCCGATGCTTGGCATTGCGCATGGTGATCTTAGGCTTGTGTGCGGCTGCTCAGCCATGGAAACCTATTTCATGAAGCTCCCGACAAACAGTTATTGTGCTACCGTTGCTTCCAGAGGCAGTTTGGTCCCGTTCTGTGAGACTGTGTGGCCTACCACTTTGCGGCTGAGCCATTGTTGCTCCTAAATGTTTCCACTTCTCAATAACAGCCATTACAGTTGACAGGGGCAGCTCTAGCAGGGCAGACATTTGACAAGATGACTTGTCCTATGACAGTGCCACGTTGAAAGCCATTGAGCTCTTCAGTAAGGCCATTCTACTGCCAATGTTTGTCTATGGAGATTGCATGGCGGTGTGCTCGATTTTATACACCTTTCAGCAACAGATAAGGGCTGAAATAGCCAAATCCACTAATTTGAAGGGGTGTCCACATACTTTTGTATATATATAGTGTATCTAGTGTTTATGTTACTGTGTGTGCCACTGCCGCTCCACACACAGACCACACACCTCTCCTTGGTCGACCACACACCCCTCCCTGGTCTGGTCTACAGCAGGGCACGTGGCCTCTTAGGATTGATCTGCTTACTGGCATGTTCTTCTTCCTGGAGTGACGAGCGGAACGACTTGACTTTATCTGAGGAGAGAGGAGCACAGACAGAGTGGATTAGATATTATTGCTTATCAAAAAATACAATGATTCACGTTAATAGAAGTGAACCTACTAATGAATGTCAGCGGTGATCTGCATGGAGACAAATCAACAAAAGATTGAAAAAGAACCTCAGGAGGTGAATAAAACAAATATGCTGTCGTGCATAGGCCAGGAGTTTAAATTCTTGCTAATTCCGAGCACCTCATCCCTAAGAGATGTTCTTCCATCAGACAAACGGTACCATGTCACTAATAACATTTATGTCCATTGCCTACCTCTGAGCTCCGTGAGGATGTCAATCTTCTGATCCAGGATCTGCTCCAGCTGAGTGGCGTACGAGTCCACATCATAGTCCACCTCCTCAGTCATCTCCAGCAGAACCTTCTCATCCTCCAGCCACTGGATAGACTCCTGCTCAAAACACACACATTAACATCTCACTTAGTCATCTCGTCTTCCCACTGAAACAAATTATTCAATCAATTATTTTGCTCCTATTGAGTAAGCATCACATTAGTTTGAAGAACTGGATGATTTAGATAATTTCATGGATAGCGGCTCCACACGTCACAGGACATCAAGCTTGCAGATTCATTCATCTCAATAGAGTTGGAACCTCCTAACTAACTATATGTGAAAGGATCTAAGAGGAGACATCTGTTAATGTAGTCTGACCTGGAAGACAGCTCGGTGGTCCTCCAGCACCTGTTCCTCCATCTCCACCATCTGAGAGACAGCCTCATGGAAGGTTAAGAGCTGGGGGGACACCTCCTCCTCCTGGGGAGACAGAAAATACACTTCAATCAGCATCACCAGACCCAACACCTCTATTGGGGGAAATGGCCTCAAACGCATGCACGCAAACACACATGTGCATGCACACAGTAAGAAAACCATCTAGAATAAAAACTGTGTGAGCATATTAGTGCATTAAGAGTGTTGCTTACGTTCTGCTCACAGAGCAGTTTGAGGTCGTCTCTCTGGGGGGAGCTGCCCAGGTGGTCCCAGTCATCATCCAGCTGGTCCACCACATGGCTGTTGGGCCGGACCCCCTCTATCACCTGGTTAGTGTCCACCGTCAGCTCCTTCACTCTGTGGGTCAATCAACACCTTCAGTCAGCTAACACTGCTACTCAGCCCCGTTAAGTACACTACACTAAACATGGGCTTATTCACTAGGGCCCAACATTCAGGATGTTGCAGATAGAAATCCATTACTTGGATATGACTGTGACGGAGTATATAAAGTCATGTAAGTTCTATGCAATACATTTGAGACGGAATGTTTTGGCCCATTGAATAGATGCCTAGACACCATCACGACACCATTGACACCATGCACAGCCAATGGCGTTCCATCTGTGTCTTATTGGTGGCCTTTTTCTCTAGCCAGCGGCAAACATATTGAAAGACACTCCATTTTAAGTTACAGTGAAATGGTCCCTTTTAAATGTCCTTGATGAAACCGAATTAAGTAATACTAGCTAAGGTTAATCACATTTAGCTAAGGTTAATCACATTTCGGAGTGCTAGTTTAGTTGTTCCCCACTAAAGTAACTAACTGATAACATAGAACTGACAGTAGAAGCCATCTTGCATGTTAGCCATGTATTGCATGAGAAGGAATGACAAAGAGTTGGCATGATAGCACAAACATACTGGTACTCAGGCTACTTACATGTAGAGTACACTAAGTGCTGTGGACAGTCCATTCGGCCAGGCCTGTTTATACTGCTAGCATCTGGGCGTGTATTTAAAGAGGTGTGACTGAGCTGATAAGGTCCCTTACAGTGAAAATGACCTTATTGACCTTTGTCTGACCCACTGACTGACTGGGTGGGTGGTGACAGGGATTACTACTGTAGCAGTGGGGGGTGGGACAAACCAAGGATCTTACCAAGGATCACTTTGCTATTTGATTTAGAATTTTAAGATGCACGCCTGTTACCGTCCATGAGAGGGTATGAGAAGAACAGCAGCATTCACAGTTAACACAACCTCAGCGCAGCAAAAGATGAAAGGAGAAGCGCATGCCAAGGATGAAGAAAAAAGGATGAAAGAACGTGTCATGGCGATGAAATAAAAGAGGAAGGAAATGAAGGCGTGTGAACAAGTCCTCCACAGAGACTGGTGAGAACGATGGAACAAAGAAGGGTGTGTATTTTACTAATGTGTGCATACAGGAAATGCATGTAGGTAAGTGTATGTGTAGGCAACAGAAAAGGGACGTGTGTAGTGTGGGAAAGTGCTTGACCTGCTGGGAGAGGTAGCAAAGTCATCATACTCATAGGTGGGCGAGAGCTCCGAGAGCTCCGAGAGCTCAGAGCGACTTCCACCGCCCTGGGAGAAGGGGATGTCTGAGGGACTGATCCCAAACTCCTTTACTCTGCACAGCACAGCACAGCACCAGGCCCAGAGCAGGAAGAGGGGAGGACAGAGGAACAGGAAAGACGAGAGATGAGACGAGGGTCAGGACACAGAGCTACAGACAGAGAGCCATTTTCCTTTCACCGTTATCTGCCTGCCACAGTGGCACTCCTTCAGTCTTTCACATACGTAGCCTATATCGGATCAAACTGCTGAAGGCAGATATACCCAATTATGCCTATTGATGCTCAGAAGCATTATCTACCCATTGCTAAGCACAACAATGCTGTGTACAAGAGCACAGTGAAGACCTCAAGGTCATTACAACACCTTGTGTGTGTGATCAGTTACCATAGAAACCTAATGGGAGAGTGGTCAAAAAAGAGGTTCCTTATTCCTTTTTCCAGACTAGAGTTCTCTGCTGATCACAGCTGGAAAGCACGGGTGTAGGAGACAGATTTCCATGGCCAGCTGTAACGTGTGCCCACCTGTTAGCGTAGCGTAGCGTGTTGAGGGTGTTCTCGCAGGACGTCATACCAGGAGAGATGGTGGCTATCTGGATGGGACAGAGGTGAGGAGAAACTCAGTGGAGGTAAGGGAAGGACAGTACAAAGACCAAGTAAGGTGGCCTGTCTTTTGCAGAAAGAGTGTTTACGATAACCCTGTATACCGACCTCTACATGGCCCAGGAATCTTAAAAATGGTTTATTTTAATAGAAATTATTAATAACATCAGTGATGACTGAGCCAAAGCCAGTGAGGAGAGAACTCACCAAATCCAATAACAGTGACTAATAATGAACTCACCATGCATGTGCGGGAGTTCTCTCCTATAAAGGAGTCTCGGAGGACCTGGGTGAGCTTGCTGGCCCTGAACGGAGTGTGAGGTTTGTTCCGTCCCAGCGCCCTGATGCATTCCTGGTAGAGTTAAAGAGAGATATGATGAGCTACAGTCGGTCTACTGCAAGGCCTGACTGGCTGACATATACAGTCGTATGAAAAAGTTTGGGCACCCCCCTGAGGCTGCATAATAATTTACTCTGTTGTCACAGAAAATTATCACAGTGGCATGCCATTCATTTTCTAATAAAAGCTGAGTACTGGGGTATTGTCCAGACAAAGATTTTTAGTGTAGCAATATTAAGTTGTATGAAATTAAATCAGATGTGAAAAATAGGCTATGCAAAAATGTGGGCACCCTTGTCATTCTGTTGATTTGAATACCGGTAACTAATTAGCACTGATTAATTGGAACACACAATTGGTTTGGTGAGCTCATTAAGCCTTGAACTTCATAGACAAGTGCATCCAATCATGAGAAAAGGTTTTTAAGGTGGCCAATTGCAAGTTGTTGTTCTCTTTGACTCTCCTCTGAAGAGTGGCAACATGGGGGCCTCAAAACAACTCTCAAATGACCTGAAAACAAATATTGTTCAACATTATGGTTTAGGGGAAGGCTACAAAAATCTAATCGCAGAGATGTAAGCTGTCAGTGTCCACTGTGAGGAACATAGTGAGGAAATGGAAGACCACTGGCACAGTTCTTGTTAAGGCCAGAAGTGCAGGCCAAGTAAAATATCGGAGAGGCAAAGGCGAAGGATGGTGAGAACGGTCAAAAACAGCCCACAGACCACCTCCAAAGACCTACAACATCATCTTGCTGCAGATGGTGTCACTGTGCATCGTTCAACAATTCAGCGCACTTTGCACAAGGAGAAGCTGTACGGGAGAGTGATGCGGAAGAAGCCTTTTCTGCACACACGCCACAAACAGAGTCGCTTGAGGTGTGCAAACACACATTTGGACAAGCCAGCTTCATTTTGGAATAAGGTGCTGTGGACTGATGAAACAAAGATTGAGTTATTTGGTCATAACAAGGGGCGGCAAAAGAACACAGCGTTCCAAGAAAAACACTTGCTACCCACAGTCAAATTTGGTGGGGGTTCCATCATGCTGTGGGGCTGTGTGGCCAGTGCCGTTAACTGGGAATCTTGTTAAAGTTGAGGGTCGCAATATCAGCAGATTCTTGGGAATAATGTTGAAGAATCAGTCACAAAGTTGAAGTTATGCCGGGGCTGGATATTTCAACAAGACAACGACCCAAAACACTGCTCTACCCGGGCATTTATGCAGAGGAACAAGTACAATGTTCTGGAATGGCCATCCCAGTCCCCAGACCTGAATATCATTGAGAATCTGTGGGATGATTTGAAGCGGGCTGTCCATGCTCGGCAACCATCAAACCTAACTGAACTGGAGATGTTTTGTAAGGAGGAATGGTCCAAAATACCTTCATCCAGAATCCAGACACTCATTAGAGGCTATAGGAAGCATCTAGAGGCTGTTATTTTAGCAAAAGGAGGCTCTACTAAATATTGATGTGATTTTTCTGTTGGGGTGCCCAAATTTATGCACCTGTCTAATTTCGTTTTGATGCATATTGCACATTTTCTGTTAATCCAATAAACCTAATTTCACTACTGAAATATGACTGTGTCCATCAGTTATTTGATAGATCAAAATGAAATTGCTGATCCAAACACCCAATTATTTATAAATGGAAATCATGGAAATTGTCAGGGATGCCCAAACCTTTTCATACGACTGTGTATACATACATACATACATGCATGCATACATACATACATACATACATACATACATACATACATACATACATACATACATACATACATACATACATACATACATACATACATACATACATACATACATACATACATACATACATACATACATACATACATACATACATACATACATACATACATACATACATACATACATACATACATACATATACTGAGAGAGGGGGGGACAGGAAAAATGCAGTTTGCCATTTCTATAAGAATAAGTTATTTCCAACTAGGACTGCTAGTTCTGTTTGGCTGAATCAAAAAATATCTCAGAGAGCACACGATGGAGCTGTATTCACGGTGACATCTAGATGGTTACTACCAATATTACAAGTTATTTCTCGTGCATTGGCTGCTATCCTACTCAAACTAAAATCAAGTAGGATGGAACAAAATGGAGATGGTGAACAAAACCAAATGGTGACCAATACTACAAGTTATTTCTCCCTCGCCCAGCGTTATGCTGCTGTTGTTGCCAGCTAGCAGGGAAGGGCTCATCAGGACGACTGACTGAACCCATTCGTCTCCACACTGGGCTCTCAGCTGCGGGACATACACTCAGTGGCCAGTTTATTACGCAATGCCCTCGTTCACGACAATGGTTCGCTCCTACAGACAGTGAGTCACGTGGCTGTGGCTTGCTATATAAATCTGGCAGACAGGCATTCAGTTACTGTTCGATTGAACATTAGAAATGGGCAAAAAGAGTGACAAACGACTTTGAGCGTGGTATGATCATCTGTGCCAGGCGCGCCGGTTCCAGTATCTCAGAAATGGCCGGCCTACTGAGCTTTTCACTTATGACAGTGTCTAGGGTTTACCGAGAAGTGTGCGACAAACAAAAGAACATTGTCAGCTTCTACTACAGCTCGTTGATGAGAGTGGTCGAAGGAGAATGGCAAGAGTCGTGCAAGCTAACAGGCGGGCCACAAACGGGAAAATAACGCAGAACAACAGTGGTGTGCAGAACGGCATCTCGGAGCGCACAACTCGTCAGTCCTTGTCACGGATGGGCTATTGCAGCAGACGACAAAACATCGGTTCCACTCCTATCAGCTGAAATCAAGAAGATCACCAGCACTGGACAACTGTGCCGAAAAACATCTCCTGGTCCGACAAATCCCGGTTCCTGTTGCGTCATGTAATGGTGTGGGGAATGTTTCTGGCACACGTTGGGTCCCTTGATACCAATTGAGCAACGTTTTCATGCCCTGAAGATTTCAGGCTGTTCTGGAGGCAAAGGGGGGGTCCAAGCCGTTACTAGATGGGTGTACCTAATAAACTGGTCAATTTGGGCTCGCCCTGTCAGAATCCTCTGCAGCTTCTCTCCCTTCTGACCTTTAGTGCCAGCAGGCTCTTGTTGATCTCGGCTCCCTCCAGGCGTGTCTGGCGGTCAGCGCTGGACGTGTCGGCACCCCTCTCGTTCCCCGCCAGGTCGATCAGGGAGAACTTGCCGTGCATCTTCCCCTTCCTCCTCAGAATGATCTGGAACACGGCGTGGCTACGGGACGAGTGGGCGTTGGCCGAGGTCTGACCTGACGTTCTGAGAGAGAGAGAGAGCGAGAGATTAAATATAGCACAATAACATTTTAAAGATCAATGTTTATGTCATTAGAGCTACAAATACCTGCAGCTGTTGCCCACTTCTATGAGTTTGAGGACGTCCTCTGTGCATTTGACATCTCTCTCATGCAGACCCAACACCTGCACCTGCTGCTTCCCATCTTCCAACACCCGGAGCTTAGCCTTACCATTCAGCAGGTCAAACACCTATAGGACCGGGCCACAACACAACCACAGACTTAACACAACTCTTTTCCAATACCCTCAGCTTGGCTTTATGGTTCAACAGGTCAAACACCTAGAAGACCTACACAACACAACGCCACATTTTCAGGTTAACAGACCACAAGAACACTCAGGTCAACAGACCACAACCATCCTCCAGACCTGCCACCACACACGTTTAACACAACCACCAGATCAAATAACTATACAACCACACACACACACAGTCAGGTCAAACGCCTATAAGACCACAACACAACCGCACACGGTCAACTTAACACAAAACAACAGTCTGTCACTGTCGACATAACCGCCCACTAGAGCAGTACAGTACAGTCCGGGTCAAACACCTACAACCACAAGTTAATGCTAAATAAACAAGTCATTAATCACTTACCTTTCCACTGTAGATTTCAAAGAAAGTTGCATACACCTGAAGATCTAACTTTTTGTAGCAGGGTTTCTTCAACATGACAAACACATCCCGAGCTGCATGAGGACAAAGGGGAAAGAGAAAGAGAGTTTTACAATATTAAAAGGACCTGAGCAGTACACTACCAACAATAATCTGAGCAGTACACTACCAACAATAATCTGAGCAGTACACTACCAACAATAATCTGAGCAGTACACTACCAACAATAATCTGAGCAGTACACTACCAACAATAACAATAATAATAATAACAATAATAATCCACTAAGAATCACTTACCAGCTAATGCATAAATTCCTTTAGAACAATCCTGGTTCTTTCCAGAAAAATCTCCACCCATAGTCTGAAAAACAAAGACCTCAATATTCACAGTTCTGCTTGTGGGGTAAAAGATTAATACAAAAATGTCTAGGCATTTAAGAAATGTAAATGCAACAATGCTTGTACATATTGAACTTGGATGTCGCTGATATATGTTATTGTTAATTGAGTGTTGAAATAACTGGCATAAATCAGCAGCCAATGATGAGGAGGCTGCTGTGTGTGTGTGTGTGTGTATCTGACTCACATGTGTTTTGCCACTACCAGTCTGTCCATAGGCAAAGCACGTGGCCATGCCCCTCTCAAAGATAGTCTCCACCAGGGGCCTGGCAGTAAACCTGTAAGGGAAACACACACACACCCACCCACTCATCAGTGTATGTGTGTGTGTGTAACACTGTCTAGCAAAACACCCACTTGAACACATTCCATTGCAACACCCTAACAAACACACGCCATCAAAATACTTTCTATACACACAGACGAATCCAATGAAAGCTTTCATATTGGACTGAATTACAGTAAAAACATACACCACACGTCAAACAAAACAGTTGTTTTACTGGGGGGAAAAAAACGCCTGCTCCCGGTCTGACCTGTAAACCATTTCATTAGTGGTGCTGTCGTCGAAGGCGTAGTCGAAGCGAAAGGTCTGGTTCTCCAGGTAGCGTGTCAGGTCCACCTTCTGCTTGGGCTCATGGACCATCACCACATCCTTACTGGGGATGGTGATCACATCCAGATCCCTTATTGTCAACTCTGGAACACACACGGCCATGTTAACGAAAGGATACAAAGAAGATCATTTCCCTGAGCGCCGGCCATAAGGAAATACCTGAATATGACAGAGTCGGACCGTCCAAAGGCTCATTGTAGGGAAACTCATGATCTGTTCCTCATCTATGATTGAAGGCTGTTTGATGTGACGGTAGTCCTCCTTACCTTTCTTGTTGAGTGGACGTTTCCTCACACAAACACATATTCTGTGCTCTTCAATCTGACAAAATAAAAACACAAATTGATTAGGCAGTTATTCTCTATTGGGACAGGGAGAGAGCAGAGTGTTGTCTTTACCCACCAGGTCTGCGGTGGACAGCGGCCGGTAGTCCAGACTGGCACGGAAGTCTCTGATCATATACAGGATCTCATAGTTCGGGACGGTGGTGTCCACCTCCTGAGATAGAAACAACAGAGTTATGACACTGTTCAATGTATGCTTTCATTCATTTAGCAAGTAATCAACTACTAACATGGCTATAGGGAGGTTAAAAACGTGAGCCAATTCTCTCATTTTATCCTTATTTCAAAACCCCAGATATTAGAGAAGAGGATGGAGGGAGGGGGGGGACAGAGGATGGAGGGAGGGGGGGGGGGCAGAGGATGGAGGGAGGGGGGGGGTAGAGGATGGAGGGAGGGAGGGGCAGAGGATGGAGGGAGGGAGGGGCAGAGGATGGAGGGGGGGGCAGAGGATGGAGGGAGGGGGGGGGGCATAGGATGGGGGAAGGGGGGGGCAGAGGATGGGGGAGGGGGGGCAGAGGATGGGGGAGGGGGGGGGGGCAGAGGATGGAGGGAGGGGCAGAGGATGGAGGGAGGGAGGGGGGCAGAGGATGGAGGGGGGGGGCAGAGGATGGAGGGGGGGGGGCAGAGGATGGAGGGGGGGGGGCAGAGGATGGAGGGAGGGGCAGAGGATGGAGGGAGGGGCAGAGGATGGGGGAGGAGTCCCCCTGTACCTGTGCTTTCTTCTCTCTCAGCTCCTGTTGCTGTATCCGTCGTCTCTCCCTCTTCTCCTGCAGTTTCTCCACTTCCTTCACACAGTTGGACTTCCTCCTCGCTGCCACAGAGGAAAACACAGGCAAGGCAACAGGAAAGACCATCACAAATGCTGCCTTTCACAGAACATGCACACACTCAGCCTATCCGAAAGGGATCTCTACCTCTCGCCATGTGCTGGTGTTTCCCTCCTCTACTCTAGGGCTGTTCAGACAGAGTGGTGTCTGGCTGGGGGACTGGGCCTAGCTAGCACCCAGGGGGACAGCAGCTCCACACACACCGCCTCCAGCTCTCATCCACTCTGCATCTCTGAAGGGCTTTATGGCTGATCCTGCTGCTCCTGGCTACCCATTCATATTACTATACTATTCCACTACTACAGGGCTCTTCTTGACTGACCAACCACCGATCAAACAGTCAAATGCTGCTTCCTGACTAGGAAAAGCAGAGACATGAGTACATAGGGGACTTTCAGTCTAGGTTCCTCAAAAGTTACATTCATCTCATGAGTTTTTGACTCTTTAAAACACACAGAAATACCCAATACGATTATTACAATTTAGAAACCCAATTCATAATTTGAACACCCATATCAGATTAAGAAAAGAGGACAGTATAAAAATGAGGGTTAATAGCCCCTTATGATTCCACCAGACCCAAAGATATCCGGCTACACAGCAACACAGCAACCCTTCCTCCAGCATACAGCCCATCCGAACGCCTGCAGGCTTGTCATTTAAAGCAGAGAGCAGGATTAATAATCTGCAGTAATCTGGGGAAGCAGGGCCAGGTCAGAGCCAGGCTAGGCCGTCTGGAATGAGAGTGAGAGAGCACTATGAGAACGTCTCGGTCTCTGATTCCATTGGTGGCGGCAGATAACCGTTTAAAGGGGGAGTGGAAGGGAATTAAAAATACTATTGTTTCTGCTAGGACCAACTGAGGGAAAACTGAAGCGCCACAGGCTACTGTGTGTGTGTGTGTGTGTGTGTGTGTATGCATGTACGTACGTACGTACCTACCTACAATACCTTGAGAAAGTATTCACACCCATTTACTTTCCCCACATTTATTGTGTTACAGCCTGAATTTAAAATGGATTAATTGGAATGTGTCAATACCCCATAATATCAAGGCGGAATTATATATATTTTATTTTCCATTACAAATTTGTTAAAAATGAAAAGCTCAAATGTCTTAGGTCATTAAGTATTCAACCCCTTTGTTATGACAAGCCTAAATAAGTTCAGGAATAACAATGTTCTTAACAAATCACATAAATTGTATGAACTCACTCTGTGTGCAATAATAGTGTTTAACATGATTTCTGAAGGACTACCACATCTCTGTACCCATACATACAATTACCTGTTAGGTCCCTCAGTTGAGCAGTGAATTTCAAAACACAGATTCAACCACAGGCATTGGAAAACCAGGGAGGTTTTCCAATGCCTCGTGAAGAAGGGCACCTATTGGTAGATGGGTCAAAATAAAAAAGCAAACATTGAATATCCCTTTGAGCATGTTGAAGTTACTAACTACACTTTGGATGGTGTATCAATACACCCAGTCACTACAAAGATACAAGCATCCTTCCTAACTCGGTTGCCGGAGAGGAAGGAAACCGCTCAGGGATTTCCCCATGAGGCCAATGGTGACTAAGACAACTCCAGTTTAATGGCTCTGATAGGAGAAAACTGAGGATGGATCAACAACATTGTAGTTACTCCACAATACTAAACTAAATGAAAAGTGAAAACAAGGAAGTCTTTCCAGAATAAAAAATATTACAAAACTGCAAAAAAAGGTGGCAAAGAAATTAGCTTTATGTCCTGAATACAAAGCTTTATGTTTGGAGTAAATCCAGCATCATTGATTACCACCCTTCATATTTTAAAGCATGGTAGTGGCTGCATCATGTTATAAGTATGCTTGCCATCGGCAAAGACTAGCAAGTTTTTTAGGTTAAAAATAAACAAAATAGAGCTAAGCACAGGCAAAAGCATACTAGAAAACCTGGTGTTCAGTCTGCTTTCCAACATACACTGGGAGACAAATTCACCTTTCAGCAGGACAATAACCTAAAACACTAGGCCAAATATACACTGGAGTTGCTAACGAAGACGACATTGAATGTTCCTGAGTGGCGTAGTTACAGACTTAAATCATCTTAAAAATATATGGCAAGACATGGAAATGGCTGTCTAGCAATGATCAACAACCAACTTGACAGAGCTTGAACAATTTAAAAAATAATAAATGTGCAAATATTGTACAATCCAGGTGTGCAAAGCTCTTCGAGACTTGCTCAGAAAGACTCACAGTTGCAACATTTTCTTAAAAACACGTTTTCACTTTGTAATTATGGGGTAGTGTGTGTGTAGATGGGTGAGCATTTTTTATTCAGGCTGTAACAACAAAATGTGAAATAAATACTTTCTGAAGGCACTGTGTGTGTGTGTGTATATATATATATGTCTGTGTATGTGTGAGAGAGACTCAGTGGAATTTAAAAGGGGAACATAGCAGCACTATTCGTTCTTTTTTTCTGATGTAAATCCAGAAAACCTGTCTGCTGGCTGGATTGCATGTATACTTTCCTATCACTGCTTTGAATATAGCGGAAGCCTTTTAGGTGAGAAATAATCACAAACTACAGGTTCTTCAGAGAAAAGCGGCAGGGTTCCACGACAACATAAACCATTGGGGTTGGGAGAGTTGATACATACAAAGCTGTCCAAACTCCTTTCTTGTTAGCTGATGCATTGACGCTTCTGTGATACACATATGACCAACAAAACATAGAAAATCAGGATCGTCTTCTGGTCAAATTCTATAACAAATACACATGACACATTAAATAACATACAAATATTCCCGGTGCTTGTTTAGGAGGGTGAAAATAACAGAACATGTAACTCGAAATGTAAATCCTCCATTAAAGGGATGTGGGTAGTTCCTACCGTTGGCTAACTGTTGGGCTGTCTGGGCTGGCTGCTGGACGGGGGGAGGGGGAGCAGGCTCTGGCTGCTGTGGCTGAGCTGGTCTGGCCCTGGTCGACACCACTGTGGAACCCAGCACAACAACAGAGGTCAGAGAGTTATATTATACACATCACAAACATTGCAAATCAAGAGGGCATGTTTAAATTGAACACGGCACACGAGACAAAAAGAAAAAAAGTGTCAATGCTCAGAAATAAGTGTACACACCTCTGTTATCCCGGGATGGAGTCTCATTCTTAGGTGCTATTGTTCGTCGGTTCTGCAAAATAACACAAAAGATGGAGGTCAAATAAATGCATTGGCAAAAATAATTTGAACTACATGAGGATTAAACAGTAACAGAACACGACCCTGAAGAGTAGAACACAACTCGCACGACTGCAAAATAAGGGTTATAAAAATACAAATAGTGAGAATCAGATTACTTCTTATTATGGGAGCTTCCTTTGTTCTGTTCAATGGTTTTTCTGCCACTCCATCAGTGGGCGTCTGAGGACACACACTGCACGAGAAGACTTCACCCTGCGGTGGTTATACGAGCAGAAGCAAGGCTCACCTTTGGGATCTTGTTGACCTTCACAGAGGTGGGCGTTGGTGGGGGTGGGGTCTCTGGGCTGGGGGCAATCTCCTCTTCTGGGGCCACGTCTGGGTTTAGTGCAAATATACTCTCCAAGTCAATCTGGACAGAGAGAGTGTGTTACTGTAATTGTAGGTAACTCATACAGTCGCTTCTCAACAGTTCCACTAGTCCGTTCTCTTTACCCTTCTTGTGTGCGTCTGTCGGTGTGGTGTGGCAATGGTCATTACCACGCCTTCAAACAGAGACAACTATACCTATGTCACCGGCACCTCTTGCGGAGTCCACCACCAGTTGGTGGCACCCTTTTTAAATGGTCCTTCGAGACATAAGTCAATATTCAACAGTAGAATTAACACAATATACTTTACACATCATTATAAACTGTGTGGTTCGAGCCCTGAATGCTGTTTGGCTAACAGCCGTGGTATATCAGTCTGTATACCATGGGGTATAACAAACATATTATTTTTACTGCTCTAATTCCGTTGGTAACCAGTTTATAATAGCAATAAGGCACCTCGAGTGTATATGGCCAATATACCACGGCTAAGGGCTGTGTCCAGGCACTCCGCGATGCGTTGTGCGTAAGAACAGATCTTTGCCATATACCACCCCCCCCCCCCCGGGCATTATTGCTTAATTATACCACGGAATTGTTGAATATTTGTTTCTGATTGGCTGAAAGGTCATTCTAGAGTGTGCATATTTCTCTGTAATTCACGGCAATAACCAACGGCTATGAAGTTCATTCTTACATGTTCTATGTTTGAGCTGCTTATGAAAGCAAAAATAAACTTGAAAGCATTACTGACATTGTTGAATTTGATTTTTCATAATAGCAAGATGGTTTAGTTAACTGAGCTAGCAAGTGAAGAATGTGCCCTATATGTTACAGTGTATGGAGGGCAGGGAGTCGCATCTGTGTAGCATAGAGGAGCAGAGAGCAGTAGGACAAGTAACATCTGTATTCAACAAAAAAGCTCAGGAAATATGACTGCTGTAAGGCTCTCTGAACTCATGTATATTCAGGGTAGAGAGTGATGTCTGGCGGAACTGTAGAACATGCAGGAGGATTGTGTAATCTCCAAAGCTCTAGAATGTCTTCAGATGCATTATTCATATTCAATGACTAAGAGCTGAGCGGACGCCAGCTGTGGCGCTAGGCCCTAGCTAGACTCCTTTACCTCTTTGCCTTTGGTGTCTCCATTTTCTATCCACTCCACGGTGACGCTCTCATTGTCTTCATTCAACGACGTGACCATGGCTTGGTGTATTCGTCCTGTAACAGAAAGCACGTATGGTTGGTCATTATCTAAGGTCATTTCCACCTAAAATTACCCATGAGCACCAACAAGTGAAGTTCATAGGAGCATGTCAAATTGGGTGTAAAATGAAAGGTAAGAGTATTTTTTTTTGGAGAAATTAAGGCATATATACAGTTTTCAACCATTTTCCATCCTACAAATCAGGAATAAACAAAGGCTTTGATTTCTGGTCACACAGATATCAGAAAAAGTCTTAAAAGGTATTAAAAATACATCAAAACGCAATGTTGAAGACCCCTGACAACTAATATCAACACTCATATTACATTTTCAGTACGTTTAATTAACATTTCCTTGTGCCTTGAAATTCTGTGCACAAAAACACACATCTTTAAGATATTTTCTAATTTCTCTCATGTGGGAGGAAAATGAAAGTTCACAGTAGTAGTTAACCTATCAATTAGTTTGTTTTTACTAATATCATTTTTGTTTGTGATTTATTAAGGAATTAAAACAAATCTGTATCTGAATTTCATTTTTTTTTTTTTTACTGAACTCTAATGAACTTGTGAAACAGACGTCTATGGATTGGTTCACATTTGGTCCGGTCCAGCCCAAATTGGTCTTGTTTGGGGCAGAGCTCATTAAAATAATAGCCAGTGTGTAGAATAATACCCAAATACGCAAAGAAGGATATTGCATATTTATACATGTGTGTACTTAATTAGGATACATCACCATGAAGAGAATAACACTCATATCCATAACTATGCATTTTTGTTTAGTACAGATCAAGGACCATGATGAAATTCCGTTACCACAATTTCGTTACCAGGCTATGGGAGTCACCCTTTCCCTGTCCACCCTCCCAGCTGCTGGTCTAAATACACACTACACAGGCAGCGTGAGCTTAGCCTGCTCCATAATTACCAGCAAGCTTACAGCTCCCTCCACCATGTCTTTGTGAGTGCCTAAGCCTGGGGTTGCTCGACGACAACATGTTCCGGTATTCATTATTTAGAGCTTTAAGTGTTCTGACTGTTCTCTGGTGGGTTCTACCCGCGTAATGATTCTACTTCAGCACATAAACGACTCAGTAAGAGAATAAGTAAACCCTTTGGCTGACTATCATTGCGAAAATCTGAGTTGACTCCTTCATATCAATGGCATGCGAGATCCATAGGTAGTACGTGTCAGTGATGTAAAACAGCCTACATCTGCACTGACTGAGAGGAGGCAAGTCAAATGTGGAACCTGTGGTCAGATGCCTGTGTTATGAGACCGTAGGAAGCGATGCTCATCAGCTCACCATCGTAATGTTTTTCTCTCCTCTCCCGCCGCAACTGGATCCTGGACTTCCTGCCGGGCTGACTCCAGGTGGTGAGGGTAGGCAACAACACCTCCGCCACGCTGACACACAACTCCAACACCATCATTAAGTTGACCGACAACACAGCGGTGGTAGGCCTGATCACCGACGACAACGAGACAGTCTATAGGGAGGTCAGAGACCTGGCCGTGTGGTGCCAGGACAACAACCTCTCCCTCAACGTCACCAAGACAAATGAGCTGATCGTGGACTACAGGAAATGGAGGGCCGAGCGTGCCCCCATTCACATCAACAGGGCTGTAGTGGAGCGGGTGGAGAGCTTCAAGTTCCTCTGTGTCCACATCACTAAGGACCTATCAGGGCCCTAGCCCACCAACACAGTTGTGAAGAGGGCACGACAACGCCTCTTCCCCCTCTGGAGGCTGAAAGGATTTGGCAAAAAGTTCTACAGCTGCACCATTGAGAGCATCTTGACTAGCTGCCTCACTGCTTGGTAGGGCAATTGCTTGGCATCCGACAGCGAGGTTCTACAGAGGGTAGTGCATACGACCCAGTACATCACTGGGGCCCGAGCACCCTGCCATCCAGGACCTCTATACCAGGCGGTGTCAGAGGAAGGCCCTAAACATTGTCAAAGACTCCAGCCACCCAAGTCATAGACTGGTCTCTCTGCTACCGCACAGCAAGCGGTACCGGAGCACCAAGTCTGGGACCAAAAGGCTCCTGAACAGCTTCTACCCCAAAGTCATAAGACTCCTGAACAGTTAATAAAGTGAATACCCAGACTTCTGGTCAAGAGGGATTAGGTCCAACGTTACACACACACCAACTGGTGTGTTTCTGTGTGGGCCCATGCACTACTACCTGAAGAAATAAAACTTGCTGAAGTGGAATAGCATGAATTCCATGGTGTAACAGTGTTCCTTCCATCACTCTCCACAGGCAGCATGAGCTAAGCCTGCCCCATAATTACCAGCAAGCTTACTGCTCCCTCCACCATGTCTTTGTGAGTGCCTAACCCTGGTCCTTGAAACACGGGGAGGGGGGGGTCCGGTATTCATTATTTAGAGCCCTGAGCTCTATGGCGCTTTAAGTGTTCTGACTGTTCTCTGGTGGGTTCGACTATCATTGTGAAAATCTGTGTTGACTCCTTCATATCAACCCAAGTCAAATGTGGAAACCCAAGTCAAATGTGGAAGTCCAAGATCCCCTTAGTTAGTGTCTTGCTTGGACATGCTGCATAGACTGTGTGTGATTCTGACAGCTGTGTCTCCAGAGATCTGTACGGTAGAGCTGGACCAGAGCCAGGTAGCAGGCTGTTAAATCCCATGTTGTGTCATCAGTTTGGTTGCCGAGCTACCCTGGCAACAGCAGGCGAGACTGTAGACACCCGACCTCAGACAGACAGCTCTATATTAAGAGACTGTAGACCCCCGACCTCAGACAGACAGCTCTATATTAAGAGACTGTAGAGACCCGACCTCAGACAGACAGGTAGATAGTTTATTGATCCCCGAGGGGAAATTTCTTTGTCAAGCAGCTACAAAAAAACACAGGGCAGGTGCAAAATGCAGGTAATAATAGTTTACTTAATATACAGTCTGGTTAAATGAACAGGTAAGTGACTATTTTGCATGGTTAAATTAACTGTACAGGTAAATGTACAGGTAAGTGAATATTTGCATGGTAAAGACAGCTGTATAATAAGAGCAGGGACACATGAAAGGTGACAGAGCCCAGTGTTCAGGAGGATTAGATTAGGACACACACCAACAGAAACCACCAACTTGACCCGATTGAAGGGAATAAGGCTCTGTCACCAGCAGGCGTATCAAGAGTCTAGTAGTCACTAGTCACAATAAAACAAGTGCACATTGACCAGACTACTAGTGGATATAGGCTGCCTTAATGGCAGAACATACCAAAGATTGAGTGACAACGAGTTGGCATGCTATAGGGTCGTTGCATTTGATTTCAAATCAGTTTTTTACCGCACCCCTTTTGATTTTAACAACTTTCTATACATATTTTGCCTATGGTAGAAGTGGTCAGAAAGTGACTTCTTGGACCTGAATGAGGGTATGAATACTTTCTGAAGGCACTGTATACAATACATCCAGTTCATTATGTGCATCTGTAAACATGTCAACAGACCAGCGAATGGTACCCTGTCCGTGTGCACTTACTGCAGTGCCATACTCTGGCCCTTAGTCCTATTCCAAAGGTCATTAACTGACAACACAGGGCTGCAGGAAGTCAATTGCATCTGCTTGCTTTGTTGCAAGTTGCAACAGTACATTGGCTAAGTTTGCCTTGGGTCTCTACTCTACATTGGTAGAGATAGCAGAGCTCCCCAAGGCATGATGATGTCCCACAGCACATAGATAGAACCCCAGGTAAGCTGTAGAGGACACAGTGTCACATTCTGAAAGAACCTCAGTCATTGACTAGGGAGAACAAATCCTAGGGTAACGGATTAGCCTAAATCCTGTGGGGTGAAATGTGATAAACAGCCTACACCACGTTTTCCGTGAACGGAGCATCTGGTCCGTCCTATACCACCAGCTCTAAGAACACTCCTGGAACTGACCGGTTGGATCACACAGTCAAACCTGTTACAGTATAGTCTATGGACTCACATATCCATATGTTCAGTCCTTCCAATTAGATGATGATGATACAGTACAGTACAATGTAGATCAATCACATGACTCCTCCTCTATTCCAGATGGACACAATTGTAAAGTAGTATATTGAAAGAGAGAATAATACTTCAGTCACCCCAACTGCCTGAAAACAGACCTAAAGGGGCCTAAAGGTGTCAGCATGCTTCAGCTCGGCTGGCGTGTTGCCAAACTCACTGCTGAGCAGGAGGAACAAAGCCCTGAACACATCAGTTTCACTCCCATATCAAAGACACCCAAAATCTGTCATCATGACATCAGCAGGAAAGAATTCCACAATCCTTACTTTACTGACTGCTAAGTGCTAAGCTTTCCCTTGTTCAATTATGAATCCATCTACTTTGAAAGACACTGAATGGGGATCCTTTCATGCAGAAACGGGTACAATACAGTAGATAATCCATGGTGAAGATTAAATATCTCTTATCCCATTGAAAAAGGGCAAAAATCTTTCCTGTCCAACCTGGGCTTCAAATGAATGCTGGTGTCTTATACACCCTGGTCAATTAAAATACTAGTAGACTAGATTGTAATGTAAACGTCATTTAGGATGGCAAGAAGAGTGAAATTGATAGTCAGTTAAAATACTAGTGTCTGATACGCCCTGGTCAGTTAAAATACTAGTGTCTGATACGCCCTGGTCAGTTAAAATACTAGTGTCTGATACGCCCTGGTCAGTTAAAATACTAGTGTCTGATACGCCCTGGTCAGTTAAAATACTAGTGTACTCTATGTTATGACTCTCACCAAATATCTGAGTGGCGCAGCGGTCTAAGGCACTGCACAGCAGTGCTAGAGGCGTCACTACATCACAACCTGCCATGATCGGGAGTCCCATAGGGCGGCACACAATTGGCCCAGCATCGTCTGGGTTAGGGGAGGGTTTGGCTGGGGTAGGCCTTCATTGTAAGTAACTGACTTGCCTAGTTAAATAAATAAAAATATATACAAAAATTATTCTCACACTATTCAAACCCCACAATCACATAAACAGTTTATGAAGCACTCAGACTAAAGATCATGTATTTCAAACAAATAATCTGAATGTCGTGTCAGTACAAAACTCCACACATTTTTGAATTTCTGTGCATCCTTGACAATCAGTTCAGGTCTCTTTTTGAGGGGTCTGATTTCCTTTGGAGTGTTCACACAGCACAAAAAATTAAGCGAACCGCACTGAGTTCATAAAAATTGGCTGAAAGGGACCATGTGTGAAAACACACTTAGGGCCCATCAGTGCCTTGCTAATGGCAGGCCTAGTGATCTAGGGAGGAGAGTACAACAGATGGGGTGGTTGTTAATAGGTTGAATCGGGCTTCGCCAGATGCCAACTAACCCCCCCCCCCCCCCACCATGCCACATCAGTCAGCCTGCGTACATACAGTATTTATTTATTTAACTAGGCAAGTCAGTTAATAACAAATTCTTATTTACAATTACGGACTACACTGGCCAAACTCGGGACGACGCTGGGCCAATTGTGCGCCGCCCTATGGGACTCCCAATCACGGCCGGTTGTGATACAGTCTAGATACGAACCAGGTTGTCTGTAGTGACGCCTCTAGCACTGAGATTCAATGTCTTAGAACACTGTGCCACTTGGGAGCCCTAGATAAGACCCACTTCCCATTCAGGTCGGGGTCCTAGATCTAGCCATGACGCACTCAAGAATAATTATAACCATTATAAATGAACCAAAGTAACACACAACAGTCTAACTCACAAGACATCGCAACCCTCTTTACCCTTTGTTTGTAGTAATCGGAAGGGATATGGGGGTTACTGCTTGTTTTGCTACACCTCAGCCCAGGAGGAGCGTCATATGGAGCCTCGTGAGTGTTTACTCAGTTCTGGCTGCCTGTCCTTACCACAGTACAATTGATGCTATGGAGATGCTAGAATGAAGCTGGCATTAAGACAGGCAAATCAAAATAACAGCCTCTTCCTCTCCCCTTCCCATGACATAACATCTCAAGCTTGTCTTGGTTTCACTGCGAACCTACTCCATGTTACCAGATCAAGTTGGTCTTAATATATAAAACAGTAAGTATTCTAGTCCTCTGGATTTGACAGAAAAATAATGATTCCACCTGGCTGGTTGTCAAGGTGATATTTTTACTTACCATTGCTTGCCTACTAGCTAATTAAAAAAAGTATTTAATTTAATAATGGAACATTTTCTAAATTTAAACAAACCCCCTGAAACTAGACATGGACGTTAAGAAGACATTGTTGTCTTCCAAGTCGGGAATTGAGTTAGTATTACCAAGTTAAGGTTGGTCGAAAATGATCTGTGCTAGTGAACAGTACGTCAAACAGTAACGTTACCTAACCTGTAACAGCTAACGTTACATGTGGAACATCACATTAGCACGTTATAATCTGCTAACTAGTCAAAACCCCAGTATATTAACGTTATACCGACCAATAGACCGCTATGTAACTTACTTAGTTATACTATCTATGGCACAATGTCTGATAGAGAACTTTATAATATACAATAATTAGCCGGCCATGTAGGTACATGTCATGTAGTTAACTTAACTAGTTACGTTAGGTAGTAAAATTCACCAGACTGGCGTTACAATTCCTAACTACTGTAACATTTAGTTACATCCGCGGAAGGGCCTTTGTTAGCTAGCAACAAGCTGCTAACGTTAACTAATGTGGTAACTTACTGACATAACTAACTATGTCAACCATATCGTAAGCCAAGTTAGGCTGCTATAACAACACAGGCTAGTTTAATGAAACATACACACATGAACTAAGACTAGAGGTTATTCATGTACATTGGTTGTCTAGTAGGTAGTTAGTGAGTTAACGTTAGTAAGGCTAGCTAAGTTGACTAACGCGTTAGCTCAATGAAGCCACCCCAACTGTGCAGCTGCCACTCGGCGTCTACCGTTGCTGTGTTCACCACAGCAACACAACGCTTCCCCAACAACTCCCAGCGAGCGAAACCAATCGAGACCTGAAAACTTACCATCGCTTCTCTTTATTTCAACGTACACGCCGACGATGATCTTTCCAAAACTACCCGACATTCTTCATCAGTGAAGACAATATTCCCAAAAAAATGTAGCTAGTCTGTTTGTGTTTGAAATAGCTAAATCTTTGACCGGGAGGGGAGGAAGCAGCAAGATAGGAAGTGATCCAACTGTGCAGCTGCGCATGCGTGACAGTCATTGGTGTTGACCAACTTCAGGTTTTCATCCATTCCAAGTCAGGCCTACTGCACAGGTGAATGGTGGCATACAATGAATCATCAACGATTATGGATATACTGACAAGATACATGTTTCTCCGCCCTAACAATTGTAGACAAAGCGGCAAGACGGGTTGTCTAACTCCCGCCTATCCTTTTTTTTGGATTGGACCATACATCTTAATATTGTTATCCAGTTTTGAATATTTGATGAGGGTCGTTGACGTCAACCTCTTGTATTCAATGGGGAGAGATGCTATCCTACTAGCCTCATGTCATTAATATGGATAGCCATCTCTGATGTAAAGTGTTTTTTCTCAAAGTTGCTGGGATGTCAAGTGTCCTATTTATATCATTACAGTCATAACCAGGGTTTCCCAATCTCGGTCCTGTGCACGTTTTTGGTTTTTGCACTAGCACTATGCAAATAACAAACTCATCATCAAGCTTTGTTTAACTGAATCAGCTTTTTAGTGCTAAGGAAAAAAAAAAGTTCACTCAGGGGCAGGGGCGGAGCTACTGGCAGTTTGATGCTGATTGACATCTAATTTCACCTCTTGTTGAAAGAAGCATTTATTTTGAAGTTCGGCTGAGCATTTTTCAAATCGAGGAAGAGAGAATGTTAAAGTTGTGTACGAAAGACTATGAGTTCATCATAGGTGAGATCATAAGAGGAGTGGAAAACAGGAGGAATGGAAGGAAAAAGAGAGGGAGAGGAGGTCTAAGAGAGAGAGGGAAGAAGAGGGTGAGCTTGAGTCGGTTAAAAATGGCAGAAAAAAGGAGATGGTTTGTTAAAGAAGAATTGTAGAAAGTATAAGAGAGAGCTGAAGACAGGAGGAGAAATGGAAGTGAATGAGGGTGAAGTATTGGAGGTGGTAGGTGTGGTGAAGTTATCGGAGACTGAGGGATGTAACGAGGGTCAGGATAAAGCTGAGTCTGTGACAGTAGGAGTAAAGTTTATGGAAAAAGTGGACTCTTTTTGGACACCCAAAAAGAGTTGGGTGATGTGGAATCGGTGAGGGTTACCAGAAGTGGACTAGTGATAATTGTTTGTGTTTCTGATGGTCAGAGAGAGGAGGCGCTCAGAGTTAAACAAATGGGGGCAAGAAAAGTGAATTGTTTCAAGAAACTCTCTCAAGAAAAGGGCGCTAATGAAAGAAGTGATAACTGGGGTAGCAGTAAATATAAAAGTTGACCAGCTGATGCGAAAGATTCCAGGTGTATGCGATGCTCGTCGTTTGATGCGACGCAGACAGGGTGGCGAGAGTGGGGAAACAGAAGAGTCATTGTCTGTTCTTTTGAGTTTTGAAGTTGAGTCTTTGCCGGACAAAGTGAAGTTAGGATATATAAGTTATCCTATACGAGCTTATGTGCCGAATACATTGCGTTGTTACAGGTGTCAAGCTTAAGGCCATGTGGCAGCAGTGTGTAGGAGGGAGGCTCCTAGGTGTGAGAAGTGTGCAGAAGGACATGAGACAAAGGAATGTGAAGCATTGGGGAAAGTAGTGGAATGTGTTAATTGTAGAGATGCCCATGGGGCTGGGGGTCAGAAATGTCTGGTGCGAGAGAGGCAGGTTGAGGTTTCCAGGGTTAGAGTAGTGCAGAAGTTGTCATATGCAGAGGCAGTGAAGAAAGTAGAGGAAGATGGGTCAAGAGGGAGGAGTGGTGAGAGTAGTAGATATATACCAGAACAGAGGGATAGGCCAAAAAGAGATATAAGTTTCAGTAAGATTGGATTTTTAGCATTTATAGCAATGGTTATCAACTGTACTGCAGGGATGGAACGTAAGTCGAAGAACATTGAGGTTGTGGTGGAGCTGCAGAGAGGTATTCGGGTGTGTGAGATTTGACATCAGAAGAGTTACAGGGTGTGTTAAGTGGTGATGTCCCATCCTTTCAGGATGATGGCATGAGGTAGGAATAAATATATTTAATTAGTGGAGTAGGGTGGTGTTACGTTTATTTAATTTAATTTAGAAATTAGTGAGTGTAGTGTTAGATGGTAGGGTATTTCTTTATTACATGTTTTATTTTTCAAGCAAAGTATAAGGGAGTTGTACTCCAGTCTAGTAGGTGGCGGTAATGCACCATTGAAGTTGGATGCCAACCACCGTAAAACAACAAGGAAGAAGAAGAAGAAGATCATCATCATCATCATCATAGGAGAGCTGTAGCTCCGCCCACCGGTGATGTGGAGCAGAGCATGTCGGGTGATCTCTAACTGAGGAGAAGAAAGTAACTAGAGAAAGTACACAAGCCGTGATAACTTACCGGCCATCTCCTTTGATTACCTTTAATTAGAATTCTTTGTTTTAGCCAAGGCCAGTGTGCATCCTTCAGAAATGTGAGTTCATATTTCTTACAATTCATGTGATGTGGACGCACTACTTTGTTATGATAATTAGCGTGTTTCCCGCGTGCTATCAGCTGTAAGCTTGCCAACTCTGTTTGTCATCTCATTTTAGACATTTAGCATATCAGTGTCGTCTTATATGCCCTTTGGTTATATGGATGTATACTGTATAGATTATGTGGGTATTTTGTTAGCAATGATTATGTGGATGCATTATACATTCAAGTTAATGCAGTTGTGTGAGGATGGTGGTGTTGCTCAGTAGTGTTGTGTAGTTGCACTCCTCTGATCATTAATTAGTGAAGTCACAGCCATGTTGTTAGGTTGTATTGCCCTGTACAGCAGATAACCTGTTGTAGCCATATTATGTATAGCTTCTTTGGCAGGGTAACAATAACTTATACTCTTCTCTGGATCTTGAAATGTCTGAAATACACATTAAGGAATATCATATTTCTATGTAAATGTGTAATTAATGGATCCACAAGATTATAAACCTGACTCAGTTACACCAGTTCTGTCAGGAGGAATGGGCCAAAATTCACCCAACCTATAGTGGGAAGCTTGTGGAAGGCTACCCAAAACGTTTGACCCAAGTTAAACAATTTAAAGGCAATGCCACTGAATACTAATTGAGTGTATATAAACATCTGACCCACTGGGAATGTGATGAAAGAAATAAAAGCTGAAATAAATCATTCTCTCTACTATTATTCTGACATTTCACATTCTTAAAATAAAGTGGTGATCCTAACTGACCTAAAACAGGGAATATTTACTAGGATTAAATGTCAGGAATTTTGAAATGTATTTGGCTAAGGTGTATGTAAACTTCCGACTTCAACTGTATACTTGGATTCAGCATAAAAGGGCTATTGACAGCAACTCATCAATATTAGATGTCATAAATGAGGACCGGAAAAATAAAGTGGAGGGAAACTGTACATATATTAAAACAATTGCAGATGTGCTCCTATTAACTGCCACTCAAAATATAGCGCAGAGAAGTCATCGAGAGTCTGATCATTTTTTGGCAATCTTAGAAGAAATAGCAAAGCATGACCCTCTCATAAAGAAAATGATGAATGCATGTGGCAATGCTAAGTACACAAGCCACCAAATCCAGAACGAAGTTCTTGAGGGCTGAGATGGTACAAAGTGAAATAATAAGAGTAGTAAAATAAAGTGAGGTTTTTTACTATTACAACGGGGCCATCCACTAGATGCAGCAGGTCTCACACAAATTATAGTTGATTGCCTTGAAAAACATGGTCTGGACTACAGAAATAATCTTGTGGGGCAAGGCTATGACGGTGCATCCGTCATGAGCGGAAAGCATTCTGGTGTGTCTGCACGGATTAAAAACAGTGCAATATTTGCATCTTATTTGCACTGTAATATGCACTGTAATTCACATTTTGAATTTGGTTCTTGTTTAAATGTGGTTCTTGCTGTATCCACAGCAGCAGCCCAGGGAACTACAGAGACTTACGGATGTAAGGTGGGCATGCAGATACATGGCATACTGTAATCTGAGCGACAGGCTTCCAGCAGTTCTGAGAGTGCTACAGGATATCACACTTGAAAATACAGTAGTGGTGATTTACATTTCATAGGGCTTTTGGTTACCTTTTGTAAAGCTCTCTTGACCTAGCAAAGGATGTGGATCTAGTAGGTGCCCTTAGACACATTACAGGACTAAAGAAGTGAGGGTTACTTTGGAGAACTATGGAAAGAGGTTGAAGAGATTGCAGAGCACTGCAAAATAAGTGTGTAAAAGACAGCCTTAAACAAGCTTAAGATTTCAAGACTCATTGATGATGAGCACTGTAGGACAGAAAAATGGTGACCAAAGTTATGGTGAGAGCTTCCAAAGAGCTATCTTTAATCAGGTGCTTGACAGTCTCACAGCTGAGCAGCAGAGGTGTTTTTCAAAGAAGAATTGTGAGATAACGCAAGGGGTCCAGCCTCTCAACCCAAAGAGTACAACATTCTTGATTGAGGAGCCTCTGTTTGCCTTTGTTCAGACCTTTGAGTCAGATTTAGGTTAATCAAACCAAGCAGCTTCTTGATAGGAGAGAGAAAAGTGGAAGGGACAGACCGTCTACTCACCTTGACTTTGTTGTGTTTCTAGAACCTTATAAAGACGACTTCCGTGAGCTATTTCAACTTAGTAAGATTTCTGTTGTTTCACCAGTCAACGGTGCTTCTTGCGAGAGAAGCTTCTCAGTTTTAAAAATGGATTAAAACCCACCTTAGGACAACAATGGTTGATGACAGATTAAGTCACCTAGTAATTCTCAGTGTTGAGTCAAGGAGGGCACGCTCCCTCAACGTGGATGAGTTTGTGAAACATTTTGCCAGTTCTCACCAGAACTGCAGAATTATGCTGTTTTCAATCTACCTAGGATAATTTGGCACTTAGGCTGTCCTTCTGGTCATGATTAAAACCTGCACTGTGTACTAGTTAGTACACTGACATTCTAAAATGATAAATCCAAAGGGTATCATGTCACACAGATTTAATTTTGGTCTTGATTAGGCCAATTCCAAAACTTTTCTTTGCTATTAGTTAACATAATATATATGAGCATAAATATGATACTGTAAGTTTGTAATATTGATGGGCACCAAAATGATTTGTATTTTAAGTCCATTTCTGCTTGATACCTGGTATGTCAAATTACAGTTTTTTTTTGTAAATGTACTTTTTTGTAAATAAACTATGCGATATATGTAACACACATGCTATTTTATCTTTTATCTCCTTTGTGCTTGAGCTTTATTTTCAGAAAATATTTTGATGTTCAACACTTAAAAAAAGAAGTCTCTCCAGTATGTGAGTACAGTGTGTGTGTGTGTGTGTGTGTGAGAGAGAAAGAAATTGAGCTGCAATTCTGAGGTAGAGACACTGACTATTCATAGTATGTTAACTAAAAACCCTTTTGGACCACACTATCTGCCACATTGAAGAACTCCGGGTTAAGTGAATTATTACTTCTACCTCTAATCAGCAATCATAAGATTAATTCATGCTCCTTAGATGCCAGGTTAGACAGTGTGGTGAAGAAGGAGCAAACCCTCAAACTTTTACAGATTCACAACTGAGAGCATTCTGTCGGGCTGTATCACCTCCTGGTACGGCAACTGCACCGCCCGCAACCGCAAGGCTCTCCAGAGGGTGGTGCGGTCTGCCCAACGCATTACCGGGGGCAAACATCCCGCCCTCCTGGACACCTACAGCACCCGATGCCACAGGAAGGCCAAAAAGATCATCAAGCATATCAACCACCCGAGCCACTGCCTGTTCACCCCGCTATCATCCAGAAGGCGAGGTCAGTACAGGAGGTCAGTACAGGTGCATCAAAGTTGGGACTGAGAGACTGAAAACCAGCTTCTATCTCAAGGCCATCACTGTTAAGCAGCCATCACTAGCACATTAGAGGCTGCTGCCTATAGACTTAGATTAGAAATCACTGGTTCAAAATGGGATGCTATTCAAAGGTCAGAGAGTCGTTATCACCGGTCCATGCGCCCTGAAATGCTGGCTCCTTTGCATTCAAGTCACATTGGGGTTGAGGCCTGTTACAGACAAGCAGGTGACACACTATGTTGGCCAGAAATGCAGAGTGAAACAAAAGACTGTCAGCAAATGCACAATCTGCAATGACTAAGCCATTGAGCATCAGAGAGAGAGACGATGATGTCCCACGAGCTACCAAAGCGCTCCTGGCAGATAGTAATCCTAGATCTCTTTCAGCACAGTGGCAAACCTTCTCCTGTTAGTCGATCATTATTCAGACTTCTGGGAGATTCACCTCCTCCCCAACCTCTCAGCGAGGCTCAGTTTGCCCACAATGGCCAGCCAAATAGGGTCATCTCAGATAATGGACCCCAATTAGGGTCTTTACGGTGTCTGCATTGGTCGTTCTGCAATCCGGTCAGAACATTCATACTTCTTGCACTTCGTACCACCCCCACCTACCGTCAATCAATCATGTCTATGCTGAGCTAAACGGAGCGCTCCGCATAGTTACAGAATTTGGGAGGCGCACAGCGATGCGGTATGGAGCTTGATTTGGCCTCTGCATGCCTCTGGAGGCTCAGCAATTGCGTCACACCCTCTGAGATGACCCTATCCCTGCAGGAGGCCTTTTGCCTTTTGGTAGGCTGCAATTGTAAATAAGAATTTGTTCTTAACTGACTTGCCTAGTTAAATAAAGGTTAAATAAACAATTATTTTTAAGTATAAAGCCTCCGGCCCGCATTGCTAGATCAAACATAAATCGGCTTATAGCCAATGTCCACAAGATGCATATGCGTTTTGTTTTGCCGGATGTCTAGCCCGCATATTACGTACTTGACGCACAAGCTAGCTAGTTAGATTCTGTGGTGCTACAAACGTTTGTACCACCACATGGTAAAGCAACACAGAAGTTTAAAATATTGAATGCATGCGGTACACAGAATGCACCGTAGCCTAGTGCGACACCCCCAGCGTAGTGTTGCGGACTGCTCCATTGACAATGATTGACTTTCGCCGGAACGCAAAGGGTTTGATGCATCTAGTGGACATGAGGCATTACTCACATCAATTAATATCCAAGCACAGCTCTCGAATCTAAAAGCAAAAAAGCAGTAAGACATACAGCAGCATCCCAGCATAGCCTTGAAGCACCCATTTCCAAGTTTCCTTGTCAGGCCTGTTACACAAAATAGACACATATTATGGAGTGATCACAACTTGATATCTACAGCATAAGCGATGCTAGCGGACCATCTGAGCAGTTGCAGTTCTATTACGATATAATATGTAGTACAGTATGAATAGAAGAGTTTCCATATGTAATGGATGTTTCGGTACCTCCTGCTTTTAAAAATAAGCCCATAAAGTGAGGAATTATTTTATAGAGGTCAGTGAGTGTTGAAATTGGTCAAAGAAAAATGGAATTGCTAATTTTCTACTCGGCTTATTTGATCGAATAGAAGTTTCGTATTAGTTAGGTTGTTACGAATGCACTGGTGTGTGTGTGTGTGTGTGTGTGTGTATATATATATATATATATATATATATATATATATATATATATATATATATATATATATATATATATATATATATATATATGTGGACGCACAGTGGCATTTCAGCAACGTTGAAAAACCGACTTTATATTGTAGTAGCACCTGTTGTCATAGAGATACAGGACTCATCATGGATATAACCTGTTTTAGCATGGACATTGCCATTGAGGGCTTCCACCATTTTTAAAGTAGTCAACTGGGTTGGGATTCCTATGAGTTGGGAGCAATCAGCCAATGAAGAAGAAGAAAATAGCCTCCATGGCGCTGCCGATGCTGTCACAGACGCTATAATGGAACCGATACAGATGAGTCCTCTATGTCTCTGGTCTGTTGTTTACACGCGTATCTGCCCTCTCATTGGCTAGAATGGTCCCACCTGATCTAGCCTCCTCCCGCCTGCCTTCCATCTTTGAGGACGTGTATTTTCACTGTTAGAGCGGTCACATGTATATCCTGTCAATATAGTAGACAATCTTTGGCGCTCCTCCCCCTTACTGCAGCGCTAGATAGAACGTTGTGGAATAATGCAGATCTAAGGAAAAGAATTAACGTGTCACAGCGAACATACTTTATTCGGAAGGCCCGATTGTGAGATATGACATATACACAGTGTACAAAACATTAGGATATTGAGTTGCACCCCCTTTTGCCCTCAGAACAGCCTCTATTCATTTGGGGATGGACTGTAAAAGGTGTCGAAAGCATTCCACAGGGATGTTGACTAATGCTTCCCACAGTTGTGGCAAGCTGGCTAGATGCCCTTTGGGTGGTGGACCATTCTTGATACACACGGGATACTGTTGTGTGTGAAAAACCCAACAGCATTGCAGTTCTTGACACTCAAACCAGTGCACCATACACCGTTCAAAGGCACTTAAATATTTTGTCTTGCCCATTCACCCTCTGGATGGCACATATACACAATCCATGTCTCAATTGTCTCAAGGCTTAAAAATATGTATTTTAACCCGTCTCCTCCCTTTCATCTACATTGATTTTAAAGTGGATTTTACAAGTGACATCAATAAGGGATCATAGCTTTCACCTGGATTCACCTGGTCAGTATTTTGTACACTCAGTGTATATTTTGTGAGATTTTAAATTTGGGTTGCAGGTTTACAATTTGACCTTTTCTGAGATCTCTGCCAAGCAAGGAGGAAAGAATCAGCCTGTGGGCTCACTGCACATGCAAAAATACACACACAAGGGAACTCTTTCAAAACTCTTTGTGAGGCTCATTTGTTTGCTCATCAAGTCTCTTTTTCTAGAAGTCGTCAAGATGGAAGTCTTATTTTTGGGGGGTAGGGGTCGCCTGGGGGTCAATTCTGACAAACTTTATACCAAGATGGTGGATAAATGAAAATATTTCATTCAGGCCTTTAACCATTGAAAGAAATGGTCAGTTCCGGTCTACTTAACTGGGTGCCTCCCATAGACACCAATGCAATAGCAGTTGTGTCTGGTCTACTTAGTTAATTTACTTTCACCGAACCATAAAAAAACAGCAAGGGGGGTGTCTCTTCCTCTTCCATCTCTGCTGGTCAAAACCCAGTGAGCACTGTGGATGGAAATGAAAATGCCACTCCCAATTCATGGTCATCAGATGATCGAGGATGTCGACAGGCCCAGCCATTTCTTCCGTTTCCCTTTAACCAGAAACTTTGCACTTTCATGGGCTGCAGATTGAAGAAATGTTTTATTGATTGTAACCTTCCTCTTATTCTTCCTGTATACAACTTACCTGCTCCAAAAGTCCAAACCTTAAAAAATATGTTTGCCCATGTGTTTTATCAAAATCAGTCATGACAAATGTCCATTGATGAAAAATGTTACTAGGCTGTACAGTATAAACCATGGACTCAACTGTCAAACAGTAGAATACAATTGTAGGCAATAATCAAGAACCAAACGGCGTGTTTTCAAAAATTCTCATCTTTATCCTTAAGTGTAAAATACAAATAACATTAAACAAACCTCTCATCCACACAAATAAGCTCTACTTAACTTACAAAAAACATCTAAATAAAGTGCAGTCGGTTCAGAAGGGAAACGCGAGTGTAGTGGCATCAGCTGATCGCATCAGTGGATATTTCACCAATTGGATTCACATTAATTACATGCGGCCTAGTTCTACAGATGCTTCCTCAATGCTGGATGTCATACGCTCTCATGCGCTGGTGTCTCTTGCTGCTGTAACTAGCTGTTACTCACTATGCTTGCTGTTTCTGACATCCCACCACCACATCAGCCTCTATGCGTGGGTTCTGTGTTTCTTCCTTCGGTGGATTTGATATAGCATATCGTGCTCACTGTGTAGTTATAACATTCATATGACGCTTGGCTCTGGCAGTGAGCTACCATGCCGAACCGAGCTCGGGTGGGGGTGGAACACAGTCATTGGATTAAAATGGAATTGTCATACATGTTGTTATTTCTGTATTTGTGTGTGATTTGTTTCTTGTTGGTTGGGTTTGTATTTTTTCTCATTGCCACATGGGACAAATCACTTTTGGGTTGTGCCTTCAAGGGAGTAGGACCATTGGATGCCAGTTCCTAGTACTATAAAAATGTTAAGAAGCACTGCTTTAAGAAGGTGTTGTGAATGGCTTGATGAGGCCGAGGTCCATGGCCTTGATCAGGCAGGTGCGTGCCACATCGATCACAATCTGCCTCTTGGGGTTGTCCATTGCTTTGCCAATCACAGTCAGGATCTCCAGGATCTCGCTCTCGATCAGCTTCTTGGCTAACTCGTTGTCGTCCGAGTTCAGTATGTTGTACACGATCACCAGGCCTCTCTGCTGGATCTGGGGCTCGTCATGAAGAATCAGCCTCTGAAGGATCTCCATCCACTGCAAAGTCTGGAGTGAACCGAGAAAATGTTGGTCATTCAAAGTGATGAAGTGGATGAGGGCTCACCATACATATTGAATAAGTAATGTTTAACTATAATCAGTGTTGTGATAATACATATTTATTACGTAACACATAACTAATCATTGTTGTCATGATACACATTGATTAAGTCATAACTATAAGCAATGTTGTGATGATAGTGTTGGGACAATTCGGCAGTTCAATTCAGTTAGTATCTTTGCACAGGAACTGCCTTTGGATCACCCCAAGGTGAGTGCACTAGTGTGAATGCAACCAGACAGACATACCACCAGGGTCATCTTGGTGCACAGTTTCTTCTGGGCGGCGGTGAGCATGGCCAGGGCTCCGGCTGCAGCTCTCTGGAGCTTTTCATTGTCCTCAGCACACATCAGCACCAGCAGCTTCAGCCTGTCATTCCCATCCTCCAGGTATCGATCTTGCACCTGAACACACAATGGTGACGTTAGTTCCACAGGTGGACACTTTGTTACCTACACGCACACACACACCCTGTATGCCATGCCATTGTTCCCTAAGATTGAGGGGTGTCCTCTCACCTCTTTGCACGTTACCAGGTTGCACATGCACTCTGTGGCTGCCTGTCTGATATGGTCATGGTCTTCAAACATGTACTGCTCAATCTCAGGGAGAGCCTTCTCTTTCAGGATCTTCACTCTTTAGCCATGGAAGATGGGAGGAAACTGTTAAGAAAATCACACAACCATCTCATCTCCTCCAATAAACAACTCTGGAAAGTCCCCAGAACATATGAGCATGCAGGTATTTTCTGTTTAGTGTCATATTTATTTGGACAAACTTATTGAACACTTATTAGACACACACCTCTTACCTTTATAGTGATTGTTGAATAATCTGTAATAGCCTCAGGTGTTTATTTGGGTTATACATACCTTGGTGTGGTTGCAAAACTAACAGGCCTCACCTCAGTTTGTCGTTGAGACCAGCCAAGTTGGTGAGACTCAGAAGTGCCTCGTAGTTCTGCACCCCGTCTCTCTCAGGGTGCAACAGGCTGACCAGAGGACGCACCACCTCATAGATCTATCAGAGAGAGAGATGACAAGGCAGGGTGAGGGAGGTAGGTTAAGAGAGAGGGATATGGGAAGAAAGGATATGAAGGACAGAAAGAGAAAGAAGAATAAGGTTGAGTTTTTAAAAAATGTTTTAGTGAATGAAAGACAACTACATTTTTATGATTCAATTCCCTTTCCCATACCACACCCCCCCCCCCCACGTAACAGGAAGTGGTCAGACAGGTTCTTACCCTCTCTCCTGGGAAAGCAATCTCTGGGTTGGAGACAGCAGCGATCTTGGCCAGGGCGTGGGCGGCCCTTACTTTCCCTATAGCTGTTCCTTCCAGAGCCAATGGGATCAGAGCCTGGGGATCACACAGCAAGAGATCAGAGGTCCAGACACACCCAAACACACGCTTCAACCCTTAACACAACATTATGACACACTGTCGGCAGGTAGCCTAGTGGTTAGGGTGTTGGGCCAGTAACCGAAAGGTTGCTGGATCGAATCCCCGAGCTGACAAGGTAAAAATCTGTCGTTCTGCCTCTGAACAAGGCAGTTAACCCACTGTTCACCGGTAGACCGTCATTGTAAATAAGAATTTGTTCTTAACTGACTTGCCTAGTGAAATAAAGGTAAAATAAAAATACAAAAAACTAACCTCATAGTTGATTTGAAAAAGAGAATGTTTTCTTAATACAGTCAGAAACCTACTGGTTAGATAAGGGTAATAAATCAAATGTAAGGGTTGTTATAGGTTGAAACGATGATACTAGAATGGAGGATCTGATGAGTCTGTCTCACTCACCTTGCCCCCTCCATGGGCGCAAATCGTGCCACGGTCTTTGGCATCATCTGCCAAGGCAAGGAACACCCTGCGGATAAAAGCAAACACCATTGATTTCAATCTGATTTGTTCTGCAGTATTGCATGTACTGACTGTAGGTTGGCTCTGGATAAGAATGTATTTTGACAGCTTAAGCGTAGTACAGTCCCAGGTTGCTCACCTTGCCAGCATCTCTTTGGTCTGGTCAGTCAGGAGAAGGTTGTCTGCTTTCACCATGACAGTGAGAGCTGAGATGACCCCTCCCTTTAGCATCCTCTTCACTCGCTTCTGGATGAAGTCCTTCTTGTCCTAAGGGCAGAGAAGTGTTTGTGTATTGTCAGCACCTCCCTCAGTCAATATATCTAGGACCTCACAATAAAAACATGTATATAGCCTTTATACTAGTTTAGTTTACAGTGCTTAATGACAGTGACCTTTCCTGACAAAAATAAAGATCTTATCAGGATCCCCATTAGCTGTTGCAAAAGCCAAAGCTACTCTTCCTGGGGTCCACACAGGACATGAAACATGGCATAATACAGAACATTAATAGACAACAGCTCAAAGACAGAACTACATACATTTAATAACGGCACACATAGCCTACACATTAATAAATACACACAAAATATCTAGGTCAAATGGGGGAGAGGCGTTGTGGCATTAACCAAGTTTGCTGTTCACTTGAGCAATTTGAGATGGAAGTGAGCTTCATGCAATTTTGTTCTGGGTTTTGGGACTATGAAAAGACCCCTGGTGGCGTGTCTGGTGTGTGTGTGTCAGAGCTGTGTGTAAGTTGACTATGCAAACGTCTTGTACAGTTCTGCCTGCTGAACAGAAAGGGGGAGGCCTGCGTCTTTCTCTTCCAGTATCTTACCTTGGGGTGTTGCTCAGGGACGTGCTGCTTGGAGAATTTGGCCAGCTGAACCAGCTCAGGCATGATCTCTTTCTTCTCATAGCTGTTGGTGCAGTTGACCAGGGTACAGGCCACAGCATACAGGATGGTCTTATCTTTAGACTGTATCACAGGCAAACAGGGAACAGCAAAGTTTATTACTCTCCTCCAGGTCACATATGCACCCTTTAATGCCACTATGCTCATGTTATGTGCTAGGAGTTGGTTCTGTGCTCTGTCTTTAATAGTACAGTACCTACCTTGGCCAGTTCAAACATAGCTTTCATGGCAGGCTCGTCCTCAACAAAGTCATCCTTTACATCAGCGTCTTGGGTCAGGTAGGCCAGACCTTCTATAGCCCACTTCCTGGTCTTCGTGTCCATTGCAGAGTTACACAACCACCTGACACACAGGAAGAGGGTTAACAGGGAACCGGGCTAACAGGAAATGGTCCTTCATCTTGAGATTATGTGACCATGGGAAGCCATTTCTAAATCCCACTGAGGGAATATAATATTGTTCTCTATGCAGCTTAAACACGTCAATATATCAATACAAATAGCCCATAATTATCCAGATAAAGTTGTAATTGTCTGGACTTGGTGTGTAATTAGTAAAGTATAAGGGGTACAGATATGTTCACATTCTATTACTCCCAATAGTTGTAGTCCATTTTTTTTGTCTGTGATCGACTGTCTATGAATACTTTAGTGATATTAAGACCACAAAGTTACATAATGGCAGATAAGTTTTCAATGCTACTAGCCACAAAAAACACGCACTTCCTGCACTGCTTGGCCAGTTTCTCAGTGGAGCCCTCAGCAAACTGCCTCATACTATAGTCATCTCCACCTGCTGAGCCCAGCTTACACAGACCCTGGGGAAAGGGACACACAGACACACTTGGATAAATCTGAAGAGTACAGTCCCTGTAATGTTCTCAAACATGAACTATCAATGAACCCCTCAAAAGAGCACATTTCTATTCTATCCAGTCTTTCCATAGTATGGAAATCTAAAGCTCACTCACCACCAGCGCACGGATCTTGATCTTCTCGTTCTTGGTCTTCTTGTAGATGTCTTTGAGCAGCGACACGCCGTTGGTGATGATGAAGGAGGCGCGGCTCATCTTCGTCGAGGAGTGGATCAACGCTTCCACGGCGACCATCTGGTCCACCTCACGCTCAGAGCCGCACAGCGCCACCATCATCTCCATGATGCCCTGGCGACCTACCAGCTGGTTGCCCACTTCAAAGGGCCCCTGCAGCAGGCCTGACAGAGCGCTGATGGCGTGGATGTTCCTGTCCATGTCGTTGGGGTCAAACTTGCCTCTGTGGACAGAGTCAGGGTCAGGGGGAGTAGGGTTAAGGATAGATGAGGGAGGTGGGAAGAGGTCAGGAATATATTTTACAGTCAGCTGATTTCATCACCATTTCCAACTCTATAGTGCTGCTAGATATTTGTAACATTACTCATGATGTATGCGTGCATCACAGATATCTATCAATCTCTGTATGTTACTGTTATGTAACTCACTTGATGTACTCGTCACAGACTTCCCTGTAGTGGTCTCTCTCGGGGTCGCAGCGCAGGTCGTCCCAGAGCTTGTCAAGCAACACGCTGGCGATGAGCTGAGTGTTCTCTGTCATCGGCAGCTGGTCTGGGAGGTCAGGTATCTGGCCACACACCTTCAGGATCTTTTTCAGACCTGGCGGGGGGTTCCCAAAGCAAGATGAATGGCAACTTCCCTAAATTAAGTTGATACTCTCAGTACTCCATATTCAACTTATCTTTCACTACAAACCAGAAAATAATGACATACTTTAAGACTTCAACTTTCATAAACAGTGAACAACTTTATCAAAGGCGTACTTCGTGTCACAGATCAGGATCAAAGATAACCCACTCACTCACCATGGTCGATGGTGAAGAGGCTCTTGGAGTGGTCAGGGTCTTTCTTGTTCTTGCGAGGCACGTTCCTGCTCAGCAGGTTCAGGGCCTGGTCTCTGCCATGTCCTGAAACCTTCTTACTGGCAACCATCTCCAGCAGGGCCATCAGGATGCTCTTCAAGTCTTTGTTTGCATCTGCAGGGGAGCAGAGAAAGTGTCAGACCAGTTTATTAAACACAAACAAGACCTTCAATCTGTTCATATAGCTGATAGATGCTATTCTGAGGCAATTCACGTTTGGTAAAAAGCACTACATACATCTATACAAATGTAGGGCTTTTGACTGAAACAGGTTAGGAATGCAGAAACGTAAGTGGATGTCTCACCCGAAACCAGGGCTTCCTCCTTCCCATAAATCCTCCGGTCTCCTCCGGTAAGGGAGTCGTTGATACACTGGAACAGGTCGGAGGTTGCCAAGGCAATGTCCTCGTTGTCGACAGCCATGATGCTGCACAGCTTGTCTATGCCCACCAGGTGGATAATTGCCATGGTCTGTTCAGAGACAAACAGGTTAACTGAGTGTACACAAGGGGGACTATGGCAAGACATTACAATATAAACGTTGAAAATGATCCATATCTGTCATGAAGGACCAGGAATTGAGAGGATTAGCACCCCTTATCCCTCCTTCTCACAGAATCCCTTATGCACCACCCTGTCCTCCCCTGCCCCTCACCCGAGCTTTGTGTCTAGTGCACATTCCCGCGAAGGTGCGGATAGCGGCCAGGACCATCTCTACTTTTCCGGTCTCAAGCATATCCAGCAGCAGAGGCACTCCGTTGTTCTGGAAGATTCTCTCTGCGCCAGCATCTTCTCTGGCTAGAACCACCAGGTTGTTAGCAGCCTACAAGGGATGTAAATACTATTCATATTAGCATAAAAGTTACACACATTGCATTTGATATCAGACTGTAAAAATATGAAAGACCACAGCATCATGCTTATTACAGTAAGTCGAATCAATGGAATTGATCTCTACTATGGTGTCATACAAACCTTTTCCTTCTTGTCCTTGTCCATCTCCTCATCAAGTAGAATGTCAAACATTTTCTGAACCCGTGAGTCTGTGGAGAAGGATGTCTTCAGCTGTAGACCGAGAGAGAGAGAAAGAGATATCCAGATTAGTACCATAATGTGTTTTTCAGTCAATCAAATATTATAAGTCACATACACTACCGTTCAAAAGTTTGGGGTCACTTAGAAATGTCCTTGTTTTAGAAATAAATGTTTTTTGTCCATGAAAATAACATCAAATTGATCAGAAATACAGTGTAGACATTGTAAATGTTGTAAATGACTATTGTAGCTGGAAGCGACATAGGTGTACAGAGGCCCATTATCAGCAACCATCCCTCCTGTGTTCCAATGGCACATTGTGTTAGCTAATCCAAGTTTATAATTTTAAAAGGCTAATTGATCATTAGAAAAACCCTTTTGCAATTATGTTAGCATAGCTGAAAACTGTTGTGCTGATTTTAAGCAGCAATACAACTGGCCTTCTTTAGACTAGTTGAGTATCTGGAGCATCAGCATTTGTGGGTTAGATTACAGAAACAGACGCCTCACAAGTCCTCAACTGGCAGCTTCATTAAATAGTACCCGCAAAACACCAGTCTCAACGTCAACAGTGAAGAGGCGACGCCTTCAAGGCAGAGTTGCAAAGAAAAAGCTATATCTTCCTCTGTCCAGTGTCTGTGTTCTTTTGCCCATCTTATCTTTTTATCGGCCAGTCTGAGAGATGGCTTTTTCTTTGCATCTTGCCTAGAAGGCCAGCATTTCTAAGTGACCCCAAACGTTTGAACGATAGTGTAGTTATCAGTAAGTAAACCAATGGATCGTGTCTAAAGGGGTTAGTGGGTAAGCAGACCTTGGCTTGGATCTCAGCCCCCAGCCTCCTGAGGGTCTCTAGGAAGGTCTTGTTTTTGGGCTCGATGGTGGAACACCTCTGGACATCTTTGAAGGCCATGTCCAGCTTGCCCAGCTTCTCCAGAGCCTGGCACCGCCGGAACAGGGCTTTGACGTCTGTTGCATCCACGTCAATGGCTGTTGAAGAGCAGAGAATAAGAGTGTCTGGGTTGAAGTGAAAATATCACTGTGGTACTGTATGAGCATAATCCATTATGCCATTTTATGTGACAGTGAGCATGGCAAAAAAAGCTTAGCTGGCTGTGTTTTGACTCTTGTTTATTACTAAACATTTACTAGACTGTACTGTACCTTTGGAGGCATCGGAGGCAGCATTGGTGTAGCTTTCCTGAGATGGAAATAAAGAACGTTAAAAAACATTAGAGGAAATCACACCCAGGGATTAATAATTATAAAACAATTCAGTTTTTGCTTGAGGAAGGCCTGTGGTTGAGGTTAGGTGATTACCTTTTTCAGGAAGCAGGCTGATCTGTTCCTGTAGATGACAGCGAGCACCTTTTTGTCTTTGCACAACTTGATGGCTTTAGTGTAATGCTCAATGGCCTTGTCCACCTCACCGGCTTGGAAATGCTTGTTTCCCTCATCTTTTAACTGGATTGGATCTGCCATCTCTCCCATCTGGTGAGGAGATGAGAAGTTATAGTTCAAAGGTTCCAGGTTACGGTATGACTTGAACATTAAAGCCAATGAATGGTATTCTGGGACTGGTACTCTCAGAGTAAACATCACATGTTTCTGGAACATATTGCTCTTCTAACACTATAAATTGAACATGTATCTCTATACTTAATAATACAGAAACAATACATTTAAAACACATTGCCGCCAATTCTGAATCTGGAACAATGATAATATACCCACCTGTTCCTGGTAGATTATGTAACTTTTACAACCACTTTTACAAACAAACTTACACACATTTAAGTCAAGAAGAATGCCAGCTAAAACATTATTATTTTGACAAGGTTTGCATTCATTTTGAATACTGAACAATACATATAATAACAGTTCAAAATTCTAAATCAGCATGAGTGATACACCTCACTTGTCTTATGAATGTCAAACAAATTACAAAAAATATAATATTGTATGAAAAAAAAAATACTCTTCTTACCGTTCTCACTACAATGTCTCCTGACCGGAGTCCCCTTTAGCAAATGGCCCAGCACATTTTATCTCTAACTTTAAATGGCCTCCTCCCATGCCTTATTTTGGCATTGTTTTTGCACCCCAGTGGGGGCCTTACCACTGATACAACCATTCTAAAGGACAGCCGCTTCACCGCTCCTGATAGACAATCAACATGTCCCCTGTCCTAGAGCCCCTGGCAGGCAAGCATCCTCACTCAAGACCGTGTACACTCAATACATGTCTCCCAATAGCGCTATATGATACCTTTTTAGGATTGTCTGTTTCTTCTCTTCTCCTTTCCTCTTTTATTTTATCTTCCGTCACTTGAGTATCTAGTGTTGAGCTTCACTCCCTGTTTGTTTTTGGGGTATTAGTGCAACACCCCATTTCACAATTTATATTTATACTAATCTCAATGAGGTGGGCCAAAACCAGGGTGGGACCATTTAAAAAAGGGATGGGGGTCTACTCTACACCGAACAGACACTTCCTGAGAGAACTGTACACTGAATTATCCCATTTAGCATTGGATTGGGTTTGTTAAAATGGCTCTTTGCTTTTATGACAACATACCAATGCTGAGTCATTCAAATAACTGCATAGTAGTTTCTCTTTTTGTATGTTATGACATGGGTAACCCCCTTGAAACATGGTCTGGCCATGATATGTTCTACTTAACGAATAGGTTTGATGACAGTTGAGAACTCACCAGAAAATGCTTGTGCAGCTCTAGTGGAGTGGGGGACTGACAGCCACTGACAGCTGTAGGAACACTCAGAACAACCTGGCAGCTTCTAGAAAGAGAAAGCTCTCGAGTGTGTGTGTGTGTGTGTCAGGCATTTTCTACAACTTTCTGGGTCTACTTAAGGGTTACCACATTCATAGACGCTAACTACTTTAGCTTCTATTGAAGATAGTATCTTCTGACTCAGGGAATTTAGTTAAGAAACCAGACACTTGCTATAAACTGTTTTGGTACTGTTTTGGAAACATAAGGAATTCTTGTAGTTTATGCTGAGCCAAATGTACTGGCTGAAAACCCAACATACGGAGAAGAAAGGTTTTTGAGAGCTATTTGATGGTGAACTCCTGACTGATGTATTTATAGATGTTGTAAGAACAAAGAGGGGAAAAAATAGAGGCCATGTACAGTGTATTCCGAAAGTATTCAGACCCCTTGAATTTTTCCACATTTTGTTACGTTACAGCCTCCTAAAAGGGTATTTTTTATTTTTCAAAAATTAGCCAAATGTTTTAAAAACCTATTTTCGCTTTGTCATTTTGGGGTATTGTGTGTAGATTGATGATACATTATTTATTTTTTTAATCAATTTTAGAATAAGGCTGTAACGTAAGGCTGTACGAATGCACCGTTTTATGCTCATCTGTCGTTTGCAGTCAAAGACTCATCCTTTAATCAAAATCAAAGCAATCAACAGACAGCTGTCAACAGAGACAACTGTCAGACAACAGGCAACTGTCTCCCCTCAGTCTGGTTCTTCTCAAGGTTCCGCCCTCTAGGGAGTTTTTCCTTGTCAACTGTGCCTCTCTGCATGTTCTCTGTGGGTTTAATAGTAGTTGGTTCTTTAGCCTTGGATTAGCTCACTCAAACTCTAGGCAGAATTTTGCCTACTCCCTACAGTTCAGCCATTCGCTTCACCCATGACTGGCTCATGCGAACTACAATCCCGACATTGTGTTTTAACATTTAGAAATGTCAATAATCATCCTTGCGATACGGCTTTTGAAACATATGGCCCTTTTCTTTTATCAGCGAGAAAGAATCCTTCAAATAAAAAATATACACTTGTAGCAGTTTTGCATAGATCTGTAGCAGTTTTGCACAGATCCATACAGCTATGGTTATCAACATCATCAACAAACTATCATGGTCCAAACACACCAAGAAAGTTGACAATGCCTTTCCCCCTCAGGAGATTGAGGATCTGGGGACCTATGCCAAATCTTTTCAAAGTTCTACAGCTGCACCATCCAGAGCATCCTGACCGGTTGCATCACCGCCTGGTATGGCAACTGTTCGGCAAGCGGTACCGGAGCGACAAGTCTAGGTCCAAAAGGCTCCTTAACAACTTCTACCCCCAATCCGTAAGACTGCTGAACAATTAATCAAATGGCCACCTGGACTATTTGCATTGACTTTTCTTAAAACTACATTGGTTGTTAAGGGCTTGTAAGTAAGCACTTCATCTGTTGTAATCGGCGCATGTGACAAATACGATTTGATTAGACTTCCCGAATTACCCTTATACACAGGTTATTGTAATTTATTTAATTATCACAAGTGGCCGCCTCGTCTTTAAACAATCGCTGTAACATGGCGATATGCCCGGGTCGGAACACTAACCCTGTGTGTATCAATGTAACCTTTTTTTTGTTTTTTTTTATACTTTCTCGCTGATATGAAAGATAAGGTGCTTATGCTTCCAAAACATTACTGCAAGCGATGGGTGTTAATGTTCAGATTGAGTGTTGCTGCTCTTAACAAAACTCCCACATACAGAAGACGTCTTCGTCCAATGACTTATGTGTAATGGACCTGATAATCATGATCAAGGGATAGTCTCGGGCAAGCCCGTTTATAATGAACTGCCCTGTAGATGGCTTGCTTATCCAACTTTGTTGGCAGACATTCCAAATGCAACAGAAGTTGTCAGCCACTAGATGACGTTATTCGCGATAATGAAATGCACCATACACCAGCAAGTAGCTCAGTGGTGAAAGTCAAACCTGCTGTAGCCTTCCATCACTGCCCTGTAGATGGCTTGCTTATCCAAGTTGTGCATCACAGCAGAGTAGGTTGGTGCACTGAATGCCTGGTTATGCTGAGAGGCGGAGAATGAGAACTGTGTGTAGCCAAGTCTACCTCTCTCTGTCAGTAGCCAGACCTAACATAGGCTACCGTACGCAGGGAGGCGCACTCACTGCCGCTCGCGCATTCGTAATAATTGCCTAAAGGGGACTGGAATACTCCCTGAAATCTCACGGAAAGACTATCAACTTAAATCAATCGGGTCTACTTGCTACCCAAACAAGGAAGAACAGCTGGTAAGATTGACGTTATTCTTGATAATTCTGATATTTACCTGTCCTTTGACGTATCCATTTGAGTTGTGCCATATTGGTCAGGTGACATGACATGAGGATGACGTTTCAGCATTTGCTGGTAAAGGTGTTTTTCGCAGTCGAAGAAAAGCAGCTACCTCACATCAACAGCTGGCAGTAAACCTCGCCAGACTGCAGCTGTATTCAAGGTAGCTTTATAAATCGGGATGCACTAGTGTTTTCTTGTGCAGGCCAATGGCACAAGTTTTCTGGTGTTCTCATCACTGTATTAGTTGGTGGTCACGAAACGGGGTTAGAGTTATATTATGTTGCATTTCCAGGCTTGACTATTTTAGTAATTTAACACACCCTCGCCCTACTCTGAGAAACTCAATTTATTCAGAAAAATGTGAAATTACGTAATATTGCAGGGAAGTGACGCCATGGTGTTAACTTGAGATATTGCTACATGAAGGCTATCAGTTCTTGAAAACGTTGCAGTTGCCATTGGTGATAAGTAGGCTAGACTCTCATATTGATGATAACATAGGGTTTGTGCTGAATAGGCAATTTCTGTTGTTGATATATGGAAAATAAGCCTACCAATTTACTGGCGAGACACATTATGTTATCAATATTGGCTTGGTTGGGGACCTTTCTAAGTGTTACAAGGACTCTGGGAAGCCTGGGACATTTTAACATCTGGCATCCTCAGGGATACACACACACACCTCTATAATACTTTTTAGCAGGTCACCTTAATGATGTAATTTGTTTTATTCACAGTAGGCCATTGAATTATCATGTGTTCATACACGTGTGTGGTTGGTTACACACAGGCCTTTTGATTTCTCGTAAAAAAAAAACAATTACCACAGAATTTGAGCAATGGCAACATCACACAAACTGTATTACTATTACTATCATAGCTGTTATTTAAAGCTATTCTAGATTATATATCTAAACAAACCATACAACTCTATGCACAAGGACTTCTTTGGACAATTTACACCGAACATTTCACAAAAACACATTTACTGGAAGAACTGTGCAGATGCAAAGTTTAGCATCAGAATTAAGGTACAAATCTCCCTCCGTTTTTTATGTGACTACGTTTCCCAAAAAGCTCTGTTAAATATCTTCTCTGAATCAAGATTCAAAAAGATGTCTGCAGAATGAATAGGGTGTCAGCTATAACATGACACCTTGAGTATGAAAACATATCTTTTGGTTATTGAACTACAGTAGGTGAAGTGGATTTACATCCAGTAATGGAATTATGGTAAGAGCTTAATGAAATGGGTGTCCAAGGCCGAGCAGCAGCACACAAGCCTAAGATCACCATGCGCAATATCAAGCGTCAGCTGGAGTGGTGTAAAGCTCGCTGCCATTGGACTCTGGAGAAGTGGAAAGGCATTATCTGGAGTGATGAACCACGCTTCACCATCTGGCAGTCCGACGGACAAATCTGGATTTGCTGGATGCTACCTGCCCCAGGAGAATGCTGCCTGCCCCAATGTATAGTGCCAACTGTAAAGTTTGGTTGAGGAGGAATAATGGTCTGGGGCTGTTCTTCATGGTTCGGGCTAGGTCCCTTAGTTCCAGTGAACGGACATCTTAACGCTACAGCATACAATGACATTCTAGACAATTCTTTGCTTCCAACTTTGTGGCAACAGTTTGGGGAAGGCCCTTTCCTGAAGGGAAATTTGTTGATATTGGTGTGGAAGAACTTGATTGGCCTGCACAGAGCCCAGACCTCAACCCCATCGAACACCTTTGGGATTAATTGGAATGCCGACTGCGAGCCAGGCCTAATCCCCCAACATCACTTCCCAACCTCACTAATGCTCTTGTGGCTGAATGGACTAAAGCAAACCAATTAATTCCTTAATTGCCTCTTCCGTTTTTGTGCCAGAGCTGTGATGAGTTGTTTATACTTTTGAGCATATTACTTTCTCCATACACCTTTGTTAATTACTTGTGTGATATCATTTTACTGTCCTTATTGACAATGCCATTCATAAACATGATAGCTTTCTTATACATTTCTTCCAAGAAAATGTGTCTTCCCTCTATCAGTACGTTAGAGTTTAGCCATAATTACTGTAATATTTGTTCTGCTCTTCTGGAGGATGAAATTGAAATTGTAACCAACTCTGTATGGCTTCATTTAAAAAGGAGGATACTTTAAACCCGGTTCCATTTTCAATCCATCAGAAATGGCTGTTTTTTAATCTGTATAATGACAAAAAGACCCCTTTTGAACATTGGACGTGCCTGTCTTAGTAGCCTGCTGGAAATCCAGTTTGGATTTAGATATCATTTCGGTATAATGGAGGCTTTAAGATATAGGTTTAATGCCTTAATATTTAATAGTTTTAACCCTCAACTCGTGTTCGTTATATAAATATTCCCATTTACCTTTTATCTGGTTTGCCATTTGAAATCAAATTAAATATTTTTTTTCTTCTAATTACTTGAAAAGGATTCTCCGGGAGTCTGTAGAGCCATGAATAAATATGTCAACTGTGATATCACTAGAGAATTAATCGATGTAATTTTACTGTAGATGGATAGGTGTTTCCCTCTCCACAGTTTTAAGATCCTATCTATTTTGCTGAGTTTTACATCGAAGTTAATAGTTGCAAGATCGCAACATTTTTCAGGGATACACCAACTTCACCATCCGCCCATATAATCAGGAGACCACGTGGATTTTAAAGTTTGTATATTTTAGAGACCCAATCTGTAATATAGTACACTTATCATAGTTGGGTTTGAGTCCAGAGAAACTGGAGAAATTATCCAGGTCCTCAATAAGGCCCTTCTAGGTTGAAGATTGTGGACTCGAGAACTTGAATTATCAGCGTACATTGATTATTTTGTCTCATCTATACATTTTTAGCCCCTGAATGTTATCATAAGGTTAATTTTTTATAGCTAACAGTTCAATGGCCAAATTAAATAAGGATGGTGGCAGAGGGCAACACTGTTTTACACCTCTTGACAGTTGGCAGGGGTCTTTACTTCAACATTATTGTGTTTTGATGTATTTCTAATACCTTTTTTAAGACTTTCTCTGGTAGATGTTGTCTAAGACCGCTTTTCCATCTGTCTGGCCAGAAATAAAAGCCTTTGCTTATTCCTAATTTTTAGGATGGAAAATGGTTGAAAAATTTACACTACCGTTCAAAAGGTTGGGGTCACTTAGAAATGTCCTTGTTTTTGAAAGAAAAGCAAAAATGTTTGTCCATTTAAAATACAGTGTAGACATTGTTAATGTTGTAAATGACTATTGGAGCTGGAAATGGCTGATTTTTTAAATGGAATTTCTACATAGGTGTACAGAGGCCCATTATCAGCAACCATCACTCCTGTTTTTCCAATGGCGTGTTGTTAGCTAATCCAAGTTTATCATTTTAAAAGGCTAATTGATCATTAGAAAACCCTTTTGCAATTATGTTAGCACAGGTGAAAATTGTTGTGATGATTATTAGATTAGTTGACTATCTGGGGCATCAGCATTTGTGGGTTCGATTACAGAAACAAAGACCTTCTGAAACGTCAGTCAGTCTATTCTTGTTCTGAGAAATGAAGATCTCGTACAACGCTGTGTACTACTCCCTTCACAGAACAGCGCAAACTGTCTCTAACCAGAATAGAAAGAGGAGTGGGAGACCCCGTGCAGAACTGAGCAACAGGACAAGTACATTAGAGTGTCTAGTTTGAGTTCACAAGTCCTCAACTGGCAGCTTCATTAAATAGTACCCGCAAAACAACGTCAACAGTGAAGAGGCGACTCCGGGATGCTGGCCTTCTAGGCAGAGTTGCAAAGAAAAGGCCATTTCTCAGACTGGCCAATAAAAAGATTAAGATGGGCAAAATAACACAGACACTGGACAGATGAAGATTGGAAAAAAGTGTTCTGCCTAGAAGGCCAGCCTCTTCGCTGTTGACGTTGAGCTAGCACAACGTGCCATTGGAAAACAGGAGTGATGGTTGCTGATAATGGGCCTCTGTACGCCTATGTAGATATTCCATAAAAAATCTGCCGTTTACAGCTACAATAGTCATTTACAACATTAACAATGTCTACACTGTATTTCTGATCAATTTGATGTTATTTTAAAGGACAAAAAATAAGCTTTTCTTTCAAACACAAGGACATTTCGAAGTGACCCCAAACCTTTGAACGGTAGTGTACATATGCCTTAATTTCAAAAAAATATAGACTCATAGCTCTCATTTGACATCCAATTTGACATGCTCCTATGAACTCCTATGAACAAGGGTTATTTTAGTAGGAAATGCCTGAGTGCACATACATTGCATTCGGAAAGTATTCAGACCCCTTTTTTTTTCTCCAGATTTTGTGACATTACAGCCTTATTCTAAAATGTATTAAATACATTTTTGCCTCATCAATCTACACACAATACCCCATAATGACAAAGCGAAAACAGGTTTTTAGAAGTTTTTGCAATTTTATAACATTTTTAAAACAGAAATACCTTATTTACAAAAGTATTCAGACCCTTTGCTATGAGACTTGAAATATGAGCCTGGGTGCATCCTGTTTCGATTGATCATCCTTAAGATGTTTCTACAACTTTATTGGAGTCCACCTGTGGTAAATTTAGTTGATTGGACATGATTTGGAAAGGCACACATCTGTCTATATAAGGTCCCACTGTTAACAGTGCATGTCAGAGCAAAATCCAAGCCATGAGGTCAAAGAAATTGTCCGTAGAGCTCCGAGACAGGATTGTCGATGCACAGGTCTGGGGAAGAGTACCAAAACATTTCTACAACATTGAAGGTCCCCAAGAACGCAGTGGCCTCCATCATTCTTAAATGGAAGAAGTTTGGAACCACCAATACTCTTCCTAGAGCTGGCAGCCCGGCCAATCTGAGAAGGGCTTTGGTCATGGAGGTGACCAAGAACCCAATGGTCACTCTTAACAGAGCTCCAGTTCCTCTATGGAAGTGGGAGAACCTTCCAGAAGGACAACCATCTCTGCAGCACTCCACCAATCAGGGCTTTATGGTAGAGTGGCCAGGCGGGAGCCACTTCTCAGTAAAAGGCACATCCAGTAAAAAGGACAGTCCACTTGGAGTTTGACAAAAGGCATCTAAAGAACTCTCAGACCATAAGAAACAAGATCCTCTGGTCTGATGAAACCAAGATTAAACTCTTTGGCCTGAATGCCAAGCATCCCGTCTGGAGAAAACCTGGCACCATCCCTACGGTGAAGCATGGTGGTGGCAGCATCATGCTGTGGAGATGTTTTTCAGCAGCGGGGACTGGGAGACTAGTCAGGGTTGAGGGAAAGGTGAATGGACCTCAGACTGGGACCTGCATGTGTGCCAAGCTTGTAGCGTCATACCCAAGAAGACTTGAGGCTGTAATCTCTGCCAAAGGTGCTTCAAAAAAGTACTGAGTAAAGGGTCTGAATACTTATGTAAGTTTGATATTTCAGGTTAATTATTTTTTTATGCATTTTGCTAAAAAATCGAAAAACCTGTTTTTGCTTTGTCATTGTGTGTAGATTGATGAGGGGAAACAACAATGTAATCAATTTTAGAATAAGGCTGTAACATAACAGGCCTAGTACAGACTCCGCAGTCTTGACTGTATTCAATTCAGTGTTTCCTGACAGCCACAGCAGGAAAAACTCAGGGCCCTAGTAAGCTATATAGCCGATGACTAGCTTATTACTAAGGCATCGTTTTTTCTGGTAAGGTCACATGGTCAGGAACAACTCTTAGTTATGCTGCATTAGTCAAACATATAGCCTCGCTCCTCGTATTATCCTCGTAGCAGCATGCTACATTTGCTTAGCATTAAGTAGCCTCACTGTCCAGCACATTAACAGGGCTCTTTGCACTAGTGTGCTACATTCCTCCCCAGTGCTGGGAGCTGCTAGCAGGCAGACCATCCCCTACTGAGGGCCACTCTGTAATGCAGAAAAACAGTGAAATACAGTGCATTCTGAAAGTATTCAGACCCCTTGACTTTTTCCACATTTTGTTAAGTTACAGCCTTATTATAAAATGACATCATTTTCTTCCCTCAATCTACACACAATACACCATAATGACAAAGCAAAGAGAGTCGTGGCCAAAGGTTTTGAGAATGACACAAGTATTGGTCCCCACAAAGTTTGCTGCTTCAGTGTTCTTAGATCTTTATGTCAGTAGTTACTATGGTACACTGAAGTATAATTACAAGTATTCCATAAGTGTCAAAGGCTTTCATTGACAATGACATTCAGTTTATGCTGAGTCAATATTTGCAGTGTTGACCCTTCTTTTTCAAGACCTCTGCAATCCGCCCTGGCATGCTGTCAATTAACTTCTGGACCACATCCTGACTGATGGCAGGCCATTCTTGCATAATCAATGCTTGGAGTTTGTCAGAAGTTGTGAGTTTTTGTTTGTCCACCCGCCTCTTGAGGATCGACCACAAGTTCTCAATGGGATTAAGGTCTGGGGAGTTTCCTGGCCATGGACCCAAAATGTCGATGTTTTGTTCCCAGAGCCACTTAGTTATCACTTTTACCTTATGGCAAGGTGCTCCATCATGCTGGAAAAGGCAAACTATTCTTGGATGGTTGGGAGAAGTTGCTCTCGGAGGATGCGTTGGTACCATTCTTTATTCATGGCTGTGTTCTTAGCAACCCCACACATGAATGGTCTCAGGAAGCTTTACTGTTGGCATGACACAGGACTGATGGTAGCGCTTACCTTGTCTTCTCCGGACAAGGTGTTTTCCGGATGGCCCAAACAATCAGAAAGGGGATTCATCAGAGAAAATGACTCTACCCCAGTCCTCAGCAGTCCAATCCCTGTATGTTTTGCAGAATATCAGTCTGTCCCTGATGTTTTTCCTGGAGAGAAGTGGCTTCTTTGCTGCCCTTCTTGACACCAGGCCATCCTCCAAAAGTCTTTGCACTCACACCTGCCTGCTGCCATTCCTGAGCAAGCTCTGCACTGGTGGTGCCCCGATCCCGCAGCTGAATCAACTTTAGGAGACGGTCCTGGCGCTTGCTGGACTTTCTTGGGCGCCCTGACGCCTTCTTCACAACAATTGAACCTCTCTCCTTGAAGTTCTTGATGATCCGATAAATGATTGATTTAGGTGCAATCTTACCAGCAGCAATATCCTTGCCTGTGAAGCCCTTTTTGTGCAAAGCAATGATGACGGCACGTGTTTCCTTGCAGGTAACCATGGTTGACAGAGGAAGAACAATGATTTCAAGCACCACCCTCCTTCTAAAGCTTCCAGTCTATTATTCTGACTCAATCAGCATGACAGAGTGATCTCCAGCCTTGTCCTCGTCAACACTCTCACCTGTGTTAACTGGACAATCACTGACATGATGGCAGCTGGTCCTTTTGTGGCAGGACTGAAATGCAGTGTAAATGTTTTGGGGGGATTAAGTTCATTTTCATGGCAAAGAGGGACTTTGCAATTAATTGCAATTCATCTGATCACTCTTCATGACATTCTGGAGTATATGCAAATTGCCATCATCAACACTGAGGCAGCAAACTTTGTGGAGACCAATAATACCAAAACTTTTGGCCACGACTGTAGATAGATAGGTACTTTATTGATCCCCGACGGGACATTTCTTCGTCAAGCAGCTACGAAAAAGCACAGGGCAGGTGCAAAATGCCAGTACGAAAATACACAAAAGACAGATACACGATACATAGTGGCAGTATGAAAAAGTAAAAAAATACAAGAAGTCTGGAGTGCAAAAAAGCTATAAAAAGACATTGCATAGTATGGGTGGATGGCTGAATATGTCCACTATACATTGTTACAGAGTGTTAAAAATATTGCAAGTTGATATAGATAAATAAGGAGTATTTTCATGGTTAACTATACTATACAGGTCGATGGCAGAGATACTTAAATAGCTAAAAGTGCGTATGATATAAGTGAGGTTAATAATAGTTTACTTAATATACAGTCTGGTTAAATTAATAGGTAAGTGAATATTTGCATGGTTACATTAACTGTACAGGTAAATGACAGGAAGAGATACTTAAATAGCTGAATGTGTGTATGATATAATATAGGGTAATAATAGTAATTCCCTTAAAATACAGTCCTTAGTGCAGGGTTTAATTACAGATAAATGCACGTATTGCACATTCGATATACTAAAAGCAATGGAAAAAAAGATACAACTGACAGGATACTAATAAGCATTCCTGAGTGAATGACTACGTAAGTTCAGTCCAATAATTACTTACAATATTGCACGTGATATGATATAACAACTGTACATGAATATGTGTATACAGACCTGAATGAATATATAAGTCCTGAGTGAATGAGTGATTACAGACCAGAGTTACTCACGGATGGATGCATGATTGTTAAACTAGGTCCTAACACCCCAACAGTTCCAGGTCTATGTTGCCGACGGCACGGCACCCCGGTGAGGCATTAAATAGTCTAATAGCCGCCGGTCAAAACCATGGCATGCAGAGGGTGGGTGATGTTGTCCATGATAGCCAGCAGTTTGGCCAGGATCCGTCTCTCCGCCACCTCCTCTAGAGTGTCAAGGCTAATCCCCAGAACAGAGCTAGCCTTCCTGATCAGCTTATTTACCCGAGAAGCATCACCGGCCTTTATGTTGGCACCCCAGCACACCACTGCAAAAAAAATGGCACTGGCCACCACAGACTGGTAGAAGGTATGCAGTAGTTTACTGCACACCTCCTCAGAAAGTAGAGTCGGCTCTGGCCCTTTTTGTACAGAGCCCCGGTGTTACCAGCCCATTCCAGCCTGTTGTCCATATGGACTCCCAGGAACTTGTATGACCCAACCATTTCCACATCCACCCCTTGTATAGGGACTGCAGTCAGTTGGGCCTTGGTTCTGCTCACACCACAAAGTCATTGATTGTGCTCCTGTACTCTTCCTCCTGCCCACCCCTGATGCACCATACAATTGCGGAGTCATCCGAGAACTTCTGTAGGTGGCATGTTTCAGAGTTATATCTGAAGTCAGAGGTGTAGACCGTTCCCTGGGGGGCCCCTGTGTTGCTCACTGCCCGTTCTGACACACAGCTCTATAGTCGCACAAATTGTGGCCTACCGGTCAGGTAGTCCGTGACCCAGGAGACTAAGGGTGCTTCCACTTTCATCCTCTTCATCTTCTCACTCAGTAGCAGGGGCGGAATGTTGTTGAAGGCACATGAGAAGTAAAAAAACATAACCCTCATAGTGCAACCTGCGTTATCCAGGTGAGAGTAGGCCCTCTGCAGAAGGTAGATGATTGCATCATCCACCCCAATGTTGCGCTGATATGCGAACTACAGGGGGTCCAATGATGTACACACCAGGGGTCTGAGGTGAGTGAGGACTAACCTTTCCAGGGTCTTCATGATGTGGGATGTTAGCGCTACAGGTCTGAAGTCATTCAGGACAGTGGGGTGCGCCTTCTTGGGCACTGGGACCAGGCAGGATGTTTTCCACAGCACAGGGACCCTTTCCAGGCTCAGGCTAAGGCTGAAGGGTCGCTGGATTATTACACACAGTTGGTCAGCACAGACCCTAAGCACCCTTGGGCTGATGCCATCAGGGCCCGCCACTTTCCACTGATGTAGTCTCTCCAGCTCTCTCCTCACTTGGTTGGTGGTGAAAGCCAGCCCAGGTGGGGAGGTGGGGGGAAGGGAGGTGTTGCAGATCAGTCCAGAGGGAGCGGGGGCGGAGGTGGGGAGGGGGTCGCTGATTGTCTCAACAGCCTAGTATATACAGTAGGTCCTGGATGGTAGGAAGTCACCCTCTGTAGCGCCTTACGGTCGGATGCCGAGCAGTTGCCATACCAGGCGGTGATGCAACCGGTCAGGATGCTCTCGATGGTGCAGCTGTAGAACCTTTTGAGGATCTGCGAACCCATTCAAAATATTTTCAGTCTCCTGAGGGGGAAAATGTGTTGTTGTGCCCTCTTCACGACTGTCTTGGTGTGTTTGAACCATGATAGTTTGTTGGTGATGTGGACACCAAGGAACTTGAAACTCTCAATCCGCTCCACTACAACCCCGTCAGTGTTAATCCTATAGTCCACAATAATCTCCTTTGTCTTTCTGACATTGAGGAAGAGGTTGTTGTCCTGGCACCACACTGCCAGATCTCTGACCTCCTCCCTAGTACTTTGTTGGTGCCTTTGGCAGCGATTACAGCCTCAAGTCTTCTTGGGTATAACACTACAAGCTTGGCACACCTGTATTTGGGGAGTTTCTCCCATTCTTCTCAGCAGATCCTCTCAAGCTTTGTCAGAATGGATGGGGAGTGTCACTGCACAGCTATTTTCAGGTCTCTCCAGAGATGTTAGATTGGGTCAAGTCCGGCCTCTGGCTAGGTCACTCAAGGACATTCAGAGACTTGTCCCCGAAGCCACTGCTGCTTTGTCTTGGCTGTGTGCTTAGGGTCGTTGTCCTGTTAGGTGAACCTATGCCTATGCCCCAGCCTGAGCACTCTGGAGCAGGTTTTCATCAAGGATCTCTCTGTACTTTGTTCCATTCATCTTTCCTTCGATCCTGACTAGTCTCCCAGTCCCTGCCGCTGAAAAACCTCCCCACAGCATGTTGCTGCCACCACCACGCATCACTGTAGGGATGGTGCCAGGTTTCCTCCAGACGTGACGCTTGGCATTTAGGCCAAAGAGTTTCATCAGACCAGAGAATCTTGTTTATTATGGTCTGAGAGTCTTTAGGTGCCTTTTAGCAAACTCCAAGTGGGCTGTCATGTGCCTTTTACTGCGGAGTGGCATCAGTCTGGCCACTCTACCATAAATCCCTGATTGGTGGAGTGCTGCAGAGATGGTTGTCCTTCTTGAAGGTTCTCCCTTATGTAAATAAGGTATTTCTGTTTTTAAAAAGTATACATTTGTAAAAAAAAAAATCTAAAAACCTGTTTTGGCTTTGTATTTATGTGGCATTGTGTGTAGATTGAAGTGGAAAATGTTTTATGTTAATACATTTTAGAATAAGGATGTGGAAAAAGTCAAGGGGTCTGAATACTTTCCGAATGCAATGTACCTCTGTTAGAATACTGAGTAAAGGAGATATATGGCTAGTATTATACAGGTCATAGTGAAGACTAATGGAAACTAGGGCTGGGAATTGCCAGGGACCTCCCAATACGATATTACCACGATACCTAGGTGGTGATACGATATGTATTGCTATTCTCACGGTTCCAAATGTCTTGTAATTCAATACTGTGATTTTATTGCAATTCGTTGTTCCAAACATATTGCTCACCATATGTTTGCTCAGAGGGACGAGAGAGCATGAGAAAACCAGTTTTGATCAGTCATGGAAATAAAAGTGCTGAAAACAAATTGCCTATTTGAAAAGAAGTTGGAGATCAAGCTATGAAGGAAAAATACTGTTTTGGTGCAGGTACAGCCAACTAGCGCAATAATAATATTGCGATATTATCAAAATGATACGATATGACATTATCGTCAAAAATAATATCCCGATATGTAAATGTTTCAATCCCCCCCCCCCCCCCCCACACTAATGGAAACGTGTTTCAGAGAAAGCTGTCTCGTGAGCAGACATTGTAATGGACCTGCCCAGCTCTCACATGAACATCTCAGGGGACGTCACGGACATTACCTATTGTGTGTGACCTATCATGTACATTTCTTCAATGTATATTTAGCAAAAACAGAAACAACATTTTAACTTCTAAACCATTGGAATGGGAAAAGATAATACACATACATTCACCTTACTGAATATGTACAGTACATGTTTAACATTTAGGTAATGATCAAAGCTGTCCATATACTCTGTACACAGCACAGTGTGGATGCCTTGCCCTGCACCCTCTTTAGGTGTCTCAATCACGACAGACAGAGGATGTGATCATGCTGGAGGTTACTGGAAGACGTAGAGTCAGCCCACAAGGAAGCAGACAACCCCATAGTCATGTTGGTCTCTTTGTTGTGTGCTGGGTTCCTTCTACCGGTTTCTTCAATTCAACACTGAACTACCTAGAATCTGTGTCTCTGGCTGGGTTTGAAATCAGGTCGACTGTATGCCACTAAACTGTTAGCCCGCTGAGCTAAAGCCTAGTCATTAGTTTAAGGAGCGAACACAAGTCTTCGGGTCTCAGGCAAGATTACTCATAATGCAGGCTTGGTTCACCATACCAACTCCACTACATGAGACTAGGTTCAAATAAACAGTGTCAGGAGATGTTTTCCCTCGAGGTGGATGTCTTGGACAGAGCTTGTTGAACAAGCATGTCCATTAGGTTAGCGTTTTGCGTAGCCCAGCCAAAACATACAAACAACAGCTGTGTTCTGTCTGGCGCTGTCCCTGTCCTCATTCTGATATAAGGCTTGCCAGAGCAGAGCCATGCCTGCTTGAGACATTGTCACATTTTCCAGCTGGATAGGGACTGGAGATGCTTGTACCTGTTCACCCAGACTCATAATTATTCTCTGTCTAACCTTGTTCCCAGGCTCAATTGCTACCACATATATTTGATCTATGTGCTATATGCTTTCTAATGTTAATTATTCCCGAGGTAAAACCATTTAAAGTCCTGACCATACAGGGTTGTAACTGCCATGAAAGATACACAGACAGTTCTTAGTTTAAACATCGATGAGTGACTGTGGTCTGAATTCTGTCTGTATGCAGCAAACCAGCCTTTACGCTATTGGTGACTCAGAACTACTGATGTCACGTATTTCCTCTGCTGTACACAGGAAGAATAGGAGGTTGGTTACAATCAATATAAATGTTCTTCAATCCGAAGCTTTAGGGGTTTGAGTATGTTCCTGGGTCAAAGAGCATCATCAGTCACACTGCACTATTCAGGCATATTACAGTACACTGAAGGAGTGATGGGGTCGTTCCACCTCAAAAGCACAAGAAAAAGGATTTTGATACCCACCATCTCAGATTGTTCTGAAATAGTTTCTGTTGTTAGAAACCGGTAAGATTACCATTCCCGCAATAATATTTTGTTGAAATATAATTTGATCTCTGAGGAAATTAAGCTAATTTATTGCATTCAAATTCATTATTTTAATTTATAGGATTGATATAATATATAATTATATAATAGTACCTAGCATCAGATTTAAACCAAACTTTTTTCTAACAATTAATTCTAGATGAGGAATTCAAAGGAATGGTCAATAGCCACCCACGCCAATCCCACCCCAACAACAAGTATAAAGTATCAGTTCTCAAGGCAAAGGGTGGCTACTTCTCAAATATAAAATATATTTTGATTTGTTTAACACTTTTTTGGTTACTATATGAGGTTACTATATGATTCCATGTGTTATGTCATAGTTTTGATGTCTTCACTTTTATTCTACAATCTAAAAAATAGTGCAAATAAAGAAAAACCCTTGAATGAGTAATAATCCCTGGATCGTAAAATACCGTTATTAACTGGTTCCCATGCTTTTAAAATAATGGTGGGTGATAGATAGATAATAGCAACCATGTGAGTCTCATTTGAGACATGGTTACATAACCCGTGGGGAGGGGAGCACTGAAGGTCTCAGCACTTTATTTCCTTGTCTAGATAAACCACTGCTGCCTGCGACTCTCACTGACTGACTGATTGGACAGACTGACTGGCTGGCGTTCATTGTTCTTATGTGGGGGTTAAAGAGGTGGAACATTGGTTTTAGATGTCCTGATACAGAGCAGCGTTTTGTTTTCATAATGAAATCAGGCACTTTGCTACTGATTGTTAGTGTGTTTTGTGTGAACCTTCTTCATAGCATTCTCCCCCCTCTGAGCTGTGTTTCTATTTCTCTCTCCTTATTGATCTTTTTTTCATGCTCTGTCTTCTTTGCCTCCTTCCGTGCGTTTAAACATTATGTTCGACTTCTCAATTGCACCACAATGTTTACAGGTTGACCACCAGTTACAATACTACTGTTACATTCTGTACTTTACTACCCATTACTACCTTTAATGGTTGTAAATGTAAGTACTGTTTGTGCAGTTGCTGTGTAAAGGCCAAGTTTTCTCCTATGTATGGATGATTGATTGCCATGAAGAGGAATAACCTTGGAGGGGAGAGGAGGAAGAAGGGGCAAAACATCCCAAAGAATGTTGTGTTGTGTTGCATTGTGGGTTGTTTACACATCCAGACTTGGGCAGCTTCCAGACTGGAGCTGAGGGTTTGGCTCCCATGGCAACAATTCCTTTCTTTAAGTGACAGAATTGTGAGTTTATCAGTTTACTTTTCCACTTGGGCAAACACCAATATTGCTGGCCTTGATTTCAGGCAGGAAACGGGTGGTTCTGAAGGCTCCTGTTGTCCTATAACTTATAGTCTGATGTTTTCCCCCGGCCTGTGTTTGACTCCTTATTCTCTTCATAGAGACTCGGTTAGGCGCTCCTGTACTTTGATCCATTGTGCAGAATGGTGTGTTTTTGATGTCGTGTTGTGCGTTGTGGCCATTCACTAGGCAGGCTGAACCGTCAGCAGTTGTGTGTTCAGGCTGAGGGGCTGGAACCTAGCAGATATCAACTCAATAGCACTGGGCACACTTTATCCATCACTCTCTTTGTTATATGAAATGTATTTGATAGCAAAAGCTAAAGGAATGTGCAATGGCTGCAATACTGCGGCTACCAGTAAATATACAAATATAACTAAAGGCCATAGGCAGTTCTTTCCTCTGTGCTCAATTGAAGTGCCGCAGCGGAGGGCTGAAACATCTACCCATAATCCTGTATTTACAGGCTCCATTTCTCAGATCCACTGATGCATATAACAACTCTAAAGTAGTCCTCAGAAGTACACATTACATAAAATTGGTGTTTCTCCCCCTTCTCTGTCCTAGAAAGGGCTAGGAGAGGAGAGGAGAGGAGAGGAGAGGAGAGGAGAGGAGAGGAGAGGAGAGGAGAGGAGAGGAGAGGAGAGGAGAGGAGAGGCGATACTAGTCAGTTGTACAACTGAAATGTGTCTTCCGCATTTAACATGTGGAAAGGGTGAGGCTAGGAAGTAGAGAGGAGTGTGTGTGTACGTGGTGGTAGTGACAATAAAAGCCCTCTGTGCTGTCTCCTCTCTCTCTCTCCCTTCTGTCCTTCGGTTCCTGACCCTAGATCAGTGATGGGAAGGAGGGTGACCATGTCCCCTTCTCACAACATCAAACATGGCCACTAGCATCCACATGCAGCAGCCCCATGCATATTAATAATGTGTCACCTCCCTCTACACCTCTAATGGCAAACGCATTGTCAACATATCTCACAAGGTGCTAATATAGTATAATTAAATAGGGCTCATATACAGTTAAATGCCCCAACATATAGCTTTATGGTCAACTTTTTGATTCTCGGTAAGGTAGTGCTGGCAAAGAGAGAGGACCTTGGACTGGGCTTGGCTGGGCTTGGTTAGGTGTCGTTCTCTGTAAGTGTCATATGTTTTTGTTGACAGATGGTGAACTGTTATGGTTTGGAGTGTATAGGCTAATTAATTTTGTGGAAATGTTTGGGTGAAGTGAACACAATCCTCCTTCTCTTAGCTTGCCAGCGTGGCTGCTGAATGAGACAAGGAGAACACGGGTGTCCTACGTTTTAGCCCCTACGCCCCTCATTCTCAACTGGCGGAACGGGGTCACTACGGACCACGTGTCCCGGCTACAAGACATTTAATAATGAGACCCCTGGTATCATATAAACACACATTACATTATTTATTTTTTTTCATAGCTTTTAAACAGCAACAAAAATGATCTGCCCCATGCTAAATGTGTAGAATTGCGAGAAAGTTGCTTTAAAATTGCTAAATGTTTCTCTCCGCAACAAGGGAAGTGTGAACAGTTTGGGGTTGATTTGAGTTGGGAGGTGGGGGTTTGTTACTACACCGATAAATGACAATATAGCACTTGAGTACCCCTGCCCTACGTCATATACTTATGACTTGCTATATCACTATCTATAGCCATAGTTTTGACTGTCGTACCCAATAGGCTAAGCATTTTTGTAAGTTTAGCTTGAGGCTTTATGGTAGACGTGCATCACTCACTCTAGTTTAAACGACCAGGGACTCCTGTGTAAAGAGTAAAAAACGAAATACTTTATTCCACAGGTTTCCAGTATGTACACGTATCCACAGATCTTCATGTAAACTAAAGGTACTGTAAGTACTTTATTTCCACAGGGATAACAAAAATGAGGACATGGTCAGCAAACCGTGTGGCTCCTCAGCTAAGCTACAACTGACAAAAAGTGACAGTTACAACTAGCGTTCTAACATGTAAAACCCATGAGCCCAAATTAGTGAGCATGAGCTGCTGTATGATCTCTTAAAGAGACAGTGTTCAATTACAAAAAAGCATGAGACAACTGAAACAACGTAACCTATTGTAACAAACAATGAAACATGAAGTAAACCAATAAATGTCTCTTATACTACAAATGTAGGAAAAATCCTAAATTGTCTTCCAAAAAGACTTTATATTTTCTTTCTAGTAATCATCTATGTTGACTTTAGCTCATCAAAACCCTCCATTGTCTCCCAGTCCACACGCAAACGTCAGTAAGGCTGGTTGTACATTCCTCTCCCTTCCAAACAGAACATCATAAGACAGAAGAGCGCTGTCATAGAAACCACTGTGCAAACAAACACCTGGTTTATGTGAAATAACTAGAGCTGTAAAATCTCATAAGCAATGGTCCCAAAGGAAGCTTGGCCTTTACCTCACTCTCATTCTCGCTTTCCTTACTTTAATAAACCATTCTCCCCTTTTCTATCGCCCTCTCTCATTCTTTCGACCCCTCTTTCTCTCTTGTTCGTTTCTCTTTCTATATCCCTCTCATTCGCACTATCCCTCTCATTCTCTCTCTCTCGCTTGCTCTATTCCCTCTCTCTTGTTGCTGCTACACTTGCCTCTGACCCGCTGCTCTCTCGCGCTCTCTCTCTAATGCCCTATTAGCCATGCTCTCTGTTCAACTGAGCAGCAGTGTCTGTGTTTGAATAGTTTAGGATTTTTGGCAGTGAAGCCCTTTATCTACTTTCTCTGCTTCCAGTATGAAAGAAGTAAGAGGTAATTGCGCAAACCAATGCTAACTAGTTTAACGCAAACACTGGAAGTCTTCGGGATCAGCTAGCATTCATCTGACTGGCGAAGTAGGCAAACGGCTTCATTGTCAAAATCCCAAACTATCCCTTTAAGCGCTGCTAGTTGGACTAAGTTTCCAGGTGCAGTGGACTGTTCTAAACGGTTCCTCTCTCAGAGGAGTGGTGTAAGGGCATCCCAGAGGATCCACAGGCAGGCTCTGACTTTCTGTAGCAGAATGTGGAACAGTTACAGAACTGGCCGTAACTTGTTCAGTGCTGTACTTACGTAGAGGTTTTTGGGACACTGACGCAGTATACTGTAGGTAGTGCGGAGATGGATGCAGTGTTCAGGGTTGTTATTTCTCTCTCTATCGATCTATCTTTCTCTCTCTTTTAAGCTCTATTGACTGGATGAGCTTTATTGTGTTTTGTGGTCTGTGGTAATAGTGATGTAGCTACTCAGGAGTGTGAAGTCAGGACAGTGCTGCGGTGGTGTTGCTTTGTATTTGGCAAAGCATCATGGGCTGTGATGAGCTGAGCTGGTATTTAACTAGGACAGAACGAGTCTCTCTCTTTCGCTCTCTCTCGCGCTCTCTCGCTCTCTCTCTCCTATGCAGTATCTTTCTATCAGGTCATATCTCCCTCAGCTAGGTTTCTTTGCTTCATTAGAACTGTTTCTCATCGTCTGTTTCGTAATAGAATACAATTTTACACGGGGCTCGGACAATTATATAAGGCCTCGTCTGACACTGTACCCAATTAGGAGAGTGATGCACGAACCTCCAGCGACGAACAAAGAGAGTTTACACGGTCAGGGAGGCATGTCTGCTGGGGACGGGAGGGAGCCCACAACAACCACGGTTAGCCTGGTCCTAATCAGTCTAGGATTGTGTCCTTACTTAGTACTTAAGTCTTCTGCTGTAGTTAACGGAGGTATCTGATATGTTTTAGTGTTTAGGTATCTTCCAGGGAGATAAAGGGATATCTCATAAAGCCAGTATAAACATACTGGAGGTAATTTAATCTGTCCTTTATTGCACCAGGGCAGTTCCAGCAATGTTTGAATCTCTGAATTTCAAGAATGGCAGGCAGCAATTGCTCCAATTAAGTATCTTAATACCGTAGATCCCTGGGGCTAAGCTGCCTCTTCATGTAGCCCACTCACTTTGTCTGTGCCAGAAATCATCTAGGCTTGTTTAACATCCCTCAGTCGGGGTTAAAAGTCAGGGCAGCCTTGCAGTCTTCAGCTCTCTGCATTGCTGACACACTATTGATTAGGCATTATGTCTTCTATCTGGTGCAGTAATCCACTAGTGTCTGGGGACTGAGGATGAACAGAGCCAGCTTTACTCTGTAGTATCCCTCCGTGGAGATATGAGGAGATATCAGATGTGCTGTTTCAAGGTTTATAGTAGTAGTTTAAATTAAAAGGAGGATCTCGGGGCCGAGCCTGGAAACCAGATCTGTCTTGTCCGTTGTCCTGTCAAACGTGTACCTATGCGTTGTTTTGCTTCAGGTTGCATAACTTCATGATTTGAGAGAACCTATTGTCTTCCAGGCTCTGCTGTTCAATAACAGGTTCTACCGTTGTTGTGAAAAGATTTTGACAACTTTAGACCAATGAGCTTTGAAGCAAACGCCAAGAGTACATCATTGAGAGCAGTTCAGCTCTCTGCTTATTCCTGTCAGTATTAATAGTATTAATTGCGGGTCAGGTATCACAGATTATGTTGGGATTGTTTGTTTGTTTGTGTGTGTGTGTGTGTGTGTGTGTGAGAAATTGAGTCAGAGTGGAAGTGTGTCTTCGTGCCTTATTACAGAGGATCTAGCCTGCTGTACAGACTGAGTGCTTCAGTTTACGTCTCATCCCACACCACTACTCACAGATTAGAACCTTTTTAGATTTCATTGATGTAGCTAGTCTCCTAAACTATGCTTTATTGGCTCCCTCTCCCTGCCTTTATCTCTTTCTCTTTTTATCTATCTGTGTGTCTGTCTCTCACTTTTAAAGAGCAAAGTACTTAGCCTGTACTTCATTATTGATCCAGCTCCTTTTACCCATTTGATTCTAATCCAAATCACACCAGTCCATCCTCCCAAGCAGAAAAATATATATTTAAATATACTGTAATCACACTTCATTAATATACAGTTCATTCGGAAAGTATTCAGACCCCTTGAATCTTTCTACATTTTGTTACATTACAGCCTTATCCTCATCAATCTACACACAATACCTTTATAATGACAAAGCAAAAACTGTTTTTTATAAACGTTTGCAAATTTATATATAAATAAAATGAAATATAACATTTATTCAGACCCTTTACTCAGAACTTTTTTGAAGCACCTTTGGCAGCAATTACACAGTTGAAGTCGGAAGATTACATACACTTAGTTTGAAGTCATTAAAACTCATTTTTCAACCACTCCACAGATTTCATGTTAACAAACTATAGTTTTGATAAGTCTGTTAGGACATCTACTTTGTGCATGACACAATGTCACAACTGGGTGTGTAAATAGACCAAGGCGCAGCGCAGTAGTAGTTTGACATAATATTTAATTATATAAATATACTGAATGACGAACTATACAAAACAAGAACAACGTATAACAAATACATACACTTCCTCTCCTCAGACTGACATAAAGACAATGAACCACACAACTAATGTAGGATCCCCAATCAGAGACAACGCATATCAGCTGCCTCTAATTGGGGACCCAACACAAAACTACACAGAACTAGAAATACTAGATCTGTCAGGCTCTGACCATGGCTAAATAGAGTAGCCAAAGGCTTCTCTATGGCCAGAGCCTGACTGTACCCAAAGGCACGGACTCCCGACCGCAAGACACGAACTACAATTACATTACAGGGAGGGAAAATGTCGTTGGTGGCGGTTCTGGCCCCGGCGAAGTGGACAGCTTCCTCTCTGGAGCTAGTCTGACGACTGGGCCCGGGCTGTGGACCGTCACAGGAGGCTCTGGGCTGTGGACCGTCACGGGAGGCTCCGGGCTGTGGACCGTCACGGGAGGCTCCGGGCGCACCGGAGGTCTGGTGCGTGGGGCCGGCACTGGAGGCACCGGGCTGGGCGCATGCACTGGAGGTCTGGTGCGGGGAGCCGGCACTGGGCGTACCAGACTGGGGAGGCGCCCTGGAGGTTGGGTGCGGGGAGCCGGCACTGGGCGTACCGGACTGGGGAGGCGCACTGGAGGTCGTGTGCGGGGAGCCGGAACTCGGCTTACCGGACTGGAGAGGCGCACTGGCGGTCTGGTGCGAGAAGAAGACACAGGACGTACCGGATTGATGTGAGGAGCTGGATATCCGGCGTGGGAGGTAGGTACACCACAACCCAGACTGAGGATATTCACTCCAGGCACCATTAACTGCAGCTCCGCATCGCTGTATCTGTCTTCCTCTCCTTGCTGCCGGCATTGCTCCAGCACTTCCAACTCCTTTAGGTACTCCTCTTCCTCCACTGACCTCGACCCACAGTCATACTCCTCCTCATCACCCGAACTCGTCCTCCTCACCTAAGCGATACCACATGGAGAGTGGTACTGGCACTTCCTCCTCTCGGCCAGACCAACCCCATAACCCCCCCCAAAATGTATCTTGGGGTTGCCTACGTGCTGCTCGGCGTCTTGAGCCCCAATGACAACGCTGTCCTCCTCGCTTCTCCCGTAGCTCCTTCTCCCCAGTAGAGCGCTGCTTGGTCTCATAATGGTGGTTCATTATGTCACGACTGGGTGTGTAAATAGACCAAGGCGTCTCTATGGCCAGAGCCTGACACACAAGTCATTCTCCCAACAATTGTTTACAGACAGATTATTTCACTTATAATTCACTATATCACAATTCCAGTGGGTCAGAAGTCTACATTGACTGTGCCTTTAAACAGCTTGGAAAATTCCAGAAAATTATGTCATGGCTTTAGAAACTTCTGATAGGCTAATTGACATCATTTGAGTCAGTTGGAGGTGTACCTGTGAATGTATTTCAAGGCCTACCTTCAAACTCAGTGCCTCTTTGCTCGACCTCATGGGAAAATCAAAAGAAATCAGCCAAGACCTCAGAACAATTATTGTAGACCTCCACAAGTCTGGTTCATCCTTGGGAACAATTTCCAGACGCCTGAAGGTACCACGTTCATCTGTACAAACAATAGTACGCAAGTATAAACACAATGGGACCACGCAGCCGTCATACCGCTCAGGAAGGAGATTTTGTCTCCTAGAGATGAACGTACTTTGGTGTGAACAACAGCAAAGGACCTTGTGAAGATGCTGGAGGAAACGGGTACAAAAGTATCTATATCCACAGTAAAACGAGTCCTATATTGACATAACCTGAAAGGCCGCTCAGCAAGGAACTGCCAGACTATGGTTTGCAACTGCACATGGGGACAAAGGTCATACTTCTGGAGAGTGTTCTTTGGTCTGATTAAACAAAAATAGAACTGTTTGGCCATAATGGTCATCGTTATGTTTGGAAGAAAAAGGGGGAGGCTTGCAAGCCGAAAAACACCATCCCAACCGTGAAGCACGGGGGTGTCAGCATTATGTGGTCGGGGTGCTTTGATGCAGGAAGGACTGGTCCACTTCACAAAATAGATGGCATCATGAGGAAGGAAAATTATGTGGATATATTGATGCAACATCTCAAGACATCAGTCAGGAGGTTAAAGCTTGGTCTCAAATGGGTCTTCAAAATGGTCAATGACCCCAAGCATACTTCCAAAGTTGTGGCAAAATGGCTTAAGGACAACAAAGTCAAGGTATTGGAGTGCCATGCGCTACAAGCTTGGCACACCTGTATTTTGGGAGTTTCACCCATCTCCACAGAGGTACTCTGGAGCTCTGTCAGCATGACCATCAGGTTCTTGGTCACCTCCCTGACCAAGGCCCTTATTCCCCGATTCCTCAGTTTTGCCGGGCGACCAGCTCTAAGAAGTGTCTTGGTGGTTCTGAACTTCTTCCATTTAACAATGATGGAGGCCACTGTGTTCTTGGGGAAATTCAATGCTGCAGCAATTAAAAATTTTTTTTTTTTCGACCTCATGGCTTGGTTTTACCCCTGACATGCACTGTCAACTGTGGGACATTATATAGACAGGTGTGTGCCTTTCCAAATCAGGTCCAATCAATTTAATTTACCACAGGTAGACTCAAGTTGTAGAAACATATTTTTTAATACATTAAGGCTGTAATGTGGAAAAAGTGAAGGGGTCTGAATACTTTCAGAAATGCACTGTACTTCAAATCAGAGCCATGTACTCTATATATTGCTATGCGTTAATGGTGTTAGAGTGCGCTTCAACAGCTGCTGTAGCACCAGACGTTGAGATGAGGGTTCTATTTGAAAGAGGGCCATCCATCCGTCTTTCTTTGCTTAGCTGGGAACAACAGCTCTGCAGCTGTGGGCCTCTCGTGGATTGTTTTGGAAAAAGGTTGGATGGAGGGAGCACTGGCTGGGTAGGCCACGGGTCAGATGGCCTCAAAGAGAGGGGGGGGGGATGGGGATAGAGGGAGAGTTGGGGATAGAGGGAGGGGGAGGGAGATGGGAATAGGGGGGGGATAGGGAGAGATGGGGATAGAGGGGGGGGGGGAGAGAGATAGGGGGGAGGGGGTGAGATAGTGATAGGAGGGAGGGGGTGAGATAGTGATAGAGGGAGGGGGTGAGATAGTGATAGAGGGAGGGGGTGAGAGAGGGATAGAGGGGGAGAGAGAGGGAGAGAGAGGGATAGAGAGGGAGAGAGAGGGATAGAGGGGGAGAGAGAGGGATAGAGGGGGAGAGAGAGGGATAGAGGGGGGGAGAGAGGGAAAGAGGGGGGGAGAGAGGGATAGAGGGGGGGAGAGAGGGATAGGGGGGGAGAGAGGGATAGGGGGGGGAGAGGGATAGGGGGGGGGAGATAGGGATAGAGGGGGGGGGAGATAGGGATAGGTATAGAGGGAGAGGGAGAGAGATAGGGAGAGAGATTGGGGGGGTAGAGGGAGAGTAGGAGGGAGTCACCGAGCACTGCAGTGCCAACAGTCCACGTCCCCTTTCCAATGACACACGAAGCCTGACTGACTGACTGACTGACTGACTGACTGACTGACTGTCTAATTAACATTCCTCATGTTCAACACACAGATAGACGGACCCAACACCAGAAAACATGAGTTGTTAAGGTGTAGGGCACCCCGAAGTGATCTTGTCACGCTTGCAACCGCTCCACCTACCCTTCATTACACGCACCTGTCACCATCATTACGCGCAGCAGCTCTCATTGGACTCACCTGGACTCCTTAACCTTGTTGATTGCCACCTGTATGTCTGTCTGTTCCTCTGTGTTGTTCCCTGTACCACCATTAATTGTCGTTATGTGTTCATGTCCAGACGCTGTTCCTGTTCCGTTTCATGTCCGTCATTTATTAAACCTTCACCCCTTGTACATGTGCCTAAGCTGGGTCGTCGGACTTCCACGCCCTAGCTGGCTCGAGAGGTTTCCTTGCCTCGGTTGGCTCGGCAGGCTCCCATCCCACTGCTTCAGTCGGCTTGTCGGGCTCCTACACCTCAGCCGGCCCATCAGGCTTCTACGCCGCACCTGGATCGTCAGGCTTTCATGCCTCAGCCGGTTCGTCGGGCTTCTACGCCCCTTGCCTCGACCGGCCCGTCAGGCTCTCGTTGCCTATTACTCTAGTACTGTATTTATTTATTTTTATTTATTTCACCTTTTGTTTAACCAGGTAGGCCAGTTGAGTTCTCATTTACAACTGCAACCTGGCCAAGATAAAGCTCAACCGTAGTCTCTTGCGTATCGCTAATTACCTTCATGGAGTCTTATTACGAGTTGCATGTGATGTGTATATAAAACATAGGTTACTGTATGTACACATATCAAAGGTTACTGCCCCCTTCAAGGTTACATAGTAGTTGTCATCTCTTGACTAGCATCCTGGTGAAATGTAGCCGGGCTGACGGTACCCACATGACTACACAGCGAGAGATGGTGTCAGCCAGACTAGGTGAAATGGCCTTGCGGCTGTGAATTGTGTTATGTAATAGCATGACTTTATGATATGTTCATGATATTTGCATTTTCTATTTGCATTTGAATAAACATTATATAAATAAACATGTTATGACTCAATGTTGCCCATGAAGGCCAACAGCCAATGTGTATACACACACAGAGACACACACACACACACACACACACACACAGAGAGAGGACACACACATACAGAAAGTCTCTCCTAGCCTGCCCTACAGCACAGACATCAGCCCCAAGTCAAATAGTATTTACCCTGTGTGTTGCTGCTGTGTTGCTAGCAACGGCAGAGCTGGTGCACAGATAAGCCTACATTCTTAATGTCAGGCCTGCCTTGTGTTTTGTTTGGGTTGAGACAGACACACAATAACATTTTCAATTAATAGTAAAACTTAACTTGGAACAACAACCATCTTAAAGGGCGATTCCAGCCGGAGCGGAAAATGTTCTTGGTATCTGGTATCTCAGATTGTTCTGGCAATTCTCACATAGAAACGTTATTGGGAGGAAGGATGTTTTAAAATGCTTTTTACATTTGTATAACAAACCGTTTTTTGAGAATCATAATGAGTGTAAATTTTAGGCCCTTTTTAGACTTCTGCATGACTCCTGTAAGACCCTATGATCTATGAACCGTGATACAGACAACACCTTGGTGTCATTGTACTCCTTATAGTGTACTGAAATACACATTTTCACATTAATTTATTCAACAATAAAATAATTCATATGAATATCTCAAAACTACTGTTTTTGATTTTGCTTATTTTTAGACATATTGTTTGGAATGATATACTCTTCAAACTCTTTCCAGAGTAGGCTCTCTGATACTTTTAATGATATGACCCATTTTATACATAGGAATTGACATTATAGGTGATTAAACAATCACAGCCCTCCTTTAGGATTGCACATTCAGCAAATCACCAGCGAAGGGGGTTCCCCAATCAACTTCAGAATTATCACTCTGGGAATTTTGATATACTTGTAGAGTATATTGTTCCAAACAATATGTCTTAAAATGAACAAAATCAAAAAGGGTAGTTTTGAGATATTAATATGACAATCTTTGAAAGCCTGAAAGTAAGATATGTTTGGACACAGAGCTGATAAGGAGGAGTGCTTAGGGACAGGGGGACACAGGCAAATGCTTATGTAAGTAATAATGGCGGGTGGACTGACTGGGCTGTGCTCTGAGTAGCAGGTACTGTGGAGGTGAGGCCACTGCAGTCTTAGCTGGAGGTTAGCAGACAGAAATAGACAGAAATAAAACACTGAAATATGTCCAATATCTCACTTTGTAAATTTCTCTCTCTCTCTCTCTCTCTCTCTCTCTCTCTCTCTCTCTCTCTCTCTCTCTCTCTCTCTCTCTCTCTCAAAGAACTGCACTCACTTCACACTCACTGACATTCTAATTAGACACACAAGCAGATGGTGTGGCTGAATGTTGAATAGTGTGTGTGTGAGTGAGCGAGCCTTGCCTGGGCTGAGGCTCCATTACTCCTCATACAGTAGTACACTCTGAGGGTCTGCAGTCTGCCCCTGTGCTTTACGTGGAGTCATTTATCCGGCGCAGTTACTGCAGCACGCATGGCTGATCACACACCCATCTACCTCCGCTCATTCCTCCCCCCCCCCACAGCATAGCTCCTTACAGGGGAGTCTTGTTATGCCTGTGTGTGGAGGGTGAATTGTGGTGACTGACAGCAGGAAGACTGTTGTTTCTCTGCTCCTGAACAACAGCTCTAACGAGGGGTGCCAGGAGGGCTAGGGAGGACACACACACACCATGCAAACCCAATTGTCTTGCCTTCTCAGAGAATGGATAATTAATCACTTGGGTTCTGAAATAGACGAAATTGCATTTGATAACGGTAAAAAAATATATATATATTTTGAGGGGCCATCCGCTAAAATTGCGCCAATAATGAAAACACTTAAGCGTATCTGCTGGAATTTCCCAGTTAATTAAAAACTCTTTGCCTGCGGACATTTTTCCAAGTTTCTATTCAGACATCAAAGAGGCACGGCCTTAGATTGAAGCAGAGGGCATTCTCCTACTGTTCAAGCACTCTGTAATCTTATAATGTAATGAAGTATTTTCTCTATATCCTCTCTTTTCTTCCAAAGGGTGTCTGTAGATTGAAACCTCCTCATGACTGCCTGATGACCAAGATATGTGGTCGTGATCTCTGTTCCCCTGGCAGAGCTTTTCACTAAGCAAGGTGACTGATTTTAAATCTGTTTCACTGTAAATATACTGTGTTAGCTTTACATCTTCACATTAAGACCTACTTCAGCTTGACTGAATGTCTAGCGTATGTAGACAATGTGGGTCTGTATACTGTATTCTATGCTATTCTACTGTATCTTAGTCCATGCCGCTCTGACATCGCTCGACCATATATGTATATAGTCTTAATTCATTTCTTACTTAGATTTTTGTGTATTGGGTATATGTTGTGTAATTGCTAGATATTACTTGTTAGATATTACTGCACTGTCGGAGCTAGAAGCACAAGCATTTCACTACACCCGCAATAACATCTGCTAAACACGTGTATGTGACCAATAACGATTTGATTTGATTTGATGATGCAATGAAAAATGCATAGCTCACCAATCTGCACAGGTCTATTAGTCAAACTCAAACTATAGGCCTACGTGGTCGACTCGTGTACTCTGGCCTGAGAAAGACGGCAGTGGAAAAGCCTCCCTCTTTGTGAGCTGTGTGTTGACGTTATGAACACCCAAAATGAATCTACAGTTGTGGCCAAAAGTTTTGAGAATGACACAAGTATTGGTCTCCACAAATTTTGCTGCCTCAGTGTTGATGGCAATTTGCATATACTCCAGAATGTCATGTAGAGTGATCAGATGAATTGCAATTAATTGCAAAGTCCCTCTTTGCCATGAAAATGAACTTAATCCCCCAAAAACATTTCCACTGCATTCCAGCCCTGCCACAAAAGGACCAGCTGCCATCATGTCAGTGATTGTCTCGTTATCACAGGTGAGAGTGTTGACGAGGACAAGGCTGGAGATCACTCTGTCATGCTGATTGAGTCAGAATAACAGACTGGAAGCTTTAAAAGGAGGGTGGTGCATGAAATCATTGTTCTTCCTCTGTCAACCATAGTTACCTGCAAGGAAACACGTGCCGTCATCATTGCTTTGCACAAAAAGGGCTTCACAGGCAAGGATGTTGCTGCTGGTAAGATTGCACCTAAATCAACCATTTATCGGATCATCAAGAACTTCAAGGAGAGAGGTTCAATTGTTGAGAAGAAGGCATCAGGGCGCACAAGAAAGTCCAGCTCCGGGATCGGGGCACCACCAGTGCAGAGCTTGCTCAGGAATGGCAGCAGGCAGGTGTGAGTGCATCTGCACGCACAGTGAGGCAAAGACTTTTGGAGGATGGCCTGGTGTCAAGAAAGGCAGCAAAGAAGCCACTCCTCTCCAGGAAAAACATCAGGGACAGACTGATATTCTGCAAAAGGTACAGGTATTGGATTGCTGAGGACTGGGGTAGAGTAATTTTCTCTGATGAATCCCCTTTCCGATTGTTTGGGCCATCCGGAAAACACCTTGTCCGGAGAAGACAAGGTGAGCGCTACCATCAGTCCTGTGTCATGCCAACAGTAAAGCATCCTGAGACCATTCATGTGTGGGGTTGCTTCTCAGCCAAGGGTGGGCTCACTCACAATTTTGCCTAAGAACACAGCCATGAATAAAGAATGGTACCAACACATCCTCAGAGAAACTTCTCCCAACCATCCAAGAACAGTTTGGTGACGACCAATGCCTTTTCCAACATGATGGAGCACCTTGCCATAAGGTAAAAGTGATAACTAAGTGGCTCGGGGAACAAAACATCAACATTTTGGGTCCATGGCCAGGAAACTCCCCAGACCTTAATCCCATTGAGAACTTGTGGTCGATCCCTAAGAGGCGGGTGGACAAACAAAAACCCACAACTTCTGACAAACTCCAAGCATTGATTATGCAAGAATGGCCTGCCATCAGTCAGGATGTGGCCCAGAAGTTAATTGACAGCATGCCAGGGCGGATTGCAGATATTGACTCTTTGCATAAATTGAATGTCATTGTCAATGAAAGCCTTTGACACTTATGGAATACTTGTAATTATACTTCAGTGTACCATAGTAACTACTGACATAAAGATCTAAGAACACTGAAGCAGCAAACTTTGTGGAGACCATTACTTGTCATTCACAAAACCTTTGGCCACGACTGCATTCCTAGTCAGTCAGTGTGAATTTACTTTATTCCTGTACCACTGACCTAAAGTAGCACCTGAAGATACTATCTTTGTTTCTTCATTTTGACCAGTGAGTTGCTTATTCTTCTGCTCTGTCCTTTCATCAGATGTCAACGACCACAGAAAATGGAGTGGGAGGGTCTCGGAACACAAGCGGAGAGAAAACATACAAGAAGGTAAAGTTTCATCCCTCCATATACTGCTCTCTCTGGCTGGATTCTACTGGCCTTTTATGAGAACCATGAAGTGAGGTTTCCCAGTGCTTATTGTTGAAATGAAGGACCATTTATAACTATGATGAAGTCCAAGAAGCCTTTTGATGTGACCCTTTGTCATATGAGCTCCTAGAAATGCCCTGCTTCTATACAGTTAGTACATGATGAGAAGCCATCCTCGCAGACCATTCTCTGCATTACTGTATTTTTATTTGGATTAGACGTCACTGGTGGTGATGGGAGTTTGGCACACACACAATAACAGGGCCTATTGCAGTCGATTTAAAACATCTCGGTAATTAATTTGACATTTTCAGAACTATTGAAGCCATCTAAGAAAGTGTCATAAGCATCAGCTGGCTTTCAATTTCAGGACTTTAACGTGCTTGTTTCAGACAATCTGACATTTCTTTCTTACTGTACTTTATATTCCTGAACGGCCATCTTACACTGACCTTTACAAGACGTGCCTCCAGAAGATGTATCAGTACATTATTTCTTAGAAATGAGTACCATTCTCTTCTGGGAAATTGCTACCTTCTTGCTTTTTGGAGTTTACACCTTGTTCACCTACATTTTTTTTTGAAGGTATCTGTGACCAACACATCTATATCTACAGTGGGGCAAAAAAGTATTTAGTCAGCCACCAATTGTGCAAGTTCTCCCACTTAAAAAGATGAGAGAGGCCTGTAATTTTCATCATAGGTACACTTCAACTATGAGAGACAAAATGAGAAAAGAAATTCCAGAAAATCACATTGTAGGATTTTTAATGAATTTATTTGCAAATTATGGTGGAAAATAAGTATTTGGTCAATAACAAAAGTTTATCTCAATACTTTGTTATATACCCTTTGTTGGCAATGACAGAGGTCAAACGTTTTCTGTAAGTCTTCACAAGGTTTTCACACACTGTTGCTGGTATTTTGGCCCATTCCTCCATGCAGATCTCCTCTAGAGCAGTGATGTTTCGGGGCTGTCGCTGGGCAACACGGACTTTCAACTCCCTCCAAAGATTTTCTATGGGGTTGAGATCTGGAGACTGGCTAGGCCACTCCAGGACCTTGAAATGCTTCTTACGAAGCCACTCCTTCGTTGCCCGGGTGGTGTGTTTGGGATCATTGTCATGCTGAAAGACCCAGCCACGTTTCATCTTCAATGCTCTTGCTGATGGAAGGAGGTTTTCACTCAAAATCTCACGATACATGGCCCCATTCATTCTTTCCTTTACACGGATCAGTCGTCCTGGTCCCTTTGCAGAAAAACAGCCCCAAAGCATGATGTTTCCACCCCCATGCTTCACAGTAGGTATGGTGTTCTATGGATGCACGACGAGTTGAGTTTTTACCAAAAAGTTATATTTTGGTTTCATCTGACCATATGACATTCTCCCAATCCTCTTCTGGATCATCCAAATGCTCTCTAGCAAACTTCAGACGGGCCTGGACATGTACTGGCTTAAGCAGGGGGACACGTCTGGCACTGCAGGATTTGAGTCCCTGGCGGCGTAGTGTGTTACTGATGGTAGCCTTTGTTACTTTGGTCCCAGCTCTCTGCAGGTCATTCACTAGGTCCCCCCGTGTGGTTCTGGGATTTTTGCTCACCGTTCTTGTGATCATTTTGACCCCACGGGGTGAGATCTTGCGTGGAGCCCCAGATCGAGGGAGATTATCAGTGGTCTTGTATGTCTTCCATTTCCTAATAATTGCTCCCACAGTTGATTTCTTCACACCAAGCTGCTTACCTATTGCAGATTCAGTCTTCCCAGCCTGGTGCAGGTCTACAATTTTGTTTCTGGTGTCCTTTGACAGCTCTTTGGTCTTGGCCATAGTGGAGTTTGGAGTGTGACTGTTTGAGGTTGTGGACAGGTGTCTTTTATACTGATAACAAGTTCAAACAGGTGCCATTAATACAGGTAACGCGTGGAGGACAGAGGAGCCTCTTAAAGAAGAAGTTACAGGTTTGTGAGAGACAGAAATCTTGCTTGTTTGTAGGTAACCAAATACTTATTTTCCACCATAATTTGCAAATAAATTCATTAAAAATCCTACAATGTGATTTTCTGGATTTGTTTTTCTCATTTTGTCTCTCATAGTTGAAGTGTACCTATGATGAAAATTACAGGCCTCTCTCATCTTTTTAAGTGGGAGAACTTGCACAATTGGTGGCTGACTAAATACTTTTTTGCCCCACTGTATATTCCCAGTCATGTGAAATCCAATGATTAGGGACTAATTCATTAATTAAAATTATGTAACTGGGTACAATCCTTGAAATTGTTGCGTTTTATATATTTTGTTTGATTTATTTGTTGCTTGATTGATTTGTTGATTGGTTAATGTATGTGTTGATTTGATTGGTGTGTTTGATTGTCCCTGACCCTCAGACCACATCGTCAGCCCTGAAGGGGGCCATCCAGTTGGGCATCGGCTACACAGTGGGCAACCTGACCTCCAAACCTGACAGAGATGTTCTCATGCAGGACTTCTACGTGGTGGAGAGCGTCTTCCTGCCAAGGTGAGGAGTATGGACATTACTGATGCTATAGTATATAGTACAGTACAGTATAAAATATTATACAACGGGTGGGTCTAATCCTGAATGTTAATTGGATATAACTGCATTCCAGCCGGTGTCTATTCCACAAGTTACCACAGGCTAAATTTATGGCGTTAAAATGTCTATTTACTCTGTTCCATCTGACTGCACAATCCACTGTCTCATCAGCCCAGCCAGGCAATTTAGAAACTTGATCTCCACTATAAAAAGCATCTAGACATTCTCACTTTTCCTTTAGACTAACATTTAGTTTTCAACAGTGGAGATTTGTATAAACCTTGATGCCTGACATTTGCAACATTGTTTCAATATTCAAATTAGATCTCCTTATGTCCCGTAGTAATTAAGGTTTTGGGAGTCGGGATGAGACAGACAGGTAGGCAGCGTTTCTCAGCCAGCCGAAATCATGAATCAGGATCATTTTTATGGATGTATACAAATAAATATTAATATAAAACAGCTCAAATGAAACAAAGTGCAGCTAGTTTGCAGTCTTTCCAGCTTCAGTTTGAAGTGATTGTGTTAGCTGTGCTGTTGGCTAGCTCCTCTGAACAACCGTGTCCTGACGAGAGAGCACATTTTCTGTGCCAGGTAAAATCGTGCCTCATTAGCTCATAAATGTCACTAGAAAACAGCTTAAAAAAATGCAGATACTTTGTTGTTATTCTGGCTGCACTGTTTAACGTGACTGAGAAGCACAAGCATTTCTCTACACCCGCAATAACATTTGCTAACCACGTACAGTGGGGAGAACAAGTATTTGATACACTGCCGATTTTGCAGGTTTTCCTACTTACAAAGCATGTAGAGGTCTGTAATTTCTATCATAGGTACACTTCAACTGTGAGAGACGGAATCTAAAACAAAAATCCAGAAAATCACATTGTATGATTTTTAAATAATTAATTTGCATTTTATTGCATGACATAAGTATTTGATCACCTACCAACCAGTAAGAATTCCGGCTCTCACAGACCTGTTAGTTTTTCTTTAAGAAGCCCTCCTGTTCTCCACTCAATTATGCATCCATCCGTGAGTAACTCTGGTCCATCAGCACACATCCACTCAGGACCTATTTATTCATACAGGTCTGTATATACATACTCATGTACAGTTGTTATATCATATCACATGCAATATTGTAAGTAATTATTGGACTTAACTTACGTAGGCATTCACTCAGGAATGCATATTATTAGTATCCTGCCAGTTGCACCTTTTCTCATTGCTTTTAGTAAATCGAATGTGCAATACGTGCAGTTGTCTGTAATTATACCCTGCGCATTAAGGACTGTATTTTAAGGGAATTACTATTATTACCCCAAATTATATCATACACACATTTAGCTATTAAAGTATCTCTTCCTGTCATTTACCTGTACAGTTTATGTAACCATGCAAGTATTCACTTATCTGTAAATATAACTGTATATTTACCTGTACAGCTAATTTAACCATGCAAAGTATTCACTTACCTGTTCATTTAGCCAGTCTGTATATTAAGTAAACTATTATTCCCTCGCTCATATCATATGCATTTTTAGCTACTGAAGTATTTCTCTGCCATCAACCTGTATAGTATAGTTAACCATCCAACATCCACCAATGTATAGTGTACATATTCAGCCAACCACTCATACTATGCAATGTCTTTTTATAGCTTTTTTTTGCACTCCAGATATCTTGTATTTCTATACTTTTTCGTACTGCCGCTATATGTATCATGTACCGTGTATCTGTCTTTTGTGTACTTTCGTTGTGGCATTTTGCACCTGCCCTGTGTTTTGTTGTAGCTGCTTGACAATGAAATTTCCCCCCCGGGGGAGCAATAAAGTATCTATCTATCTATCTATCTATCTATCTATCTATCTATCTATCTATCTATCTATCTATCTATCTATCTATCTATCTATCTATCTATCTATCTATCTATCTATCTATCTATCTATCTATCTATCTATCTATCTATCTATCTATCTATCTATCTATCTATCTATCTATCTATCTATCTATCTATCTATCTATCTAAACTGCACCTGTTTGAACTCGTTACCTGTATAAAAGACACCTGTCCACACACTCAATCAAACAGACTCCAACCTCTCTACAATGGCCAAGACCAGAGAGCTGTGTAAGGACATCAGGGATAAAACTGTAGACCTGCACAAGGCTGGGATGGCCTACAGGACAATAGGCAAGCAGCTTGGTGAGAAGGCAACAACTGTTGGCGCAATTATTAGAAAATGGAAGAAGTTCAAGATGACGGTCAATCTCCCTCGGTCTGGGGCACCATGCAAGATCTCACCTCGTGGGGCATCAATGATCATGAGGAAGGTGAGGGATCAGCCCAGAACTACACGGCAGGACCTGGTCAATGACCTGAAGAGAGCTGGGACCACAGTCTCAAAGAAAACCATTAGTAACACACTACGCCGTCATGGATTAAAATCCTGCAGCGCACGCAATGTCCCCCTGCTCAAGCCAGCGCAGTTTGCCACCGTCTGAAGTTTGCCAATGACCATCTGGATGATCCAGAGGAGGAATGGGAGAAGGTCATGTGGTCTGATGAGACAAAAATAAAGCTTTTTGGTCTAAACTCCACTCGCCGTGTTTGGAGGAAGAAGAAGGATGAGTACAACCCCAAGAACACCATCCCAACCGTGAAGCATGGAGGTGGAAACATCATTCTTTGGGGATGCTTTTCTGCAAAGGGGACAGGACGACTGCACCGTATTGAGGGGAGGGTGGATGGGGCCATGTATCGCGAGATCTTGACCAACAACCTCCTTCCCTCAGTAAGAGCATTGAAGATGGGTTGTGGCTGGGTCTTCCAGCATGACAACGACCCGAAACACACAGCCAGGGCAACTAAGGAGTGGCTCCGTAATAAGCATCTCAAGGTCCTGGAGTGGCCTAGCCATTCTCCAGACCTGAACCCAATAGAAAATCTTTGGAGGGAGCTGAAAGTCCATATTGCCCAGCGACAGCCCCGAAACCTGAAGGATCTGGATGGAGGAGTGGGCCAAAATCCCTGCTGCAGTGTGTGCAAACCTTGTCAAGAACTACAGGAAACGTATGATCTCTGTAATTGCAAACAAAGGTTTCTGTACCAAATATTAAGTTATGCTTTTCTGATGTATCAAATACTTATGTCATGCAATAAAATGCAAATTAATTACTTAAAAATCATACAATGTGATTTTCTGGATTTTTGTTTTAGATTCCGTCACTCACAGTTGAAGAGTACCTATGATAAAAATTAGACTTCTACATGCTTTGTAAGTGGGAAAACCTGCAAAATCGGCAGTGTATCAAATACTTGTTCTCCCCACTGTATATGTGACCAACAGAATTTTATTTGAGCTAGCAAGCAAGGGATAAGAACGTTGACAGCCAGTATGGCAATAGAACATTTAGAACTAACATCTGCAACGAACGTCTATAGATACAGAACTCTGTGCGATCTAGCGACTCCTTGTGGCAGGCTGGGCGCCTGCAGGCTGACTTTGGTTGTCAGTTGAACAGTGTTTCCTCCGACACATTGGTGCAGCTGGCTTCCGGGTTAAATGGGCGGTTAAAGTGCGGTTTGGCGGGTCATGTTTCAGAGGATGCATTGATTCGACCTTGGCCTCTCCCGAGCCTGTTGGGGAGTTGCAGCGATGAGACGATCGAAATTGGGGAGAAAAAGGGTGCATATATATATATATATATATATAATATAATATAATTTTTACTCTCTTTTCTCCCCAATTTTTTTGTCAATAATGTGACATCTGCAAATGACATGAACCGAACGTACCTAGTCGAAGTTAGCTAGTCAATCAAGCAACTCTAGAGTTGCTTTGCAGCTTCCGATTTCATTTCCAAAATAAAAGTCTAGAGCTTGTTTTAGAACTGCATTCAATAACAACATTACACCAGTGGTATAGGCTTGGGCCTTCAGCAAATGACTTGTGTGAGAATAATAAAGAGACAGAAGAGCCTTGTCTAGAATATCTGCCTGAGGTGCAAAATATATGATTTAGCCAAGGCCTATTCCGCTATTTAAATATGCTATGCTTTTGTGTGTTATTTATTGGCCTTATAATTGCATTATTTATTTTTATAGCTGCGTGGGGCTACTGTGGTGATCATATAACCTAATGAATCACACTTTTCCCAGAATTTGGGAGCATGCACTGTAGGCCTTATATTAGGCATTTCTACTTTTATATTAGTGAATTTCACTCTGTATGTAGGCTTGTTATAGCCATTTGCGTTACACAACCCCATCACGCAGAGGCTATATCCATATCAATAAATGAGACAAAGCTAAATATTTATTAAGTCTTGGCTATAATCTGTCCTGAGCGAAATAGCCAAGGGGCCCAAATGGTCAAGACTATCTATAGCCTATTCTTATTGCCAGATCTGCTATCCCTATCAACCACTGCACATGCTTCTTCAACTATTTTGTTAATAATTTATTTCAGAGGCCTTTGAGCTAGGGTCTCTTTTTAAGGGGAGCCCTATAATAAAAACTGTTATAAAACACAAATGGAGTTCTACAATTATTCCGCAAAACACCAGTACCCAAAATGATAGCCTAAATTGCAATGCCTACAAGATAGATAGGCCTAAATTAAACATTGAATTATTCAAGTGATTTAGTTCCTATCGCAACTCAGACAAATTACTGAATGGATGGCATACTGACCGGATTAATTAAATGTTCAAATATGTTGGAATGACGAGTTGCACGCATCGTGCATGCTCTGCACTTTATTTAGCTAGTAGGCAAATAGGCCTACATTAGAGTATAATGACTCTATGGCTGTATGCCTCCAGAAGGGCATCTTCTGAGGCTGAGGGGTGCTTTTCCCGAAGGCGCCTGGTGCTGTGGTGCTGCATGGCGATCACAAGCTCTTCAACTGGGCAACAGTGTTGCGATCGAGGGAATTCCCTAAACGGAGACTACCTACAGTAAGACCACTGCGACAGAGTTATTGTAAAATGTGGGAATAAGCTTAAGCCAGACTTAGCCTACTTTTACCCTCTCCCTTGTCCATATGTTCATGACTTTATTCATATAAATATTGTACAATTATTTTTAATTCATATTACGCCCTCCTACAGAATATGCTTTGGCAAGATTTTGAGTGATTTTAAATAAATATCTAAATATCCTATGGTCATACATAATTCATAGATTCACCAAGCATCTATTATTATTCTATTTTTCATTATTCCTGGTAGATACTACTGGTTATGATTGCAGACAGAGCCCATAGAATGGGATGGTGCAATATTGAATTAGTCATATTTTGATAATATGCATGCCTTATGCTCATGCTGTAGAGATGCACCTAGCGGACTGAAACTTTACTGTTGTAGGCATAATACAGCTAGTGCTATCTAGACTTGCGCTGGCAAACAAATCCCTTACATTAGCTACCTAAATGTGAAGTAAACTCAACTGAGGACTAATAGAGAATGGATACTTTTAACTTGAAAACGTGCAGGATACCTCTTTCTGGTTTCCATGACTTCCATATTTTTTATACTGTGTTTTTATTTATTTATTTTAATTGAACCTTTATTTACCTAGGCAAGTCAGTTAAGAACAAATTGTTATTTACAATGACGGCCTACATACAATTGTCAGCCATACTAGTACGCCGCCCCCTGGAGCAAATTAGGGTTAAGTGCCTTGCTAAAGGACACATCGGCACTTACCTTGTCGGCTCTGTTTTTTTTCGGTTACTGGCCCAACGCTCTAACTGCTAGGCTACCTGCTATTCTTGTTCGCGAAGCACTCCTCACAGGCTGTTTAGTTGGTGAGATGAAACTGGCAAAACTGTGAAAGTTATTATTGTACGTCAGAATTACAACACAAGATTCGTTCAAGCCCAAAATGTTAGTCCGTAATCGTAACATGGTGTTTGAATGTTCACAGGTGAAATTTCACGTTTCCTTTTCATCGTTCAAGCATGGCTTTTCTTATGATCCTAACGATACGTACGTTCAACCTTTTGGCAGCTATCTCGCTCCGTAGCTTAGCCCCTTGTTGATTATCCCTTACGTATATAGTATAGTAATACTGGGTAGCAATTATACAATATATTGTATCTACGTATGCTTTCACACAGCCTGAGTAGATTCATCCTAATGACAAGTCCTTTAGAAACACTACAGCCTATGTTGGCGCTGCTGTGAAGTGACTCATTGACTTTCAGCAGTGAACCTGCACTATGACTGAAGAGGGAACGTAGATCTGTCTGCTAGCTGAAATAGGAACGCTTCATGTCTGGATCTCTCCATGAAACAAGAGGGAGGAGGCGTTCTCCTTAAACAGTAATGACACAGAGAGAGAGAGAGACTCTCATCATTCATATCCCAAATAATAAAAAGAGGCATCTATCATTTAACATGAGTGTGAAACAGCTAGTTGAAGTCATAGTGTATGGACTCTGTCTCTCCAGTGGATTATATACCTAAGACCCTGGATATCAGCTTACTGTGTCTTTTAACGCCTGTGTGAAAAACATACTGCATGCCGTGTCGTGCCTGTCCCATCAATCGTCTGTCTTAATAATTACATCAGCAGCTTAAAGAAGCACTTGACATAACCCAGAACACACACAGGAATACACATGCACACAAACACATGCACACACATACAAGTGTAAGAGATGACATCATTAGTGCCGTCAGACCCCATCGCTTGGTATTAATAGATGAGCGAATGTCATGCACTGTTTGAGTAAGCTTCTCGTCTATGTTGACTATGTCTCACATATTTCGCAAAAGATCTAGAGAATCTGTTACCGAACTCTAAATTAAACAAACCTCTCCCCATATGAAAAACAGAAAATCACCAGAGAATGTCAACCTCTTCATTGGTTGATTTTTGTAAGCAATTTCTGTAAGAATGTATATTTGCTAATGGTCATGCCAGGCAATTTCCATTCCAAGCCCTGCAGAGAGTTGGACTAGGAAATGCTTTCTGTGTGACACTTTCCAAATGGCACATCAGGACATGCAAAGTCTGTCCTTCAACAGAAACTGAGCATACTGGTGTATGCAAACGTGATGTCAGATTAAACTCGCACTCTGAGTTTCACATTTATTATGCTCATTTCAATATATACTACAGGGTAAAGTGATTTTAAGCAAATTTATTCAACTTAAAACAGGTGCAATAGCCATCCCAGAATGTTTAAATTAATTTGTTTAGCTAAACATACAGTCGTGGTCAAAAGTTTTGAGAATGACAAGTATTGGTCTCCACAAAGTTTGCTGCTTCAGTGTTCTTAGATCTTTATGTCAGTAGTTACTATGGTACACTGAAGTATAATTCCATAAGTGTCAAAGGCTTTCATTGACGATGACATTCAGTTTATGCAAAGAGTCAATATTTGCAGTGGTGACCCTTCTTTTTCAAGACCTCTGCAATCCGCCCTGGCATGCTGTCAATTAACTTCTGGCCCACATCCTGACTGATGATAGGCCATTCTTGCATAATCAATGCTTGGAGTTTATCAGAAGTTGTGGGTTTTTGTTTGTCCACCCGCCTCTTGAGGATCGACCACAAGTTCTCAATGGGATTAAGGTCTGGGGAGTTTCCTGGCCATGGACCCAAAATGTCAATGTTTTGTTCCCCGAGCCACTTAGTTATCACTTTTGCCTTATGGCAAGGTGCTCCATCATGCTGGAAAAGGCATTGGTCGTCACCAAACTGTTCTTGATGATTGGGAGAAGTTTCTCTCGGAGGATGTATTGGTACCGTTCTTTATTCATGGCTGTGTTCTTAGGCAAAATTGTGCGTGAGCCCACTCCCTTGGCTGAGAAGCAACCCCACACATGAATGGTCTCAGGATGCTTTACTGTTGGCATGACACAGGACTGATGGTAGCGCTCACCTTGTCTTCTCCGGACAAGGTGTTTTCCGGTTGGCCCAAACAATCGGAAAGGGTATTCGTCAGAGAAAATGACTCTACCCCAGTCCTCAGCAGTCCAATCCCTGTACGATTTGCAGAATATCAGTCTGTCCCTGATGGTTTTTCCTGGAGAGAAGTGGCTTCTTTGCTGCCCTTCTTGACACCAGGCCATCCTCCAAAAGTCTTTGCCTCACTGTTCGTGCAGATGCACTCACACCTGCCTGCTGCCATTCCTGAGCAAGCTCTGCACTGGTGGTGCCCAGCTGAATCAACTTTAGGAGACGGTCCTGGCACTTGCTGGACTTTCTTGGGCGCCCTGACGCCTTCTTCACAACAATTTAACCTCTCTCCTTGAAGTTCTTGATGATCCGATAAATGGTTGATTTAAGTGAAATCTTACCAGCAGCAATATCCTTGCCTGTGAAGCCCTTTTTGTACAAAGCAATGATGACGGCACGTGTTTCCTTGCAGGTAACCATGGTTGACAGAGGAAGAAAAATGATTTCAAGCGCCACCCTCCTTTTAAAGCTTCTAGTCTGTTATTCTCAATCAGCATGACAGAGTGATCTCCAGCCTTGTCCTCGTCAACAGTCTAACCTGTGTTAACGAGACAATCACTGACATGATGGCAGCTGGTCCTTTTGTGGCAGGGCTGAAATGCAGTGGAATTTTTTTGGGGGGATTAAGTTCATTTTCATGGCAAAGAGGGACTTTGCAATTAATTGCAATTCATCTGATCACTCTTCATGACATTCTGTAGTATATGCAAATTGCCATCATCAACACTGAGGCAGCAAACTTTGTGGAGACCAATACTTGTCATTCTCAAAACATTTGACCACTACTGTACAGCGAAAGATAACAATATGTTCTAATTTTCTCTTCATGGGCATCTTTTGACTGAGAGAGGGCTGGTGACAATGGCAACACTGGAGAGACCAGGTGTTTTAGCCTCCACTAGAAGAGACAAAAGACTCTCCATGGAGGAAAAACAAACAGAACAAAACAAGAGGAGGAAGCCTAAGCCATGACGTGGCTACAGGCCTACAGTGGTTCTGTGTTGGGCGCGAGGAGTCGCTGCATGCCTTAGAGAGCTATTTAGAACTTGTCAGAAATGTCCAGATCAACTAGCCCAATAGGGCGGTGCACAATTGGCCCAGCGTCGTCCCCCCCCCCCCCCCCCCCCACACACACACACAGTGTGATTTAATTCAGGAGTAGAGGCTGATGACCACACTTATTTTGCTTAGGTTAACACTGGGGCACAGCTCATCATCTTCGCCAAGTCAGGGTTCAAGAAACCTGGTTTCGATAGCAGCTTGCAGTTGAGATGACCTTGAAAACAAAGCCTTTTTAACACACAGTGCATTGGGGTGTTGTTATAGGATCATCTGGAGCTAAGCTAATCACCCAGGGAACTTCCTGTGTTCTGTTCCACCTTGCACAGCTACAGGTAAACACTGAAACAGGGTCTGTCTCTACGGGAGCCATGCCAGTCTTTCTCATACAAGAAAGATAAAGAAAGGAAAACAGAAATGTGGGTCATCTCTCTCTCTCTCTGAGTGGTAGAGTGTGTGTTCGTGTGTGTGCACGGGAGTGTACCAGCATTTAACCCCTTGCTGACCGATCCCACTCAGAAGGCATGCTAGAGAGAGGGGCCCTTCAGGTCAAAGTCATTACCACTCTATTATTACACTGTCATTATCACTGGAACAGGTAGATCAGAGGAGAATACACCATGGAGTTTCAATATGCAGCACTACCATATAGAATATACTGTATATCATAATGTATGAGCATGCCCAGCTATTATCTGCATGATCAATTATCTGTATATTATTCTACACTCACATTACTTATCATTTGAAATGATTTTCTACCATTCTGTTTTATTATGCCGTAGCTTTTGTGTTTCGTATTCACGCTCTTTACTCCAAGGCTGTTGCCCCCTCCTCACCACAGCCTCCTTCTGCATGTTGTGATCAGTCATCGCTATCAGATAAAAGGCTACACCACAAGCAAAGAAAGAGTGAAAGCCAGAGAGAGATTGAGGGAGAGGCAGAGTGAAAGAGTGAAAGCCAGAGAGAGATTGAGGGAGAGGCAGAGTGAAAGAGTGAAAGCCAGAGAGAGATTGAGGGAGAGACAGAGTGAAAGCCAGAGAGAGAGATTGAGGGAGAGGCAGAGTGAAAGCCAGAAAGAGAGAGATTGAGGGAGAGGCAGAGTGAAAGAGTGAAAGCCATTGAGGGAGAGGCAGAGTGAAAGAGGGAGAGAGACTGAAGGGTGAAGCAAACACTGTCATAATGTGTCCTTGTTGATTATGCATTTATTCAAACACAGAATAAACAACAGAGATTAATTAAGATAGAACACACACACACACACACACACACAAAACACACACTACCACTCAGGTTCCTGAATGCAAATTAAATCAAATTGTTTTTGTCACATGCGCCGAATACAACTGGTGTTATGAGCCCTTCTCAACAATGAATAGTTTAAACATTTTAAATAAAATAGTAACATAAGAGGAATAAAATACACAAGAATCAAGCTATGTACAGGGAGTACCAGTACCAGATGAATGTGAAGCTATGTACAGGGAGTACCAGTACCAGATGAATGTGAAGCTATGTACAGGGAGTACCAGTACCAGATCAATGTGCAGAGGTGCGAGGTATTTGAGGTTCACTACCGTTCAAAAGTTTGGGGTCACTTAGAAATGTCCTTGTTTTTGAAAGAAAAGCCTATTTTTGGTCCATTAAAATAACATCAAATTGATCAGAAATACAGTGTAGACATTGTTAATGTTGTAAATGACTGTTGTAGCTGGAAACGGCAGATTTTTTATGGAATATCTACATTGATCATTAGAAAACCCTTTTGCAATTATGTTAGCACAGCTGAACTGTTGTGCTGATTAAAGAAGCAAATAAACTGGCCTTCTTGAGACTGGTTGAGTATCTGGAGCATCAGCATTTTTGGGTTTGATTACAGGCTCAAAATGGCCAGAAACAAAGAACTTTCTTCTGAAACTCGTCAGTCTATTCTTGTTCTGACAAATGAAGGCTATTCCATGCGAGAAATTGCCAAGAAACTGAAGATCTCGTACAACGCTGTGTACTACTCCCTTCACAGAACAGCGCAAACTGTCTCTAACCAGAATAGAAAGAGGAGTGGGAGGCCCCGATGCACAACTGCGCAAGAGGACATGTACATTAGTGTCTAGTATGAGAAACAGACGCCTCACAAGTCCTCAACTGGCAGCTTCATTAAATAGTACCCGCAAAACACCAGTCTCAACGTCAACAGTGAAGAGGCGACTTCTAGGCAGAGTTGCAAAGAAAAAGCCATATCTCAGACTGTCCAATAAAAAGAAAAGATTAAGATGGGTAAAAGAACACAGACACTGGACAGAGGAAGAAATGGCTTTTTCTTTGCAACGCTGCCTAGAAGGCCAGCATCCCGGAGTCGCCTCTTCACTGAGACTGGTGTTTAATAGTCTGGCTATTTTAGTATTCTTATGGCTTGGGGGTAGAAGCTGTCTCGGAGCCTGTTGGTCCGAGAGCTGATGCTTTCGGGCCTTCATCTGACACCGCCTGATATAGAGGTCCTGGATGGCAGGGAGCTCAGTCCCAGTAATGTACTGGGCAGTCAAGATGCTCTTGATGGTGCAGCTGTAGAACTATTTGAGGATCCGAGGGCCCATGCCAAATCTTTTCAGCCTCCTGAGGGAGAAGAGGTGCTGCCATGCCCTTTTAACAACTTTGCAGGTGTGTGTGGACCATGTTACTACTGCTGAGCGGTAGTCTATGAACAGCATTCTCACGTAGTTATTTCCCCTCTTGTCCAGGTGGGAGAGGGCAGTGTGAAGTGCAATTGAGATTGTGTCATCTGTGGATGTGTTGGGGCGGTATGCTAATTGGAGTGGGTCTAGGGTGTCAGGAATGATGGTGTTGATGTGTGTCATGACCAGCCTTTCAAAGCAGATAAATTGCACGTGTTCGTGCTGTGGGCTCAACATGACTGCAAACTGCCATAAGTCAGAACCCCATGCCTCTCTCAATTCTATTCATTTAAATTCAAGGGCTTTATTGGGGTGGGAAAAACACGATTACATTGCCAAAGTAAGTGAAATAGATAATAAACAAACAAACAATAAAAGATTTACAGTAAACATTACACTCACAAAAGTTCCAAAAGTCCCAAATAAATATGGGTTGTATTTACAATGGTGTTTGTTCTTTACTGGTTGACCTTTTCTTGTGGCAACAGATCACAGATATTGCTGCTGTGATTGCACACTGTGGTATTTCAACCAATAGATATGGGAGTTTATCAAAATGTTGATTTGTTTTCAAATTCTTTGTGGGTCTATGTAATCTGAGGGAAATTTGTTTCTCTAATATGGTCATACTATTTGGCAGTAGGTTAGGAAGTGTAGCTCGGTTTCCACCTCATTTTGTTGGCAGTGTGCACATAGCCTGTCTTCTCTTGAGAGCCAGGTCTGCCTACAGTGACCTTTCTAAATAGCAAGACTATTTAGCAAGGCTAATTTTGGGTCAGTCACAGTGGTCAGGTATTCTGCCACTGTGTACTCTCTGTTTAGGGCCAAATAGCATTCTAATTTGCTGAGTTTTTTTGTTAATTCTTTCCAATGAAGAACAGTGAAGAACAATGTGTCAAGTAATTCTCTTTTAGTTTTCTCATGATTTGGTTGGGTCTAATTGTGTTGCTGTCCTTGGGTTCTGTGGGGTCTGTTTGTGTTCGTGAACAAAGCCCCAGGACAAGCTTGCTTAGGGGACTCTTATCCAGGTGAATTTCTCTGTAGGTGATGGCTTTGTTATGGAAGTTTTGGGAATCGCTTCGTTTTAGGTGGTTGTAGAATTTAACAGATTTTTCTGGCGAGTATCGGCCTAATTCTGCTCTGCATGTATTATTTGGTGTTTTACGTTGTACACAAAGGATATTTTAACAGAATTCTGCATGCAGAGTCTCAATTTGGTGTTTGTCCCATTTAGTGAATTCTTGGTTGGTGAGGGGACCCCAGACCTCACAAACATAAAGGGTTCTATAACTGATTTAAAGTATTTGTAGCCAGATCCTAATTGGTATGTTGAATAGAAGGCCTTCTTGCCTTGTCTCTCAGATTGTTCACAGCTTTGTGGAATTTACCTGTGGTGCTGATGTTTAGGCCAAGGTACAGTATGTATAGTTTTTTGTGTGCTCTAGAGCAACGGTGTCTAGATGGAATTTGTATTTGTGGTCCTGGCAACTGGACCTTTTTTGTCTTACTGAGATTTACTGTCAGGGCCCAGGTCTGACAGAATCTGTGAAGAAGATCTAGCTGCTGCTGTAGGCCCTCCTTGGTTGGGGACGAAATCATCAGCAAACAGTAGACATTTGACTTCAGATTCTAGTAGGGTGAGGCCGGTTGCTGCAGACTGTTCTAGTGACCTCACCAATTCATTGATATATATGTCGAAGAGTGTGGGGCTTAAGCTGCATCCCTGTCTCACCCCACGACCCTGTGGAAAGAAATGTGTGTGTTTTTTGCCAATTGTAACCGCACACTTGTTGTTTTTCTCCCAACACCACTTTTCATCAATTTGTATAGTAGAACCTCATGCCAAATTGAGTCAAATACTTTTTTGAAATCAACAAAGTATGTGAAGACTTTGCCTTTGTTTTCGTTTGTTTGTTTGTCAATTAGGGTGTGCAGGGTGAATGCGTGGTCTGTCATACGGTAATTTGGTAAAAAGCCAATTTGACATTTGCTCAGTAAATTGTTTTCACTGAGGAAATGTATGAGTCTGCTGTTAATAATAATGCAGAGGATTTTCCCAAGGTTGCTGTTGATGCATATCCCACAGTAGTTATTGGGGTGATCAGTCCTTGGTTCCAAATATTGGGGAAGAACTAAGGATGCTGTTAAAGAGTTTAAGTATAGCCAATTGGAATTTGTGGTCTGCGTATTTTATAATTTCATTTAGGATTCCATCAACACCTTTTGGGGTTCAAGGGTTTGTATTTTGTCCTGTAGTTCATTCAATGTAGCATTTCTTAATATTGTGTAGTTCCTTTGGCTTTGATGCCTCATGAATTGCTCTGTTCAGCTAGAATTGCTCTGTTCAGCTAGACTGTGATTTTGCTGTGATCTGATAGGGGTGTTAGTGGGCTGACTGTGAACTACTAAAGTAATCTACAGTACTACTGCCAAGAGTTGAGCTGCAGGTGTATCTACCATAGGAGTCTCCTCGAAGCTTACCATTGACTATGTACAGACCCAGCATGCGACAGAGCTGCAGGAGTTGTGACCCATTTTTGTTGGTTGTTTTGTCATAGTTGTCTCTAGGGGAGGCATATTTGGGAGGGAATGCTGTCACCTCCAGGTAAGTATTTGTCCCCCTGTGTGCTGAGTGTCAGGTTCTTGTCCAGTTTTGACATTTAGGTCGCCACAGACTAGTACATGAAAATGGTTGGTCTCCCCCTCTAGGATAGAGAAGCTGTCATCGTTAAAGTATGGGGATTCTATTGGGGGATATAGGTAGCACACATGAGGAAATTTTTCTCTGTTGAGATAATTTCCTTATTCATTTCTAGCCAGATGTAAAATGTTCCTGTTTTGACTAATTTAATAGAGTGGGTTAGGTCTGCTCTATACCAAATTAGCATACCCCCGGAGTCTCTTCCCTGTTTCACACCTGGTAGTTTGGTGGATGGGACTACCAGCTCTCTGTAACCTAAAGGGCAACCAGTGGGTCCGTCTCCTTTATTTCTTGTAGGATGGCAATGTTTGTATTTCCAATTTCTTTGATGAAGTCTGGGTTCCTGCTCTTTAGGCCAAAGGCAGATGACCTCAGACCTTGTATATTCCAGGATGAGATAGTAAAAGCTTTGTGTTCCATAGTGTCTAGTGTTGTTTTTGTGTGGTTTAGGCCCGGACCATCACAGTAGGTGTGAGCGGAGCATGTTGAGCATCTGATACATACCTCTTAGGTCGCAGGATGGGGCTTGGGTGGGTGTATTAGTGAGGGTTGGGCCTGTTGCTCTGCTCACGGCCTGGGCATATGTGCGGCTGTCATGTTGAGGTCTGTGCTGCAGGGGCAGGGAGCATGGGGGGGGCAGAAGGGGCATACAGTCATGTGAAAAAGTAAGTACACTCCCTGGAAAGTTCTCTTTTATTATTATAATTTTTTTTACATATTTGGACAGATGGATATGTAATCTTTACTTCAACACTATTGACAGATAAAGGTTGGTCTGGTTTTTTCTTAACCATACGGACGTGTGATAACACATCATTCAAAGATCAAAAGACCTACCCGAGGTTATTATTGATGCCCATGAGTCTGGGAGGGGTTACAAATCCACTTCCAAGCAATTCGAAGTACATCATTCCATTTCCAAACAATTCGAAGTACATCATTCCACTGTCCGACGAAAATTCCAGACCACTGGCAAACTACCTAAGATAGGTTGTCCCACCAAAGTCAGCCCAAGAGCTGACTGAAAGATGCTCATAGAAGACTCTAAGAACCCCAGGGTAACATCAAGGGATCTACTGGCCTCTCTTACCACAATCAATGTCGAATTGCATGGGTACACTGTCAGAAAGAGACTGCACAATCTTAGCCTACATGGGAGGTCAGGAAGGAAGAAGCCTCTGCTTTCAAAAACGAATTTCAAGACACAACTGACTTGCAAGACAACACCTTTTCTTGGAAATGGAATGATGTACTTCGAATTGCTTGGAAATGGATTTGTAACCCCTCCCAGACACATGGGCATCAATAATATTTATTCTGAGAGCCTCAGGTAGGTCTTTTGATCTTTGAATGATGTGTTACCACACACCCATATGATCAAGACCAAACCAGACCAATTTTCTTATCTTTATGGAAGGCTGGATTTGTTAAATTGGTAACCTTTATCTGTCAATAGTGTTGAAGTGAAGATTACATATCCATCTGTCCAAATATGTAACAAAAAAAAAGAGAGTACTTTCCAGGGGGTGTACTTACTTTTTCACATGACTGTAGGTCTGATATTGGGGGGCCTATATGTGGTGTGGCCAGGGTTTGTTTGAGGTGGTCTCAGCTGGTTGGTGTGTGGCTGGTGATGCTGTGGTCTGGGTGTAGGTCCTCTTGGCGCGGGTTCTCTCAGGGCAGGTCCTTCGGGAGCGAGTCTCGCAGGTCTGGGAGAGGGTCTCGCTGGTCGAGGCGAGGTGTCCGTTGCTCCTGTGTGAGGCGCTAGGGCTGCGGTTGAGGGTGACGTCCTTCAGGGTCCTGCTGCCTAGTGTCCCGTGTAGCTCAAATGGTAGAGCATGGCGCTTGCAACGACAGGGTTGTGAGTTTGATTCCCACGGGGGACCAGTACGAAAAAAGGATGAACGTGTATGCACTAACTAACTGTAAGTCGCTCTGGATAAAAGTGTCTGCTAAATGACTAAAATGTAAATGAAGTAGAGGTGAACCTGGTCTTAAAGGCTATTCAAGTCCAGGGTGGAATGGTGGGCCAGCTAGACATTAGGTTTTGAGGCACAGTCCCGGGAAATGCTGGTATTCACCCACTGTATGGTGGCAAAGTGAATGTCTTTTTGTGGTAGTAGGGTAGAGATAACCACTTATGCGTTGGGGAAAGTGGAAGACGCTTTCTCTCTGCCATGGGTAACTTTACTTAAAGACGTCCTCCAGCGATTTTTTTTAAACTTTTACTGCTGAAAAGCAATATCCCAAGTATAAGTACAGTATACACACAGAGGTGTGCCGGGTTACCTCATGCCACGATGCTATGGATGCTCTGACATGACGATTATCAGTTATAGTTAAAGAGAGTGTGTGATGTCTGTTTGCAGAATGTCTGTCTACGTCAGTGATAGTGATAGTTTTGTACCTTAGTAAACTGATGAACTGAAATTAGTCCAAACTCACTTGCTTGTTTCCGTATGTGGGGATATTCTAACTAACTGCTCTGTGTCTTTGTGTTGTTTGGGTCTTGTTTCCATCAGTGAGGGGAGCAACCTGACACCGGCTCACCACTACCCAGACTTCCGCTTCAAAACCTACGCCCCGCTGGCATTCCGCTACTTCCGGGAGCTCTTCGGGATCAAACCAGATGACTACCTGGTAGGTCTAAACACCACACCTGGCCCACACTAGGTAGACACAAGGTACACTCCTAGTCCACATCTGATTATGGATTGAGACACATCCCATAGGTTAGAGTTCATCCTACCTATCATGTAACTTTCACCAATCAACTCATTGGGATCAGTTGTGACTAAAGTGAATTGGAATGTAACCAGAGCTTTACAGAGCAGTGGTTTTACCCTGTTCTACCTATGCAGCTGTGCAGAGGTGGAGATGTGGGGTGAGGTAATAGTTGTGCTAATTTCATTATGATGGGTTTAATTCTATCCCCTGCACATTGAAATGAAATCAGGCTGTAATTTCCCAGAGGGTCAGGGTGTAATCAGGCTGTAATTTCCCAGAGGGTCAGGGTGTAATCAGGCTGTAATTTCCCAAAGGGTCAGGGTGTAATCAGGCTGTAATTTCCCAAAGGGTCAGGGTGTAATCAGGCTGTAATTTCACAGAGATAATGATAATGCAGTAGAAGGACCGGGGGAAGTCGGTGGAGTAGTGGGGATGTTTAATGATAATGCAGTAGAAGTGTGTGTTCTAATGGAGAGAAAGGGTCAGGGTGTAATCAGGCTGTAATTTCCCAGAGGGTCAGGTGTGCGCGTGTGTATTAGGAGTTAACCCCTTGCTGACCGATCCCACTCAGAAGGCATGCCAGAGAGAGGGGCCCTTCAGGTCAAAGTCATTACCACTCTATTATTACACTGTCATTATCACTGGAACCGGTAGATCAGAGGAGAATACACCATGGAGTTTCAATATGCAGCACTACCATATAGAATATACTGTATATCATAATGTATGAGCATGCCCAGCTATTATCTGCATGATCAATTATCTGTATATTATTCTACACTCACATTACTTATCATTTGAAATGATTTTCTACCATTCTTTTTTATTATGCCGTAGCTTTTATGTTTCGTATTCACGCTCTTTACTCCAAGGCTGTTGCCCCCTCCTCACTACAGCCTCCTTCTGCATGTTGTGATCAGTCATCATTGCTATCAGATAAAAGGCTACACCACAAGCAAAGAAAGAGTGAAAGCCAGAGAGAGATTGAGGGAGAGGCAGAGTGAAAGAGTGAAAGCCATTGAGGGAGAGGCAGAGTGAAAGAGGGAGAGAGACTGAAGGGTGAGGCAAACACTGTCATGTGTCCTTGTTGATTATGCATTTATTCAAACACAGAATCAACAACAGAGATTAATTAAGATAGAACACACGTGCACGCACGCACGCACGATAAGTTGCGGATGTGTTCGTGCTGTGGTCTCAACGTGATTGCAGACTGCCATCAGACAGTGAGTCTATGAAGAACCCTCTGTCTGTCTGTCTGTCTGTCTGTCTGTCTGTCTGTCTGTCTGTCTGTCTGTCTGTCTGTCTGTCTGTCTGTCTGTCTGTCTGTCTGTCTGTCTGTCTGTCTGTCTGTCTGTCTGTCTGTCTGTCTGTCTGTCTGTCTGTCTGTCTGTCTGTCTGTCTGTCTGTCTCGCTCTTTCTCTCTCGCTCTTTCTCTCTCGCTCTTTCTCTCTCGCTCTTTCTCTCTCGCTCTTTCTCTCTCGCTCTTTCTCTCTCGCTCGCTCTTTCTCTCTGTCTCGCTCTTTCTCTCTGTCTCGCTCTTTCTCTCTCTGTCTCGCTCTTTCTCTCTCTGTCTCGCTCTTTCTCTCTCTGTCTCGCTCTTTCTCTCTCTGTCTCGCTCTTTCTCTCTCTGTCTCGCTCTTTCTCTCTCTGTCTCGCTCTCTCTGTATCTCTCTCTGTCTCGCTCTCTGTATCTCTCTCTCTCTCTCTGTATCTCTCTCTCTCTATCTCTCTCTCTATCTCTCTATCTCTCTCTGTATCTCTCTCTGTATCTCTCTCTATCTCTCTCTGTATCTCTCTCTGTATCTCTCTCTCTATCTCTCTCTCTATCTCTCTCTGTATCTCTCTCTCTCTGTATCTCTCTCTGTCTCTCTCTCTGTCTCTATCTCTCTCTGTCTCTCTCTCTGTCTCTATCTCTCTCTGTCTCTCTATCTCTCTCTCTATCTCTCTCTGTCTCTCTCTGTATCTCTCTCTCTATCTCTCTCTGTCTCTCTCTGTATCTCTCTCTCTATCTCTCTCTGTCTCTCTCTGTATCTCTCTCTGTCTCTCTCTGTCTGTGTGTGTGTGTTTCTCTCTGTTTCTCTCCATTAGAACACACAACTCTGTGTCACTTCTACTGCATTATCATTAAACATCCCCACTACTCCACCTTCACTGACTTCCCATGGTCCTTCTACTGCATTATCATTAAACATCCCCACTACTCCACCTTCACTGACTTCCCATGGTCCTTTGATTTCCACACAGAGGGGGTTCTGTGTTAGAGCAGGGCTTTTATGTTCATATGGAGTATAACACAACAGATGTTCTTGGAATGGTTGTTTTCTACATTGTCTCGATTGCCAGAGGCCCATCTCATGTAAGCTAAACTGGAAATGTTGTTTTGTGCTTTGTTTGTGAAGGTTCAACTGATAAACACACACACATGCTGGTGGAAACAGAATACATTCACCCTTGCCCTGAGGCTTATGGTTTGGTCTTAGATAACCTCTGTGGAAGTAATAAAGCTGAATGTGTGGTTTGTAAAAGCTAAGTGCACAGAATCACATAAAGTACTATACTGATGCCACACCCGCAATGAACTATTGGCCACCTGTCTACAGCCAATCCCAGCAAAACAGACCTTTCACTCAGTTTGTGACGCGTGTGTGTGGGAGATAGGGTCTGTGTACATGCGTATCTGCATGCGTGCGTGATGGTGATACACTGCACCATAAAAGCCGCACACGCATCTGTGAATGAAATCACTTGTTTTCCGGAACACCTCCATTGGAACGCAACTCTTTCCTTTTTAACCACAATAAACAACCGGTGAGGGGTTTAGTTGTTTGTCAATGGTAGAAGTGGTGCCTTATAAATCAGTAGAGAACATTATTTTCCTGAGGATGTTTCACGGGATTGGGCAGCTCGTTCAATGGCCATAGGAGTTGGCAAGCAGCGCAAACAGATCTGGGACCAGGTTGTCGTTGTACAGGCATACTAAACCAGTTTTTGTTTTAGTTTTTACATGCACATTAAACTAGTTACGTTGCGTGTTGTTGTGTTTCTCCTCAGTACTCCATCTGTAATGAGCCTCTGATTGAGCTGTCCAACCCCGGGGCCAGCGGCTCTCTGTTCTACCTGACCAGCGATGATGAGTTCATCATCAAAACCGTCCAGCACAAAGAGGCAGAGTTTCTCCAGAAACTTCTCCCAGGTTACTACATGGTATGTAACTCACCCAACCTAGTCTGCTTTTCCTATAAGGTGCAGTACTTTTGACCAGTGCCCGGTGGGTCTTGATCAAAAGTACTGCACTATGTAGGGGATAGGTTGCCATTAAATCAACTAACTGTATTCCATCACTCTCTCCACACACAGAACCTGAACCAAAACCCACGCACCCTGCTGCCTAAGTTCTACGGCCTGTACTGCATCCAGTCTGGAGGCGTCAACATCCGGCTGGTGGTGATGAACAACGTGCTGCCGCGCTCCGTCAAGATGCACTACAAGTACGACCTGAAGGGCTCCACCTACAAGAGACGAGCCTCCAGGAAGGAGAGGGAGAAGGCCTGTCCCGTCTACAAGGACCTGGACTTCCAGGACATGCATGAAGGGCTCTACTTCGACGCTGACACCTACAACGCCCTGATGAAGACCCTGCAGAGAGACTGCCGGGTAGGTGTGGACTGGGACAGCTGTCTGTTTGTCTGCGTCTCTCTATCTCTCTGACTATATGTCTGTCTGTCTACCAGGAAATGCAGATTCCTCACATTCTTTCAGTATTGTTATCAAATGAGATTGGTTTGTGATAGCCATATCTGTATGCTCATATTTAAGGTCTGCTCTTTTCATCCCCACACTCACTCTGGACTTAAATGGCCAAACTTTGGGTCAGATGGCAGAAGTAGAGAAGGGCACAGATTGTATTCGGCATGGGAATCCAGTGAAGTACTGGGACTCATTCTGTCTATGGAAAATCAGCAACCTCTCCCCTTCAACCAGGATACAGATGTGGGATCTTAATTTGATCACTCTTTTGTTGATGAGAATTTTCCTGGAATTTTGTAGTCTATTCAAGGTTTAAAAAGGCTTCTAAAGTTTGTATTTTTCAATTTACCATTTCAGAATTGATTTGCCCTAACCTCAAATGCATCAACCCCTACAAAAAAATGTCCATTAATTATAATCCACATAATAATTCTAATTTCCTGTTGCTGCAGGATTATTTTCCTGCTGTAGCAAACTGGCTCAAATTAAGATCCTACATCTGTGCTCTGCCACTTAGTATATACACTACACACACCTACACGCACGGCACGCATGTACACTAATGCACGCAGGCACACACATGCACCATACACACACACACACACACACACACACACACACACACAAGTCCACTTTTCCACTTCATACTCTGCCACATTGAATACAAGCCAAAAGTGTGTGTGTGTGTGTGTGTGTGTGTCTGTGTCTGTGTCTGTGTCTGTGTCTCTGTGTGTGTGTGTGTGTGATTGTAGGGTTGGACAGAGTGTTTTGAGAAAGGGGACTGTGTCTTTCTGCAGCATTTGGCACTAGGATTGCGTGTTTCCACTGTGGGTTCATTGGGAGCTCTGTGCTCTGTTTCAGTTCCATGACAGTTTTCCAAACACTGGATGTGATTTAAGAAATGTTCCCAGCAGCGTGAGAGAGAGAAAGTAAGAGAGAGCACCTCTCTAAAGATAGGAGGCTGCATTCCTGTCTATTTCAGAGTAATAGCCAGATTGTCCTGTTTAATCTAGTGAAGTAGTGTGATCAGAGCTTGTTCTGAGTAGGAGCCAGGATATACTTTACCAATACTAAAAGGTACATAGAACATACAAGACCATAACAAGTCAACCTAGAGAACCATAGGTCTATGGCAGTGGTTCTCAATCCTTGTCCTGGGGACCCAAAGGGGACCAGGATTGAGAACCAATGGTCTATGGCACTACTATATATCTAATATATATATCTTCTCTATCTCTGTTGTTATTGTACTCTGTTCACACCTACACTTCCTGTTTGTGAGTTGAAAATGGAGTTGGTGGAAACAGGACAAAACACAAAAGGTGATGACCATGTTTACATAATGTTTACATTATGATGTTTACATAATGATTGACAATGGTGAATGGCCTTATTAATCTATTATACAGTATCAAATCACCTCAACCACCTCGTACCCCCCAGTACATTAACTCGGTATCAGTACGCCTTGAATATAGCCTTGTTATTTCTATTTTATTGTGTCAGTATTTCCTTTTTTAATGGTGCTAATTTTCATACTTTTGAACGCTGCATTGTTGGAAAAGGGCTCCTAAGTCAGCATTTCACGGTAAAGTCTACACCTGTTGTATTCGGCGCATGTGACAAATATAATGTGATTTGATTTGGGCTAGCTCTGAGGGGATGACGAAACGTATCTCATGTGGGAGGAGCATGAAGTTACCCCCAGTTTATAATTTTCAACAAATAGTTAAAGTTGATATTTGTGGAGAGTTAGCTGATCCTAGAGGCTGTTGGGCATATGTTCTAAGTGTTTGTTGTCCCTGACAGAGAGAGCATTATAGTGTAGGAAGGACAGGAAGTAAAAAGAGACCCAGAGCCACTGAGACCAGGGACAGGAAGGAAGACACACTTCCTGTTACAGGCATCCAGCTTTTGAAACTTTCACAACGTTATAGCCTACAATGTGATTGTCAAGGGCATTTGTTTTAATGCCCCAAGATTAATCCATCCCCCTGACAGGTGTGGCATATCAAGAAGCTGATTAAACAGCACGATCATTACACAGGTGCACCTTGTGCTGGGGACAATAAAAGGCAGCTCTAAAATGTTCCACAACACAATGCCACATACAGTATGTCTCAAATTTCGAGGGAGCGTACAATTGGCATGCTGACTGCAGGAATGGATTGTCCACCAGAGCGGTTGCCAGATAATTTAATGTTAATTTCTCCAGCAAAAGCCGCCTCCAACATCGTTTTAGAGAATTTGTCAGTACGTCCAACCGGCCTCAAAACCGCAGACTACGTGTAACCACGCCAGCCCAGGACCTCCACATCCGGTTTCTTCACATCGTCTGAGACCAGCTACCCGTTCAGCTGATGAAACTGAGGAGTATTATTTCTATAATAAAGCCCTTTTGATTCTGATTGGCTGGGCCTGGCTCCCAAGTGGGTGGGCTTACTATTCCCCTGCCCAGTCATGTGAAATCTATAGATTAGGGCCTAATGAATTTATTTCAGTTGACTGATTTCTTTATATGAACTATAACTCAGTAAAATCTTTGAAATTGTTGCACGTTGCGTTTATATTTTTGTTCAGGCCTGTTCGGTTGTCCTGTGTGTTTCTGGTGACTCCCCTTTGGGAGCGCATGGAGTCACTCCTTGATGGCTTTGGCAATGGCTGCTATAGCTGGCTGACTCCTCTCCTCTCCTCTCCTCATGTTTGTTCACTAAACTCTTTCTATTGGATACAGCTCAATTAGAGAAGAGTCCTTCACAGACTCTCTAAGATGGCCTCTTGTTTGAAGTCTTTAAGGGATCTTTCTCCATCCATCCCTCCCTCTCTCCTTCTTCTCTTACGTCCTCTGTATTTCAAAGTAGTTATCTTATTCTTCTAGGGAGGTACAAAGCTAAAAGGAACAGTGTTTCATGTTGGATGCAGTTGTTGTAATGTAATTGACTCTGGACTCTGTAGCTAGTTTGTTATTGTCACGGCTTCCCGTCTTCCCTTCCTGAGCTGGACGCAAAGTGCCCTCTAAGCAAAATCTCTGTCCGTTTCCATGAGTAAGCAGTAAACCCTCACCACAGAGCCTGCTGCAGCACCGAAAAACAGGAGAGGGGTAAAGGAAGGGATAGAGGGGGGCCGAGAGAGGGACGTGAGAGACATGGGTGAAGGGGACCGGTTTGAGTTGTACAGAGATTCAGCCAGGGTATGAAGGGGAGGTAAGAGATGAGAGCGGGAGACCATGCAGTCTCTGCTGCTCTATGTGGGTCACTGGTGAAAATGTTGGGTACTCGCTCTGTCCCTCCTCTCCTCTCCTTCTCACAACAGCTCCCTCGATTCCCTCCATATGGCAAATGAACTGAGAACATGAATAAACCATGCCCATGTCTATGACTAGAGGGAGAGAGAGACTGAAGGAAAGCCTGCTCGTGTTTGACTTGTAACAGAGAGCAATGCAATGTCAATTGTCACCGCATGGCAGGGCTCTGAGATGTTGTTGAGGTGATGATGTAATGACAGTTTAGCAAAGGGTACAATGTTTTTTAAGTGGTTGCCAATCATGAGTGTTGAGGTTTTTGACTAGGGCAGAGGGACATTGAGTGGCATTTAACTTGATGTTTAAAAATATTTTTGTCTGGGAATCCCCTTATTAACTTGAGACACAAACAATCACATGCACACACACACACACGCACAAATATACGCACACACACCACACAAACAGAATGGTTTGGAAAATAGTGTTGCATAATTGTTATGGAACTCGAGGCAGGTCATGTTGTCAGACAAAACCAACCTTTTATGGGTCCCCCTCCACTCCTCCTGGGTCATGTGATTCTGTAATTCCATTGGAACATGACAGGGACAACATTGCCCTCTCTCACAAAGCCAATCAAGCCAGGGCTGATGTCAAGTGACACCCTATTCCCCATGTAGTGCACTACTTTGGCTAGAGTTGGATCTGGCTACTACGCACGCCTAACCAAAACAAAAACATATGGAAAATTGTTGAATTAGAAATGTCAACATGGAATGGAGACATTCCATGAAATGTCAATGTTAAAGCTGAGAATGTGATTTTCATGAAAGGCATGGCTGGCACCACGTTTTAACTGTAATGTAAAGTCTCACAGTCATTCCCCTCTTCAAAGGGTGCCAGTGTATTAGTGTCACTGTAAGTGGGCCATGCTGTACTGTGAGGTTTCAAAGACTGACCCTCTCAAGAGACTGATCCAGAGGAGAGACTCAGACATGGCTTGGATGTGCTGAATTACATCAAAGATCATTTGTTCAAGGAAAAGGGAATGTTGTACAAGGATGACTTACTGAAGACCTGTTAAGATAGATAATCCCTAATACTTTTCCATCCACTTTTACAGAAACTCTGAAGACTAAAAGCAGTTTGAAGTCAAATACAAGGTGAACATCTACATTGTGTGGATATTATGTTTAAGTTATTGTTGGCTCACATTACCTAACTAGCAAACTGGGAACATTCCCAGAACATTAGCTAAGATTCCCATTACGTTTTTGTTAAAGTTTTATCTAACATTAGGATGATAGCATCCCAAAAACTTTGAACAAATATTTTTGATTAAAAATATATGTTTAATCAGAATTTTTTAAATGAAATATCCTTGGAAATTTCTCCTAACATTAACTAAAATGTTGTGCACAACATCTGTAACAACCGCCACAGAACATTCCCAAAACGTTCTCATTAGGTTTCCAGGTAATGTAATAACACAATATACCATTAATGTTTTTAAATCATACTGCCACAACAAAATGGGAGAGCAACGTTCTGGGTACATTCTTGCAACATCAGTGGAATGTTTTATACAAACAATCATCAGCACAAATGGACAGTTTTTGTTTTATGAGAACATTTGCCGCAACCAAATAAATGTTCTGGGAACTTTCACAGAAACAAGTTTCGTTTGCTGGGTATGCTTTTTTATTGCAGGTGAGGAGGAACACAGACTTTGTACCTTGGCAAAATACATCACTGCTCACCATCAAATGAAAAAGGATGCACACATTTGAATGCTTATTATAAGTACCCATTGCAGTAGTATAGAATCCAACCTGATGAAGACAGGCAGCACTATTGTTTGTGTAGTGGTGGTTTGCCTGGCAAGGAGAGGTGGTCAGGCCAGCTGGGAGTCACATGGCCTACTGTGGGCAGGTTGGTGTGTGGGTCTATTCAAAATGGTTGCCTTTGAATAGCAACGGTGGACTCAGGAGGAACAGATGCAAATCAAATACATGGAAAAGGCAACGCCCGAACAAGAGCATAAGTGTTTTCTGAGTGTGTGTGCGTGCGTATGTGCTTGTGTTCGTGATTTGCATTAGTCATAAGGACACTAAAGAAATTATTAAACAACCAGCGACAAGGTGTTGTCTGGCAAAAGTCAGTTGTCTTGATATTCTTTTTTGAGAGCAGAGGCTTCTTCCTTCCTGACCTTCCATGTAGGCCAAGTTTGTGCAGACTCTTTCTGACAGTGTAACCATGCAATTCGACATTGAATGTGGCAAGAGAGGCCAGTAGATCCCTTGATGTTACCCTGGGGTTCTTGGAGACTTCTATGAGCATCTTTCAGTCTGCTCTTGGGCTGACTTTGGTGGGACGACCTGTCCTAGGTAGTTTGCAAGTGGTCTGGAATTTTCATTGGACAGTGGAATGATGTACTTCAAATTGCTTTGAAATGGATTTGTAACCCCTCCCAGACTCATGGGCATCAATATTCTTTCTTCTGAGGGCCTCGGGTAGGTCTTTTGATCTTTGAATGATGTTACCACACACCCATATGTTTAAGACCAAACCAGACCAATTGTCTTATCTTTATCTTTAAGTTTCTCTAATGTTTTGTAATCATTTGCACTTGTTTTGGTACACCTAATTCAAATTTTTGCCATTTTATGTGATGGTAAAGGTAGGGGTGTACTAACTTTTTTCCCATAAGGAAAAGGCATTTTTGTTAAATTTTTTCAAAGTTTGTTTTTGTGTGATTTGTTCAATTGGGTAACCTTTATCTGTCAATAGTGTTGAAGTGAAGATTACATATCCATCTGTCCAAATATGTAAAATATTATATACTATATATATATATATATATATATATATATATATATATATATATATATATATATATATATATATATATATATATATATATATATATATATACAAACATGACTGTATATAATACCCAGGACATAGCTGTTCTATAATCTTATTGTGGGTGTGCTTAGTCACGTCCCATGTTTCCTTTTACCACATCAATGGATTCTAGTTACAGATACATCAGTGGTATGATAAGAGATCAAAAGGCCATCTTTGCTGACCTATAACCTACTGTCCACTCCTAGTAAGTGTGTATTTTGTGTTACAGTCTCTATTAACAAAGGTCCTCATTCTGGACATGCTAGGTCACATTACTTTGATTAGATCACAAAAGGATGATTATCTGGTTCTGCTTTGGTCCTTTTTTCTATTGGCCAGTTCCATATAAGGGATAATGATAGCTTAGTCCCTTAAGGCAGCCTATTCTCTTTATAGTGCACTACTTTTGAACTGGTGCACGACATAGGGAATAGGGTGCCACTTGGGATGTACATGATGTTGGAAATACTGTTTACAAAATACAACTGCGTGCTGACTTTAGGGGTTACCATGACAATCATGATGAACATTCTTGTAATTTTTAGGTCTGCGGCCAAGCCACATTTGTCTGTGTGTTTCACATTACGACAGACTTGACACAACCTGCTGTTTACTTTCCTGTTCCTGCTTTTTCTTTTTCCGTTGTCGTCTCTCTTAGACAGACAGACACACAGTGTTACTGGTTTTGGGGATTGGTACAGTAATGGTTAGAATGAGATTCCTGTGGTCCAATGATGGACAATCAGGCAAACTGAATTAAATTTGCATCCACAAATGGCTAATCTTATTATGGCTGATAGCACCATACAAATGATGACTTTCAATGCAAACACACACACACACACACACACACACACAGACAGACATTTGGCATGCAAAAGCACTAAAACCGCTTGCAGTGGTACATAGAGGCCTGATTTGCACCCTTGACCCCATTTTCAGATTGTTTTTTTTTTAGACCCCTCTGGTATCATGTGACCATTCTGTTTGAGCAGTGAGAGGAAACCTGGGGCCTGAGAAACCCTGGGAACAGAGACAAGAGGGCAGAAGGCCCCTCACACTCACACTGGTCAATATGTAACACATCTCAACCCAACACCTTTCTTTGTATAGCTCAAGAATCAGTCACAGAAAAATGTATTCAATTCTTTTTGGTGTTTGAGGCACGAAAACACTTAACTTAGTGGTTACATGACACCCTTTGTACTTTTCAGGTATGTGTAACTAAAGCCTCTGGTCAACATAGTAAAATAGAATAGAGTATCACTATTGCCTATTTATATTTGGTCACACAGAAATATGGGTCACACTTCAATAAACCAGATGATTAAAAAAAAAAGGCCAAGAAAGCGCCAACTGCATTTCCACTCTTTGCTAGCTAACAGATTGCTAGCTAACAGGTTGTTTCAGATCATGGTGATTAACCGTGTGGTTTCATGTTGTGTGCTGCAGGTGTTGGAGAGCTTTAAGATCATGGACTACAGTCTGCTCCTGGCCGTGCATGTCCTGGACCAGAGCCCAAAGGAGGGGGGCGAGCTGAGCCAGGCAGGGGGGGACGGCAAGCGGCCCGTGGCTCAGAGGGTCCTCTACTCCACAGCCATGGAGTCTATCCAGGGGGACGGCAAGGCTGCCGAGGCTCACACCACAGACGACACGTGAGTCAGCTCACCACAGACATACTACCCATACAAACACACATACGATAGTAATAGTTTGATGACATTTACAAGTACACACTGACAAATGCATGGCAAAACTCTCACAAAAACTCACAATGATCAAAACCCGGCCTTGATGTGTGTCCTCACTGAGATGCTTGTAAGCCTTGAGGTGAATGTTTGCAGGATGACTTGGCAGATAACTGACTGACTACATTCTGTGACTGGACCTGCATTTACTGTGCTGTATTCCAGGATGGGTGGAATTCCTGCAAAGTCACAAAAGGAGGAGAAGCTGCTTATTTTCCTGGGCATCATCGACATCCTGCAATCCTACAGGTATAACATGACTTCATAACATGCTATCACATTTATTACATAGCATAATGACATACTATTACATGTTCACCATAATATTCTGTAACATAGAGCTCTCTGTCCCTGTGCTGGAGTGAGGGAGAGAGGGAGAAGAGGGAGGGACAGAGTGAGAGAAAGAGAAGAGAGACTGAGAGAGAGAAGAGGGAGAACGGGGGAGAGGGAGAGAGGGACAGAGAGAGAGAGAAAGAGAAGAGGGAGGGACAGAGAGAGAAAGAGAAGAGAGACTGAGCGAGAGATAGAGAGAGACATAAGCTCTTCAGAGAGACTTGTCCCTAACGCCATTCCCAGTCCGCATCTCTAAGATGCATCTCTATGCTGACCTCAGGACCTGTCGGTTAGTGTCTTGGCTGGGACGTTACATAATGAACACAATGTAATGGATAGCTTCATATTGTTACCCATATATCTTTTAATCTTAATCCTCTTCTCTCACCCACTATTTGGTGTTTGCCTGCCTCAGCCCATCAATTAAAAGTGTAAAATGTAATGAGAAGGGGACCAATAATACGTAACATGAACCTAATATTGCTGTGGTTCCTGTTCTGTGTTTGGTGCCAAAGGGAAGGATGTCAGGTTTTGGATGGTGGGGCTTGGTGGGGGGGTTGGTTTTGTTGCCTTACGAGCTACGTTGTGACAAGGCTTCTTGTTTTTTTTTTTACCTAAGATTCATTAAGAAGTTGGAACACTCGTGGAAAGCCCTAGTCTACGACGGCGTAAGTTGATATGCTGCAAATCTGTCCCTCTGAATGCACACCAGTCATAGGTTACTTTCTTATTGATCTAAAATACCCCTCTCTGATAAGAGCTTTTATTGTCTTCTGTTCTGTCCTCAGGACTCCGTCTCAGTGCACAGGCCCGGTTTCTATGCCAACCGATTCCTCAAGTTCATGAGCACTTCAGTGTTCCGGAAGACTCAGAGTAAGTCTGCTGGCTCTTGTTCCTCAGTCCCCTATGACAGGGACACGGGTATTTATGTTAGGATTTTCAACTGGCACACATGCCAGTCACTGGGATCAGAAAACAAGGGTAGTGGAAGATGGTATGAGACTGTAAAGTTTGATTAACAACAAATTTAAAAGTATGTATGTGGACCTACATATTTTCAAATAACTGTGCTTTTTCTGGCCCACAAATTGATTTTGACAAGCAAATCAGTAAAAAAAAGAGTCTGTGTGGCCCTCTGTTGAATTTCGAAATCCCGATGTGGCCCTCGAGCCAAAGAATTTGCCCACCCCTGATATGAGGGCCGACCCAGAGATTGAGACAAGTTAATCCTTCAATAACAGTACGTCGGTGTGGCATGTACAGTTTAGTCAACTGTAAACTATTGTTAATCTTATATTTGTACAGATTCCTAGTTCTATTTATTTGTTACCTGCATTATGGGGATTGTGGAGTGGATATGAAAGGGGCGCATGTTTTAGTTTTTGGCCTAGCGCTACACAGCTGATTTCAAATAATCAAAGCTTTATGTTGAACAATACCGAACCTTCCAGTAAATATGTAGAAGTAGCTGTGTTGAAAGCAACAACACAGCTGTGTTGATGTACAGTATACATTTCTCCTGTGAGAGGAAGTGATTGTGTATTACCAGTGTAGTGTGTGTAGAACAGGTTTGCTATGTGGACGATCCAGTGGCACATACACACTGTTGTCAGTCAGTTAAATGGGTCAAGTTTAAAACCCTTCCTCAGCTCCTCTCTCTGTGCTTTCAAGTTACACTGACACACACTGAGTCTACAAAACATTAGGAACATCTTCCTAATATTGAGTTGCACCCCCTTTTGCCCTCAGAACAGCTTCAATTCGTCGGGGCATGGACTCTAGGTGTCGAAAGCGTTCCGCAGGGATGCTAGCCCGTGTTGACTCCAATGCTTCCCACAGTTGTGTCAAGTTGGCTGGATGTCCTTTGGGTGATGGACCATTCTTGAAAACCCAGCAGCATTGCAGTTCTTGACACACACAAACCAGTGCACCTAGCACCTACTACCATACCTCGTTCAAAGGCACTTAAATCTGTTGTCGTGCCTGACATTGATTGTCAATTCTGTTGCATGTTAAATTAGTTTTGTTCTGCATTTTGTTCTTTTACCAAACAGAATGCTTTTCATTTTACCAGACGCTCTTTTCCAGACCAACTTACAGGTGCAGTTAGGATTAAGTGCCTTACTCAAAGGCACATTTTCACCTAGTCGGCTCTGTGATTCGAACCCAGCGACCTTTCAGTTACTGGCCCAACGCTCTTAGCCGCTAGGCTACCTAGGATACCTGCCGGGCTTTTCCCAGAAATAGCTTGTTGTTTTCAGAGAGGAGTTTATGGTTGCCCTCTGCCCCCTGTTTTGGTGGTGGCTATGACAGCTCCCCAGTGGTGATAATTTGGGAATCCACCCAAGGGGCTGAAGCCCCTCTCACTTCAGGGTTTTGACTTTGGGAATATTTCCTGTCAAGATGAAATCAAGCAGTGTTATGTAACAGTGTGGAACGCTGATTTAATGAAGATGGTTTCTGTGATGATTTGGGATTTAGCTGCTTGGTATTATTTTGCCAATGCTTCTGCACAGTTAGATATGATGGGGAGGGGAGGGGATTTCATGCTCTGCTTGGGAGTAAGAATGGAACGTCTGGGGGACAGTTGTGTAATGATCATTATGCGTTAACAGTTTGATCTTTTTACTGCTGATTAGGGACAGACGCTCCGAGCCTGATTATGCACGATAATGGTTGCAATCAAGATAATCTGTTCCCTCCATCTCTCCCTATTTTTATCTCTTACTCCCCCCCACTCTCTCCCCTACCCCCCGTCTCCTCTTACTCCCCCCCACTCTCTCCCCTACCCCCGTCTCCTCTTACTCCCCCCCCACTCTCTCCCCTACCCCCCGTCTCCTCTTACTCCCCCCCACTCTCTCCCCTACCCCCGTCTCCTCTTACCCCCCCCCACTCTCTCCCCTACCCCCCGTCTCCTCTTACTCCCCCCCACTCTCTCCCCTACCCCTGTCTCCTCTTACTCCCTCCCCTACCCCCTGTCTCCTCTTACTCCCCCCCCCACTCTCTCCTCTTGCTCCCTCTTTCTCTCCTTATTTTCCTCTCTTCCTTCCCTCCTCTTTCCTTCTCTCTTCCCCCACCACACATTTACCCATTCTCTCTCTGTCTCTCTCTCTCTCTCTCTCTCTCTCCCTCTCTCTGCAGCCATTCGGTTCTCTCCCTCTAAGAGAGCACGTACATCCATCCCTGCTCTGAAGTCGTTCTCTCAGGAAATCCTTTCTTCTCAGAAGGAGGAGAGCGAGGAGGAGAGTCGGGACAGGCTGGCAGGAGCACGCAGTCTGGCGAGTCTAGAAGGACAAGGTAGACCAGCAGCACACTATTATCAATCATCCACACATGAATGTGTTGTATTTCTCTTTGGAGGTTGAGCCAAAAGCCCCAGACAGAAGTCACTTTTACTTCCCAGATCTGTCAGGTAGAACACATCTCTCTCTATGTCTGGATAGATGGACCTTTTAGAACCACTTGGTCCGCCATGAAACTCTCTCCTGTGTGTGTGTGTGTGTGTGTGTGTGTGTGTGTGTGTGTGTGTGTGTGTGTGTGTGTGTGTGTGTGTGTGTGTGTGTGTGTGTGTGTGTGTGTGTGTGTGTGTGTGTGTGTGTGTGTGTGTGACTGAGTTAGCGTTATCAATGGGTTATCGTTATCCCTCGCTTTGTCTCTTGGGAATCCATTATTAGGACCTGACTCTTGGGATCCATTATTAGGCCCTGACTCTTGGGCAGGGGAGCCTCCAGGGATTTTGGGCCCCATGAAAATATATACCATTTAGCTCCAAAATGTTTTTACCTAATGCTGGAATAATATTTTAGGGCCCCTGTCAGTCACAGGCCCTTAGAATCATCCTAACTTTTCCCCCCCATACGGCGCCCCTGCTCTTGGGATCCATTATTAGGCCCTGACTCTTGGGATCCATTATTAGGCCCTGACTCTTGGGATCCATTATTAGGCCCTGACTCTTGGGGATCCATTATTAGGCCCTGACTCTTGGGGATCCATTATTAGGCCCTGACTCTTGGGATCCATTATTAGACCCTGACTCTTGGGGATCCATTATTAGGCCCTGACTCCAGTGATTGCAGTGTACATGGCTGGCTGGGTTAGAATCAGGACCCTGTCAGCAATAGCCATTAAGCTTCAGGACTCTTGACCTTCCTCTGAGGTAAAACCAATGTTGCCCAATATTACAGGAAGAGATGAGGCTGCAGAGAGAAGTTTTGGGTTATATTGCAGCATAACTTCTTTAGTTAATAGGAAATCCTGTTTTATCTTAACAACACCCTGGCACACTATGTCCAACCATCACATAAGGTTTGAAATTATTATGTTTTAGTTAGATATTATATATGTTTGGGCTTTTTGCAGTCAATTTGAATTTTGTCATTACTTTCCGGCCCCCTGAACAATCTGCCCGCAGCTGAATCTAGCTGATGATCCCTGCCATAAAGCAATTAAAATGTTACATTTAGTTTCATTTTTAATAGCTTACTCTATTCCAGTTAACCAATACTACTCATACTATTTTGAGCGATAGAGGGTTCATGCAGGGACACTTACATAATTGTTTTATTCACACTTTACTATCTTATCTAATTAGACTAAATCAAACACACATGTTCTGTCCTGTGGCTCCGACATCCGGTTTAAACTCTGTCTTTAGATCACATGTTTTTAAACTAATAGTACAGCATAGTTCAATGATTGACTGACTATTGATTGACTGATTAAGGCATAATCATTGAGGTCATGGGTTTGTGTGTATCTCTCAGTGAGGTCATGGCTTTGTGTGTATCTCTCAGTGAGGTCATGGCTTTGTGTGTATGTCTCTAAGTGAGGTCATGGCTTTGTGTGTATGTCTCTCAGTGAGGTCATGGCTTTGTGTCTGTTTGTGTGTTTCTCCCAGTGTTTGGCTCCTACCGGCGTCCTGACCTAGTCCCTGCCACCCCGTCCTTCTACGAGGGCTCCTCCATGGGAACCATCTCCTCCTCCTCCATCTTTGTCAACCTGGAGACCCAGTCTGAAGACAGGTACCTCTATCCCCCCGTCTACCTCTGTTCCCTCCATCTTTCCCATCCATCCCTCTACCTGAAGACTCCCCTTCCACTTCTACCTGCCTTCTCAAAGGCCCAATTGGATATATTTGCACTCTTGTGTAAATATTGGCAACAATGATTTTGACCTGGGACAGCAGGTGAGTGAACAATTGAGCTAATCAATGACGGAATCAACAACCCCTCCAGATCAGATCACCAGCAGGGCCCATGAGTTGATCAGCCCTGCCTGCCATAGGGAATCAATGAAGGAACCAACAACCCCTCCAGATCCAGCAGGGCCCCTGAGTTGATCAGCCCTGCCTGGCATAGGAAATCCCCTGAGGGGAGAATGTAGATAATAACAGGTTAAAAACACTGAGCTACCTGGGAGGCCTGATGGAAAACACTGAGCTACCTGGAAGGCCTGATTTTAAAAATGCTGAGCTACCTGAGAGGCCTGATGGAAAACACTGAGCTACCTGGGAGGCCTGATGGAAAACACTGAGCTACCTGGGAGGCCTGATGGAAAACTCTGAGCTACCTGGAAGGCCTGATTTAAAAATGCTGAGCTACCTGAGAGGCCTGATGGAAAACACTGAGCTACCTGGGAGGCCTGATGGAAAACACTGAGCTACCTGGGAGGCCTGATGGAAAACACCTTGTGGTGACGAGCCACATGGAAACAGGTGACTCAGATTCCTCAAGCTTTGTGACAGTTATATACTAAAGATACCCAGGAAGACCTGCCGGACATTTTTAAGTGTTCAACCCATGAGAGAGAGAGAGAGATTCACCATGCATTTAGTTCAGGTGCAGTCCATAAACCATGGATTTAAAATTCTAACCTCCCTCTAGAAATAACATTTTCTTCTCATCTCTCATCCTTTCTCTCTCTCTCTCAGCCTCCATTCTGAAGCCTGCCACCTGTCTGTTGCCCCTCAATTGTTTTATTAATGTGTTTCATTAATATTTGACTCAAGGCTTTCAGAAGGTCTGATTAAGATGCGTGGTTTAGATTAAACATTTTGTAATTTGCTGCCAGGGTGACTTTCTATGTGTATGAACGTATCCCTGTCAGTCTATCAGTCAGTAACAGATTTGTGCTCTGAGGTGTGTGTGTGTGTGCTCACGTGCATGTGTGTGTCAACTTTAAGAGGGCCATAAAATGATAAACGCATTCCTTTATTATTATCAAAGTCAGGTGACATGCAGCAAGGAAATTGCCTGTTTCAGATTTACGCCAGCCCCCAGTGCCCCCTGCTGTTCACCATGCTGTGTTTTCATGGATGTTTATTTTCCTAAGTCAGGAGCTGATTATTTGGGGACTGTTTTTTAGATGTCCCATAATTCCCTGCTCATATCCTGTTTGTGAGTTCTTAGACATGAACTTCCCATAGAGAGATCTCTACATCCCCTTAAGGTTATTTTTGTCTTTTTGATGTTGGATTCTTTGATTCACCATGCATTTAGCTATGTTAGTGGTTTCTTAACTTTGTGTTGTGCGAAATTGTAAACCACCTTGCCTTTGCAACCATGACAAAATAGTTACACATCATACATGTTTTTGTTTATATTGAACTGTTTATCAATAATAAAACCATATTGCAAGTTCTTTATACTGCAAAACATTATGTTTAAGTACTTAGAGTAAGCAAATTTGCTTGTCCCAGTAGTGATGTGATGAGTTGTAGTGACATGTTTTGGGGACTTAGAGATACAGTATCTAGTGAAAGTATTTCATTGTACACTGCAACTACATATCACTTTAGTCAATTCTTTTTAAAGGACTGATAACCATAGATTTAAGCATGTGCAGCCTCCATTTCAGCAAATCCTAATGTACTTAAAATGTCTCATTGGTGTTATCATCATTGGTGTTACTTCTCCTACTGGGGGCACATTGTTATTAATGCCATGCCCGAATGCCACCATAATTCAAGAACGACCCCTTTATTTTGATCCACTTAATAAACAAAACCATATTGGTTTCCTCCAAACGGAACCCACTGGCCACTACACACCAGTTGGTACCAAGCCTCCACTTGGGAAGGAGTGTGTTATGTTATACTTTGGTTTAATCCCAAATGACACCCTATTCCCTACTTAGTACACTTCTTTTGACCAGAGCCCCAATGGGCCTTGTCAAAAGTAATGCACTATGGACAAAATAATGACACTATGTAGGGAATAGGTAGCCATATTGGGACTCAGCTTTTCTTTTGTATGTCTACTCATGTGTGTCTCTTGTTCTCCTGTCTACCCTTAGAGATGACATGGCGTCCAGCTCCACGTTCACCCTAGAGGACAGCGCCATCTGTCTGACGTCAGATCAGAGCACTATGGACGTAGAGGTGGCCATGGACCCGGACGACGGCTCAGTGCTCGACGTCTACTTAGTGAGTACTCACCCACTGTGTGTGTCTCAAATGGAACCCTATTCCCTATCCCACCTGACTTCCCATATAGGGCTCTGGTCAAAGGTAGTGCACTATATAGAGAATAAGGTGCCATTTGGGAGACATCTATTCCCACTCAGATATGCAGCTGCACATGTGGTCAGGATCAAATTAGTTTATCTCGGACAGTCTTTGCGTCCCATTAGGACAGGGGTGGGCATATGTGATCATGGAAGGCTGCTGTATGTGCAGCCTTGAACTAACACACCTCATTCTGGGGTGGGCTGGAACAAAAGCCTGCACAACACCCACGATCCCCGAAGACGATGAGGGAGGAGGTCTGAGACCTGGCAACAGCCTTTCCCTCAAGGTCAGCAAGACAAAAGAGCTGATCGTGGACTACAGGAAACGGAAGGCTGAGCACGCACCCATTTACATTAGATTTTTATTTAGTCACATGCATAGGGTCGCAGGTGTAGTTGCAGTGTACTATGAAAAACTTGAGCTCCGAGCTCCAACTGTGCAGGTGTGAATGACGGGGCTGTAGTGAAGCGGGTTGAGAGCTTCAAGTTCTTCCGTGTCCATATCACCAAGCTCCTATCATGGTCCAAACACACCAACACAGTCGTGAAGAGTGCACAACCCCTCTTCCCCCTCTGGAGGCTGAAAAGATTTGGCATGGGCCCTCAGATCCTCAATAAATCCTACAGCTTCACCATTGGGAGCATCTTGACTGGCTGCATCATCGCTTGGTATGGCAACTGCTTGGCATCCGACCGTAATGCGCTACAGAGGGTAGTGCGTACGGCCCAGTGCATCACTGGGGCCGAGCTCCCTGCCATCCAGGACCTAAAGTCCTAAAAGGAAAACCCTAAAGACTCCAGCCACCCATTTCATAGACCTTATTTTATTACCCCCTTTGTATTTTCACTGACTCGCTTGCACTGGTCTATGAATACTCACTGGACTCTACCCTACATACTACACTGACACTCCAACACACACAAAACACACACACACGCATATTGACACCGCACACTCACACAGACACTCTTTCACACTTCACATACGTTGCTACTACTATGTTTATTATCTACAGTGCCTTCAGAAATTATTCACACCCCTTGTATTTTTCCACATTGTGTTGTGTTACAAAGTGGGATTAAAATTGATTTAATTGTCATTTTTTTATCAACGATCAAGACAATACTCTGTAATGTCAAAGTGGAATTGTATTTATTTAAGTATTCATCCCCCTGAGTCAATACATGTTAGAATCACCTTTGGCAGAGATTACTATCTGGGTAAGTCTCTAAGAGCTTTGCAGACCTGGATTGTACAATATTTACAAATTATTCAAGCTCTGTCAAGTTGGCTGTTGATCATTGCTAGACAGCCATTTTATTTTCAAGCTGCTTCTACTTGAAACTGTAACTAGACCACTCAGGAACATGCGATGTTGGTAAGCAACTCCAGTGTAGACTTGGCCTTGTGTTTTAGGTTATTGTCCTGCTGAAAGGTGAATTTGTCTCCCAGTGTCTGTTGGAAAGCAGACTGAACCAAGTTTTCCTCTAGGATTGTATTCTGTTTATTTTCATCCTAAAAAACTGCCGATAACAAGCATACCCATAACATAATGCAGCCACCACCATGCTTGAACATATGAAGAGTTGTACGCAGTGATGTGTTGTTGGATTTGCCCCCATTCACTCTGTAATTTTTGTTTGTATTGTGGAGTAACTACACTGTTGTTGATCCGTCCTCAGTTATCTCCATTAAACTCTGTAACTGTTTTAAAATCACCAATGGACTCATGGTGAAATCCCTGAGCGGTTTCCTTCCTCTCCGGCAACTGAGTTAGGGAGGACACACGTACAGTATCTTTGTACTGACTGGGTGTATGGATACACCATCCAAAGTGTAATGAATAACTGCACCATGCTCAAAGGGATATTCAAGATCTGCCTTTATTTTTTACCACCAATCTACCAATATGTGCCCTTTGCAAACCATTCCAAAACCTCCCTGGCCTTTGTGGTTGAATCTGTGCTTTAAATTCACTGCTCGACTGAGGGACCTTACAGATAATAGTATGTGTGGGGTACAGAGATGAGGTAGTCATTCAAAAATCATGTAAAACACTATTATTGCACACAGAGTGAGTCCATGCAACTTATTATCAAATCAAAATCAAATCAAACTTGTATTTGACACATGCGCCGAATACAACAGGTGTAGACCTTACTGTGAAATACAAACACAAAAATACAAATACAAAAATTGTCTTTGACAATTTTTTTGGGCTTTCCTCTGACACCGCCTTGTATGTAAGTCCTGAATGGCAGGAAGCTTGACCCCAGTGATGTACTGGGCCGTACGCACTACCTTCGGAAGTGCCTTACGGTCGGATACCGAAAAGTTGCCATACCAGGCGGTGATGCCAACCAGTCAGGATGATCTCAATGGTGCAGCTTTAGAATGTTTTGAGGATCTGAGGACCCATGCCACATTTTTTTCAGTCTCCTGAGGGGGTAAAAGGTGTTGTGCCCTCTTCACGACTGTCTTGGTGTGTTTGGACCATGATAGTTTGTTGGTGATGTGGACACCAAGGAACTTGAAACTCTCAACCCGCTTCACTGCAGCCCCGTCGATGTTAATGGGGGCCTGTTCGGCCCGCCTTTTCCTGTAGTCCACGATCAGCTCCTTTGTCTTGCTCACATTGGGGGAGAGGTTTATTGTGTTACTAATTCCTTTTTTTATTTAGCAAATGTTTCTTAGTTTTTAACTATGTATTGTTGGGAAAGGGCTTGTAAGTAAGAATTATATGGTAAAGTCTGTTGTATTCAGCGCACGTGACAAATCAAATTCGATTTGGCCCTCCAGGACAGAAGATGCCCACCCCTGCCTTAGGAGCAGATATGTCAAGTGGATATAAGGAGCTGTATTTGTAGTATTTACTCACACTGTACTTTCTATTTTGTGTTTCAGTGAAAGGCGAGGCTTACAGACGACCATTTCCTCCACCATTTTACTTTTGTCAATCATCTGACAATTGTTACACTCCATTGGACAGGGCTCCTTTGACTCCACCCCCAGCGCTACTAGTTCCACTCTGTTGCCAAACACAAAGGACTGGGATGCTCACATCTGATAGGCTGATGGACTAAAATAAGACCCCAATAAAATCACAGTGATGGGACATCCATTGGAATTAAATGACATTCCATAATTAATGTGTTCAATTTCAGACCTAACCGCTTCTTAGAGCATGTCAGAGAAATCCCACAAATCTTTTCTTTTTGTAGAATATTTCTTTTTCCATGGCCTATAAAGTAATATATACATTTAGAAAAAGTATAGAAATATACATTTCTTTGAATGTTTAAATTTTCCTACTGACCAGAAGTGACTCTTTTAAAGTGATAGCACTTGCTTCATAATAGCTGGTTGGATTATGAACGTTTACAGTGACAACAGCATCTTGGCCGTTGCAGAAGTGTGATTGTGTCATGGAAATCGCACAAGGACAACATTGATGATCCTGGACTCATTAAGCTGTAAATGGAACAGATGCATTGTGAAACTACCAAGCCAAAGCCAAACTCTAAAGACTCAGTGGCTGGTATGTTGAAGGTAACCAACCAACCAACATCTTGCTATTCATTCCAATCAGACAGGACTAAAGTAGTTTGAAGATAGCAGGTTAAGGTCTGCTGTACCATGCTGTTGACCTGAGGAGGAGACAGGGTCAGTGTTACTGGATCTCCAGCTGCATGGAGGAAGCACAGAAGGATGGTGATTATAGTACACTTGCTCCTGTCAAAATGGCACTTTGGATGTTAGTTTTGATTACTGTGTGTAAGAACTATTTTTCTTGAATGTTGGGTTTAGGTGGGTCACCAAACCTAAACAGTTTTGGATCGGTGGAATGTGCACACCTATATATGTCATTCCTAAGTACCTGGGTAGATGCACAGACAATGAAGGTCTATGGTAGATTGTTTTTGATGCACAGAGACTAGTTTTATGGGGAAGGGTTGTCATGACTGAAGATTTTCTCAGGATATCCTTTGATACTGAACAAGTGTGTCCTCTTTATTGCTAAAAGCTAAGCACCAGTTGGCCTCCATTTTAGACTGAGAAGCTGGTATGACACCTCACCATGAAGACCATATCAAACTCAATCTGAATTCCATGATCACACATGTCGGTTGAGACCATAATTTATTACAGAAATCTCAAATATACGGTTTGCTGAAGATTAAAATATTTTAAAATCACTGAATGTAAAGACTATGTATATATCAGATACTCCTATAAAGAAATAAACTACTGAAATACAAATGCTTGACACTTTCCTATTCATTATCATGTAGAAGACAGAGGGGTTGTTAGAAAAAGAGGGTCCAGTTGTGATCAAAGATGAGGGGCACATTATCCACACAAAACCCCTGCTCATTTGCTAGTGTGAAGTACAAATGCAAGTCAGCTAATTTCTGTAGTGTAATGATTTTAATTTACAGAACATTGTCCAATTGCATTATTTAGTGCAAATGATAACACTTCAGAGCAGACTTACAACTTAGAAATATACAATGCATGTCCATTCCTTAAAGACAACATTCAAAAGGCTAAAATGGATTCAGCTGATGTTCCTCTCATTAGAAGTCGCTCCTCTGACCATCATGGTAACACTGTTTCCCCATTCTCTGACCTACGACCCCTCAGGCTGAGAAGCTGATTGGAAGATTGACCTCAGCCTTAGTCTTTTTGATTGCAAAATCACAACTTTAAAAGAAAATAAACAACCTTGAGGTATTAAATAATGTGAAATGCTGACCCCCAACTCGTTTAGTGTCAATTTAAATGCACATCTGGTTGTATGATAATGTAGTAGATAGCTGGTTCCTAGGGCTCTGGAAACTCAACAGTAGAGACCAACACTTTATTCCTTAGTGTTTGTGTCACATTCAACAAATTACTTCAAATCTTATCCATCCATACTTTCAAGTCGTCATACAGATCACCTACGAAAAGAGAGACTTGTTTTGTAGTTCTTCCAAACGCTTCACCGGCTACGTCCAGTTTGCCAACAAGCCCTTAACAGTCAATTCACATACACCGGTAAACTAATTCTCTCTGTACAACACATCACATCCATAGTGATCTACAAATAGAGATTTTAGCCAAAGTGTACAAAGCTTTGGACTCCCTCATCAGACCACAGGACAGGTCGTCACTAGAGGGAGAGGACAAGAAGAAGCTAGCCATACTCTGCCTCAACACACTGCCCTCTACTGCCTCAAAACACTGCCTCAACACACTGCCCTCTACTGCCTCAACACTCTGCCCTCTAGTTGGTTTCTTTCCTTGTGTAGCAACATTAGCAGCATGAAAAGACCCTGTGATAATCAGTGATTAAAGCAAACGAAAAAGTAGTAAAAAATAATGTAATAATTGGAAATTATTTACAAAACAATTTACAAAAAGAGAGATTGGTTCTATCGATTCTGAAATTCTTGAATTTATATACATACATATCCATGGACAGTAACGATGTTTGTCCATTTTTGTGGCTAGCAACTACTGATGGATTAAAGTGCTAAACCAGTCTGAAACGATTATTTCATTTGGAACATTCTGTGTGGCTCGTGAAGACATTCCGGTCGACAGATGAATGGGCAATGTAGTGTGTGGGAGCCCCTTGAATGATGGGAAATGTAGCCATATTTCTTTAGGACAAAAAGGTGTTTCGCCTTCCAAAACCTGAGAGAAGACGAGGAGATGGAAAGTTACCAAAAATAAAAAAAACTCATAAAAAGGTAAAATCCACTCAAAATGTATTCATGTGATTCATTTTGCATCATCATGATGATGTGGCCGGTGACACTTTGCATCTTGAAAGTCCAATATCTTAAACTTGACTGCTGACATGAAAAACATTTTGCGACTATCAACAGTGGACTATTAAAAAAAAAATGTTTTAATGGATTTTTAAAAAATATGGCACACAATGAAAGACAACAAACTGATTTATTTATTAGGGTCTATAGGCTTGTGCCTGTGAGGATACGAGGGGGTTTGAGTTAGCTATTACCCGTGAGGTTTAAAAGAGGATAGGTTTTCCACTCGTCTTCTCCTGGACGTAACCGGTGAAGCGTTTGAGGAACTTGGGGTATTCCCTCTTGGCCACGGCTCTAAGGACTGAGGCAGGGGCCCAGCCTCCAGGGTTCACTAGGGAAAAACAACCTCTCAGTCAATATATAGCTACACACATACAAACAGTGAGCCTACATGGTGTGATAGAATCACTATCCTAACCATTAAACTCTCATTCTCCACCGACACAAAACCCTGCCATAAAGCTCTATATACCAGAGCAGCTTAGTTGGGTTCCATTTGCACATGGTCAAATAAGGAACATAATTTATAAAAAAATTTAAAAACGGAAGACATTTTTATGTAGTTGGCTAAAGTAAACTTGACCAGGCTTATATGACAACCATGTGGGAACATGCAACTCACTTAGTGGGGACATGAAAATGGTATTAGCTGATGTACTCACCATTGGCCACATAGGTGATCTTACAGAGGATGTTGTCCCTGCTGATCTCTTTGTTGCCCTCTGGAGGGCTCACCAGGGTCTGGCAGATCATGGCCACGTTGATTTTGGCACGGACACACCGGTTGGTGGGCTACAGAAAGAAAGGGAGTTGATTAAAAAGGTAAGAGGAAGACACTTTTTTTACCCCTTTCAATTCGACATCAATCCCTAGCTCCTAGCCGTCAGATTTTAAGAACATGTACGGCAATAACCCATGGTGTGCCTGTGGAATTCACCTGGGCGTTGTCGTGATCTACAGAGAAGTTGCAGACCAGCCACGTGTCTGGGTCATTCTCATTGGTAGCCAGGATTTTCCTAATAGCTGATAGGTAGAGGACGTCCCTCTGAGAGGCGGGCCATATTCTCTGAAACACAACCATTGGCTGTCAGTCAAACGTGACCCCTCCAAAGACAACCCACCTGTACGAGAGCCTGACAGACTATGGTGAACCTGAAGAACCAGAGGTATATTACCTTGTGGGTCTGGTAGACTATAACAGCATTGTCTGAGAGTGTCTCCACCACGTTAAAGTTTTCAATGGTGGCTGGAAGAGAAACCGAGCAAGACGAGACAAAGCACAACAATTCAAGACATTCATTGTGTGCAAATTAAGAAAACAAGAAGATGATGCTAATCTATGAAGATAATCTGATCATGATGACTGAAGAGGCAGATAGACTCACTCTCCCAGTCGTTGCGTACGTCCGTGTCCCAGAAGTAGTGGCACAACTCGTGTCCGGTCACACCCTTCACTGCATGGGTGGCTTTCAGAGGGTCCAGTACGATGCCGTTCTCCTCCACCTCTCTCCTGTACACCTGAGATAGCACAAAGTCACTTACAGTAGCCATATAGAACCCATACACACTGACAGTAGCCATATTGGACCCATGTACACTGACAGTAGCCATATTGAACCCATATACACTGACAGTAGCTGCCATATTGAACCCATATACACTGACAGTAGCTGCCATATTGAACCCATATACACTGACAGTAGCCATATTGGACCCATATACACTGACAGTAGCCATATTGGACCCATATACACTGACAGTAGCCATATTGGACCCATATACACTGACAGTAGCCATATTGGACCCATATACACTGACAGTAGCCATATTGGACCCATATATACTGACAGTAGCCATATTGGACACATACACACTTTACTATTTACGGTATGAGTGGAGCAGGTAGGGTCTATACTAGACATGCATTGGGCAGTGTGTGTGTGTGTGTGTAGTGTAGTCTGAAGGTATGGTCTTCTATACACGCTGGCTAGCCCCAACCTCACCTTCATCTCGCCCTCCTCCACCACCAGCTGCCAGTTGGCGTCTCCGCCCATGTCCTGCAGGGAGTAGGTCATGTGATTCTGAACCATGTCCTCCACCTGAGACAGACAGACAGTCACTGTGGTATAGCAGTCTCTGTCTGAACTACTGTGCTGTTATTAAAATGAGACAGTCTCACTGGGAGACAGAAGAGGACAAATGACAGGACATACAGACAGTAACACTTTTGCTCACATTGCTGGGGTCCATGCCTGATCATGCAGTGAGAGAGGGAGCGAGGGAGGAAGGGGGAGAGGGAGCGAGGGAGGATTAACTACAGGAATCCAGTCATGCTGAGCTCAGATGGTGATCAGGGGGGCGCGGCCACCGTTCTACACTTTCTCTAATACTGTGGCTCACTGGGAACACTGGAAACACGTCTCCTCAATGAGAAGTGTTCCTATAGTTAGTTATGCTAGACACAATTCAACAGACATCGTTGTGTTACGTCGAGTCGATGACAAGGCCCTTTAACGTTTTCTCAAATCTAAGCTGCCCTGTAGCTCAGCTTGCCTACACTGATAACGGACTTCTTCTAATCATTTTGCAAAAGGAATGAACAGGGATTCATTGAGGGCGGCCCAGGACAGTGTGAAGACTGAGCGGAAACAAGACAATGAGTTGAAGGACAGGTCATCACTCAGTGTTGAAGGTATGTAGACAGAACAGTACAGTAGTGTGTATTAGAGCAGTCAGTAGAGGGCTATGTAGTGTGCATTCCCAGGAGGCTGGTGGCACTCTAGTGGTGCTCAACACATACGGTACCTGCGAGCTGAATCTGTGAACGTCATCTGAGGCACTGACTAGTTCAACAGAGGACAGGGAGAAAGAGGAGCTATGGGGCTACGCAGCAGAGGAAGGAAAGAGAGAGAGAAATAAAGATGTGAGGAGAGAGAGAGGTAAAAAAAAAAAAAAAGGCCAGGGATGCCACCCTTCACTACATGAGGAGATCACCCAAATCAAAACAGACCAAATCATTACTAGAACTCAATAAAAACACAAACTTGGCTGGAGAGTAGAGGAAATCCCACACAAACACCACCAGAGAAAGTGAAAGGCCCAGTAAGAATAGCCATGTTGGAAAATGTATCAAACCAACATACACAAAAGATCTCAGGTGTCGCTCTATGTGGCCTACAGAGGAGAAGACGCCACTAGACATGTACTGGCAGGCTGGTTACGATGAAACAGCTTCATAATGAGAGGCAAGAATGTCAGAGACAAACCATATCAACTGAACTCCTCTTGGAGTTATGATACATGCCGACTCTTGCATGTGCTGTATGTACTGGGGACACTGTCATATTTAGTTTGGACTGTGTGTGTGTACCTGTTTGGCGAAGCGGTGTGTTCCGATGATGGAGTATGCGTCTCCAGGGGGGACGGGGGTCAGTCTGGGTATCCTCACCTTCTCTGACTGACACTGAGGAGGAACACACAACAACACCACAGACAACTCTCATTACAAACCCAGTTGTTGAATTTCAAAATAGACCACACCTGTAGGTCCAATATCTAGACTTAATCTGAAAGGAAAGGATAGGATCTCTCTCTCTGGTAGGAAAGGTGGACAACCTGCCATATTGCTTTCAGATCTACACAGAATGCTCAGAGGTAGGGACTAGCGTGCAGCTGCCTGTCTGTATACAGAGTAGATGAGTGGCCTACCTGTTCCTCGATCTTGTCTTGTCTGTCCAGGGCAGCTTCCACCGCATCAAAGAACTCCTCCTCATTGATGAGGCTGTTAGGACCCTCCTGTAAATACACAACACCATGCCAAGGCACAGCAACACATAAACAGATGTATTGCTTCCAGGTCAGGATGTAGCATCGAGTATCCAAATAAATCTTATGCAACAGGAATCAATGCCCCGCAATCTGACTGGTAAATACCCACTATGACTAATACAATTTCAAAGCCATGAGCTGCAATATGTCAATATTGGCTAGTATTCTTGTCTCTCCCTGAGTCATTACTAAGATTACTCATGTGGTTTCAGTATTCATCATCACTACAGGTGGGAGTGACACAAGAGTTTGGAATGATTACCTCGTAGTCAGGGCCTCCGTAGTGAGATTTCTTCTTCAGTTCACTCAAGGCCGACTTGTAGGCATCGTCCACCCTCCTCCTCTTCTCCAGCTCCTGAACACACACACACACACACACGTCAACTGGAAGGAACATTGTTCATGTAGAGTGTACGTTTATGGTAAGATAAATCTATCTCTTACAAGTTTAAATTGCACATAAAGGTAGTTATCACACTTGTTAATAACCCCATAACCAACCAGTTTTACACCATTTAGTGTCAATGCCAACAACCCTGTAATTTCAGAGGATGAACAGAAAAAAAAGTTGCTGGAGATAAATCATACAATGACCTACAGTTAAGAGTACTGTAGGTCTAGTTCACAAAAGGGGGTCACCAAAGACGAGTAATACAGCACACCTCCGTTCTCAATCCTGACCCCGTTCTGTGATTTAGATTCACCAGTGTCTGTGTCATCTCTCTACATCAGTACACTGTGATCCAGGCCTACATATCAACCAACCAGCAGACACCTGGGAGTTTATTTCTGCTCAAACTGGTTTAACCTCCAGTCTCGTACTCTACAAGAGACAAAAGAGTCTCGCCTTTGTCTGGCAACCCCTAAGACTAACTGACTGTGCCCCATTAAACCTGGCCGACTAGCCTGAGAACCTGTCACAAAGAGTGTGGAGAGAGAGAGAGCAAAGTGTTACAAGATGGAACACGACACTACTGAACAGTGCTGATATCTCTACCACAGGTCCATTACAACAGTGCTGATACATCATCTCTACCACAGGTCCATTACAACAGTGCTGATACATCATCTCTACCACAGGTCCATTACAACAGTGCTGATACATCATCTCTACCACAGGTCCATTACAACAGTGCTGATACATCATCTCTACCACAGGTCCATTACAACAGTGCTGATACATCATCTCTTCCACAGGTCCATTACAACAGTGCTGATACAGCTCTTCCACAGGTCCATTACAACAGTGCTGATACAGCTCTTCCACAGGTCCATTACAACAGTGCTAATACAGCTCTTCCACAGGTCCATTACAATTGTAATGACTAAGGATATAAAGAATGTCCACCTTGAAACTAACAGTGAAACTAGTGAATAAACCCTATTAAAAACACAACTATCACTTAGTAACAATTGCAATGATCCAAATACAACTCCAAATATTGACTAGAATAGAGAAGGAGAAACTAAAACTAAATTAGAGCAGTTAGTTCTGGTTCTGGGTTCCATTTAGAGTGTATTCCAATCCACGGCCATAGCAGAGACCTAAGCCTGTACCTACTGTAAAGAAGCGGCTGCATGTCTGTAGTGGGATCCATCTCTGGCTGTCGTATTTCATTATGTCGGCCCCCAAGTGTAGCGAGGGCTTCCAGAAAGACAGACGGTACCACGACGTCCGAGCAGTCATCCTACTACTAAGACCAGTCTGTGTGTTGGTGTGTGTGTGTCCCGTCCCGTGACGCTCTCGCCCTGATCCATATAGGCTACACTCAAGACACACACACCCAGCCACGCTAGTGTTCATCCGGTAGTATCAACCAACTGCAGCCTATTTCTACCTTTCTTGGGTTGGGCAACTTGCCTTGGGAATAAAAATGGAAGAACTGGTTTTTCAACAGCTGAGCAGGGTAAGGATGTGGAGCTTTGTCATGCGTATGTGATGCAAGGTACGGGGTGAATACCAACAGACTGCAGTATCTACAAACTAAATTCTTAATCCACTCATATCCCCATTAAAACATACATTTACAGAAATGCAGCCAGGGCTCTACACTAACTTTTTCCACTGGTGCTACAAACATTTTCAGTTAATGGCACCAGCACATGATTTGATTGCCGCGCACCGATAATGACCTGACCTGTGTCCCATAATGTACCTGTATTCCATACAGAACCAGGCTAGTAATGACTAGCCATAATTTTTTTTAAATAGCATGCCCTTGCAGTGCTTGACATTTAGGTAAATTTGCGAGTGGCACATTGGGCCAGCGTCAACTGAAAGCTACTGGCCCGGGAAAGCGGATGATGCGCGCATCATAATTTAAAACATTCAAATTTAAAACTTTTTCTTTAATCTGTGGGCTAAGAAAACCTTTGCTCAATCTCAAAAAAGGTGTTATTGTTAGCGACAGTTAAAATCAGTGTTATGTTTGGTAAATTCAGTTTTCCCGGTTTTATTTTTCCCATTTTGTCCGAGGTTTTAACTCTCAAAAATCACACTTTTTTTTTTTATAGAAAAACAACACAAACGTGATGTTCTTAGCCAACAACAATGCTTAAACCACACTAGGATAGCAATTTAGAGGTCTGGGAACATAAAATAAAAAAGTTGGGTGTAGTTAGAACAATAATAATACAATTTTTACTTTAAGCCCTTTAAATTGAGCACCTAGGAAGAGACAGTTTTGTTTGGCTAGTGGTGTTTTTGTACTGTACAATATAGGCTACATGTGATGGCAGAGTGTGCTAAACAAATGCCCCACGATTGATAAAAATCATCATGATATCATTCTGCCAGGTAGGCCTACTGTTAACATTTAATTGGGAAGTTTTTTTTTTTTTAGAGCCGCACCATCGAGAGCATCCTAACTGGTTGCATCACCGCCTGGTATGGCAACTGCTAGGCATCCGACCGCAAGGCATTACAGAGGGTAGTGAGTACGGCCCTGTACATCACTGGCCAAGCTTCCTGCCATCCAGGACCTATACACTAGGCGGTGTCAGAGGAAGGACCTAAAAATGTTTAATGACTCAAGCCACCCTAGTGATACTGTTCTCTCGGCAACCGCACGGCAAGCGGTACCGGAGCACCAAGTCTAGGTCCAAAAGGCTTCTTAACAGCTTCTACCCCCAAGACATAAGACTCCTGAACAGATAGACAAATGGCTACCCGGAATTGTTTACGCTGCTGCTACTCTCTGTTTATTATCTATGCATAGTCACGTTAGCTCTACCTACATGTACATATTACCTCAACTAAAATGTGCCCCTGCACATTGACTTTGTACCGGTACCTCTTGTATATAGCCTCCTCACATTGACTTTGTACCGGTACCCCCTGTATATAGTCTCCTCACAATGACTTTGTACCGGTCCCCCTGTATATAGCCTCCTCACATTGACTGTACCGATCCCCCTGTATATAGCCTCCTCACATTGACTTTGTACCGGTACCCCCTGTATATAGCCTCCTCACATTGACTGTACCGGTCCCCCTGTATATAGCCTCCTCACATTGACTGTGTACCGGTACCCCCTATATATAGCCTCCTCACATTGACTATACCGGTCCCCCTGTATATAGCCTCCTCACATTGACTGTGTACCGGTCCCCCTATATATAGCCTCCTCACATTGACTGTGTACCGGTACCCCCTATATATAGCCTCCTCACATTGACTGTACCGGTCCCCCCTGTATATAGCCTCCTCACATTGACTGTGTACCGGTACCTGTATATAGCCTCCTCACATTGACTGTACCAGTCCCCCTGTATATAGCCTCCTCACATTGACTGTGTACCAGTATATAGCCTCCTCACATTGACTGTACCGGTCCCCCTGTATATAGCCTCCTCACATTGACTGTGTACCGGTACCTGTATATAGCCTCTTCACATTGACTGTGTACCGGTACCTGTATATAGCCTCCTCACATTGACTGCCAAGTCAAAGGCTCAAAATACAAGTGTTTTTGTCGCAGTTTTGAGCCCTGGCAGCTGAAGTATGGTTTAATGCCATGTCTAAATAAACAGTCAAAATCTACCTTGAAAAGCAAGAGTGTCCTTCACTACAAAGTGCTTTTAGACAGAATGTCAATCTGGCCATTCAACAGATCACATGATAGCCTAATAGAATGTAAATCTACCATGATCTTCCCTGAAGAGTCGAATGCTTGAAATGTTTTACTTGCCTATTACTGCACAACAGTGTGGCCAATTAGGCTGGGTGGGGCATTGAGGGGATCCACCAATCACATCCAGTTACACACAGAAAAGGCTCTAGATACGACCATTTGAGAGACCACAATAGACTGTATCTGCCACCTAAGGTTAGACAACGCCTCTGCTGAACCTTGGCATGAGTTGTGTACAGTCTGCTGTTTTACCCGCCACTGACAATGAGAATGCATACTCTTCTGCAACAACAATCTGACTGGGGAAGAGTTTCTATGAGAGTTGAGGGGCTGAATGGTTCCAAGGCCACAGTGACCTTGGCCAAAGAAGACTTGTGATTGGCTGTGGAAGCAGTAGGCTGTGACGTACCTTGTCCAGCCTCTTCTGCCAGCTATCCTCCCTCTTCACCATGAGCTCGATACAGTAGGACAGGGTGGACAGTATCCCAGCTGTAGTGGCCTTAAACGTGATGGCCTCGCCCTTAAAATCAATCCCATTCATGCCCTTAGGACTGGCAGGGAGAAACACTGAGAAAGAAAGATACACCGTTAGGTGGAGAAAAATATCTGATAAATATTTTGATGCACAACACAATCTCACAACACACATACATTTGGCACAGGGTCATCCACAGTGCAGGATCCATAGAGCTATATTAGGGGTCAAGCGCCTTCCTCAAGGGAACTGCTACGAGTAGTAACAACTCCTGTAGTAGTTACTATAAGTGTGATTATAAACTGGGTGGTTCCAGCCCTGAATGCTGATTGGCTGACAGCCGTGGTATAGGAGACCGTATACCATGGGTATGACAAAACATTTGTTTTTACAGCTCTAATTACTTTAGTAACCAGTTTATAATAGCAATAAGGCACCTTGGGGGTTTGTGGTATATGGTGAATATAGCACGGCTAATGGCTGTATCAAGGCACTCCGCGTCCTTAAGAGCAGGCCTTAGCCGTGGTATATTGGCCATATACCATACCCCCTTGTGCCTTATTGCTTAATTATATACCAGGTAGTTTGGGTCCTGAGTGCTAATTGGCTGAAAGCTGTGGTATATCAGACAACATACTATGGGTATGATGCAAAACTACTTGTTTACTGTTCCAATTACGTTGGTAACCAGTTTATAATAGCAATAAGGCACCTCTGGGGTTTGTGGTATATGGCCAATATACCACGGCTAAGGGTGTATCCAGGCACTCAGCGTTGCGCCTAAGAACCACCCTTAGCCGTGGTATATAGGCCATATACAGTGCATTTGGAAAGTATTCAGACCCCTTCCCTTTTTCCACATTTTGTTAAGTTAGAGCCTTATTTCCTTCATCAATCTACACAATGACAAAGCAAAGTTTTTTAAATAAAAAAAACTGAAATATGACATTTACATAAGTATTCACACCCTTTGCTTAGTACTTTGTTGAAGCACCTTTGGCAGCGATTACAGCCTTGAATCTTCTTGGGTATGACGCTACAAGCTTGGCACACATTATTTGGGGAGTTTCTCCCATTCTTCTCTGCAGATTCTCTCAAGCTCTGTCAGGTTGGATGGGGCGAGTCGCTGCACAGCTATTTTCAGGTCTCTCCAGATATGTTAGATCAGGTTCAAGTCCAGGCTCTGGCTGGGCCACTCAAGGACATTGAGACTTTTCCAGAAGCCACTCCTGCATTGTCTTGGCTGTGTGCTTAGGGTTGTTGTCTTGTTGGAAGGTGAACCAGTCTGAGGTATTGAACGCCCTAGAGCAGGTTTTCATCTCTCTGTACTTTGCTCCGTTCATCTTTCCCTCGATCCTGACTAGTCTCCCAGTCCCTGCCGCTGAAATATATCCCCACAGCATGATGCTGCCACCACCATGCTTCACCATAAGGATGATGCCTGGTTTCCTCTGGCCGTGACGCTTGGCGTTCAGGCCAAAGAGTTCAATATGGGTTGCATAAGATCAGAGAAGCTTGTTTCTCATGATCTGAGAGTAATTTAGATACCTTTTGGCAAACTCCAAGCAGGCTGTCATGTGCCTTTCACTGAGGAGTGGCTCAGTCTGGTTTACTGTACCATAAAGGCCAGATTGGTGGAGTGCTGCAGAGATGGTTGTCCTTCTGGAAGGTTCTTCCACTTACACAGAACTCTGGAGCTCTGTTAGAGTGACCATCTGGTTCTTGGTCACCTCCCTGACCAATGCCCTTCTCCCCCGATTGCTCAGTTTGGCCGGTCAGAAAGCTCTATGAAGAGTCTTGGTGGTTCCAAACTTCTTCCATTTAAGAATGATGGAGGCCACTGTGTTCTTGTGAAACTTGAATGCTGCAGACATGTTCTGGTACCCTTCCCCAGATCTGTGCCTCGACACAATCCTGTCTCTGAGCTCTACAGACAATTCTTTCGACCTCATGGATTGGCTTTTGCTCCGACATGCACTGTCAACTGTGGGACCTTATATAGACAGGTGTGTGCCTTTCCAAATCATGTCCAATCAATTGAATTTACCACAGGTGGACGCCAATCAGTTCGCTGCTGCCAATGACTGGAACGAATTGCAAAAATCATTGAAGCTAGAGGTTCCTATCTCCCTCAATAACTTTAAGCATCAGTTGTCAAAGCTGCTTGTCGATCACTGCACCTGTATATAGCCCTTCTGTAAATAGCCCACACTACTACCTCATCCCCATATTTATTTTTGTTTATTTTCACTAATCTTGCACTCCAGTATCTCTATTTGCACATCATAATTTGCACATCCTTCATTCCTGTGTTAATGATGATAATTCTGTAATTTATTTCACCACTATAGTCTATTTATTGTCCTACCTCCTAACCTTACTGCATTTTTGCACTACATTTTGCACACTGTATATAGATTTTCTATTGTGTATTTGACTGTTTGTTTAATGTGTAACTCTGTGTTGTTTTTTTCTCGCACTGCTTTGCGTTGTCTTGGCCAGGTCGCAGTTGCAAATGAGAACTTGTTCTCAACTGACCTACCTGGTTAAATAAAGGTGAAATAAAAAAAAATAAAAAAAATCAAGTTGTAGAAACATCTCAAGGATGATACATGGAAACAGGATGCACCTGAGCTCAATTTAATTTCAAGTCTCATAGCAAAGGGTCTGAATACTTAAATAAAACAATTTTAAAAATCCAATCATTATGGGGTATTGCGTGTAGGTTGATGAGTGGGAAAAAAATATTTCATTAAATTTTTAGAACAAGGCTGAAACGTAACAAAATGTGGAAAAAGTGAAGGGGTCTGAATACTTTCTAAATGCACTGTACCACCCACCCTCGGGGCTTCCAAGTGGCGCAGTGTCTAAGACACTGCATCTCAGTGCTAGAGGCATCACTACAGACAACCTGGTTCGAATCCAGACTGTATCACAACCGGCCGTGATTGGGAGTCACATAGGGCGGCGCACAATTGGCCCAGCGTCGTCAGAGTTTGGCTGGTGTAGGCCGTCATTGTAAATAAGAATTTGTTCTTAACTGACTTGCCTAGTTAAATAAAGGTTACATTTAAAATAATAATAATAATAGTATTGCTTAAATATACACTGTTACTCACGCTTCTCTTTGCTGCCGTTGTTGTTGTGAAGGTAGTCACCATTAGGACGCGTGCTTGTGGGAAAGTCATCTTCATCCTCCTCCACTACTGGAAACGACAAACAAGACTCCATCATTAATCTACCTCCTGGGTAGCCACTAGTCAGGTGTGGTATTTACACCATAGAAATGTGTCAGAGGCCGTTTTAATGGCCAGTTCAAGTCCAAATGGAACTTTAAAATGATTATTGAGCAGATATTGATTTGAAATCCATTTGTACCTCTGTCCCTCTGGAACTCGTCCTTGGAGACGCCGTCTGCGCAGCCGTCAAAGTACTTCTGTAGCGTGTCCACCTGTCTGCACAGGATGTCTCTGAATGTCTCCATCTCCGCCAGCTTCTCCCGCAGGCTGTGGCCCTTCTGGTCCAACACCACATACAAACAAAACACAGGGGTTCACGGTTAAACATGAACCTAATTAAACAATCATGCATTAGGCATTAATGGGAGGGCTGTCTGCACTAATTTAAGATTTGGCCTTTGGGCATTAATTCAATTAATTAATTGATTCATTCATTCATTCATTCATTCATTCATCAGCCTACATCAGTGTTTCCTAATCCTGGTCCTGGGCCCAGTTCTTAAACTGATTGGATAGGACTAAATGTTAGAACTGGGTTTTTCTAAACTGAAAACTGAGACTGATCCTCCGGATAGGGATTCGGTAGTCCAAGGATTACATGTCGTTTTTTGAGTTTTTCCAAAACTCAAGGATAGTGATTAGGATAGTTTTGATGCCAAAACAGGATTATCTTGATCCCACTTGAACGGTGTATTCAGAAAGGTGAAAGGCTCTACAACCCCAAAAATGTAAATGTAACTAATGTGAGGAGGTTTAAATGGTTTAAAAGGTTCATTATGTTCAATTGACTGCAGTATAGGTGCAGTTGAAGTCGGAAGTTTACATACACTTGAAGTCATTAAAACTCATTTTTCCACCACTCCACAGATTTCATGTTAACAAACTATAGTTTTGGGCAAGTCGGTTAGGACATCTCCTTTGTGCATGACACAAGTCATTCTTCCAACAACTGTTATCAAACAGATTATTTCACTTACAATTCACTATATCACAATTCCAGTGGGTCAGAAGTTTACATACACTAAATTGACTATGCCTTTCAACAGCTTGGAAGATTCCAGATCATGGCTTTAGAAGCTTCTGATAGGCTAATTGACATAATTTGAGTCAATTGGAGGTGTACCTGTGGATGTATTTCTAGGCCAACCTTCAAACTCAGTGCCTCCTTGCTCGACAGCATAGGAAAAATCTAAAGAAATCAGCCAAGACCTCAGAAAAAAAACTATTGTAGACATCCACAAGTCTGGTTCATCCTTGGGAGCAATTTCCAAACCCCTGAAGGTACCACGTTCATCTGTACAAACAATAGTACGCAAGTATAAACACCATGGGACCACGCATCCGTCATACCGCTCAGGAAGGACACGCGTTCTGTCTCCTAGAGATGAACCTACTTTGGTGTGAAAAGTGCAAATCAATCCCAGAACAACAGCAAATGACCTTGTGAAGATACTGGAAGAAAGGGGTACAATAGTATCTATATCCACAGTAAAACGAGTCCTATATCAACATAACCTGAAAGGCCGCTCAGCAAGGAAGAAGCCACTTACCCAAAACCGCCATAAAAAAAGCCAGACTACGGTTCGCAACTGCACATGGGACAAAGCTCGTACTTTTTGGAGAAATGTCCTCTGGTCTGATGAAACAAAATAGAACTGTTTGGGCATAATGACCATCATTATGTTTAGAGGAAAAAGGAGGAGGATTGCAAGCCGAAGAACACCAATCCAACCGTGAAGCACAGGGCAGCATCATGTTGTGGGGGTGCTTTGCTGCAGGAGGGACTGGTGCACTTCACAAAATAGATGGCATCATGAGGAAGGGAAAGTATGTGGATATATTAAAGCACCATCTCAAGACATCAGTTAGGAAGTTAAAGCTTGGTCGCAAATGGGTCTTCCAAATAGATAATGACCCCAAGCATACTTCCAAACTTGTGGCAAAATGGCTTAAGGACAATAAAGCCAAGGTATTGGAGTGGCCATCACAAAGCCCTGACCTCAATCCTATAGAAAAGTTGTTGGCAGAACTGAAAAAGCATGTGCGAGCCAGGAGGCCTACAAACATGACTGAGTTACACCAGTTCTGTCAGGAGGAATGGGCCAAACTTCACCCAACTTATTGTGGGAAGCTTGTGGAAGGCTACCCGAAAGGTTTGACCCAAGTTAAACATTTTAAAAGGCAATGCTACCAAATACTAATTGAGTGTATGTAAACTTCTGACCCACTAGGAAAGTGATGAAAGAAATAAGAGCGGAAATAAATAATTCTCTCTACTATTATTCTGACATTTCTTAAAATAAAGTGGTAATCCTAACGGAACTAAGACAGGGACTTTTTACTAGGAATAAATGTCAGGAATTGTGAAAAACTGAGTTAAATGTATTTGGCTAAGGTGTATGTAAACTTCAACTGTATGTGGTCAGTTGTTATTTTGAGAAGTGACAAATAAATGCATCTACTTACTTATAAGCGATATGCAGGCTCTATTATTTGTAGTAAAGGTAGCTTTATTCTTCATGTAGTTTACTCATCTCTGTTTCCCTATGACAGTGTAGAAGTACTACCACAACCTGCAAGGTGTAGGCCTGTTCAAAGCACTGAAAATCCAGATGATGTTATCTCGATATCGTATCTGGATCAGAATGATCTTATCCAATTATTTTCTGAAAAACTTGCTCATAAATAGCCAGATCCATCTGATCCTGGATAGCAAAAAAAAAAGAGGATTACAGAATCCGGATCATTCTGATCCGATTAAACGTTTTGAAAAACTGGGCACAGGGACCCAAAGGAGTGTACATTTTAGTTATTGTCCCAGCACTACACACTTAATATACTAATTTAAGGTTTGATGATTAGTGGAAACAGGTGTGTAGTGCTAGTGCAACATTCTAAAATGGGCCCCCCTTTGGGTCCCCAGGACCAGGATTACAAAGCACTGGCCTAGATCTTTCCAGGGGCTGTACTTTTCAAACAACGGATTCAAAAAGTGCTGTGGTGGTAGTTTACCTTGAAGGAGGAAGCGGAGGCGGCGGAGAAGCCACTGGCAGCGGACGTGAGAGACAGCATGGAGCCATGACGCCTCAGACTGGACTCTGAACCGTACCCCGACTCTGCCTGGAGAAAAGGGAGGGAGGGAGAGATGCCTCAGATCAGTCTGCAAGGTAATGAGGAACATTATTCCCCCAACAAAATAAATAGACAGTAAATCAAGCCATGAGAAACAGTATGTGTACAGAGACAAACAGGCCTATATGAAAGAGGAATGGCTTTCAGTCCATTAGGGAGTAGAGACATGGGGATCTATTGAAGGGGGGGGACAGGAACATTGACTATGCTTGTGTGACCCAATAGGTTTGGAGCAGGGTTTTTGTTAGGACAATTTGGCAACGGACAACGTGACCGACAAGATTTTAAATTTACCGGACATCCATATGTATTGGGTGCATAACGCATTAAGGTGTCCACTCCCGGTGCTCAAAATCATATTTGGATTATTGTAATTCATTTTAACAGAATATAAATTAGCCTATAAAACATTCTTATACCAACATGACAGATTTTATTGAAAAGCAAAAAACATTGCCCATTGTGTCTTCATCCCTGCTAGAAATCATAAACTAATATAATTTTAAAAAATGAATAAACATTTAGCCAAGAAGAACAACTCGCCTTCACAGTAATAAAACACAACTTCCAACTATTTTATTTTTGTGTTTTATTACTGTGTGTATGAATGTTTTTTATTAATAAATAGCAAAAACACAGCCATTTTCAAAACTAGGTCTCTAATGTAATTCATCCTAGGCATGAACATTTTAATTAGGCCTAATAAATAACAAAACATGGCCGTCTACGAACACCAGGGCCGGCAGGTCATGGCTAGAAGAGATGCAGCTTTTGTAAAATTAAAGTTAGATTTAACTTTTCGTAGCAGGTTAGGAGAACATACGCAGCAGGTTATGTTGATCTTGCCTAGGGCGGCAGCATAACCGCTAGGACCGGGCCTGACGAACACAATAATTTGCCTCTAATTTACTTGCGTTTGCGGCGGACCTTGCCTACTCAAAGTGAGCCGCTGCTGTTGGGAAGTCAAAACTGTTCAACTCCTTGGAAAAGCTTGCGATGAGCATTAGCCTCTCTACTTTGTCCTCAAGAAGGCACGATCTTGAGGCCATCTGTTTTGGAGAAAGAAGTGCTGGCCACTCCATTATAGACAGAATACCAGCTGACTGTTTATTCCCTAAATAGTTCTTGCATAGTTTGGAGCTGTGCTTTGGGTCATTGTCCTGTTGTAGGAGGAAATTGGCTCCAATTAAGCGCCGTCCACAGGGTATGGCATGGCGTTGCAAAATGGAGTGATAGCCTTCCTTCTTCAAGATCCCTTTTACCCTGTACAAATCTCCCACTTGACCACCACCAAAGCACCCCCAGACCATCACATTGCCTCCACCATGCTTGACAGATTGCGTCAAGCACTCCTTATAATTTGGTCTGCGTCTCACGAATGTTATTTTTTGTGATCCGAACACCTCAAACTTAGATTTGTCAGTCCATAACACTTTTTTCCAATCTTCCTCTGTCCAGTGTCTGTGTTCTTTTGCCCATCTTAATCTTTTATTTTTATTGGCCAGTCTGAGATACGGCTTTTTCTTTGCAACTCTGCCTAGAAGGCCAGCAGTCGCCTCTTCACTGTTGACGTTGAGACTGGTGTTTTGCGGGTACAATTTAATGAAGCTGCCAGTTGAGGACTTGTGAGGCGTCTGTTTCTCAAACTAGACACTAATGTACTTGTCCTCTTGCTCAGTTGTGCACCGGGGCCTCCCACTCCTCTTTCTATTCTGGAGAGCCAGTTTATGCTGTTCTGTGAAGGGAGTAGTACACAGCGTTGTACGAGATCTTCAGTTTCTTGGCATGGAATAGTCTTCATTTGTCAGAACAAGAATAGACTGATGAGTTTCAGAAGGAGGTCTTTGTTTCTGGCCAAGAAAGCCTGTAATCGAACCCACAAATGCTGATGCCCCAGATACGCAACTAGTCTAATAATCGTCACAGCAATTTTTAGCTGTGCTAACATAATTGCAAAAGGGTTTTCTAATGATCAATTAGCCTTTTAAAATGATAAACCTGGATTAGCTAACACAACGTGCCATTGGAACACAGGAGTGATGGTTGCTGATAATGGGCCTGCAGTTTCTAGCTACAATAGAAATTTACAACATTAACAATGTCTACACTGTATTTCTGATCAATTTGATGTTATTTTAATGGACAAAAAAAATTGCTTTTCTTTAAAAAACAAGGACATTTCTAAGTGACCCCAAACTTTTGAACGGTAGTGTAGGGATAGGCCTAATCAACACAGTCGGGTACACTTAGCTGAAGTCCCTTATGAGGACCTTGTGTCTTCTGCTGAGTAATAATAGAAAACACACACAGACACTAATGTCCAAGCAGCTTCAGGATTTATTATCATACGAAGTATATTTACCTTTGAGGTTGGAGCATATCGACAGATATTTCAGTCAATTCTTTTCTCCCAGACAATTTGGCCGGCAACAATTTTATTTGTCGGCTTCTCATACTTAAAAACAATTTTAAATCAAAAACCCTGGTTTGGAGGAGGAAGATACGTCACACACCTCAAGTTTTTCCTGTTTGTCCCACTTTCAACTGTCACCAACCAGTCGATCAGTTGCACTCTTCAACAGTCAGGATGCAACATGCCAATGCCTGTCCTGACTGTAGACTAGAGCACAGTTCAGCTCAGCAGAGTGAGAAGTAGAATAATAGCGCTTTCCTTCAACTTCAATAGCACTTCATTTCTTCTTCTGCTCTGCTCCCAACCCCTTGATTGTTTGTGTTTGTAAAGAGCACAAGGTCAGTCAGCCAGAGCGTAACACCGCTGAAGCTATTTCAGGGGTTAATTGCCTTGCTCAAGGACACAACGGCAGGGGATGGTAGCCTGAAGTGCATGGGATCTGAAGGCGGCAGCCTTCCGGTTGCCACGTCATCTCCCGCTTGTTAGTAATTCTTGGCCCTGGACTTGAACCAGACATCTTCTGCCTTCTGGTCGGCCTCTCACCCGTTACCAGCGTGTGACAGCAACAAACGCATTCCTGATGGAATCTACAGTAAGTTGACAGACAGGGGAGCAACATGTAGCCTGGCTGACGCACAGACCCACATGATCAACAGTGAGGGGAGGCAGTTGCTTTTGCCAGACAAAGCAACAGCTACACAACAGCAATTGAGCGATTGCACATTATCACGTTCACAGAAAAGTGCATCAATCTTATCATGACCATATCCTTTGACAGGAGTAAATGGCATGCCGCCCTGTTGGGACTCTCATACCATGACTGAATTAGAGAAACATTTACTATTCAAAAGCACTCATCTCTAATGTCCTACACCCCTATGAGTTTGGTCCTGGAAGTAGTAACAGGTTACAGGTATAATCAATCTGGAACAAAAAGTCAAGAATCCATAGAAAAGGTCAGATAGTAACAGAAGTGTCCACACCACTGGACCATTGGTTACATAATGGTATATTATAGTTTTACACAGCATTAGAATGAACTTATAAACTAACTTATACTGAGAAAAAAATACAAATGTGTAAAACAAAGGCTTGGCGCTAGGCATTCAATATTTCCCTATCCACATGTACCTATGATATTTACATTTAGCCTTATATCTTTACAAAACATACATAAAAAGAACAGTCACAAGAAGGCATTCTCTCAACTATAAACCCATTCACTCTGAATACTAGTTTTGCATTAACCACAGCCCTCCCCTCAAAACGATGACTATACACACACGGACCAATGAGTCAATGTGCTTGATAATGAGGAGTAGCATGCAGCAGGCTAGCATAGCATGTTTATGCCAACACCAATTTACAGTCGGTCCATGGTCCATCATGAATCATTCAAGCTAGTAGCTATGTGCTGTGGCTAGCATGCTAACATCACACATAGTAAGTGCATGTGAAGAAGAGAAGAGACCGTTTTGGAGCTGAAGCAGCCATCATGCTAACATGCTAACAAAGCACCATTGATTAAGTAATTGATTGATTGATTTGCTGGCAGCATGCTATCCATCATGCTAAAGGCAAGCCCACCATTCGACCATTCCAGCAGGCAAAACAGAACAGGACACTTCTGCTGCAGTAGTCCTGCTGGCCGGACTGCCTCATTATGGCCCCACCTGCTGCACCTTCCCACAACGCTCCCACTCCTCCAGAGTTCCACTATTCCCACAATGCTCCCACTCCTCCCGAGTTTCGCTATTCCCACAACGCTCTCACTCCACCGGAGTCCTGCTATTCCCACAATGCTCCCCCCCTTTTTCCCCAGACAGTGCCCTGCAGACACAGAGAGGAGGAGGAAGAGATGGAAGATAAGAAAAGCATCAGCTCACCTAATGGAGCAGGAACAACGGAAAAGGAGAGGGAGGAGTGGACTAAAAGAGAGCAGTTGTTCCTGAGGAGGAGTGGACTAAAAGAGAGCAGTTGTTCCTGAGGAGGAGTGGACTAAAAGAGAGCAGTTGTTCCTGAGGAGGAGTGGACTAAAAGAGAGCAGTTGTTCCTGAGGAGGAGTGGACTAAAAGAGAGCAGTTGTTCCTGAGGAGGAGTGGACTAAAAGAGAGCAGTTGTTCCTGAGGAGGAGTGGACTAAAAGAGAGCAGTTGTTCCTGAGGAGGAGTGGACTAAAAGAGAGCAGTTGTTCCTGAGGAGGAGTGGACTAAAAGAGAGCAGTTGTTCCTGAGGAGGAGTGGACTAAAAGAGAGCAGTTGTTCCTGAGGAGGAGTGGACTAAAAGAGAGCAGTTGTTCCTGAGGAGGAGTGGACTAAAAGAGAGCAGTTGTTCCTGAGGAGGAGTGGACTAAAAGAGAGCAGTTGTTCCTGAGGAGGAGTGGACTAAAAGAGAGCAGTTGTTCCTGAGGAGGAGTGGACTAAAAGAGAGCAGTTGTTCCTGAGGAGGAGTGGACTAAAAGAGAGCAGTTGTTCCTGAGGAGGAGTGGACTAAAAGAGAGCAGTTGTTCCTGAGGAGGAGTGGACTAAAAGAGAGCAGTTGTTCCTGAGGAGGAGTGGACTAAAAGAGAGCAGTTGTTCCTGAGGAGGAGTGGACTAAAAGAGAGCAGTTGTTCCTGAGGAGGAGTGGACTAAAAGAGAGCAGTTGTTCCTGAGGAGGAGTGGACTAAAAGAGAGCAGTTGTTCCTGAGGAGGAGTGGACTAAAAGAGAGCAGTTGTTCCTGAGGAGGAGTGGACTAAAAGAGAGCAGTTGTTCCTGAGGAGGAGTGGACTAAAGAGAGCAGTTGTTCCTGAGGAGGAGTGGACTAAAAGAGAGCAGTTGTTCCTGAGGAGGAGTGGACTAAAGAGAGCAGTTGTTCCTGAGGAGGAGTGGACTAAAGAGAGCAGTTGTTCCTGAGGAGGAGTGGACTAAAGAGAGCAGCGAGGCGCTGGTTTCTCCTGCTTGATAAGCAGACGGAGTGAGAGAGCAGAGAAAGAGACCAGCCATGCCCAGATTGTGAAAGCGGAGCGGAATAATTCAAACATACCAGGGTTTTCCCGTTAGCCGATTTTTGGCCAATAAAAACGTTTAAAAAGCAGATAAATAAAAATCCCTGCTGGCCAATTGTCCGGGGGAAGAAAAAAATCCCATGGCGAAATAATGCTTTTTAGCCTATTCATTGATGGAAACACATTTGACTGGTCATGCTTATTGGTCTCTAGGTTATTGTGGAGAATTTAGTGTAACGAAATTGGCACGTGTACAGTATATTAGTAACGCATCTTATTTATCACACGTGTACAGTATATTAGTAACGCATCTTATTTATCACACGTGTACAGCATAAATATACAGAGCCTTTGAGTGGAAAATCTGTCAGACAGCGCCAGAGCTTCGGCTACAGCATCTCAAACAGAAAATGCACAGGCAACGGAAGGCAGTCTTCATCAGCGCGTCACACACCACTTTGCGATGAGCTTGAGACAGTATGCATTTTGAAAACACATACGTAAGGTATTTTCCAGCTAATTGTATTATGGAACGAACATGTTCACGTAGCCTACTGCCTATTGCTGTGCTTATAATGTTAAGAAATAACAGTTTATCAACATTGTAAGCTAAAACTTTCTGATTGGTTGCATCAGACTTATGTAGCGTAGGCCTACTGGCTGTATGAATTTGCAATCCATCATTCCACAACTGTCCCAGAGTCTGTTTGGAAAAGGCTACTTCTTTCTCGACAAGCTGACCAATGCAATAGTCCCGTGTAGCTCAGATGGTAGAGCATGGCGCTTGCAATGCCAGGGTTTTGGGTTCGATTCCCATGGGGGACCAGTACGAAAGAAGTATGAACATGTATGCACTAACTGTAAGTCGCTCTGGATAAGAGCGTATGTAAAATGTAAATCTTTTCTACTATAGGGGATAGTAGATTGGCAGGCTAGTGATTTTGCTATTCGCTTCTAGTCTTGTTGGCTGAGGAAAAGTAAATGTGCACTTTGAACATGTTACAATAACTGTCCACATCAGAATTCGGTAAGAAGTACCGCACACCGTTGCATCCTTGACTTGCATGTTCTGTTAATATGAATTACCATAATCAAAATGTGATTTCTGTCATTCTGAGCACCGTGGGTCAATTTCTCAAATGTCGGGTAAATTGAAATGCTGCCGGTCAAATGTCCAGCACCACACTTTTCTAACGGAAAGCTCTGAAACACACTGCGTCTACGAACAATCAGACCACACACACCGACATGAGAATCCTTCTCTTCCTGCTGTCTGCACCGCTGAACAGCATCCATCTCTGCCGAAAGACAAGCTAATGTGTGTGTGGAGTGAGAGAGGGATGGGTTAGTGAGGCATGGCTATAAGAGGGTGTGTGTGTGTGTGTTACGAGTTTTAGGGTGAGCAAGCGTACACGTATTTGTGTGTCAAAAGCAGGTTGTAGCAGGGCGGGGTGAGAACAGCAGCATCCGCCTGGAGCTCAATGTTGTCTCTGGCTCCAACTCCTCCTACTAGGCTACACCTCTAACTACAAATCTTCTCCCTGTCTTCTCCTTCTTTCCAGTCAGCTTGTTATGCTTCATCTGGGGCAGGACTGTGCTAACAACCTGTCTAGAGGAGGGGTGGTGGGTTTCCCCACCCTTTCCACCCCCTATCCAGTGGCTGCAAATGGAATAGTCCTGTCAGTGAAAACACTTCTAGGCTCAAAGTGTAGCCCTTACCATGTTATGTGCGGTACCTCTTGTGTTGGACGGCTGACTACAACACATGCATTATTCATCAAGAGCTGCAATTCAGAGGAGTTAAATGCCCGTCCAGGAACACACACCTTTAAAGCTACGCAAAAGAGGTGTCCTTGGTGTTGTTGGTCACTATGGACTTTTCAAAGCTGACATCACTTGTTCTTCCCAGAATGCTAATTAAAAGTGCTTAAAAATGTTTATATATATATATATATATATATATATATATATATATATATATATATATATATATATATATATATATATATATATATATATATATAATAATTATATATATAAAAACTTGTGAGCAGAAGAGTTGAACGATGTCCATGTTGACAACTAAGAAAGGGTACAGGCCCTACAAGTTTGGTCAAACGAATGACATAACCTAACTCTTCTGTTGAAGTACAGTGGTTCAATATAGCATGACTCACAGAGACAACAATGACTGAGTGGTCTCTGTGGGTAATTTAGTTAGTACTGGAATGTGTTAGTCATCATCCCAAATCACACTAGTCACTACTACCAAAGAGCTAAACCCTTGTATTAGCCCCCACCCACCGGAGAAGCTGACACAGCGCAACAACCCTTTTAAATGGCTGTCTAGTATCTACTCTTTCAATATATTACTAATCCTTTGTGTCCGTGGGGTGATGATGTAGAGTGTATCATAAGCAACACCCAGGATCTGTCTGAGATCTGGATCAATACCACCACACACAACCCAAGAGAGTCAAGCGTCCAATAAAGTCCACCTGCAAGTCCCTGTTAGGTCAGTTGGTGGCAGTGCAGACACATTTCCACTGCTGCAGCGTGCATGGCTGAGCGAGTGGGTTAAAGGCTCTGCCTGGTCAATCCGACTTCTGCAGTGGCCTTACAGCATTTACTGCGATACAGCCTCTGCAAACGTCAAGGCATTTTTACTTCTTGCGCTTCACTGAGCAGAGCAGATCCGAAGGAAGTGAGTTTGTGTTTATACAGGACCTCCTGCCCTCACCTACCGTCAACCAATCAGGTCAATGCGGAGCTCTCCGCATTGTTACAAAATGTTGGAGGTGCACAGCGATGCGGTACGGAGCTCAATTTGGCCTCTGCATTCAGCTGGAGGCTCAGCAATTGCGTCACACCCTCCATAACAAGCCTTCGACCACAATTTCAGATTAAGCATAAATTGGCTTTTACCGTTGGCCAGAGACCAGGCATAAACCCGCCACAACGGTCTCTAAGACACACTTAACGGGCTGCTGTGGTCAGTCACACTCAGTTTCACACCACTTCCAAAAAAAACATCCATTCAACACCAACGCCAGCACCCAAATGCACAGGCAGGTTGCAGATACACTATGCACGTCTCTCTTTGTGTGTGTGTGTGTGTGTGTTTGTCTCTACCATCACTTCACAGTGTAGAGATGCGCAACTGTGTTACTGCTACTTCACTGTCGTACCAACCTGAGGTCACACACTGAACCCCATACAGTCCTCTCCTGTCCAAACCACATACAGTGTTTAATGTGGCACAGCCACATCTGCCTGGTCTCTGTCCATATACAGCATGTGTTAGTGTTAGGACCGTTTGTAAGCATAGTGCTGGCCATGCAGCTCAACTCGAACACACACACACAATACATACACGCTTAACAAGAACTCGACACACACACCCTGCTCAGATCAACAAGAAGTAGTGGCGTTTCAAACGAAGCCCCTGCCCAGTGCCACCTCACTGATGGATACCAGAGCTACACTCCATAGACATGTCAGCTGACTTCCGTCCAAGCCCCAGCACACGCCAAGGGGAATACCTCTGGTATACCTCAGTTCTGTGTAAGAGAGAGAAAGAGAGATTATTTAGTCTTACCTTGTGTAGTTCGATGGACTCAATCCATCGGAGCCGGTGCTCTGGTTCCTCTGCCCGTAGATACCACACACTGTCGTTCACACTGATGTCAATACGACACTCATCAAACTCATGCGGCTAGAGAGAGAGAGATAACACTTTTGTGACTAGGCTTACACTAGGAGACATCAAACCCTACAGCAGACATGACTATGAAAAGTGACGTGTCTACCACTTTAAAACAAACATGAGTGGTCAATAGCATGTCAAAAGTTGAAGTCAGAAGTTTACATACACATTAGCCAAAAACATTTAAACTCCGTTTTCACAATTCCTGACATTTCAGCCTAGTAAAAATTCCCTGTCTCAGGTCAGTTAGGATCACCACTTTATTTTAAGAATGTGAAATGTCAGAATAATAGTAGAGAATGATTTATTTCAGCTTTTATTTCGTTCATCACATTCCCAGTGGGTCATAAGTTTACTTACACTCAATTAGTATTTGGTAGCATTGCCTTTAAATTGTTCAACTTGGGTCAAACGTTTCAGGTAGCTGTTGGATGAATTTTGGCCCATTCCTCCTGACAGAACTGGTCGAACTGCTCGAACACGCTTTTTCAGTTCTACCCACAAATTTTCTATAGGATTGAGGTCAGGGCTTTGTGATAGCCACTCCAATAACTTGACTTTGTTGTCCTTAAGCCATTTTGTCACAACTTGGAAGTGGAAGTATGCTTGGGGTCATTGTCCATTTGGAAGACCCATTTGCGACCAAGCTTTAACTTCCTGACTGATGTCTTGAGATGTTGCTTCAATATAGAAACATAATTTTCCTTCCTCATGACGCCATCTATTTTGTGAAGTGCACCAGTCCCTCCTGCAGCAAAGCACCCCCACAACTTGATGCTGCCACCCCCATGCTTCACGGTTGGGATGGTGTTCTCCGGCTTAAAGCCTCCCCGTTTTTCATCCAAACATAACGATGGTCATTATGGCCAAACAGTTCTATTTTTGTGTCATCATACCAGAGGACATTTCTCCAAAAAGTACGATCTTTGTCCCCATGTGCAGTTGCTTTTTTATGGCGGTTTTGGAGCAGTGGCTTCTTCCTTGCTGAACGGCCTTTCAGGTTATGTCGATATAGGACTTGTTTTACTGTGGATATAGATACCGGTGTTCTCCAGCATCTTCACAAGGTCCTTTGCTGTTGTTCTGGGATTGATTTGCAGAACGTGTCTCCTTCCTGAGCAGTATGACGGCTGCGTGGTCCCATGGTGTTTTTTTTGTTTGTTTTTAGGTCTTGGCTGTTTTCTTTTGATTTTCCCATGATGTCGAGCAAAGAGGCACTGAGTTTGAAGGTAGGCCTTGAAATACATCCACAGGTACACCTCCAATTGACTCAAATGATGTCAATTAGCCTATCAGAAGCTTCTAAAGACATGACATTTTCTGAAATTTTCCAAGCTGTTTAAAGGAACAGTCAACTTAGTGTATGTAAACTTCTGACCCACTGGAATTGTGATATAGTGAATTATAAGTGAAATAATCTGTCTGTAAACAATTGTTGGAAGAATTACTTGTGTCATGCACAAAGTAGATGTCCTAACAGACTTGCCAAAACTATAGTTTGTTAACATGAAATCTGTTGAGTGGTTGACAAATGAGTTTTAATGTATGTAAACTTCCGACTTCAACTGTATGTTCCCTCTTTCAGGATCAACTCAAGGTACAAAACAGCCAACAATAGACTACATTATTATTATTATTATTATTATGCCCTTCATATTCCAATAACCATGTTGGATGAATGAGGAATGTGGTTCTGACACATATAGAGGCTGTAATTACAACCTGATGTCTAATGTCTCCAGTGTCCCAACAAATGGCAGGCCTCCCAGAACAGTACTGCAGACAGTGCAAGCACAGGAATGTCTCCTGCATTCCTCTTGGAACCTGGGTCACCATAAAACATTCCCTTCTCATCCCTTTCCTCCTTTTCCCCCTCCCACCCCACCCCTGGCCGGCAACAGGAATCCAAGCACGTGCATCAGGAATTCCATAGCTTCCTTTGAGATTGGGTCCGTTTTCTAAAATGACAGATCCTCCAATAAAAATGACCCGCTGATGTTGCTGCAGTACACCCACACCACAGTCTCTGGAACACGCATGTAATGCCACATAATTTAACAAAACATTGCATTGAGCTTGTTAAATCCTAAACGTTAAAACGGTCCCCATATGTTTCATTTCATGAGTTAAACTCAACTTCTGACGTGGTGATGACGAGGGAGGGCTGCTGGACTCCCTTTAACCTCCTGTACCAACCAGTGCTTGGTAGAAGTACGTAAGCACAGATCTGTAATCAGATTGCCCCCTCCCCCAAACAATATCTTAACCATTGGAGGGAATAAGACAAATCTGACACTAGATGTGTCTAGGGGGCAACTATCTGCATTGACCCTTTATGCACTCTTGACTCATCACATACACTGCGGTTATTGTTTATTATCTATCCTGTTGCCTAGTTACTTTACCCCTACCTATATGTACATATCTACCTCAATTACCTCGTACCCCTGCAAATCAACTCGGTACCCCGTTATCATTGCTCATTGTGTATTTATTCCTTGCGTTATTGTTTCTATTTTTTTCTCTCTGCATTGTAGTGCTGAGCGATCAACCAAAATGTCGGTTATTTTCCGGATTGACCAACATAGGTTCAATTATTTGATTTCCATTTTGTTCGTTTTTTTTTCCTGTGAGCTCCTTGCTTAGTTTCTGTAGGGATAAATCAGATCAAGTCCGAACCGTGCGATGTAGTAGGGAGATGTAGTCATTCGTCCGAGACCTCGTTGACGGTGAGAAGAGAGAACGTGCGAGAGGGATAGAAATGAGTTGCTTTGCGAGGTCTCTCTACCTGAAAATAACATTATTTAAGACTAAGTGACTGATAGATGGTATTCAGCAGTCATAAAAGAAGGCCATATTTACTTTGAAGAAAGCACAGCTTTCACATCAGCTCTATAGAGATGATGATGACTTGGAATAAAATAGTCATCCAATTCAACAAAATGTAATTTAGACAACTGAAATATTTTATTAAAGTAATGTGAATAAATTATGGTTAATATGTGATAAGCAGTAATTATTATTAATTATTTATTAATTGTTGTATTCTTTGTTGTTACAGCATTCAACACAAAGAGCATTTAACGTCCCCAAAATTTGTATTTTAATAATCAAAAAGACCTCAAAAAGCACTACTCGCTCAGCACTACTGCATTGTTGGGAAGGGCCCGTAAGTAAGCATTTCACTGTTAGTTCACACCGGTTTCTGGAGCACGTGACAAATAAACATTCTATTTGACTTCGCCACCCTACTCCTATCAAGTGTCCCTTTAAGAATCGCTCTGTTGTCTGTGTGACTCATAGGAAGCATTAAGTACACTGGCACAAAGGCTGTATCAGTCACAGCCCATAAAGCCTGGCTTTATTGTCTCTCCATTAAAACTGTTCCTTCCCCAGGTGCACAGTGTGCTGCTATCTAATCGCTCTGTGAGTGTGGAGAGATCTGATTTAGAACACTATAGCTGCCAATACTGCAGTTGCTTCGCTTGTTGGTTCTTTGGTTCTTTTGAAAACATTGTTAGTATTGTTGACATAATCAATAGTAGTTCATAGCAGTATTAACATCACTATCAACTCTTTAATGTGAAAATAGATTACATTGTACTTTAATATAAAAGTAACAGAGAATACAAAACACAATACATTTCTGAAAAATACACACTGCATGAAAAGAGCACTTTGTGATTTCCATCCCCCGTTGCTCGGAGCACGAGATCCTGAACAACTGCAGAAGATATTTTGGAGAGCGGTGTGTAAACAGTAGCCTGCAGTGTCCTGACACAGCATGAGGTTGACTGTTGCATTTCCTGCACAAATATCTACCGTGTGTGTGAGGTGAGCGTAGTGTACCGAGTCTATGGTGTACGACCTAACTGTGAAGCTGGCTTCTATTGAGCAAGATATTAACCGATGGATAGTTTCCACATTCCTCAGACCTCACATACCACTGCTAGAGGAGTCTGTCAACAGAGAGCCCAGGCTTTGTGATATTTGGAAAGAGGTTGCGTCTCTTTGACATCCCTTTCATACCAAGACGTTTTTTCGGACAACTTTACCACCGCCGCCTTTTTTCTGGCTTTTCCTTAAATCTGAAAAGGGATTTCTGGTATCAAAGGCAAAATGTTTATTTACGCCTAACGACTTAGTAATCATCTCGTAAACGTCTGACTACGGCTTAGCATTAAAAGTAGCCGTAATGCTGAGGCGGCATTGCCACGCACTACGTTCTTAAACTCTTGATGGTTGCTAGGCAGTGCCATCCTCCTGTCAGTTCTAAACTTTGCGAGGCATGTCATTTCTCCCATCTCTTCACATAGCCCACCACTAAACATATAGAATTACTGTGGGATTAAATATCAAGGAATGACAAAAAATATTGGAATAAATTAGGCTAATGCAATTCAAGGCATAAATCTAATTGTTGTTTACTGAAACTCCCAAAGTCATCCAATCTTTGTAATAAATTTGAAGCAAAACCCTACCCACGTGTGGTCAACTAGATGATCATTTAATTTTAATCACTGTTTTGATTGGGACAACGTCATCGAGCTGCTTTGGGACAAGCGTGGGGGCTTGTCTTGAAAAATCAATCAATGTCAGATTTTTGTTTTCACTGAATCTCCGTTTGGATATTGGTTAGGCTACAATTAGGCTGGGGAAATGTTAGCTAAGTTGAGGTGAGTGCTGCCCGTGATCATGTTGTCTAGTTGGCTCGTTTATAAGAACATTTTGCCAGTTTAACAAGTGGATTATTTTGCTCTTCACACAGTCGCTTAGCAAACCAAGGCCTCCTCCCGACCAAAAGCCTGACTTGTCTCAATCAATGTGATTTTGTTTCGTCTGTATAGGCCATTTGGTTAATTGGTTGGGAAAATACGTAGAGGTGGTATAGCTCATCTATTTGTTTGCTCATGGATCACTGATCAGAAACATTTAGCGTGCAATAATGTAGCCTAAATCAAGTGTAAGCCTAGTATTTTTGCTTGATCGAGTATAGGCATCTCCAACAGCCGGTGGAGGTTGTGAAATATTAATTGGAGTCTCACATATTTTTTTAAATAGGAAAAATACATGTTATTAGTCTTATGTTCATTAATAATGGATTTCTTTTTGATGGTCTATATTTGGGGCGGCAGGTAGCCCAGTGGTTAGAGTGTTGGGCCCGTAACCGAAAGGTTGCTGGATCGAATCCCCGAGCTGACAAGGTAAAAATCTGTCGTTCTGCCCCTGAACAAGGCAGTTAACCCATTGTTCCTAGGCCTTCATTGAAAATAAGAATTTGTTCTTAACTGACTTGCCTAGTAAAATAAAGATTAAAAAAATATATATATATTCAATGGATTGATTAAAATAGAGGCCCACCCACTACTACGTCACCGGCACGCCGCTATGCTCACGGGAGGTATTAAAGGCATATGCAGGCAAGAATGTGGTAAAAATGGGCTTGTTTGTAAGGGGGTCATATAAACATTGTTTTACATGCAAAATACTGTAAATCATATGTGAAAGTAGTATGAGTTGATGTTGCCTTCATTATTACAGACAATGCCACCGACTGAGAGGGTGTACTGCTAGTACTATTTTTATATATATAATAGTCGGTGGCATTGTCTGTAATAATGAAGGCAACATCAACTCATACTACTTTCACATATGATTTACAGTATTTTGCATGTAAAACAAAACAAAATAGGGCACTTGGACCGCTGTGCCACTTGGGAGCCCTTGTAAAAACCTTGTAGTTCTCCGAGTTGCATTCACCTAGAAAAAAGGAACTAATGCTTTCTCAAGAGCACAAAGACACCTTTGCAACTTACTTCGAATTGCACGCAGAGACATACATTACTCAAATCCTAAAGTATCCCTTTAAGGGAAGTTTCAACAACCCATGTTGTAGTATTAATACGATTTGAGTCCTTTAATCCCATTGCACAAATAGCAGTAATACCATTTGTTTGGCCGCTGTACTGAAGAATGGTATTTTCAGAGAGAAAATTAAATGCTTAACCAGGGTGTTGGATTTCAGCTTATCTGACCAACAGGAGGCCTGCCTGAGGAAAATCAAGTGTCAAATGGCAAGAACCAGAAGCACGGCAAACAAAGGCTAACAGTACGTGGCCAAAGATTACATTTCAAGACAGAAATCAGGATTTCACTTGCCTAATAAAGGACTGTGCATGCATGTTTAAAATTGGTTCTCCTTGTAGTGTCAGTATGTCCTTGTCTGATAAAATACTGCTCTCTATCCCCTATTGTGCACTAACAGCCTCATTACTGGTTAATGTTTAGCTCTCTAGGGCAGAGAGAATTGGACCCAAGGAAAGCAAAGTTATTGCTCAAAGTAATGCTAGAGAACATTGAGTTTTAGGAAAGGATTTCACTAGCATATTTTCACCTCATCTTTAAAACCAGTAGAACGGGACTGAGATAGTCTTTTGAGATAATCTTCATTTTCCCCTCCTTGAAGTCTTGGAAGTCCATCTTGTTGTGACAGGTGCCATTGTAATGTGCCATAATGCTGCTTTCTGAGAAGAAATGAACCTTTACTTCTGACTTACTGTGATGATAGCCTTGCTGAGACACAGAGAGCCCCTGCAGCCGTACTCCCGCTCATCCTCTGACTTATAGTAGCTCAGAGTGTTGTTCTTCAAAACCACCCACCGGTCCTGCCATCCATGAATGTAGTTTGTCCACTGTCAACAAAAAAAAGGCAGATAGTCAAGCTTACAATTCTACTAGCAGTGCATTTACAGTAAGGAGGAGGTAATATATTTAATTTCACACTTAAGTTTCAAACAATCACTAAAGATGATGCTGATTAGTTCAATGAATTTCCCAATTAATTGAAAGAGAAGTGGGTGTTGGTGGTCCACAAAGATGCCATACAAAGCAACTGGGCCCAGTAGCTGGGGCAGTTTTTTGTGGTACCTATTGTCTGATAGTAGGCCTAATTGAGATTGATCAAACATTGTCAACCTAACCCAACCATTGTCCACCATAGGGAAGAGTACAACAATTGACAATCAATCACAGCCCATACACCGGCTTGAGTGCTTTGAATCAAAAACTAGCTATCTACACTGAACAAAAAAGATCAACAATTTCAAAAGATTTTACTGAATTACAGTTCATATAAGGAAATCAGTCAATTGAAATTAATTCATAAGGCCCTAATCTATGGATTTCAGGAATACAGATATGCATCTGTTGGTCACAGATACCTTAAAAAAAAAAAAAAGGGTAGGGGCGTGGATCAGAAAACCAGTCAGTATGTGGTGTGACCACCATTTGCCTCATGCAGCGTGACAAATCTCCTGTGCATGGAGTTGATCCAACTGTTGATTGTGACCTATGGAATGTTGTTCCTCTCCTCTTTCATACACGTCGATCCAGAGCATCCCAAACATGCTCAATGGGTGACATGTCTGGTGAGTATGCAGGCCATGGAAGAACTGGGACATTTTCAGTTTCCAGGAATTGTGTACAAATCCTTGCAACACTGTGCATTACGCTGAAACATGAGCTAATGGCGGCGGATGAATGGCACGACACTGGGCCAAGGATCATGTCACGGTATTTCTGTGCATTCAAATTATCATTGATAAAATGCAATTGTATTCGGTATCCATAGTTTATGACTGCTCATACCATAAACCCACCGCAAACCATGGGGCGCTCTGTTCACAACGTTGACATCAGAAAACCGCTCGCCCACACGACAATACACGTAGTCTGCTGTTGTAATGCTGGTTGAACGTACTGCAAATTCTCTCAAACAAAGTTGAAGGTGGCCTAGAGAAATGAACATTAAATTCTCTGGCAACATCTTGTGTACATTCCTGCAGCCAGCATGCCAATTGCACGCTCCCTCAACTTGAGACATCTGTGGCATTGTGTTGTCACAAAACTGCACATTTTAGAGTGCCCTTTTATTGTCCCCAGCAGAAGGTGCACCTGTGTAATGATCATGTTGTTTAAATCAGCTTCTTGATATGCCACACCTGTCAGGTGTATGGATCATCTTGGCAACGGAGAAATGCTCACTAACAGGATGAAAACAAATTTGTGCACAACATTTGAGAGAAATACGTTTTTTGTGCGTATGGAACATTTCTGTGATATTTTATTTCAGTTGATGGAACCAACACTTGACAGGTTGCGTTTACATTTTTGTTGCATGTAGTTATTCTAGTTGTATCCTAGCAGTGTTTTTGAGAGGATCAAGCCCTCAATATTTGAATAAAGAGACATTGCTATTTGTTTTGTAGGACTTACCTTGCTTAGGACACCACCGAGTTCAACAGGATGCCCAGATTCGGGATCCACATCTTCATCGGAGCCCGACGAGTTGGAACTCTTCTCCGACATTTAGCCAACCAAGTTGTTTGGTAACGTTAACTAGGTACGTTACAGGCTAGCGTTTACCAAGACAAAATTAAAATTGATAAGACGTGGCCAAACGTTGTAGCAAAACATGAGACAATCAGGAGTGGCTTGCTTAGCTGCCGTAGCTAGATAAGACTGTCTCTGGCATGCAATCTAAATCCACAATTTCCTGCGGGATGTGTTTCGATAAGCAACACGATGTAACGTTAGGTAGAAATAGGCTCTGCGATGCAATTAGCTAAATCTAGCAAGCAATCCAGTAAAAATGCAGCAGACAAAATAGTCCATCTGTTCAAATGCGACATATCCTCTACGACACCCGATTAGACCACTACGATCAAATACACATAAACCTAATCCCTTCAGATGGCTCAGAACTACTATAACTAGCTAGCTACCCCGCTAGCGCCATCTGGCGGACCTTGGGGCTGGGGCAGACCATAGAGATGTATAGATTCCGCCTTTGAAGTAGTTGTCCTATTAGTTTGTTTCAAGTTAATGTCACATGCACAAGTACAGTGAAATGCCTTTCTTGCTAGCTCTAACTCCAACAATGTAGTAATCAATAACAATGTAACAACACAAATAACAAGGTAGAACAAAAACACACAATATATAAAATAAAAAATACACAATAAAGTAAGTAAGTATACCATATACATGGTCAGTTCCAGTACCATATTTACAAAGTGTAGGGATACTGGATTGATAGAGGTACATAAGTATAGGGGAAAGGTGACTAGGCATCAGGATATACACTACAAGACCAAAAGTATGTGGACACCTGCTCGTCAAACATCTCATTCCAAAATCATGGGCATTAATATGGAGTTGGTCCACCCCCCTTTGCTGTTATAACAGACACCACTCTTCTGGGAAGGCTTTACACTAGAAGTTGGAACTTGCTTCCATTCACCCACAAGAGCATTAGTGAGGTCGGGCACTGATGTTTGGGGCGATTAGGCCTGGTTCGTAGTCGGTGTTCCAATTCATCCCAAAGGTGTTCGATGGGGATGAGGTCAAGGCTCTGCGCAGGCCAGTCAAGTTCTTCCACACCGATCTTGACAAACCATTTCTGTATGGACCCCACTTTGCGCATGGGGAGATTGTCATGCTGAAACAGGAAAGGGCCTTCACCAAACTGTTGCCACAAAGTTGGAAGCACAGAATCCTCTTGAATGTCATTGTATGCTGTAGCGTTACGATTTCCCTTCACAGGAACTAAGAGGTCTGGTCCCAACCATGACAAACAGCCCCAGAACATTGTTCCTCCTCCACCAAACTTTACAGTTGGCAATATACATTGGGGCAGGTAGTATTATCCTGTCATTCGCAAATCCCAGATTCGTCCGTCGGACTGCCAGATGGTGAAGGGTGATTTATCACTCCAGAGAACGCGTTTCCACTGCTCCAGAGTCCAATGGCGGCGAGCTTTACACCACTCCAGCCAATGCTTGACATTGCGCATGGTGATTTTAGGCTTGTGTGCAGCTGAAAACCCATTTCATGAAGCTCCCGACGAACAGTTATTGTGGTGACGTTGCTTCCAGAGGCAGTTTGGAACTCGGTACTGAGTGTTGCAACCGACAGACGATTTTTTACACGCTTCAGCACTCACCGGTCCCGTTCTGTGAGCTTGTCTGGCCTACCACTTCGCGGCTGAGCCATTGTTGCTCCTAGACATTTCCACTTCACAATAGTAGCACTTACAGTTGACCAGGGCAGCTCTGGCAGGGCACAAATTTGACAAACTGTATATATAGTGTATTATAAACAGAGTAACAGCAGCATATATGATGATTGTATATGAGTGGGTGTGAGTAGAGTCAGTATATATGTATGTGCATATTATGTGTGTGTGAGCAAATTATGGAGTGAGTTAGTGTGTTGGAGTATCAGTGTGCATAGTGTGTTGGGCCTGTGAGTGTGCATAGAGACAGTGCTAACAATAATACATTATTAAGGTTTTTATGGCTTCTGTGAGAGCACGGGCAGCGCCATTGTGGCCATCTCCATTTTGAAGTAGTCCATTTTCTTCTTACTACCGCTATGAGCTGGTTAACAAACTAAAAGGGTGATGTTTTGTTTGAAAATGTATAAATCCATGGTTGGTGATTTACTGCCACCTGCAGTTATGGAATGTTTGCTCACAAGTATAATTCATTGGCTGATCCCTCCTAATACACCTGGATGGAAATATGTAATTCTTCCTTAACCCATAGGAATTCCCAGTAAGCTGACTACTTCAAAATGGTGAAAGTCCTCAATGACGCTGCTCATGCTAAAACAGGCTTTTGGGCACTAGAGTCCTCTATACATCTCTATGGGGACAACCAAACCTTAGCCTCGGCCTGTGGTTGTTAGGTCAGAGATGGTAGAGAAAGGAAGATCATTCCTCCATGATCTCTGGTTAGGACATCTCCGCTATGCAGAAACTGCGCAAAATACCCGATGTCTATATAAAAATCAAGAAATTAATGTATTAATATCACTTTACGTAGATCATATTCATAAATCAACAACATTGGTTCACCTGGATTTGTTTCGGTGCGTGGTCTACATCCGTAAACAAGGAAACTGCACCTCCCCCAAATTGACGTAGAATGCGAAAACAAATTCAGAACTGAAGAGGCATAGGCAACGAAGATACTTTTACCCTAAACAAACACATTATAATTTATTATTGCCATGGATAGGTGGAAACTAGTGCTACTAGCTGTTTAACTTATTTTACATTGTGGAACCAACTTGTATGGATGAATACATATTTTTGCTAGCTAGCATGTTAGCTAAGTGTTTCTTGGTTTATATATTCAATGCAGGGTCTCACTTGAGGTAAAGGTTGGCGACTGTGGGGACATCCTCTTCCAGTGGAGAAGGCTTCCTCTCCAGAATGACCCTCAATGACAACAAGGCTGGAATAGAGGGCCTTGACAGGGACAAGATAAACAAGATCAGGTTTGGAGTCCTCCAAGGTACAGGTTGAGAACTTCTGTCTTTATTCAAACACCCAAACTAACACCCTAGACTCTGAGTCAATACCCTAGCTAGTTACCTTACTCTAATGGCACAGGAACTGACAAACCCACTTGTGTTGAGGTCCAGTGTGTTCTCTTCTCATAGTGTTCCATGGCCTACGCTGCGGTGGAGACGAGAGACTGTCCTGACCTGATGGACAAACCCATGGCCGTGGGCTCCATGAGCATGTTACTGAGATTCTATACGCCATGAACAGGACTGTTCATTTGCTGGCAACGTGTATATAGTGACCAACAGCCTCAGAAGCCAAGGCTTCTTGTGAACGAGACAGGATTTAGAAGGCTGGCCACGTAAGACTATGACCAACAAGACCCGCTAGAGACTAGACATAGAATGTAGATGAGTGGACTAGTTGTTTTGTTTGATTGTCATGTGATGTCAAAATAAGAAAGCCAATTCTGTTAAATTTCTTATCATTGCTACCCAGAGGGAGGTTCATATCTGGGACTGATTTATGGTCTTCTAACTGTTGAACACCAGGTTATGTATCTCTACAAATTGTAGGTGTTTTGTCCACTCTCCTCAGTCAACATCCAACTACCATGCCAGGAAGTTTGGGGTCCGTGCCACCATGCCTGGCTTCATCGCAAAGAAGCTCTGGCAAACCTGGTTATTGTTCCAACCAACTTTGACAAATACAGAGCAGTGAGCGCTGAAGTGAGGATCTGACACACACACACACACACTATATGTATAAATCCTCTCCAAAGAGACATATGGGTCCCTAATCATCCTAAATCTCTGCTAGGTCCGGGAGGTCTTTGCAGACCATGACCCTCACTTTCTGCCCATGAGTCTCGACGAAGCATACCTGGACATCAGTGAGCACCTTGAGAAGAGGAGGGGCTGGCCAGAGGCCCTCCTTACCCACCGTCTCCGTCTCCACACCAACAACACTCGGACAGCTAGATCCAAGCCAGTGCTAGGTCAGGAGTCAGTGTCTAAATACAGAGGATTACTGTGTAATAACTGAGAGTTATGGTCATTTGTTACACTGTTGGATAGCTTTTTTTTTTTTTTTTTGACCAATATTGCAGTTGTAGTTTACGGACTGTGATAAAGTTTTCATTTGTAAGACAACTTTGAGAGTAGACTGTAAGTAGTTTGGATGTAATATAATGGCAGATAAATGTTATATGGAAGATGTAACAACAGGAGAGAGGGTTACTAAGAGCCTAATAGCAAAAGCCTCATGTAAAGGGAATTAGAAGGGATTATTCCCTGTCTCTTTCTCTTATCTTGTTCACTTTTGCCACCTGTCAAGCGTAACGAGTGGCAAGGGGAGCAGAAGATAAGAGACATGGACACTCAGCTGTGAATAATCTCTCATTATCTCACACCTTTTCTCTTCTCTCTAGTTGAGGAGCAGGGTGATGGCCTACAGGAGGCAGTATAGAGGTAGAGGGTTTGTCTCCAGTCCTGTTTGAGGACAGTTCCAGCTCCTCCCTGCAGGATGCTGCTGGGGCGGGGCTGGGGGAGATGTGGAAGTGTTTAGGGGCGCTGGTGAGAGGGGCGCTGTGTGTTCATGTTCCTTGGAGGACATGTTGTCTGAGTCCCAAATGGCAACCTATTCTCTATGCACTATTTTTGACCAGGGCCCATTGACGTATACAGTGCTTTTGTGGACACAGCATAGTTAGTTGGTTTAAAATACCTCAGGGAATATTTGATATGTTACTATCCTAGCCTAACTTTATTATCATATTCTGTGTGTAGTCACATCAAGCATGTAACACATTTGCAATGGGTTTCTTTATACATACAGTTGAAGTCGGAAGTTTACACACACCTTAGCCAAATACATTTCACAATTCCTGACATTTAATCCTAGTAAAAATGCCCTGTCTTAGGTAAGCATCATGTTGGTGGGGTGCTTTGCTGCAGGAGAGACTGGTGAACTTCACAAAATAGATGGCATCATGAGGAAGGAAAATGATGTGGATATATTGAAGCAACATCTCAAGAAATCAGTCAGGAAGTTAAAGCTTGGTCACAAATGGGTCTTCCAAATGGACAATGTCCCCAAGCATACTTCCAAAGTTGTGGCAAAATGGCTTAAGGACCACAAAATCAAGGTATTGGAGTGGCCATCACAAAGCCCTGACCTCAATCCTATTGAAAATGTGTGGGCAGAACTGAAAAAGTGTGTGCGTGCAAGGAGGCCTACAAACCTGATTCAGTTACACCCGTTCTGTCAGGAGGAATGGGCCAATATTCACCCAACTTATTGTGGGAAGCTTGTAGAAGGCTACCCAAAACGTTTGACCCAAGTTAAACAATTTAAAGACAATGATACAAAATACTAATTGAGTGTATGTAATCTTCTGACCCACTGGGAATGTGATGAAAGAAATAAAAGCTGAAAGAAATAATTCTCTCTACTATTATTCTGACATTTCACATTCTTAAAATAAAGTGGTGATCCTAACTGACCTAAGACAGGGATTTTTTACTACCCTTCAACCTAGACAGCCTATCTTAAGGGATGCCTACTCTAGGAGATTGTTTATGGACCATGTTGCTGGCTGATGACCTACAAATAAAGATGATGGTATTTTGGTGTGCCAGGTCTCAGGCATTAGAAAGGTGACAGAGAAGATGCTGGCAGCTCTAGGCATCACCAGCTGTTCCCATCTTGGCCAGGAGATGGCGCTGCTGGTCCTGCTGTTCTCTGAGACGTCTTGGCATCACTTCCTCCACATTTGCCTCGTCCTGGGCTCCACACACATCGAGAGGTGCTGACCAGGCAGGAGGGGGGTGGGCAGGGACGAGAGGGGTAACTATACAGAAGATTAATCCTTAAAATGAGTTCAAGTCATCTGACTGAGTCCGTCTGTTTTTATATTTACTTACAGGGACGGCGAGAGAAAAAGCATGGCGAAAAAGAGGTGGCTGTTTTTCTTTTCTGGCAACATATATGTGAAATACATAGATAAATAATGGTGCATACTCTAACGCTCCCCATATCAAACATGTTTCTCTATCTCCCACATTCTTTGTTAGGACGTTTGGAGAGATGAGTGTATTAGAGGAGCAGTTCTCTCTATGCAGGAAGCTGTGCCAAGACCTGGCTCAGGACCTGCAGAAGGAGTCTCTCAAGGTACTCTTCAGCTCAGATGATTACAGTACACTATTAGTAATAGTATAGGTTACTACTAGAATAGATAAGAGTATATTTTTAAGCACAAGATCACTGATAACCTATTGGATTCATAGTGATTTAAAAAAAAAAAATCTCTAGTATTTGGCTTTTTGTGGCTATTGTGTGAAATGCAGAGCCGTTCGACAGTACATAACGCATGGAACTGTTTATTATGGCCGGTGTTAGTATTCAGCACCATTGAGAACAGCCTTTGCCTGACTGCCTGCCTCTTGCTCTGTGCATTGAGAATGCCTCAGATTACTCTTTCCTCCGGGGAAGAGAGAGCAGGAAAGGGTTCTTGAACAGAAAGGATATTTCCACAGAGAGGTTATTGAGAGGGTATTTTGGGGTCTTAAAACATTGCAGCGCTAGTGTTGGCTCCCAGAATCAATCTGTCTCTAACCAGCAACTCACACAATTATCAGAGTGTCTGTTCCCATCCCAATCGATAGAGAGAGCTGGCTTGGCACGGTCATCACCCCCTGACTGAGCCCTAATATGCTTTTGATACTTGGAGGAAATGGAGAGCCATTATGGAGACTACCAGGGACCAGTGTGAGCCTCAGCCTGCCTGGGGAATAAGCAGCTTGGGGATGATCATCACGCTCCTAGGAAAATGCCTTTGACCCTTCCATTAGTCAAATACATGTCTGTTCTGTCCTTTGACTCCTTCCCCAGGTCCAACCAGATGTATTCTGTACTTCACCATGTCATTTGCTCTGTGTTCTTCCAGGGCAAGACGGTGAGCGTGGATGTTGCCGTGTGCTGTTGCTACGACAGAAGAGCTCTTTGCTGTCGCTAAGGACTTGCTGAAGACTGAGGTTGACAATGTCAGCCCCCAGCCACTGAAACTGAGGCTCATGGGTAATCTTATCTTACCTTCTCTCACTCTTTACATGTGGTGTCCCATTGGCAAAAAAATACAATAATAATATCACCTTTCATGTACAGTATGTTGTATTTAACAATAATATATGAAGTACATTCAACTGATTCTGATAATAATTCATATCTTTGAACTTGAAGCTTGATTAAAACAATTGACTGTCTGCAGGCGTTCGAGTTTCCAGCTTTGCCAGCACTGACAACAAGAAACCCCTGAAGAAGAGCATTGTGGGATAAAAAAAAACCGGGTCTGACTCTAGTAGCCCCTCCCAGATCTCCTCCCACAAGCCTGTGAATGAGCATCAACCTAAGCCTCCAGGCCAGACCCAGCCCTCTGCCTGCCTTTCCCAGGTACAGCAGGAGCAGGAGGTTCTCTCCTGGGTACCCAGCCGGGGTGGGGTGGAGGTGGGGAGGACTGGGGAGAGAACCAGCAGTCCTTCTTGCAGAGAGCTCACGCCCAGAGGCTGCAGCTGCAAGCTGAGAGAGAGGACCCACCAGAGAATGATTGGAATGGCTTAGAGACCAGATGGGGCCCAGCCTTGTCAGCCACCAACCCCAAAGAGACACAGACACACATGCAGAAGATTACAAATACATCAGCAGAGACACACATCTCAATGAGTGCATTCACAGCTTCTGATAAAATTACACATGCACCTACAGCCAGCACCACAGAGGCCTATGCGTCTACTTCGTTGTCCTTGTACACACAGAGAAAAATGTGTTGTTTTACAGAAAACGTTGCAATGTGAAAGCAAATTGTCTGCAATTCTACGGGCTTTGCCATGACTAATTGTGAAACTTAGCAACATGGTAAGACCCAAGGGCCACACTCTCTCCTGCAATACCATGCCAATTGGCCACATGGTGGGTGTATAACAACCTTTGAAAGGTCATCCCCCATACCCTGTGTTCTTATGCTCAAACATTACAACAAAATACTCATAAATTCATAGTTTTTAGAATTTTCAAATATCTTTTAATTTCTAGCTTTTATTTAGGATATTTTTTAAATCCATAGTTTTTGGCACCCTTGATAAAGATGAGCAAAAAAGACTGTATAAAATAAATAATACAAATACTGAGCTATATTGTATGCAAAAACATTTTGGGAAATTATATTTTTTTATACTAATACAACTGATCAGAGAAAAATATTTTTCTAACAAGTTGTTTAAAAAATCTCTAAAAAGATAGGGTCAAAATTATTGCCACTCCTGTTTTCAGTACTCCAGCACCCTACCCTTGTGAGGATAATGACACTGAACCTTTTTCTCAAATGTTTTGTCTGAGATGGCCATTTAAAAATGTTGATTTTGGGGTCAGTTAACCATTTCTTTGTGGATTTTGATTAGTGCTTGGGGTTATTGTCTTGCTGGAAGATCCACCTGGAAGAGGCAACCAAAATAGCTCTATTTTCATGTCATCTGACCATAGCACCGGTTCCAATCGAAGTGCCAATGCCATTTATCAAACTCCAGGTGGTGCTATGGTCAGATGACATGAAGATAGAGCTCTTTGGCCACACACACCATTGGTGGGTTTGGTGTAGAAAAACAGAAGCATACAGTATGTAAACAAAGTACTTCATACCTATGGTAAAGTATGATGGTGGATCTTTGATGTTATAGGGCTATTTTGCTTCCACTGGTCCTGTGGCACGTTTTAAGGTCAACAGCATCATAAACTTGACCAAATACCAGGACATTTTAGTCAAAACCCTGGTTGCCTCTGCCAGGAGGCTGACATTTGCCACAAGTGGATGTTCTAGCAAGACCATAACTCCTAGCACACACCAAAATCCACAAAGAAATTGTTAATTGACCACAAAATCAACATTTTGCAATGACCTTCTCAGTCTCCGGAATTGAACCTCATTGTAAACCTGTGGTTTGAATTGAAAAGGGCCGTCCATAAGCGCAGACGAAGGATATCAAGGATCTGGAAAGATTCTGTATGGAGGAATGGTCTAAGATCCCTCCCAACATGTTCTCCAATCTCATAAAACATTTTAGAAAAAGGATCATTGTCATTATCTTTGCAAGGGTAGGGTGCTGGAACACTGAAAACAAGGGTGCAGGACAGTGTTTTATCAAGGGTGCCAATAATTATAGACCTGACTGTAGGCCAGTTATCTTTTCTACATACTTTCTGTCTGGTATTATTCATATAAGTTTACACTGAAAGCGGTTTTTCATCCCAAAAATAAATTACACTGTTTGGACTTGTCTTTATAGCTTTGAAATGAACACTTATGACTTGCCGGACCTAGACAGTCGTTATTCTGTTTTTAGCGGCAGAAAGACAAGAGCATAAGGTATGACTACATCTCCTTATACATATAAGAGAGAGAGAGCAATTAGTTTGAAAGTCAGCACATTCACATGTCTGGTACGTCAAAATAAGATGGTTGCAGATTCTGGTGCAGACAGTGAGAATCCTGCAGTAAAATGTGCTGTGTTTTGTTCTACTACACTTCCAGGAGAAGCTTGTCTCCCCCACCCCCCTCTAAGAAGGCCAAAGCCCTGGGCCCAGCTCGGAACACCATTGACAAGTTCTTCAACACACACTCCCAGAGGATCCTGTGTATGACGTCTTATGCTCAGACAATGATAATGACTGACCTCAAGCTTTGAATATGCACGTTCTTCTTTCAATATCAGTTTTGATGTCTTTTGTGCAGTCTTTAAAGTCATAATGGTCCTAAGTTGGCAGGCAAAACGTTTGCAGTGGTTTTAGTGAAGGTAGTTGATGCAAACTAACCACTTGCAAAAGGCACTCATTAAAAAGAACCTCTGTGATCTCCATCTTGCTAGCTACTATTGTATTTATTCAAGCGGATAAGGTAGTGACGTAGGCAGTGACGTAGTTCCTCTATGCAAAACGGACGAGCTCATGGGAATCACTGGAAGAAAATCAATGGAATGGGGTGAAACACATTAAACACATGGTTTTCATATGTTTCATACCATTCCATTCCCTCCATTCCTGGGATTGAAGCATTGTTGGAGGCAACCCTGGTGTCTAGAGAGACTACTACCTTCTGCTAAACGAGGGAACTCTGGGTTTTTTGCATTTTAAAAGTAAAGAATAAGAAGCATTAATAGAGTTGACCCTCAATCTTTTAAACACATATGGATGTGAAGAAGAGGGTGGTGAATAGACAACCAGTATGAGATTGCACAATTTTGTATACAAATGTGTATTTCATAGGCTTTTTTTCATATGGAAAATAAAAGTTGCCACCACTGTAAATGTGGCTCAATAAATAATTGTCCTTGTGTCATTGTGATAAGCATTTCATGTGTACAGTACAAATTAGGATATGATGATGGAATCGTCTATCGATGATTGACAGCCATCTTCAAAGGTGACAACATCGTGTTGTGACAGACGATGGTTTAGCCTATTTGAACTTGACTGATGCCACGCAGTATGCCTAGAACGGAGTCAGGCAGGGCAACACACAAGGGACATTCCGAGTAATCTGTCTTCCTATTTGCTATAGCCTATTTCAGCTCAAAATGTCCATTCAGAAAATATTCTCTCTCTCTCTCGCTATGTAGAATGCATGGGCCTCATAGTCTAAACCTATTCATTTTTTAGAACGGACACTATATTGTGTCTAGCTGTTTTAAAAACTGTATGCTATATTCTCTTGTCTCTCCATTCGATATGAGTTTTGGGTATAGTATGCTTTCATAATTTTATGCATGCATTCTCTCCCGATCAAACAAGTTCCATCTCAAAAAGTAGTTTGAATGGCCTAGAAATGTGAGGTAGTCAAGTTTAAGCTTATTAATTAAGAAAAATTATCAATACAAGCAGAAAAATCCATCCATGCGAGGTTAAAAACCAAATGGCCAGTGATATATCCTCCTACAAGGCCTAACATAAAAGCTTTAAGACAAATTCAACTTATGAATAGTAGCCTATTTCCCAAATATTCTAATAGCCAGAGAAGGTACTGTGGTCCTAAAGTTGCCACTTTAAAAAACATTAACAATAATTAAAGTCTATAGCCATAGGCCTAGGCTAGGCTATTCTCAATCACAGCTTTATGAGAAAGAACAAACAATAGCCTATTAAGAGAGGAGGATGAGGCAAAGCAATTATTATCCAGTCTACATCTGACACCGCCCAACCCTATCTAGTACAAATCCCTTTAAACATACCTATGGCCTGGACTACTGCTGTAGTCTACTTTACAAACATATAGGCACTTAGTCACTAATCAAATAAATTAATGACAAGATGGGATTAATTAATCTGCACTCGTGTAGTTTATTCCAAGCTTAGACTGCATGTGCAGGTAGAGCATTACACAATATTTATCATGCACTTTACTGTGAGTGTCTGTGAAGGGTGTGAGTTCTAGAGTAAACAGAGGTCAGCCCTCCAGGCCGGGGAATGTACATACATTGCCTCATTCCCACACCAATTTGTATTCCTTACTAGACTGTTGTGTATTTCACAGTGCTGAGTTCTCTTTAGGTTCCTCAGTATCTGCTCCAGTGAAAAGGGTCCAGTTCCTGACCAGACTTTCTGCATTCATTCAGTAATTCTACATGGTTGTTTGGCAAGACAAGTATAAAGCAGAGAAGCAGAGGTTGTATAAAGCAGAAACCGACTGGGATCCAGCCCAGGCTCAAGGAGGCAGTCACCAGATATTCACCATGGAGAGAAGGTCCTTGGAGGAGAAAAAGACTCTGAAGGAGAGGGTGGGGACGCAGCTGAAGGAGCTAAACCTGAACCCTAAAACACTAAAAAACACTAAAAAAGCAGTGAAGGTATTCACAGACTTTATACAGAACAAGGAGGCGGAGGAGACGGAGGAGACGGAGGAGACAGACAACAGCTACGATAACAAAGAGATGTGTGAGTACCAGGTTTGTGCGTGTGTGTGTGTGCGTGCGTAAATGGATGAGTGACTTAAAAGCCCTTTTGGATTGTTTTATCAAAGTCTTCTAGCTTGAGTAAACACTGACAACTAAGGTGGTTGGTTAAGGTCAAATTTAAAAGTAAACATTATAGCCTGAGGCAACAGAGCCTGGCAATTGCCCTGTTTGACAGGATTGTAAAGTGTGTTCTTGTAATTATGGTATCACATGTTAAGAAACATTGGTGACTATTCAATGCAAGCAAATACTTCTATAGACCAAAGCAAGCAATGAAAATCCTTATCCTCTGATTAGAAATGACCATGCATGGAATCTGTTGTGATAAAATACTGTAGAAAGGATATTGCTCATGACCAAACCACTGATCATTCCTATGGTTGAATCCATGTTGGAAAACCTCTCTAAGGAGTGTTAGGCATAAGCTATATACTCTTTGCACACTGGGTGTTCACATCCAGTCAAAGCATTAGCCATGACAGATATAGGCTGTACAAACACAGCAAAGAGATGTTTGTATAGGGCACACACACACATCCGCACACACAGAAAAAAGTATCTCCAATTTCACACGCTCTGAAGAAAAATATTTTCTCTGAAGAAAAACCTTGCCTCTGAAGAAAAACCTTTCCTCTGAAGAAAAACCTGCATATTGATGTCTTACTTATTGTGAAGCACATTGTGTCTCTGTTGTGTGTTTTGTAGTGTTGGCACTAGAGAAGCAGTACATTGACGCTGCAAAAATAAACGATGTACAGACCATGAAGCTTCTGGGGAGGGCGGTCAATGTCGACGCAAAAAACTTGGTGAGTCAGTCCTGATATCCATGGAACACCAAAGGTCAAATACCCATGTACAAGTGTGTACTATGAAATGGAAATGTGTTTTTTGCATATCCCTCTGAGAGTGGGGTCACGGCCAGGTACCAGCCATTAGTGACCTTGGAGCAATTAGGATTAAGTGCCTTGCTCAAGTGCAGATCAATAGATTTTGGACCTAGTCAGCTCAGGGATTCGAACTAGCAACATTGTTGTTACTGGACCAACACTCTAAGCGCTAGGCTACCTGCAGCTAGCCACACTGTAGATAATATAACCATATATTTTGTTCTGTGTCACTCGTTCGAAATAACTTATCCCATGCGTTAATCCTAGCATGATCGGACTGCCCTGCACTACGCAGTAGCTGGAAAAAACGTAGAGGCCATCCGAGTCCTTCTACAGCGCAGAGCAAATATCAATCAAGCGGACAAGGTAGGAAAACACTTTTCCACTGTTACTGATAGTGACATTTTAAGCTTGTCCTCTTCAACAAACAATCAGACATGTGGAGAGATTGGCCAAGGTTTGTGAAAATGAAACTGCTCCACTCTCTCTCTCTATATATCTTTCTTTCTCTCTCCCTCTATTTCTTCCATATGTACTTATATAGCATGGAGTGACAGCCATCCACCTGGCTGCCTGGTTTGGGAGTGTACCCATCCTGAAGTTGCTTGTACAGGGTGGTGCTGACCCAAGTGTTCAGAATGTGGTAGGGAGCCTGCGTTTAAAACCTTCTCTTTGCTATTCCAGAAGGCCTTGAATTTGTCTCAGAAATCCCTTTCCTTGTCCTGATGGTCAGACCTAAGTTGTTCTCTGACACATTTGAAGAATCCATTATGTCAAATTGTCTTAAGGTGTCATGTATGGAGACTGTGAGTTGAATTGTCTGTTCTCAGGTGGGAATGAACATCATGCACTGTGCTGCCATCAACAACCACACTGACATAGTGACGTTCATTATCTACGACTTGATGATGAAAGAACTGGACAAAGAGGACCTGGTAATCACATAGACATACAGTATCAGTAACCATTGCATCCATTTCAAATGTTGGTTGGGCTGCCTTAGTTCAGTGAGCCGACCCTTTTTCATCCTCTCCCTCTTCTCTTTCTCAGTCTGGACACCGGGCGTTTGCGTTGGCAGCAGAGCATGGCTCTGTAGAGATGATGCAGATGTTGATGGAGGAGGCATACAATATGGCCACCATGGAGGAAGACCAGGTGTGTGTAGGAGTCTGTATGACTGTTCCACTTTTTCTCTACCTCCCCTTCCCGTTTACTGCCATTCTCTGCTTTCCTCCCACCCTCTTGCTTTTCCTCTTTCTCTAAATGCTAGAATGGGGACACACCTCTGCACTTGGCAGCCAGCAATGGCCATTTGGACGCCGTCCAACTACTATTGAAGAGCTTTGATACTCGTGATGAAGTCAATACGGTAGAGTCCCACTGGAAACACTGTTTGGATCTGTTTGATTGCCAGCATGTGTGGACTGTGTTTGCTCAATGACTACACCATGCTTTAGCTGCTTTAGGTCAATAGCTGATCAATGAGTGATGTATCTGGGGCAGGTTGGGGAGACAGCTCTGTACCTGGCTGCCGACGCTGCCCATGAGGACTGTGTCCAGGCTCTGTTGGAGGCAGGCTGTGACCCAAACATTGTCACCATGGTACGCCAGCAAACCACACCAACCACACACTCCAACCAATCACTAAAATGGTCACACCCCCCACCCACCCACCCACACACCATTCAATGGGAACCTTTCCACTCCACTCTTAGTGCCAAAGCAGTGCTCTACACCCTGTCTCAGAGAAGGGCCACACGTCGTTGGTGAAACTCCTCATAGAGAACTCGGCCCAGATGGACTTACAAAACCAGGTGAGAGTGAGTATAGAGAACTCGTACTAGGTCTTGGTCAACCATGAATAAAGCCAACATGTTATCCTAGTAATTACTCAGTAGTGACATCAGAGTGAGTATCTATCTAATGGTCCATGTTGGTTGTGTCTCTGTTGGCAGCACCTCCAGGCTCCTCTCTACCTGGCAGTGAAGAACTGTCACATCCCTGTCATCCACACACTGCTGGAGGCTGGCTGCAACGTCAACATCACTGATCATGTATGTACAATGCAAGTGCACTCAGTCCACATCAATGTTATAATCATTTTGATACTGTTAACCATGAGGTTCTCATCACAAAACTGTCCAAGTTCAACTTTTCCCCCAATGCCTTGAGATGGATGAAATCCTACCTTGAAGGCAGAACCCAATGTGTCAGAGTGAGCAATGAGCTGTCGGCTACTCTCAGCTATGATGTGGTCGTGCCCCAAGGGTCCCTACTGGGGTCCCTCCTGTTCAGCCTCTACATTAATGATCTGCCTTCTGTCTGTATTGTGTCTGAAGTTCAAATGTATGCAGATGATACAGTGATATATGTGCATGCACAAGAACTCACTACTGTAATGGTCCAGGTTACAAAGTGGCTCAGTGACTCATGTTTGCATCTCAATGTGAAAAAAAACTGTCTGTATGTTCTTCACAAAGAGGGCAACTGATGCTACTGAGCCAGATGTCTATGTGTCAGGGGAGAAGCTCCAGGTGGTACCCAATTTTAAGTGCCTTGGCATCATATTTGATTCCAACCTCTCTTTTAAAAAGCAGGTGAAAAAGGTAACTCCAAATTCAACCCAGCTAATTTCCGATTCATAGGAAATTGTTTGACTACAGAGGTAGAAAAACTGTACTTTCAATGATATTCCCCCACTTAACATACTGCTTGACTAGTTGGGCCCAAGCTTGCAGTACAACATTAAAACTCATTCAGTCTGTCTACAAACAGGCTCTCAAAGTGCTTGATAGGAAGCCCAATAGCCATCATCACTGTTACATCCTCAGAAAGCATGAGCTCCTGAGTTGGAAAAATCTTGTGTGTCTTGTATTCAAGATCCTAAATGGCCTGGCTTCCCCTCCCAAACACATGGCATCAGATCCACAAGGTCTGCCATGAGATGTGACTGTATAGATCCCTTAAGGAAAAGCACCTTTAGTCAATCTGCTTTCTCTGTGAGAGCTTCCCATGTCTGGAACACACTGTCATCAGACACAACTTTACCACCTATCACACCTTCACAAAAAACCCAAAGACATGGCTAAAGGCCAATCAGACTTGTGAACATAATCCCTAGTTGTGTATTGCTGCTTCCCATGTTGTCTGTGGCTTGTTGAGGTGTGGAAACACTTTATTCCTTTTATGTATTTTGTTTTGTTGCTCTTTGTGCTATTTTTCTCTGTCTGCATGCTAGGTGTTGCTTGTCTGTATTGCTATTGTAATTGTTTTTAATAACCTGCCCAGGGACTGCAGTTGAAAATTAGCTGGCTGGCTAAAACCGTCACTTTTACTGAAACGTTGATTTAAAGTGCACTGTCCCTGTAAAAATAAAAATAAACTCATATTAATACTATTTTGAAATCATCAGTTGCGTCCCAAATGGCACCCATTGAGTTTGGTAATCTGACTCTAGATCTGTGATTATGGGCAACTCGTACCTTGAGCTCCTGTCTGTCCTCCTTAGAGGTCCCAGACTGTCCTGCATGTAGCAGCAGAGGTGGCCAGAGTGGACATTGTTGACATGCTTCTGAAAGCTGGGATGGACCTGACCCTCCAGGACAAGGTGAAACATGGACAACCACAACTATGACCTAAACGGGCTCATTTGACCCCTCTCCTCTTCACTGCAACTTCCCACTCAATGTGTCCTGCTTTGTTGTGAGCAGCAGGGTAAGACGGCACTGGGTGTGGCAGCCCGAGCAGACGAGGTCATCATCGTGGACATGATCATCAAGGCAGAGAGATATTTCACATGGAGGAGGGTAATAGAGGACCATAATGGAAATAAATTACTTAATTGTGTGTTTGTTTATCTTATATACTTGTGAAAGAATGTAGACTGTGTACTGTTATATGAGTTCTCCCTATAAGTGATATGGCTGTATGTGTGATAAAATGCAGCAAATTCAATCAATCAATGAGACTATTACATTGCTGTAGTCATCTGCTAATCCATGCACTGTAGTGGAGCTGGAAATCAATGATTACATTCATCGCATATTATTCATTTCCTAACATCACAACTCCAGATTAATTCCTGTAATGCAATTAATGCTGGCTGTGGAAAAATGATTTGTCCTGAAATGCTTGACAACCATTTTCATTTTCAATTTGATTGTGTTTCTTCCAAACCCAGTCAGAACAAGTGGCTCTGGCATTCAATAGGCACAGGCCTGCGTGTGCTTGTCTGTGGACACTGTGCTCAGTGTGTCCTTTCTCAGGAGCTGACTTAATGTGATTACACTTCCAGGCCAACACTGAGCTTAATGAGAACCTTCACAGCCAGTCTCCGCTGACGTTTAAATTAGACCATCGTGCGGAGAGCAAACAGATCCGCGGTACGGCCTGGCACCTGGCCTACCGCCTGCTGGAGCCGGGCGACTGGAAGAGGCTTGCACTGCACTGGCACTTCACTGAGCCGCAGGTGGCTGCCATCGAGGAGCAGTGGACAGGTGACACAACACCACTGGCTCACAGTTTAGCCCAGGGGCTAATCATTCACAGGAACATCAGAAAATGTGATAACTCATTGATTATACATACAAAATGTAAAGATATGGTAAGGGATATTGTGATGTATTTGTTCTGTAGTTACTTGGTATTGTGTCCCAAAAACAAGGCACTTAACATGGAAAGCTTTAACTACTCTAAGGTAAGTGGACTGAGAACACATTCTCATTTAGTCTGCTCACTGTTTGTCTATAGGAAAGCAGAGCTACCAAGACCATGGGAACAGGATGCTGTTGATCTGGCTCCATGGGTCAGAGCTGGCCCAGAGGAATCCTGCTAAAGCGCTGTACCAGGGCCTGCTCGCCATTGGCAAAAATACTGTAGCAGGTATGGTGTGTCCATGACCCTTACCGCCACAGAAAAATATTACATTCTTGTTGAAGCCATAACAGAGAATTATAGATGGCTGTTTGGTTGTTTTGCAGATAAAATACGAAAGGACACAGAGGAAGCAGATGTGAAGAAATGCATCCTTTCATAAAGGGTGGTGAAAGTGTCTCTATATGTACAGACAGACATACGTTCAGTCAACGAGATTCTATATTTTTCCAAAGGAGAGCATTTGTGTGGTTCTTTTTCAATGGATCTGTAGTAGGGTCACATTTCCATTTAGTTAGTGAATGGTTTATTATTAATCTATGAGAACATTTGCAATTCATGTTTTATTCATGTTCCATCAATATAGCAATTTACCGTACAGGTTTTGGTCAAAACATTAATATATGGCCGTGATACAGTACTGAAAACCTGACCACAAGTATTGTTCAACACATCAATGCAATATTGTTTAAAATATGCGATTTCACACAAAACAGTCAAGACTTGACTTTCAATAATTTAAAAACAAATACAAATAAAAACTGACGCAAATGCAAAAACAGTTCAGTCATTCACAATTGGAGAAGTAAAACTAGTGAAAAAGTAATTATCCAAATGCTCTGAAAAGATAAGGCGGTTCCATCAGTCGCCATTCTACCTTCCATTCCAGAGTGTTATATCAGGTTTATTGATTGCATTTGAAAAAATGTTTCTGTAATCCTAAACTTAGTTCTCACAGAAATGGTTCAGGTCCTTCATAGTTCTGTCACAGTAGTGAGTGTGAGTGTAGAATATTTGGGAATATTCAATTGTGCACGTATATCAGCTTGACTAAGTCATGTATGGGAAGACTACTATTTGCATATAAGGTATGTGAATCATACGTGATATGGTTTTGTGTGTGTGTCTTTATTCAACCACTTTGATAGAGTGTACGTGGTAGGCTGAGTGTGTTCTGGAGGAACTCTTGCTGCTGGAGGGGCCCTGGCCCTGCTGAGAGGAGGAGGAGCGGGGGAACTTAGCTGCTGTGGCCTGACCCACCGTGAGCTAGGAGAGAGCGAGAGCCATAAGTGAGACAGGTTGAGGTCTGATCAGCAAAGGTGTGCGTTTCTACAGATCACACATCAACTTGTTGTTTGGTGATTTTGGTTAATCGTAAAATAGACATGTTTGGTGATCATGGTGTACCTGTGTGACGGGGTGGTGGCGCTCCACGATGACAGAGCTCATGGGAGGAGCCACACCCATGACCTGGAGGTTGCTGGGAGCGCGGACGGCGCTGGGAGTGCGGAGGTCGCTGCGTGCCGTGATACGAGCGGTCACAGTTTTGGAGGCTTTCTGTTGACCCGATGTGATCACCCGTGTACTGACCTGATACAAATGATGACCATTAAGGAACAGTCAATAAATACACATGACCTTTCAAATGATGATCATTAAGGAACAGTCAATAAATACACGTGACCTTTCAAATGATGACCATTAAGGAACAGTCAATAAATACACGTGACCTTTCACCTTGTTTGATAAATGGTGAGGAAAAGATAACAGTAACCAGAGACAGTGGTAACCAGAGACAGTGGTAACCAGAGACAGTGGTAACCAGAGACAGTGGTAACCAGAGACAGTGGTAACCAGAGACAGAGGTAACCAGAGACAGTGGTAACCAGAGACAGTGGTTGACACCTTTTTCCCCCCAAACACTTCCCATCATGGATTTAACAATGGCTGAAACTCCCTCTAGCCAATGATTACACCAATCCAATGATTGTAGTAGAAGTGGGGTGGAGAACCAGGACATGGCCATGATAAGCTCCCAGTGCCATAGACCAGTGGTTCTCAAACCTCTCTTCAGGGACCCCCAGACATTTCACAATTTTGTTGTAGCCCTGAACTAAGTCACCTGATTCACCTATTCAAGGGCTTGCTGATTAATTAACTAGTTGAATCAGGTGTGCTAGCTCTGGAATAGATCAAATACATGGAACGGCTGGGGGTCCCCGAGGAGAGGTTTGAGAACCACTGCCATAGACGATCATCAATGCTAGTACTAACCTGTCTGTGGGAGCTTGCAGTGCCCCCTAGTGGTAAGGTGCTGTGGACCACCGTTGAAGAGGGGAACACCTCAGCCCTGGAGGCTGGAGCACTGGAACCCACCTGACGGATAGAGGGAGAGAGTGAGTGAGTGGGCAGATATTAAGAGTGCAGGTAGAAGCCTATACACAGGAAAGAAGATGAAGAAATTAGACAAACTGATGCCCTGTAAATATAACAGGTCTATCCAATGCATCACACAGTGGCCTCTTGTGTGTGTTTGAGGAGTCAGCAGTCATAAACCAGTAACTCCAGACAGGCTGTGACTGAACATTGTGTAGTGGCAATTATAAAATACTGTTAGTGAGAAAATGTTTAGTCTTGAGAAATAATAAATACAACGGCGGCAGCAAATTATGTGACAATAGGATGTTTAATGATGGCGGAACCTGATTCATAGTAGTGAAAACCATTGCATATATCGACTGTGACCAGGGTGTGTGTGTGTGTGTGTGTATGTCAGCATCTCACTGTCTCCACTGCGTCACTCTGGGACGGTGGTACAGGCGGGTCAAAGTGGACCGGGCTGAACCGAGTGGAGGAGGCAGGCCTTGGCTGGAGATGGACCAATGAGCCGGTGCCAGGATCATCCCGTGGGGGCGGAGCATCTACGGAGGGAAGACCAATAAGAACAGTCATATAACCATGTGTACGCAGGTTTATGTCCTGAAGCCAGACCAGCTTCATGACTAGACATGTGAAAGCTGATAATCAAATAAGCCCAGTATAATCAAATCTGACCAACATAAATCACATTCTGTAATTTGCAGACAGTGGCCCTGTCAGTTACCGTATGACAAATTACCGTATGACATTCCAGATTATTCTAACGAGAAAATCTGAAAAATAAACTAGGAGGTTTGTGCCCTGAATGCTGATTGGCTGAAAGCTGTGGTATATCAGACCATATACCATGGGTATGACAAAACATTTATTTTTACTGCTCTAATTACGTTGCTAAGCAGTTTATAATAGTTATAAGGCACCTCTGAATGCTTACCGAGTGGTGTGGCAGTCGTTGTCCCAAAATGCATGTATGAGACTTTAGGGATTTATGGCCAATGACCACGGCTAAGGGCTGTGTTCTAGCACTCCACGTTGCGCCTAAGAACAGCCCTTAGCCGTGGTATATTGGCCATATTCCACACCCGCTTGGGCCTTATTGTTTAAAACAAAACTCAATTAATACATAGATAAATGTATGTGTTGAGACAGAAACTACAACCACTCTTTTAGTTCACCCCAAAACCCCTAAAATCTCATGCATTTGCGGACGACGACCACCACACCCAAGGTTACAACCTCCACAGAGCACCACTCAATCAGCATTTTCAAAGATTTACCATCATCACGCAAGGAGCCAAGGTGTCAATAACAGCAGACTGCACAACTAGTGCCTGTGTTTTATGGTAACAGAGCCTAGCCAATAGGCTAATAAACTGAATGTGTGGCTTGATCAGATACGACTGGGGGAGGTAGTATAATATAGGAGTGGGCATTAGACATTTTTGGACTGTTCGAGTATTCGAATGGGGAAAAAATATATTTTTTATAACACAAGCCCGTACTGGAAGAAAATGTGTGCATTTATAACACGACCCCACCAAGCCGCACTGCTTCTTGACACACTGCTCGCTTAACCCGTAAGCCAACCGCACCAATGTGTCGGAGGAAACACCTGGCGACGAAGTCAGCGTGCATGCGCCCGGCCCGCCACAAGGAGTCGCTAGAGCACGATGGGACAAGGACATCCCAGCCGACCAAACCCTCCCATAACGCGGACAACGCTGCGGACGACGCTGGGCCAATTCTCTGGTTAAAGATTGAGTTTTGACGTTCGAGCACTGGATTACTTATGCCAATACCTAGTATAATATACTTATTTGAACTATCTGTTCTATGAATTAAAGTGTCAGGAACCGAGGGATTTCTTGACAGAGCTGTGTGTGTGCGCGTGTTACTAACCGTGCAAGTCGTGCTCCGTGCGTCCCTCTCCAGTGTGGAACATGCTGAGGGCCTCCATGTTGAGGGCACACACGCCCCTCATAAAGGCCTTCTTCATGGACTCCTCATAGCGCTCCCTCTCTGAGTGCAGCCTCTGGATCTCAGCCTGGGCAGCATCCACCGCTGCCACGTGCTACACAGAGGACGAGGGAAAGGAAGGAGAGAGAGGGGGAAGGAGAGAGGAGGGAGGTGAAAGAGAGAGGGGAGAAGGAGAGAGCAGGATTAATTAAATGTATCATTGTTAACCGTACAAAGGTCACATTGAGGACTGGATGGATTGTAACTGAGGAAAGAGGTTGAAGGGAAGCTTGTTCCCCAGCTCTAACTCTGAACTGGCCACCTACTCTCTCAGCTACTCTATGCTGCAAATCTTCTCTCTCGCTGTAATTACCATCTCTCTCCCTCTTCCTCTCGGTGCTAGGCTGTGTTATGTTCCAGCTCTACCCTTTCTCTGCACATCTACAGTTTTGCCAATAACTCTCTAGGCATTCCCCTCTCCCACTCCAATATCCCCCCGCCTTTACTACACTACAGGAGGTTGGTGGCACCTTAATTGGGGAGAAGGAATGGATGGAATGGCATCAAATAAATCAAAACACATGGTTTCCATGCGTTTGATGCCATTCCATCCGCTCCGTTCCAGTCCTTACTGTGAGCCGTGCTCCCCTCAGCGGCCGCCACTGATCTACACGTCTATGGAACTGTCGATATTCCTCCCTCTACCTCCATCCCTACGGCCCGCTAGCTGCTCTAGTTCCTCTCTTTCACTGGGCTTTAACTGCAGCCTCCATCAGGCAGGCTCACTGCAGCAATTACTCATCAGCATTATTAACATCTCTTCACACAGCCCGACTTCCAGAAGAACCTTCCCATTTAAAAAGCTGAACGGTGTCAGGTCTGCAGAATAATGCAGGATGTTGAGTGACACTATCTGTTAAACAATGTTTATTAGTTAGCTACTGTTCTGTGCTCATGTGAACTTCTTATTTTAGGTTCAGAACACATAACTAAAACATTACATTCACATTTGTGCTGGAACCAGAGATGATATGTAATTCTATGGTTGGAACTGTATAGGCCTACTCTGTGTGGCAACCTGTGTGTGTGTGTGTGTGTGTGTGTGTGTGTGTGTGTGTGTGTGCGCGCGTGTGAGAAGCGTGCAGCTCTTCACTCCTCCTTGCCTCTGCCATCTTGTCCTCGTAGTCAGCTGACAGGCGCACACAGACTTCCTCCGCCCGGGCGCGGCACGCCTTCTCTACCTTCTCCTTCCACCTCCCCTGGACCAGGGCGTGCCAGCCTGCCCACACCTTCCTCTTCAGCTGCAGATGGTAGTGCTGCTCTGCTAGCCGGCCACTGTGGGCCTGGAGAGCAGGACAGACAAGGGACAGGAGGAGGAGTGTTCAGAAAGACTCCGCTACACACACACAAATCAAACCTACACATTTTAACAGGAAAGAACTTGGGATTTTCTACATTTCAAATATTTAGTGAAAAACTAGGTAATAAATACCTTAAAAAAGGTACAGTTCACCAAGAATGTTATGACATTCATTTCACAGATATGTGCAACTAATTCCTTGGTTAAAGAGGTGAAAATAGACATTAAGATGCAGTGTGCCCCGTACCCCCTAGCACCCTATGAGGGAGACCCCTCTCCCCCATGTCTCTCACCTCCTCTCTGGCTTCGCTGTGCTGCAGTCTCCAGTGGGTGAAGGTCCTCATCAGCTCCAGCCTCTCCCTCTGTCTGTCCACCGCCTGGCTCAGGTTCACTATCACCTACAAGCAAAACAAACACAAGTCACACACACACACACACACACACACGCGCGATGCCTCACACACTCAATTCATTATAACACACCAACACTGTTGAAGACAACTGTATGACTGTCTTTAAATAGGTAAGACCCTACCGGTAGTGTGTGTGTGTGTTGCGGAGGTGTGTGTGGTATATGTGTGTGAGTCTAGACTGCGTACCTCGTCCTTCCTCTGGTTGGAGGTCTCGTAGGTGTGGAGTAGTTCCTTCAGGCTGCCAATCTCTGCAGTGAGGCCTGCTATACAGGCAGAATGCTTCTCCCTCTCTTTCCTCACCTCCAGCTTGTGCTGCTCCATGAAGGCCAACTTCCACTTCCTCAGCTCCATTAGCACGTTGGCCTGGGGAGGAGAGGGCAAGGATGGAATGGTTTGACAAAGAGAATCACAAAACATACCAGTCCACTTCAATCACAGATGACAAATCAAGAATCAGATGAGGAATTCCTGATCACTTAGGAAACACATCACTGATCGGGACAAGACATCTGACAAGCGCTATAGATGCGGTAACGAGGTCAATGGAACGCAGACCGTGGGGGGTAGAAGGATGCCGGATTGGCGGACATTCAACTACTCTAACTAACAAAGTGGATATTTGTCAAATCTGTCATGATTGATGTATTGTTACAAGGCCCACAATATGGTTACTAAAGTCCAATTTGGATAGATTTCGCTGTTTTCGCTGCGTAACATTTAGAAGTAGTCCCTTTTCAGGTTTAGAAGTGACTGCTAAATGCTAACTCCTGTTAGAATAAGCGGGTAGCATAGCTAGCATAGAGAAATTGGTGGTGGTAGTCAAAGTGTTTTTTAACTAATGCAGTTGATTGGTGACGATGACATGAACATGTTAATGGGGTTGACATCCATACAGGTACTATACTCCGATTTCTACCTCAACACTACAATATCCTAAATGTAGGCTAATTTTGCTGGGAGGAAATTAGAAGATTTGTGATCTTTCCCCCATGCGTTTCCATTGTTTTGGTCGAGTACCATTGACCTCTTTACCACATCTATCAGGCCAACAGAATATAATTCTAGAACACAGCCTCATAAGGATCTATCTATAATTCTAGAACACAGCCTCATAAGGATCTATCTATAATTCTAGAACACAGCCTCATAAGGATCTATCTATAATTCTAGAACACAGCATCATAAGGATCTATCTATAATTCTAGAACACAGCATCATAAGGATCTATCTATAATTCTAGAACACAGCATCATAAGGATCTATCTATAATTCTAGAACACAGCCTCATAAGGATCTATCTATAATTCTAGAACACAGCATCATAAGGATCTATCTATAATTCTAGAACACAGCATCATAAGGATCTATCTATAATTCTAGAACACAGCATCATAAGGATCTATCTATAATTCTAGAACACAGCATCATAAGGATCTATCTATAATTCTAGAACACAGCATCATAAATATCTATCTATAATTCTAGAACACAGCATCATAAGGATTATTTCTATTATTCTAGAACACAGCATCATAAGGATCTATCTATAATTCTAGAACACAGCATTATAAATATCTATCTATAATTCTAGAACACAGCATCATAAGGATCTATCTATAATTCTAGAACACAGCCTCATAAGGATCTATTCTCGCCATGCTAAAATTAATCTTGAGACAATAAAGAAGCAGGGCAGGCTAACTTTGAGCTTGTCGCTCCAGGTGTCCAGGATGTTCTCCATCTTGTTCATGTTCTCCTCAGAGATAAACATCTCTGTCACCACGGTGACCTGGGGGTCTGGGCTGTGACTGGAGCTCTCAGACGGCGTCTGCAGTCTGTCCGAGTTTCTGTCTGAGTGAGCGTCTGAGACAACAGATGACCTGCCGGCCATCTCTTCATTACCTGGAGGTCAAGGGACTGGGTTTATTTTCTGCACACAAACCTGATAAAGAACCACAGTGGTCAAAATAAGGTTTGATGCTCTGGGAGCATCAAAATAGTATACTATAATTTTATATATCCCATTCCTGTTCAGTCTCATGGCCTTTATAATAATGCTTTTTATTGGACTAAGTATAGTTATAAAGCATATGGCCCTCTGTGTTGGCTGTGTGTATTTACCCTCAAAGGTGTGCGAGTGTGTCCTGGGGTCCACTATAAAAGGGGAGGTCCGTGCTGACCTCACTCCCCTGCTAGAGCGTCTCCCGTCTTCAGCTTCAGAAACTGAGTGTGAGAGGCAGAGAGAGCCGGAGAGAGATAGAGTAATAGAGAATCACAGAGAGAGAATTGACATTTAATTGAGAGAGAGAGAAAGAGAGTGTGATGGTAAGAATGCTAAGTAAGAAAACTCTGGCTCTTCATCCTGGAATGCATTTATGTCAATATCTTAATTAAATCATGCAGAGACAAGAAAAAAAAGTATACTCTAAAGAGCAGTTTGGGTAGGATGCCAGCACATCATTACCAATCAGGCGCACAAAATCCTGCCTGCGTTTTACATCCCAGTGCACTACTCCATGACAGTTTAAGCTCTACAACTGAGAACACTGTGGTCTGGAGAAAAGACTGAGACTGGGTGTAAGCTGGGTGTAAGCTTGCTTGTGACAGGGAACAGATAACGAATGGTTCTTCTGATATTAAATCGAATACCTCAGACACATACAGTGGCAAGAAAAAGTATGGGAAGCCTTTGGAATTAATTGGATTTCTGCATAAATAGGTCATAACATTTGATCTGATCTTCAACTAAGTCACAACAATAGACAAACACAGTCTGCTTAAACTAATAACACACAAACAATTATACGTTTTCATGTCTTTATTGAACACACCGTGTAAACATTCACAGTGCAGGGTGGGAAAATTCTGTGAACCCATGGATTTAATAACTGGTTGACCCTCCTTTGGCAGCAATAACCTCAAACAAACATTTTCTGTAGTTGCGGATCAGACCTGCACGGTCAGGAGGAATTTTGGGCCATTCCTCTATACAAAACTGTTTCAGTTCAGCACCTGCTCTCTTGAGGTCATGCCACAGCATCTCAATCGGGTTGAGGTCAGGACTCTGACTGGGCCACTTCAGAATGGGTATTTTCTTCTGTTGAAGCCATTCTGTTGTTGTTTTACTTCTGTGTTTTGGGTCGTTGTCGTGTTGAATCACCCAACTTCTGTTGAGCTTCAATTGGCAGATAGCCTTACATTCTCCTGAAAAATGTATTGAGAAACTTGGGAATCTGTCGATGATACTAAGCTGTCCAGGCCCTGAGGCAGCTCCAAACCATGATGCTCCCTCCACCATACTTTACAGTTGGGATGGGGTTTTGATGTTGGAGTGCTGTGCCATTTTTTCTCCACACAGTGTGGTGTGTTCCTTCCAAACAACTCAACTTTAGTTTCATCTGTCCACAGAATATTTTGAACATCCAGGTGCTCTTTTGCAAACTTAAAACGTGCAGCAATGTTTTTTTTTAACAGCAGTGGCTTCTTCCGTGGTGTCCTCCCATGAACACCATTCTTGTTTAGTGTTTCAGGTATCGTAAACTCGTCAACACATCAGGCAATGCATCTTGTGAATAGCAAACTCTAATTTTGTGAGTGTTTTTTATAGGGCAGGGCAGCTCTAACCAACATCTCCAATCTCGTCTCATTGATTGGACTCCAGGTTAGCTGACTCCTGACTCCAATTAGCTTTTGGAGAAGTCATTAGCCTAGCGGTTCACATACTTTTTCCAACCTACACTGTGAATGTTTAAATGATGTATTCAACCTAGAAAAATACAATAATTTGTGTGTTATTAGTTTAAGCACACTGTGTTTTTGTGACTTAGATGAAGATCAGATAAAATGTTATAACCAATTTATGCAGGAATCCAGGTAATTCCAAAGGGTTCACATACTTTTTCTTGTCACTGTACACACCTGTAATGTATGGTCTGATATCATTCTCAGTTATATGATTAACTAGTAGTGTCAATGCCTCTCAGTCTGTGTTTTGGGCTATCATCAAACAGTTAATCTCTCCATGCCAAGTGTTTGGGTACTTGTGACATACACATGGAACATTCAACAGCTTGTTTGAGTCCATGTGTGCCCGGGTTAAAAGTCAGTGACAGAGAGAGGAGCATTTCTTAACAGAAAGACCCAAAGCAGGACAAAACCCAAATCCTTTATGACAGTTGATCATTTGAAGGGAGCAATGTGGAGGGCCTCAAGCTAAGTGTCTGTCAGAGCGGCTTAGTGTAACGAGTGTGTGGGTGAGCAGTGGCCCACTGTACCTGCTGAGCGATGGGACCTTGCGTCATCATTTCCACGGGAACTACGTTCATTCGCAGACAGTTGTGAGGCGCTCAGAAGCTGCAGTTGAGTGGCAGGCTGCGGGTCATACTTAGGAGTGACCACTGCATAGCGGAGAAGTTCTTCATATTCATCCTGTCCATAATATAAGAGACATTGAATTGTGAATAAAGCTTAGATAGCCTGTCACTAGTTACCAAAGCCACAAAGTCCTAATTATGGCTAAACCCCACCTATTTCTACAATTTATTTTCTTAAAATCTGATTTTGAACCTAACCTTAACTACACTGCTTACTTTATGCCTAACCATAAATTTCAATTAAAACCAAAAAGCTAATTTGAATTTCCATGCATTTTTACAATATTGACTTTGTGGCTGTGGTAACTAGTGACAACCGTGTATATACTATACTGCATGTTTCCATTGCTACCTCATAAAAACAGTTGACTGATGAGTTTTTAAACAAGAATTGTATTTCTCTTTATGAACACCTCTCCATAAATCTGTAAGAGGAAGTGCTTTGTTACCTGCAGCTCAGAGGAGACCGAGCTACCCTGATCTGAGTCTCCTGGCAGAACTGGACTGCTTGGATCCCCTTCATCTGAGGACATCTGAGGAAAGATAAATAAAAATGTAACTGGAACAACACTTGGAATGGTCCTCGGCTGATGAAGTCAGATAGCATGATGACAAATACTACATAGCTCATTGACATGTAAAACAACTACATAACTATTGCACTATATATTCAAAGATTCACCCAAGAAGGGACAGGACCAACAAAAAAGATAGCTAAAGTGAGGGTAGTCTCGCGAGGACAGCCTATAAATTCTCGTTTGGTGATTGTCAAGAGTCGGTGCTATTCGGAATCGTTGTTGGGAAGTCACTACCCGTTGAAATTTAAATGGTTACAGTACGGTTGATGGTTTGGGTGAGACAGGGTTTCCCAAACTGGAACCTGGGGCCCGTTTTGGTGTATGCCCTAGCACTACGGTCCGTGCGATCCTTGGAACGGCACTAACATTACCCAATTGAAGTTGACATTTTAAATGGTTAGGTAAGGTTTATATAGGGGCGTCCCATGGATCCCGGATAGCACAGACCATGTTCAATTTGATCAACATTATTTAGGCTAGCTAGCTGGCATTAATTTAACTAACCAGTTCGCTAATTTAGCTAGCTAGGTAACGTTAGTTAGCTAACATTAGCAATAGCAAACTAGCGCATCCACACACACGATGCAGCTTTAGAACGAATTTGTCTTATATCATGTCCACATTTAGCAAAAGTGTTACCTTAGTGCATTAGAGTATCTCGAACTGCCTTCGTCTTGAGTTTATTTGGCGTTATCAACTTGTTGATCTTGACAGTTTCAAATCGCTTGCCTTGGTTTGCGTTTCAAACTGGCTACAACAAGGCGGGATTAGATTGGTTACTGGGTAGAAGGTCCCTACTAAACTACTTTTGATTGGGCAGCGCGTTTCTCTGGTAACAGTAAACGGAAACCACGTTGAACTCGATGTCTTCAAAGATGACGGTCTTGTACTTTTGCGTGTCATGTTGTAACAATCGAATTACTAACTAGCTAGTTGTAGTTAGCGACACACTTTTACAATACTATCTAGCTAGTAGATTATGATCTTGCTGTGTCGAGCCAGACTTTGATGGTTATTTTCAATGGATTTGACTCCATATTATTGGGATTATCTGCCTAATCTCGAGATTTGGAGCCAGGCAAGTGGCCACGCTGTAACGTGTGTTAGCTAGCTAGCTGCTGGTATTATTAACTGATCAGATGTAGGCTACTGTAATATGTAACTCCACCTAGTAAACATAATATACTGTAGCGTTAGCTGTGTTGAAATTGATCTGTCAATGCTCCTTTCTCATTTGGCATTAAGCAAGGCAGAACACCTTGTGTGTCCATTCTTCTTTGATAGCAGCAGCACTGGTTACTGCATTAATTAAATGAATGAATTAGTCAGACTTACCTGTCTGAAGTAGGTATACGTCTTTGGTGAATACCACCATCCTGAAAACCTGCCTGTTGACATTGTTGTGGCTGTCAGTCGGCAACTACTGACACATAGCTAGCTTCACCTGTACAAACAAAGACAGAAATGCCTTTGAGGTCATAAACCTCATGCTTAATGGCATTAAGCCCCATATGTTGCAGTGGACTGGCAGACTGGAATGGAGGAGGGACAAACTCAAGACAGCAGAGACATATGGTCCCTCTTTGCTATAGCAGAAATTACATTCACATTTGAGTCATTTAGCAGACGCTCTTATCCGAGCGACTTAGTGCATACATGTTCATACTTTCTTCGTACTAGTCCCCTGTGGGAATCAAACCCACAATCCTGGCGTTGGAAGCGCCATGCTCTACCACCTGAGCTACACAGGACCTGTTTACCACCTGGATGTGCAGTGAATAGGCTGCTATGGCACTGTCATACAATGCTAGTAGCATTGATATGATACTTGTGGCATTTCTTTGAATTAGATGCATGAGGGAAAACACTGTGTAATGCCGTCTGTGTCATTGAGATTAAACTGGCAAAGCATCTGGGCATTTCTGCCAAGGAGGAACAGTAGTGCCAAAAAGGTGCTTGACAACTGATATATTTTTTTTCTACCTTTATTTAACCAGGTAGGCCAGTTGAGAACAAGTTCTCATTTGCAACTGCGACCTGGCCAAGACAAAGCAAAGCAGTGCGAAAAAAACAACACAGAGTTACACATGGGAAATAAACAAACCTACAGTCAATAACACAATAGAAAAATCTATATACAGAGTGCAAATGTAGTGCAAAATGATCCCCTAAGTGGCGAAGCATAGGTTACTCTGGCTGAGGAGGAAGTGTGGATTTCAGGTCACTATAACATATGTGCAAATGGCTACCCAGACAATTTGCATTTGCCCCCCTTTTTCTTCTCTTGCACTGGCTCTATGCAAACTCACTGGACTCTACCCCACACATACTACACTGACACTCCAACACACACACACACATGCATATTGACGCCACACGCACTCACACAACCTCTCTGATTCAGCGGGGTTGGGTTAAATATGGAAGACACATTTCGGTTGAATTCATTCAGTTGTGCAACTGACTAGTATCTCCCCTTTCTCCCTTTTCACACTATTCACATACGCTGCTGCTACTCTGTTTATAGTTTAGAGAATGCCATGAGTGTGCAAAGCTGTCATCAAGGCAAAGGATGGCTACTTGAAGAATCTCAAATATATAATATATTTTGATTTGTTTAATACTTTTTTGGTTACTACATGATTCCATATTGTGAGGGCTTGGTTGTGGTAAGGCCTCTTACTCCCACCAGGGGGAGTGGAAGGCCCACAATCAAGTCCTCACACCCTAACTGGGGAAGTTAATGATCCCCAATCAGAGACAGCTGTCTAGAGTTGTCTCTGATTGGGGATAGTATTTAGGCCCCACACACATCCACCTGTGTGTGGATCATTGCTTGTGTTTGGCTGCCTGTTGCCAGAACGCATGTAAGTCACTCGCTTTTTGTTATATGCTTTGTGAGTCCATCTCATTTAATAAAAAGGATGACACTCCACCAGCGCTCTGTTTACCGTCCCTTAACTCCAAACTGTGACACATATGTGTTATGTCAGTTTTGATGTCTTCACTTTTATTCTACAATGTAAAAAATAGTGCAAAAAAAAAAGCCTTGAGTAATATTCCAAACTTTTGACTGGGGGTGTACATATTACCTCAACTACCTTGTACCCCTGCACATTGACTCGGTATCGGTACTACTTGAATATAGCCTCATATTATTGTGTTACTATTTCCTTTTTTTTATTCAGCATTTTTTTCTAACTTTTTAACTCTGTATTGTTGGGAAAGGGTTCATAAGTAAGCACACGGTAAAGTCTACACCTGCTGTATTCCGCGAATGTGACTAATACAATTTGATTTAATCATTTTGCCTCTTGTTCTGATGACTGACAGAATTCAGTAGCTTCACACATATGACCTATTTCCATTTTACAGATGCACAATGTTCATAAAGCTTAAAGGGATAGATTTTTCACAATGTCTCTTTGAAGATGATTTTGTTACCAGAGCTTGCTGTGGCAGCTCCCCTGCCCTTTATGATAGCATTAGTGAGCAACTGCTAGTTTGGTATGCTTTTCTACAGTGGTGAGATCTAACAAGGACTAGGTACATGATAAAATAATCCTTACAGTGTGTGTGTGTGTGTGTGACAGGAGTGAACTAAGTAAAATAAACTGTCACAAGACACAATGTCAAAATGAAGAGAAATGAAGCCGGAAGTGCACCTCCACCCCCCAATCCAAGACTGTATACCCTGTTTCCAACAGAATATGTGGTTCAGGGATTAGACTCTACAGCCACACTAAGACACTCAACTCATCATCGGATACGATGGACTACTAGTAAGCAAGTGTGTGTGGGTGGGTCAAACAATATAACTATTATTCACTGCTCCTATGGTACACATTAATTTCTACACATAAAAATAGCTTGCTGTGTTTTGATCCTTACAGGCATATAAGAGAAAGAGTTAGCACAGCTATAGCCTGAGAAGATAATGCTTACCACAAGCATACAGTGCCCTTTCTCAAAACACTCATTCTTGTAGTGGAAAGAGGTTATAAACGACTGTTGATAAGGGTGAGATTAAACTGTCACTAGATCCCATTTGTAAATACCACCTTCGTTTGAGAAAGAGGAAATGTACCTGGGCCTGTGTTGAAATGGGATGGAGCTCACCTCCTTCTCTTCTAGCCTGTAAGAGGTTCAATCTGTTCAGGACAATAATCACAATCCATTTGACTTTCCTCCCCCTGGTATTTTAGCTCCGGTACGTAAGACCATTCAGGACCTTGAGACTGTAAAGTAATTAGCGCAGAATGTTCTGGGCTGAAGCTGATTTTAAAAAGTATTATTCCGGTTTTGGTTGTTTTATAGCTGATGTTTGATTGTTTAATTCTGTATGGTGACAAAATAATTCATACCTTTGTTTAAACCTTAGGCAGATGCCAAGAACCAATGTGGATAGAATGAGCTGGAGAAGACTTCTCAGAGCAGAGTGCCATGGAGAAGAGTCATTGATGGCCTATGCTCCGTATCTGTAGAATGTACAGCATTTAGGTCCTATAATTACATCTGTTATACTGCTGTAATAAACTGTAAAATAACATAACTTTCTACACAATTGCTGCTGCTGCCTACAATCGATTTTCTGCAGACTCCTGACAACAACAATGTGCTATCTTCAATCATAATGATATCAACCAATTTTCTGCTCAAATCTGACAGTGATGACTTCTCATACAAGACAATGGTGATAACAGTCAGGGGAGCTCTTTTCTTAGCTGCCTGCTGTTTTTAGATGTCAACATGGCAACGCTGTCTCCATTCATATAATGTAAGTATACACTCCCTGGCAAATGTGTAAGAGAGGGATAAAGGTCAGCTGACCAATAACAAAGGTAGAAGAAGAAGAGGTGAAATGAGAGAGGGGGGAGCTAAGTCACTTACCTCTCCCACAAGGCAAAAACTATTATCATCAATGTCTAAATCGCTTTCCGGACAAAGATAAGGCACTTTATGACAAGACTCCTGCACTAGTCCACCCCCACTATAACTCTTGATTCTCAGATAATGGCTGCTAATGTGCATCTCTTGCATCTACGTGTATAGGCATGAATAAATATGTGATAAGATGGTGTGTGTGTGTGTGTGTGTGTGTGGCCAATGGCCATGTGTGTCAGAGTGTGTGTGTGTGTGGGGGTCATTCTGCTCTCCCGTACATTAAGCTAAGTGCTCCTTGGCTCTCCAGCAGTAGTAAATGGAGTCTTATGGCCCGAGGAGGTTTTGTCTTCCAGCTCTGAATGAAAAGCAGAGACTGTCCCCAGCCCGAGGTCACCGCTCCTGTGAATCATCAACATCAGAGGACAAAGAGAGATGCCTCTCTTTTGTAAGTGTATGAGTGAGTGTGTCCATTCCAGTATGTGTGCATCTGTGTGTATAAATGCCTTTCTGTGCGGTGGGTCTTTTCTGTGATGGGATTTAATACGCGTGCAGTATATAGCCTGTGTCAGCACACTTTACATTTCTTGACATTCAAACAAAAAAATACCACCAATTCCTGGCAGTATCACCATTCCAGTGTTACCATCTACACCTCTGCATTTATCTCAAACTCCTGGAATCCATTTAAAATGCAATTCCTTTGAAAATCATATCTTACAGTGGCTTAAATCTCATATACAACAAGTGGTAAACCCCACAGAGAAATATAAAATGGGATGTTTTGTGCAGATAAGCATCTCTCTGCAGCGGATCTTGTTCCTCTGTGGTACTGCTGCAACGGTTTGCGGTCTTTAGTGATGTGAGTACTGTTTGGCTGAGTGTGCTGCCGCTTGCATCAGTCCCTCACTTTACTCTCTGACCATCTCTCCACAGCTTGTGGGTTTGAGAAGCGCTAAGATTTGACATAAGCCCAGCCCTCACTGTCTGACACTTCATCTGAAGAGGCTACTTATCTCTGGGTATGTTATTATATATCATTATTATATAGTCTTTGTGTGATATTCTGAAATATGTAAGAATTAGAATGTGTGTGTGGTACTGTATTGTGTGTATAGAAATAAATAAAAAAAACTCTTAGCTACTTTTGAAGTGTCTCTTCATGACTTTAGACTGATACTGTATAGTCAACTGTATTATTCATATTCACTGCTGAAAGGGAAACGCCTTACAAAACTGTAAACATTGATCACTATGCCCTCAATGTTATTGTTTCCCGGAAGAAGGTGCAATGACTTGGGAGCAGTGATAGACCAGGATGATAATTTGAAACACTGCGAATAAATTAGTAACATTCTTTCAATGTTCTGCCAAGTAATTATGGGTGCCATCAATATAGATATGGAAGCATGAGACACACATGGCATCATGTTTATTTATTATCAGTCAGTATTCTTCTGGTGACTAACAACAGATTTGGGTCATGGACTGCCCTGCATTAGGTTGCATACCATTACTCTGTGTAGGTACAACCTACAGTGTAGGTTTGCAATTTAAATTCTGTGTTGGCGTTTAGTAAAAGCAAATCCCATGCTTCTCACTAAATGCTAACACAGAATATAAATTGAGATTCTCCATTATGCTGATTTAATACATTTTAATAATTTTCTCACTGATTGTCTTAGATTATACATGAGTAAAAGCCTGATCTATGGTTAAGAATGGAGTTACATCAAAAATGGACCAGACAGAACGCTTCACTGACACGCAAAATAAAATGGATGTAACCTACTAAGGTAAGGCTTATTTAAGTATAAATGTATACATATACACTGAGTATAATACAATACCTATACAATGAGTTGCACCCCCCACCCCTCCCCCCTAAATTAATTTGGGCATGGACTCTACAAGGTGTCAAGCATTCCACAGGGAAACTGGCACATGTTTACTCCAATGTTTCCCACAGTTGTGTCATGTTGGCTGGATGTCCTTTGGGTGGTAGAGCATTCTTGATACACAGAGGAAACTGTTGAGCGTGAAAAACCCAGCAGCGTTGCAGTTCTTGACACAATCCGGTGCGCCTGGCACCTACTACCATACACAGTTCAAAGGCACTTCAAACTTTTGTCTTGCCCATTCACCCTCTGAATGGCAGACACACACAATCCATGTCTCAATTGTCTCAGGGCTTTAAAGTCCTTCTTTAACCTGGTTTCTCCACTTCATCTACACTGATTGAAGTGGATTTAACAAGTGACATCAATAAGGGATCATAGCTTTCACCTGGATTCATCTGGTCAGTCTATATCATGGAAAGAGTGCATATTTTGCATACTCAGTGTATATATATTTTTAAGCAGCGCTGGTAGTAGTAACCCGTGTTGCACGCACTAGTACAATTTTGAACCTGGAGAAAACTGTCGGAGTAAGTAGGCTATTTTTTTTATTCTACAGTAGACTAGTAGCCAGCACTGAGCCAGAGAAATTAAATGTATTTTTAACCTTTATTTAACTAGACAAGTCAGTTAAGAAAAACATCTTATTTACAATGAAGGCCTACACCGGCCAAACTCGGACGACGCTAGGCCAATTGTGCGCCGCCCTATGGGACTCCCAATCACGGCCAGTTGTGATACAGCCTGGATTCGAACAAGGGTGTCTGTATTGACGCCTCTAGCACTGAGATGCAGTGCCTTAGACCGCTGCGCCACTTGGGAGCCCCAGAATCATTACGCTGGAGTTAAGGTGTTCCTTACCCACACAATCTAAATTAGCACAAATCAGTGCATTTAAACCAACAATGCGCCTGAAAATGTTAAGGCGCAAGTTCAGCACTGAAATAAGTTCAGGACCGTGGACAGCGGCCATTCGCCGAGAAGGGCTTTCAGGGTCATGGTCAGAGCCTTATGAAAATCTGTTGTCGCCTAGTTGGCCTTAAGTGGTTACAAACAATGTACATATAGCCAAACGCACTGCCACTTTTACCAGGATAAACTAGCCTACTTTGTTTTCAACATTATACCAGCCATGGTCTGCATATGTTTTCAAAGATTTAAGAAAGATAATTACTCCTTTTTGTCAAGTGAACTTGAAAACATTGCAGTAGGGTAAATTAGGTTTTATTTAGCCTACACTTCACGCTGTTGGAGACTGGCGGGAATTAACATTTGGCACAATGGTTTTCAACAGCTTGAGCTGTTGGAATTTGGAACGATACGATGCCGGCTGGAACAAAGCTGACTCCATAAAACACCAATGAGCAAGACACTGCAACATAAACACAAGGCTATACTGCACAAACGTTTCAACGCATAGGCTACAATCCGTTTTACAGCTCCGTTAATGTGCCTTTCAAATGGTTGCCATTCATATTAAGCCTGTCATCTGAAATATATGATATTTTTTTAATGTGTTTGTTTAGAGTAATCTAACAACTGTCTGTTAAAGAGCCCTGCTCTGGAAATCAAAACCTCGTATCATATCGCAATAGTGATTTATTATCAGAAGCATAGCATTGCCTATATAGGCAGTGCTTGACTTGAGATGAAAGAGTGCACGAGCTGTCTTTTTCCAAGTCGGTCCATTAGACTATGTTAACCGAAATTCACAAATGGCATAATGCTGGAGGATGGTTGCCACCCTTGATATAACATTTTGCAACATTGCAACCAAATACTTGTCTTTATAAAATGATTAACTCATTCAATGAATCAGGTATCAAATGGATAAGGTATGGTATACTTCAAAGCAAGGTATCAAACTAGACATGTTAATATATAAGGCTAACATATTCATGTTTCAGGGGAGGTCTAAGCCAGCAAGTTATTTGTCAATTAGGCTATTCTTTGAATATTTTTTGTTATTGTTATTGCAATTACATGGCAACTGTTTAATATAGGGAATCCTAGCTTTCCAGCGGTGCAGATGTATTTATGCTATCTACAGTCCCGGTGGAAAGGCGATAACTACATTAAGGCTGAGCTATAGCTATGATTAAATAACAAGATAACTACTACAAGTTATGTTTTGAATTGGCTATCTAGTTAGTCTGTCTGTCTGTCATTATTTTATACTTGCTGCTGAAATGCTGCTCTCTCCTCAGGCAAACACACACAGACACGCACTGAAGGGTCATTACGATAATAGCTGATGTGTAGAATTTTAAGTGATTGTTAATTTTAAAACGTGTGCCTTCAATAATTACATTAACAACAATTATTAAAATAATTTACATGACTTTTCATGTCAGTAACAAACACTCATTTGACATTTTGGCGCATTTTTTATTTGTACAGTCTCGAATAGCCTACTGTCACGCAAAGATTCACAGACAAGCGGCAAATAAACTTGAACAAAGTGGGATCAGGAAATGAATTCCAACTCCTTATTGCTATTCAATGCAGATCCAGTAATTCCCCACAAAAATAGAAGTGCCGGTGTTGTGCCGAAAATCTCCCCCCTGCCAAGTGTATTAGATTATAAATAAATCTCTTTGCCAAAATTAATCTCTCCCATGTCTTATTCGACTAGTATTTTTTAAAGTGTACTCGCAGTAGCGGATTTAGGTACGGGCGACATGGACATCCGCCCAGGAGCGGCCCGGGGGCGGCCCAGGACGTAACACAAGCTAGAACCGCTACTGAAGGACACAAATAAAAAATGCTTTCTGCTACTAAGATCAGTGAAATGTAGACTAAACTGACAACGGAGTGAAGAGCAGAAATCTCAACTAGCAAGCAAGTCGCAGCAATTAAGAATTGAGTGTAAGCGCGTAGGGGGGGTTCAACACGGGTACAGCACTCCAGACAGCTCCGGTCCAAGTCAAGCACTCCAGTCCGTCGCAGTGTTTCAGGTCATGCTCCTTCTTAACTACATTGTTCCATTTCACGGAATTGCCGAAATCACTCAATGAAATACAATTATTGATTGCACTCTCTCCTAGTTCTTCCATGGCCCTCCTACTTCTCTCTCTCTCTCTCTCTCTCTCTCTCTTTTCTTTCCTGAAGTACTGCAGAGGGAGAACTGCATTGAAAAAAACACCGGCAGACAGCAACTACCTCAGTTCTAGATTCGGATATCAGCAAATTTATATTCAGAAGACACAAGCAACTCGCCTGGTGCAATGGCTAACAACCAACGCAATCCACTTTTCCTCTCTCCTTACACAACGGTAAGCGCTTTGATTTCTTGAGGGAAAACTGAGATTGGTATTTTTCAAGAAGGCTAGCCTACAGTGTTTCCTTTATTGTTTCATATAGACTTTCTGGGAGTGCAGAATAATTTTCATTATAGGCTGAGTGTAATGTAGGCTAATGTAGCAAAATACACTTTTTGATATTGTTAAATGCAAAGTTCCATTGCGTAATTCTAGACTGCAGTGCAACTGTGAGGAGGATGTTGACAGAGATCCCCACTTTATTAATAATAAAAAGCTACTGCTTAATCTCATTCATAGCCTAGGTCTGAAGATAACCAGCTTTTTCAGTTGCATTGCCTTTGAAAGAATACTGACCCAGAAAATTGTGCTCGATGTTTTTGCACGAATGGAGTGTTTATGCTTGAATTTTCTTTAGGCTATGCATAGTCCGTGCAATACATGTGCTTCAAACTATCCAGATACACTACTTGGAGGATAGGCTTCATTTGGGACACTTGCCTATCATGTAGGTTAACATCAAATAGAAAAGTTTGGTTTTAGTCATGTAACATTGCGGCTACCCCTTTACAGACCCACCAAGTAAAGTCATGATGTCCATGATATCTGTTCATTATTACATTTTAAAAATTGAAGTCAATAGTTGTTACAGTCTCAAATCTCTGCAAGTCTCTCGGCTTCTGTGAATGAGTATATCACACGGTCGGTTGCCCGGAGCGCTTAAAGCACTCTGCATTACCGCCAAAAAGAACGCAAGGCTGCAGGTACAGTAACGTACTGGGAACTGAGTCATCCATGGACTGCACCTCAGAAAAGGCAACTATTAATAGGCAGGCTACCAAAGAGCATGGCCAGTGAACCGGAAATCTGCATTAAAGTCCTCTTTAGGAGAGCCATAGGTACACTCTTAGAAGGAAAGGTGCTATCTATAACCTTAAAGGGTTCTTCGGCTGTCCCCATAGGAGAACCCTTTGAAGAACCCCTTTTGGTTCCAGGCAGAACCTTTTTGGTTCCAGGCAGAACCTTTTTGAGTTCCATGTAGAACCCTTTACACAGAGGGTTCTACATGGAACCCAAAATAGTTCTGCCTGGAACCAAAAAGGGTTCTTCAAAGGGTTCTCCTATGGGGACAGCCAAATAACCCTTTTTTCTAAGATTGTAGGCTTGCTTGGCAACATTTAAAGGGTAGGGAGCATACACCTAACCACATGTAACATATGGATTTGCATTAGTATATGCATATAAAGTCCCAATGCAAGTTACACCTCACTTTTCTATTTTTCAACTAATTACATAAAACTGATCAGAGTTCCGAAGAATGTCTAAGTCATGTCAGGGAGTGATGTATTATGGAAGACCTGGCAAGCCTATTCCCTATAATGTATGCTCCAACAGAAATAACTTCAAATGTATCATTTAAAATTAAACCAAATCGTTTTCACTCATGACTACTGGTTTCAATTGAATTTTCAGCCAACTTACAAGTAAATACTTTAGGAATGTATTGTTACAAATCAGCTTGCAAGGTTGCTAGCCAACTAGACTGCAAATGTTAGCCCTACCAATCTGCTAATGTTACTCTAGCACTACATTAGTCAGACAGTTTCTATCAACACCTAGCTTACAGCTACATTGAAGTAAACCAAAGTTTTGGAAAAACATAATGCCATCTAACCAGTTATCAAATAATGTTACCGGTATTTGCAGTTATCTTAGTCAGCAAGCCAGGCAGCTAAAGTTAGTTATTTTAGCCTGCTAGCTAGCCTAGACAGCTAACTACCCTAGCTAACCAACTACCACGGTCAACATAGCTAAGTAGTAAGCCAGAGAACAACTAGTCTAGCACAGGTAGGAACCCACAAAACACACACAAATAAGCCACCAGATATAATGTAGAGAGAGCGTAAAAATACTGATTGACGGCTGAGTTAGCTACCAAAGAAGAGTCAAAGAGAGGCCTTCAGAGGCAGAGGTCGTTTCACAGGCCGAGGGAGAGTCAGCAAATCCAATGCGATATAGTGAGATAAATCCATATTAAATTTACCCGGTTCATCTACATCACTGCTGACACTCGCAATGTACCGGTAGTTCGGTAGGAAACAGAGGTTGCAGGCTTCACATTCACTTATGGCACAGCACCTGGTTTCAGTCAGTCTCATTCCGAATCCTGTCTTCCATTGGTTAAACTAACCCATCTAAGTCCTCCGGGGTGAAATGAGCACTGCATACAGTAGACGTGTGCACGGTTCCCTTACTCCAATCTGCTCGCTTCAACCAGACAAACCCAAACCAGTCCCACTTCAAAGCTAGCTTCTAATTTCTGGGTCACAAATTAGTCGTAACCCCTTCCTTGTGGGTATTACTGCACTAGCTACGGACGACATAAAACTACTACAACATTCGCTAGCTCGACCGTTGCCAAACGCACAAACAAGAGGATATGCAGAAAGTATTCAGACCCCTTGACTTTTTCCACATTTTGCTACGTTACAGCCTTATTCTAAAATGTATTACATCTTTTTTTCAATCATCAATCAACACACACTACCCCATAATGACAAACATAAACACGTTTTTAGATTTATTTGCAAATGTATGAAAAAACCCCTGGAAGTATTCAGACCCTTTACTAAGTACTTTGTTGAATCACCTTTGGCAGTGATTACAGCCTCAAGTCTTCTTGGGTATGACACTACAAGCTTGGCACACCTGTATTTGAGAAGTTTCTCCCATTCTTCTGTGCCGATCATATCAAGCTCTGTCAGATCGATTTTCAGGTCTCTCCAGAGATGTTCGATCAGGTTCAAGTCCGGGCTCTGGCTGGGCCGCTTAAGGACATTCAGAGAGAGACATGTCCCGAAGCCACTCCTGCATTGTCTTGGCTGTGTGCTTAGGGTCGTTGTCCTGTTGAAATGTGAACCTTCGCCACAGTCTGTGGTCATGAGCACTCTGGAGCAGGTTTTCATCAAGGATCTCTTTGTACTTTTCTCCGTTCATCTTTCCCTCGATCCTGACTAGTCTCCCAGTCCCTGCCTCTGAAAAACATCCCCACAGCATGATGCTGCCACCACCATGCTTCACCGTAGGGATGGTGCCAGGTTTCCTCCAGACGTGACGCTTGGCATTCTGGCCAAAGAGTTCAATCTTGCTGTGAGAGTCTTTTAGGTGTCTTTTGGCAAACTCCAAGCAGGCTGTCATGTGCCTTTTTTCTGAGGTGTGGCTTCCGTCTGGCCACTTTACCATAAATACATGATTGGTGGAGTGCTGCAGAGATGGTTGTCCTTCTGGAAGGTTCTCCCATCTCCACAGAGGAAATCTGGAGCTGACCATCGGATTCTTGGTCACCCTTATCAAGGCCCTTCTCCCCCGATTGCTCAGTTTGGCCTGACGGCCAGCTCTAAGAAGACTCTTGGTGGTTCCAAACTTCTTCCATTTATGAATTATGGAGGCCACTGTGCTCTTAGAGACCTTAAATTCTGCAGAAATGTTTTGGTACCCTTCCCTAGATCTGTGCCTCGACACAATAATGTCTCTGAGCTCTATGGACAATTCCTTCATTCCTGGCTTGGTTTTTGCTCTGACATGCACTGTCAACTGTGTGACCTTATATAGACAGGTGTGTGCCTTTCCAAATCATGTCCAATCAATTGCATTTACCACAGGTGGACTCCAATCAAGTTGTAGAAACATCTCAAGAATGATAAATGGAAACAAGATGCACCTGAGCTTAATTTCGAGTCTCATAGCAAAGGGTCTGAATACTTATTTAAATAAGGTATTTTTCAAATATATTTTTGTATACGTTTGCAAAAATTTTGAAAAACTTGTTTTCGCTTTGTCATTATGGGGTATTGTGTGTAGATTGATGAAGAAAAAAAAATATTTAATCAATTTTAGAATGAGACTGTAACGTAACAAAATGTGGAAAAAGGGTCGGAATACATTCTTAATTCACTGTATATGGTTTCTTCTTCGTGGATGTACATAGTAGCTCAGCAGTGTCAATACTAGGTCTTGAATGTAATAAAATGCATTACTAGTAGCTAACCAGTTCACCATAGGATGTTGACAATAGTGCACTGTGGGTAGTTCCAAAGATATACGAAAATAAGTTAATAAATATTTCAAAACCCAAAAGCATAACTATTTCTGGAGTTATGGGTAACCACACCGTGACTACACTTAAGTTACTATGTCTTTGACCACTACGTTGTTACTTTGATGAGTAAAAACTCATGCTTCCTACCCTTTACATTGTCTTCAAAACAGCTTGACAGATTTTCATAGGCGGTGTTGTCTGTCTGGAGTCAGTTGGTGGGAACTATTTTTCTTTAACCTCACTTGTAATGGTGTTGACAGCTAAATTAAGCCATGTGTAAGATATGGCTTTCAGATTTAGGAAAAAGCTCCTAGAAAATATGTTTTTTTGTTTTTTTACACATCAGATCATCAGTTAACCTATCAATCACCAATCAATTCCAAACCTTATAGTTTTGTCACTCAAATTTAAATCCAAATAATTTTCTCCCCGGTGGACCATACACTCTAGCAACCCCTTTCAACTCAAAGCTACATCATTGAGAGAGGTAGTTAATTGACAATGACAATGCAGTAAAAGTGGAGGCCTTCAAATAGACACAGTGTGTCAGCCATGCAAGTAACCCTGTCTGAGCACTAAGCAAATTAACAATTTACAGATAAATCATTTGTATATCTGGGATGATTCAACCTGTTAATGTAATTACTTGGCGTCGTACAATAATGTTATTCAGCCACGTCCTCTGAATTCCGCTTTCTATCTCCAATTAACATTTGAACCAGAGAATTTCCCCCTTGTTTTTCGTATTACTAGAAAACCTATATTTCTTGGGACACCCACAGTATTGTTCTTTATCAGAGCAAGATGTTTCTGCATAAATTCTCTTCACACATACAAGTGTGTCTCCATTTTCACCCATTTTCTCTCTTAGTGTAATTTGTAGTGGTACAAAGAAGCCCTTTTCCAAACTAGTGTCAGGCTGGTGAATCACTGCCAAAGACTATAGTGTAAAAGCCGCATCCAGCAGCGAGTGGCGTGCTCGCCGTCTTCTCTGTTAGAGCTCTCTGTGTTTCCTAGCTCTGCAGTGAGGGGCTGGCACGGCTGGGTGACCATATGTCCACCGCTCAGATCAAACAGGAACCAGTGTGTGTCCACTGGGAGCCAAGGGACAACACATACAGTACACTCTGCTTGGATCCTCCCTCCCTCCCTTATTCAAATGTGACTCTGTTAACTATTATGTGACACAGTAATAGTAAACGGGAACTAGGTGATATTGTAATACAAATCCCAAAGATGAACAGTGTGCAGTTCTCTGATATCCCATTGGCCATTATACCCTGCATCTGTGAAATCTGCCGGACGTGTGTATACTACATTGGCTTGAACTGTGAATGTACTATGTGGAAGCCTTCAGTTTTATTGTAGGTCACAACATAGTGTGTGTAGAGTGCATATATAAGTGCCATTCATTTTGACCATCACGTGACGTCACAACACCATTAGTTCTATCCACTGCAGTGATGAGGGAAGCTATCTGTTATTATTAGCATGGGGTGAATTACAATGTATTTTCTCCGCTGAGCAGGAGATTGATTGAAGTCAACAATAATATTTATAATTCTGGTTCTTACAGGGAATAAAGGTATTGCCAACCTGCAACAGCTGTAAAAGTTGACTTTAAGCTGTTCGCTATCATGAAAACATGAAGATTGACTCTGCACTACAGAGCACTGTTGATGCAGTTTTCTTCCAGGTGCAATCTGTGTACACACATGACTAGTTTCTCTTAGCTCTCTTCCATTCCTCTTTCACTTTCTTTACTCTCCTTTAATCTCTCTCACTCATCCCTCTCTTCTCTACCCCTTCAACCCTCTCTCTTTCTTTCCTGCCATCCCCTCTCCTCTTTCATCTCAACTCTCCTTCCCCCTCTCCCTCTCTCCCTCTCACCTCTATACCACTCCTCTCATCCTCCTGTCTCCATATCGCTCCTCTCATCCTCCTGTCTACATATCGCTCCTCTTATTCATCCATCTTTTCTCTGTATTCCACCATTCTGCCCTCTCTCTCTCTCCCTCTCTCTCCCTCTCTCTCTCTCTCGCACACACTCTCTCTCTCTCTCCCGTCTCTCCAAACCCTACCCCCCTTCCACTCTCAGTAATGGCATCGGTGTCTGATGAAATCTCCTAACTGAAGACATCCCAGTCCCAGGCTCCGTCTTGCAGATGAGGTCATGCACTCTCCGTTTTGATGGAACAAACCAACTGCCAAACCGTCCATCCACGCTTGTCTTTCATAGGGGAGGACACTCACAAGTCAAACATGACTAAGACTGAATATATTAATAATTTCTGTTTAAATAGATTGCTTCCCATACATTGCTATTATATCCACCATAGGATGTTATGATCTCATGAAAATATATGAGGTGTTTACTGCCTTCAGTAGGTGTGGGTCAGGAAACCTGTAAACTCCTCCTGCAACAAGGTAGCTTTAGTTTTTCATTCTAACCACCTGCTTGGAAAAGGTAAAATGGCCTTGTGTCAGGTGATCTGTGTCATGAATTCAGGCCAGTTTGAGTAAACAACATATTGTGATATAAACTAACTGTGGGGCACTAAGACCCATTTGCATGCAACACTCCTGATGGCCAACGCTATACATTGAATATAAAACCAATGTTTCTAGCTAGTAGCTATATCTCTTGAGTCTTGACTCAGATGGAATGGAGCGCTGGACTCAGTGACATACTCATCTAATCAGGGTCCTAGTGGATCTATAGCTCTTAACAACGGTAATACAATTGTGATTTAAACACTTTTTGTTTGTGAAAACGTTTGTATAAGTGTCATTAGCAATGTCCTTAAAAGCACATCTTTAATCTGATAATTTATCTGTGGATTAATGCAAGGAGAATTTGGGGCCGCGCAATAGTTGATCTGGAGTCTAAAGACGCTAAAGGAAAACAGAGGCACCACCAGAGGGCCTATTTCCAGCCAACCTTCAGTTCACAGTAATGGTAGCTACACACCTTGTGTTATGCCCTCTGTATGCCAGTCCACACTCTCCCGTGACAGAGGCACCCCACTAGTGTAATCTCTCGGGGTCGACTGCCTTGTCAGGCCTGGTGCAAGATGACATCACAGTGTGAACTGAACTGGGTTTGGTAGGAATGGAGGAGATGGAGAATTGATGGGGGTGGAGATGGGGCGTTACAACCAACTAGAGAAGTATTTTTCTGGTTGATAGAAAAATGGGTAAAAACATATTTTTTCAATCAGTACGTTCATGACGTCACAAATGATGTATTTTATTTAACCAATTTTGCACACTAGGTAGGAAGGTACACAGGGCCTAGTTTGGTGAAATGCCTTACCTAATGTATATACTGTAGTTAGGGCAGTTAGGTATGTTTGAAGGAGACTAGGTAGAGGTGTGGTTAGTTAGTTTGACAGGTGGATACGGGGGGATGGTGGAGGGAGAGGCTGAATGGAAGGGTGTAAATGAACAGAAAAAAGGTCTGTCAGGTATAGTGGATAGAAAGGGGAATAGAGTAGTGGAGTGATTAACAGATCCGATGTGAGGAGAGGGACATAGGAGTGGTGTGATAGATGGCAGTGCGACTGCCCCTGTTGGCCTGGCTGTCTCAGTCTCATCAGTGGTGGTCAGGTGAGGTGGACTGTGAGGGCCTTGGTATGCACACAGGTCTTCACTGATCCTCATCACCACTGACAGGGGGGCTTGGACTCCGCTCCACAGACTCTCTGACAGACAGATGCTGGACACACACACATAACCCACTGTGTGTGTGTGTGTGTGTGTGTGTGTGTGTGTGTGTGTGTGTGTGTGTGTGTGTGTGTGTGTGTGTGTGTGTGTGTGTGTGTGTGTGTGTGTGTGTGTGTGTGTGTGTGTGTGTGTGTGTGTGTGTGTGTGTGTGTGCGTGAGAGAGAGTGCACGAGAGAGAAAGTGTGCATGAGGCAGTGTGCGTATGTGTGTGCGAGTGATCGTGTGCTCGCTTACTTTGCATTTAGAGGTGTGTGTGTGTGTGTGATCCCTGCATGAAACACTAGGAAGCGTCAATGTCTTGAGAGTCTGTCAGGAGTCTTGACAAGCCACTGGCAGCGCATGACTCTGAGTTCACATAACAGAAGCATTAAAAGTGCAAGCTTCGCTGTCAAGAGTTCTAAAAAATAAACTGCCGAATGGTCTCCAGTAGGAAAGTAGTAAAGTATAACATGGAGGTTGAGAGAGACAAGGTTTGCATATTAAATCCCTGAGTGTCCACAGCTCAGCAATGTTCATCAAGCTAAGGATCTCTGCAAATAAAAAAGATCCCAATTACGAGAATGACAAAGCAGTAACACACAGAACCCTGCTACAAGTCACAGTGATGAATAACACAGGCAATAGGGGAATCAGTTGTACTGAGAAAGGAACAATACATATCAAAGGAGCGTCGGTCTTAATTGCAGAAGCCAGCCAATGAGACAGAAGGGATTAGCAGAGTCACCTTGAATCAGCAGTGTCATTTTGCTCAGTAAAATTGTATTATGGGAGCTGGAGCCTGGGCAGTGATTTGTGGCCTCCTGACAGAGCTTCAGTGTTCATTAGGCCCCGTGGAGAGCAGTTCAGAGACACATACACACACACACACACACACACTTGTTAATAAAAAAAAAATATATTTTTAGAATTTTAGCATTTATAATTTTACAAAAAAAGGACACACCTCCCAGTCTCCACCAGAATCAATTTCGTAAATCCTTGGTTGACCGTTCCCAATTAACTTTTCTCTTCCCTCCAATCGACAATGTATATTTATGTAGCCGGGGCGATTTACACTTTGTTTACACTTTGATCATTCACAATAAATCACTGCAGGGTTACGTTGGGGTCTCCCTCCTGCTAACCTAATGTAGCAGGCGTAAAAGAAACGCCTGAGCGGCAATGATTTATTTCTGGTCCTGACGGGAGGGGGGAGGTTCTCTTCTGCACTGTTCAACCAATCCAGTAAATGTGGAGGAGGAGTTAAGATGGAATGTCGCCTTCTTAACATCAAAAAGCGTTGCGTCACAGGCTCTCTTTCATTTCCCCTGAAAACCAGATGCATCCAGTTGTTTCCACCCTGCTGAGGGTGCCCTCTTGCCAACCCAGGCCTCCTCTGACTGGGAGGGTTTACCCCTGCCCATTGTGTGTGTGTGTGTCCCATAATTCATGTGTATGAAATCAGTGACCATGCCAAATCAATTTCCTTTGAACACACAGTGTGTGTGTGTGTGTGTGTACATTATGCTGGTGACACAGTGTTTCCCGTGGATCCTCCTCATGCATGGATTAAAGGATGACACTACAGTTCCGCTTGGATCACCACACCTGCTCTTATATACCAGCGCTTTATTTCAAGACAAGTAGATTTTGTCCAGAACCTTGTTTATTAGCTCCTACTCCAACAGAATGATCATGACTCAGCACATTTCCTGTCTCTGTTTAAGGCCTGAGACTGAAGGAGACTCATGAAATATAGAACAGGGGAGCTCTCCTGGAAATGTAATATACTTTGTGAATAGAAACTGCGTAATACGGTGAAAGCAGGCAGGACAGCGAGCAAATGTTTAAGAGAGTTTCGTGTCTGTGCTGTTTTTCTACAACACATGTTTGTCTGGTTATGAATGCAGCTGTGGAAACTATCAGAGTTATTCACCTTATCTGACTGAAACCTCTCTCTCTCTCTCTTTCGCTCTCTCTCTCACACCCCCTCTCTCTCTTTCTTCCACAGATTGACTAATGAACACAACAGCCTGTGAGGGTAACTTCCTGTGGTGACTGCAGACTTCAGGGTTATCCCCTGTTGCATCTCCAGACACCCACTCTGCTCTGCTCCCAAACCTCTCTGCCGGATTCCATCCATCTCCCTCCACCCCTTTCCTACCCCCCCTGTACTCCCACCCCTGAACCTCCATCAGAGCTAAAATGGATGACAGCTACGAAAACAGGACTTCCTTAGTGAAGGGGGCCAAGGACATCGCCAAGGAGGCCAAGCGGCACGCCGTGAAAAAGGTCAACAAGGTCGTGGACAGCGCCACAGACGAGTACTCCCAGCGTAAATACAGCCGTTTCGAGGACGAAGTGGACGAGGGGGATGACTTTTACCGTAACCCTCCCAGGCAGGACGGAGGCTACAATGACAACGACCAGGCCAGTGATGCCAGCGATGCCACAGAGGGTCATGATGACGAAGATGAGATCTACGAAGGGGAGTACCAGGGAATCCCAGCGGCCGGAGACAGGCGGGGCAGGGAGGGGCAGGTGGCTCTGGGGCAGCCCGTCACAGACAGCCTGAGAGAACGTAAGGAGCTGGAGGAGGAGAGGCAGGCGGACGAGGAGGAACTGGCCCAGCAATATGAGCTGATCATCCAGGAGTGTGGCCACGGCAGGTTCCAGTGGCAGCTGTTCCTGGTGCTGGGCCTGGCCCTCATGTCGGACGGGGTGGAGGTGTTCGTGGTGGGGTTCGTTCTGCCCAGTGCCGAGACAGACATGTGTGCTCTGGGTGGCTCCAACTCCAGATCTGGGTGGCTAGGTAAGCGGTTAGGTGTGTGCGTGTGTGTGTGTGTGTGTGTGTGAGATCACAACAGGATTAAATGACTGTTGTCCACAGAGTACAGTGTAATGGTATGTTGGTTTCTGTGTCTGTGTTGAGGGATAAGTTTTCCCAATGTGTTCACTTGGAGTCACAATAGTCCAGATGTCTGCAGATCTGTAATCCATCACTACCAAGTCTGACTTGACACCTGTGTCCAGGGGCTGCCTGTGTTAATGTTATACAGTAAAAACATGTAATCAGTCAGCCCTCAACCTCCTGCACAGTGAGACATGGTACTACTACCTTCACTGCTCTGCGTTCTCTCTCTCTCTCTCTCTCTCTCTCTCTCTCTCTCTCTCTCTCTCTCACAAACACACAATACTGTATCCATTCTACGTTACAATATGAAAAACACAAAGGTCTGTACGGGATGGATGACGAAAAATGACCTGCCAGGATCCCACAGGAATCTTAACTGCTGCATGGGAACGAGGGAGGAATGAGAGGGTCTGGAGTGGGAGGAGAGGGGGAGAGGGATAGACGGGATGAAGAGAGAAAAAGGACTGATTAGTAAATGATATAGCAGAGGGAGAGGAGAGGGAGCAGAGAGGATAATATGATATTTGAAATGTCTATTATTTTGGAACTTCTGTGAGTGTAATGTTTACTGTTCATTTTTATTGTTTATTTCACATTTGTTTATTATCTACTTCACTTGCTTTGGCGATGTTAACATATGTTTCCCATGCCAATAAAGCCCCTTGAATTGAATTGAATTGAAATTGAATTGAGAGTAAGACGGAAGGAGAGACATCTTCTCATCACTTTCCAACTCCTCTGGTGTCTTCCTTTCCTCTTTCTCAGTCTCTTTCTCCTTTATTCTCCCTCTTCTTTTTTGTCTCCTTCATTCTCTCTTTACATCTCTCCCTCCTTCCGCCTTTCTACCACTTCCTTCCTCCCCTCTCTCTCTCCCTCCCTCCCTCCCCCTGTCTCTCTCTCTGTCTATGGTAGCCAGCTGGCAGGCTGTGAGTGGTCCAGGCTAGGGGCAGCTGAGCATGGCTAAACTGCAGTGGGATCGCAGTGCCACTGCAGAGATTACACTACTCACTGCTACCGCAGAGAGAGTGTGTGGTAGAGTGCTGTTGGGTGGGAGAGCGTATGAGTGTGTGGGGGGTGGACTCTGTTATTGGGCACTCATAGTATCAAGATACTTCACGCCTATCTGTTAATTACCCTTAATGCAAGAGAGCTTAGAAGCATTACTTTACTGAATGAGTCATCCCATTGCACCCCTGGCCCCAAGATAAGTATAATTTCATAAAGATTTAATTGAAATCTTTGCTACCCCCACCAACCAAAAGTATGACATAGAGGCCCAATCTTTTTTTTCTACAGAGGTGGTGGTTTCCTTACGGCAAAAGAGGGGGCATGAATCCCATCAAGCCTGACATGATGTAGTACAAATGTGATCACACGCTGCTCAGTGTAAAGGAGCTGAACAGAAGAGAGGAGAGGAGGGGATAAGGAAAGGAGAGGAAAGATATAGGAAAGGAGAGGAGAGGAGGACAGAAGCAGAAAAAGAAGAGCGGGGAGAGATCAGCACAGTGGGAAAGGAAGCAGAGAGGAAATGAAAGAAGGTCAGAAGAGAGTAGAGGAGGAAAGAGATGAGGGGAGAGGTAAAGAGAGAGTATGAAACAGTAAAGAAAGAAAAACAACAACAAGGGAATCAACACACCGTTGTTTACAGTGACAGAATTAGCTCCAGACAGGCATGCCGTACTCCCCTGTATGCAGTATGAATTAAACAGGGCAAGCGTTTTGTGTGAAACGTTCTGAAACAGTTTGCCCCTCTAAGAGTGAAGAGCATCAAAGCGTGAAATCGGAAAAGAGACCATGATGCAGCTGAGCGCTCTCACTACTCTTAGGGGGCTCCTCAGGATCTGACAGCACAAAAAACATCACCACTACGCCAGCCACCCCTACCTCCCCCTCCCCCTCTCCCTCTCCCTCCCTCTCTCTATCTCCCTCTCCCTCTCTCTCTCTCTCTCTCCCTCTCTCCCTCTCCCTTTTGCGAACTTCTCTCCCTCGTTCTCCTCTCACTCTATCCTAATTTTGTATTATCTTTTTTCCTTTCATTGTCAAGTTTCCAAGATCTTAAGAGCTGCTGAATGATGATACTTAAATGTGTGTATGTGTGTGTTCTACCGCACTCTTCAGCTCCAGCACCTCTCCATTTAGGGTTTGTGTGTTGGTGTGTGTCTAACTGTTTGCTGAATATTTCCCTGTTTTGGAGATGTGTTTTGACATATCTGTGATCTATGTGAGTACTTTGGGACAGTTTGAGAGTTCTGACACAGGGTGTTTTTTTTTGGTACACTGTAGAGTTTCATTGCCATGCAGTTAACCAGTCCCAATTAGAATACTGTATATTCTCTTCACTTTTGGGACCAGCAGCATACCACCCTGCATCCCACTGCTGGTTAGCCTCAGAAGCTAAGCAAGGTTGGTCCTGGTCAGTCCCTGGATGGGAGACCAGATGCTGCTGGAAGTGGTGCTGGAGGGCCAGTAGGAGGCCCTCTTTCCTCTGGTTAAAAAAAATATCCCAATGCCCCAGGGCAGTGATTGGGGACATTGCCCTGTGCATGGTGCTGTCTTTCGGATGTGTAGGGTGCTGTCTTATGATAAGTCCCATGGCACTCCCAATCTGTCCCTCATACCATAATGGCCACCTAATCATCCCCAGCTTCCAATTGGCTCGTTCATCCCCCCTCCTCTCTTCTGTAGCTATTCCCCAGGTTGTTGCTGTAAATGAAAATGTGTTCTCAGTCAACTTATCTGGTAAAATAAGGAATAAATAAAAAATCACTTGCTCCTAATATCTGCTTGATCCAATTTAGTTCAAACATTCACACCGGTCCCAAATAATTGCAGGAGGCAGCTGTACGTATATTAGTTGACTTACGAAGTGCACTGTAGTAGTGTGTCTGTTTTGCTGTCAAAGATTCAGCCTCGTTGCACCCTGTTGAGAAAACCCAATCACCCAGACAGTCATGTTGTTTCAGAGATACCCTCTTCTATCACCACCTCCTGCTTGGCCACAGATCACCTCATCATCACAACTATCCTCTCTCACAGCTTCTAGCCCCTCCAGGGAATAGAAACACCCACTTTCACCCTGCCTTTCCCCAGCTATACTAGATGTGACCTGTGTAGAAATGATATCATCCATCTCTCCACCAGGCCTCTGGGCCATGGCCTATAGAACTAGAATAGACTCAGACGCCTTGCTCACGTGGTTTCTATATGGAAGGTGAGGTGAAAGCCTGTGACAGAGGATAACATGTGAACTGACTTGACCCTCTGTTGGCTTGCAGGTTTGAGTGAAGCTGCATTCACACACAACCAAGCTAAATCAATATAACAACAACTATCAGCGGTATGTATATGTGTAGAATGAATATTCCTATATGCACTAGTATTATACTTCTTAGAAAGTGTGGCCAGCCCTGTTTCACCACCAGATCAGTGGTGCCCTGTCAACTGCTGCTCCCTTCCGCAGAACAGTTGCTTGGGTTCTACTTGAGCAAACTAGCGCCTAGCAAAGTGCCTGGTCATAAAAAGAGTAACAGGGGGAGTGGGACTATAGTCTGTAGACTAGAAGCTGCACAGTTAAAGAGAAATATCTTGTCTGAAGTCATACAGCTTTTATGGGTACTTGTGTGGCTGAATAGCATATAAAGGATACTAGTATATAAATCTAGGTTTTGCAGAATCAGTACAACACTTAACCATGTGTAGCTGGCTAAATGCTCCTAGACACTCAACCATGTGTAGCTGGCTAAATGCTTCTAGACACTCAACCATGTATAGCTGGCTAAATGCTCCTAGACACTCAACCATGTGTAGCTGGCTAAATGCTTCTAGACACTCAACCATGTGTAGCTGGCTAAATGCTCCTAGACACTCAACCATGTGTAGCTAGCTAAATTCTCCTAGACACTCAACCATGTGTAGCTAGCTAAATGCTCCTGGACACTCAATCATGTGTAGCTGGCTAAATGCTTCTAGACACTCAACCATATGTAGCTGGCTAAATGCTCCTAGACACACAACCATGTGTAGCTGGCTAAATGCTTCTAGACAGTTGGTGAATGGGACGCTAGAGTATTTCAACCTGGTGATACTGTAGACTCTTCCCCCCATGATTCACGTTAGTTCCTGGCGCCAGCGCTGAGATAATCACACCCTCAGATGATGTGAAGTAAAACACACAGCAATCAATACATGAATGAGGTAATTGGATGTCCTATAGGGGCTTTTAGACAGTATGATCATGGTTAAACTGTCTTAATCAAATCAAATCAAAAGCGCTTTTTACATCAGCCGATGTCACAAAGTGCTATACAGAAACCCAGCCTAAACAGCAAGCAATGCAGATGAAGAAGCACGGTGGCAGGGAAAAACTCCCTGGAAAGGCAAAACCTAGGAAGAAACCTAGAGAGGAACCAGGCTTTGAGGGGTGGCCAGTCCTCTTCTGGCTGTGCCGGGTGGAGATTAAGGCCAGTTCTTTCTCCAAGATGTTAAAATGTTCATAGATGACCAGCAGGGTCAAATAATAATAACAGTAGTTGTGGAGGTTGCAACAGGTAAATACATCAGGAGTGAATGTCACTTGGTTTTTCAGTGCAATAGAGCGCAGGTGCGGTAGAGCGAGAGAGAGATGAAAACAGCAGGTCTGGGACAAGGTGGCACGTCCAATGAACAGGTCAGGGTTCCATAGCCGCAGGCAGAAGAGTTGAAACCGGTGCAGCAGCACGACCAGGTGGACTGGGGACAGCTAGGAGTCATCAGGGCAGGTGGTCCTGAAGCATGGTCCTCCGGGAGAGGAGGTAGAGTGGGAGAGAGAGAGAATTAGAGGGAGCATACTTAAATTCACACAAGACACCGGATAATAACATCAGATTTAACAAACTGACCCTAGCCCCCCGGCACATAGACTATTGCAGCATAGATACTGGAGGCTGAGACAGAGGGGGTCAGGAGACACTGTGGCCTCCTCCGACAATACCCAGACAATACCCCCGGACAGGGCCAAACCAGGCAGGATATAACCTCACCCACTCTGCCAAGCACAGCCCCTACACCAATAGAGGGATATCAACAACCACCAACTTACTACCCTGAGACAAGGCTGAGTATAGTCCACTCTTTTATAGGATATCTGGCATCCTAGGCTCCTCTCCCTCATTTTGAGCCAGAAGGGTTATTTGCAGGGGGAAAGGGTTCTTCCATAAAAGGTTTCCTTATGGGTAGGGCTGGGAATTGCCAGGGACCTCACGATACAATGTTATCACGATACTTAGGTGCCGATACGATATGTATTGCGATTCACAATTCTAGAAGTATTGCGATTTGATGTTCCAAACATATTGCATATATGTCTGCTGCAGAGAGACAAGAGAGAGCATGAGAAAATTATTTTTATCAGTCATGGAATAAAAGTGCTAAAAAAGACTAGCGCTAGCTAACAATACCTAGCAAAATTTACAAATCAATACTTGGAGTCAAAGTATCAATATAACCCTCAATGGTCCTAATGCATGTGTAACACAAATGTCTGTATGTCAGGCTATGTTAAATGGAATACTAAGGCTTGGAAAAGAGTGGGGGGAAAAGAATGGGTCAGGAAGAGGTCAAGGAGTATTCTGTCTTCCTAATGCCTTATAAAATCATACTGTAATGGTTGGCTTCAGGGCTGTTTCAAGATGGCCGAATGGCTTGCTGACTCTCCCCAAATCCTAATCTCAACCATTAGATCATAAGAAATGACCTCAGATCAGCAACTACGGCCAAGTGTGAATGACCCCAGTTTGACCCCTGAAGTAAGAGAGTTAAGTCAGATCCCCATATATCCACAATAGTGGGGAGATGAGACCGGAATTAAGTCATAAAACTAATTAGGTGTATCTTGCTATACCCTGAATTTAAATGATTTGGAGCAGACATCATCGCCTCAGGCTAAATTATATCACACCATGTGTAATCAGAATATGGCCTAATCTATCTGCAATCTGTTGTTTATTGTCATAGCGACTGACATTTAGAATACAAATCACAGTGCTATTGTAATGAGAGAGCTATCCTTTTGAATCCATTTTCTGTTTATATGTCAGTTTCTTGTTATAAGTTTTTATGTATTTAGATGGTGTCCGAGTCCTTTTAGGGAATCATGTTTGACGGAAAGCATCTTTATACCAGTCTCTTGACCAGGACTTCACAGCATTCATTCTATCAATGCATGAAATAATTAAATCCTAGAAAGATTCAAAATGGACTTGTAGGCCAGGACTATGACTAAAGGTGGGTACTGGGAAGACATGAGAAGATTAATATCTTTCTGAGATTAGAGAAGAGCAGGGTACAGTAACAGTACTTTGGCATTAATCACAGAGAACAATCTCTCATAGTGTTCCAGTCAAAGACCAAGATCATGATCATCAGTGGGTGAAATCGATGCTGTTTTGTTGGAGCATTGATTATTTTTGATTATAAAAATTTAATTTTTTATTTCACCTTTATTTAACCAGGTAGGCCAGTTGAGAACAAGTTCTCATTTACAACTGGGACCTGGCCAAGACAAAGCAAAGCAGTGCGACAAAAACAACAACACAGAGTTACATTAAAGGGGAACCGAGGTAAAGTCACCCTGTGCAGTGCCTTCAGGAAATATTCACACCCCTTGACTTTTTACACATTTTGTTGTATTACAGCCTGAATTTAAAATTGATTAAATTTAGATTTTGTGTCACTAATCTACACACAATACCCCATAATGTCAAAGTGGAAATATGTTTTTAGAAATGTTTACCAATTAATAAACAATAAGTATTCAACCCCTTTGTTATGGCAAGCCTAAATAAATTCAGGAGTACAAATGTGCTTACCAAGTCACAGAAATTGTATGAACTCACTCTGTGTGCCATGATTTTTAAATGACTGCCCCATATCTGTACCCCACATATACAATTATCTGTCAGGTCCCTAAGACGAGGAGTGCATTTCAAGCACAGCTTCAACCACAAAAACCAGGGAGGTTTTGTTACGGTTCGCAAGAAGGGAACTGTATTACTGACCACATTCTTCATCCCATTGATTAATGTTACACTAGTGGGTCCAGGACTATTTCATTCTGTATTCACTCATCACATCACAGTGGGAGTAAGAATGGGTTATGTTTTACGGTAGGGACTTCATCCTTCAAATCTTAGTTTTATTGTATAACTCCTTATCATTCTGCCACGTAACAGGAATTTAATAGTTCTTGGTGAAAATATTTATGAAGTGTTCTCTTGGGAAGTGCAAATATTTGAACACAAAACTGAAAAAAAAAAGTTGAATCTACAGTATAATTTGGGTTATGGTTGGGACAGCTACTTTGTTATTCCTGCATGAGATATGGTTTTAACAGCCAAAAGATAGACATGGTAGAGCAGGATTTATCAAGTTGTTATTCTACAAAGACATCGCCACTCTCAGGAGAAGTGGAATGTATTATACAACACAGAGTCATTCAACAGATTTGGCGATTACATGTTCTAACGGGCCTCAATGCCGCTCCATACTTTACTGTAACAATTTTATACCCTTCACTTTAGCAGGTAGAGCCCACAGAGGGACCATGAATCCTAATGTGAGTCCCAAATGGCACCACCTTCCCTAGATAGTGCACTACTTTTGACCAGAGCCCTATTAGTGCACTAGAAAGGGAATAGGGTGCCATTTAGGAAACACACAATGTCTCCTGGCAGGGATGTGACGTCAGGTAGAGAGGGACTAGAGGTTATTATGACATTGCATATTAAATAGCATGGGATATATATATAAACACATTTTTACCAGTAATGTCCACTGTGTTCTGCTGAAGACGATGTAAATCCACCTTTAAGATTAGCTTTAAGAGTTATCCACCAGTAAACAACTCTCATCTACACAGTCCAATTCACACATTATTTGCGGGTTTGTTTGAAGGTCCAAAGACAATTGCTTCGGTAATTGCTTTGTGCTGTGCAAAAAGATGTGGTTGAAATCTAAAGTCTCTTTCTGTCTCTCTGTCTCGGTCTCTCTCTGTCTGTTTCTCTCTGCAGGGAGTATTGTGTACCTGGGGATGATGGTGGGGGCGTTCTTCTGGGGGGGCATGTCGGACAAGGTGGGCCGCAGACAGTGTCTGCTCATCTGCATGTGTGTGAACGGCTTCTTCGCCTTCCTGTCCTCCTTCGTTCAGGGTTACGGCATCTTCCTGCTCTGTCGCATGATCGCAGGCTTTGGGTGAGTCTGTCTGACTGGGGTTACAATGGGTTACAATGGCAAGCAACATCAATGTGTTATTTGTCTTAAATAATGGGGTACTGAATTATCATAATAATCCACACTAAACAAACAATTAGAAAAGTGAATTCCAAATGATACTGGATAATTAAAAAATGGATTGTGAATTGTGACATGAACAAAAGGTCCAATTTAACCATGATGCATCCTTTCAAGTCCTTCATCAAATGGCCCTGCAGTTCTAAGTTCTAACTCCTTAATTCCCATAGAGACTGCTTTTCACAGTAGATAGTAATTAATTAATTATATTTTGTTTAGGTTTCTTGAATGAATATCTAGTCGTAGACCGCTCCGCTAACATAGACTAACTCTAATATTTCACCCACGTAACCCCTAGAGGTTTTACTCACTCCTATCTATATCCATAATAATAATACAAATAGTGTGACTAGTAGTGAATGTGTCAAACGCTATTCTGTCAGTATGGCATTATGCTCCTAACATCCAAGTCTTCAGTTTACACCAACTAGGCTATATCATTGATTAAAACCTTGTTTCATTGATGTGTGTCTTTGTAAACACATCTGTGCATCTTCTACTTTGAGTGTATTTATGCTTTTAACATTGCTGGTAAAATGCTTTACAAAACAATTAGCACAAAATAATTGCCCTCATTTGTCAAATTCAAACAAATTCAAACAAAAAGTGCACAGGAATTATAAAAGCAATATCTCGACAAACAACATTCAGTCCTTTCTTTCAGTCTTGCACTCTCTGATTCTTGTGTCTCATTCAATCAGATGTGTTTTTGTCAAGGTTTCCCCTGGCTTGATAAATCCTAGGGATGTTTCCTTAGCCATCACCATCATCATGCCACACTGGCTTTGATTGTCTGAAATGTGCTACTGGGGCAGTTAAAGGCATCTTTATGATGGACAAGTGACATTTGATTTTGAAACTACTGTACTAGCCCCCGTACAACCATCCTGATCTCGCAAGCTTGCATTCTATTTTGCTACACAATGAAACAAAACAAAAGCACAGCACCATTTCTGAAAGTCCATATTGTTATCCACTGGCTGCATGGCCTCTAGCCTCACATGTCTAGGAATGTAAGAACAGAGCATTGATTTATAGAGAGAAAACATTGGAGGGGTGTAACGGTCCCTGTCAAGGGCTCATCATTTACTAATTGCCTCCCGCCCCTCTCCCCAGAGGGACTCAATGTAATTGAAAAGGCTTGCCAGCCAAACTGCCTTCTGTTGGTGTCACGGAGGACTGGCTCCAAGCCTAATGGTTAACTGGGAAGCCAAGGAAATGCCCTTTTGGCAAAGTTGACTTATTTTGTGGAACATTGTTACAGTATTTGTTTCTATTGTCTAAGTTTACAGTAGTAAAAACTGTTCCAGCTGCGTCACATCTGAAAATACAAAAGGTTCCTCAGAGAAAATAGAGGCACCTCAAAATATTTAAAAAAACAAAACAATTTAGTTCTAGTTAATTTACATGGGTCAAATAATTTGTAGGTGTTAAGAACATGTTACCTTCCGCAGAATCCGTGTGACTCTACTCGTTGTCCTATGGCATGTCATCTTCTGCTGCATTGCGCCACCAAATAATGAAGCAACTCATTGTCCTGTCCTTGTCTCCTTCAGAACGGGGGGGGTTGTACCCATAGTCTTCTCCTTATTTGCGGAGGTGCTGTCCAGAGAGAAGAGAGGGGAGCACCTGAGCTGGCTCTGCATGTTCTGGATGATTGGAGAGATCTATGCTTCAGCCATGGCCTGGGCCATTATACCGCACTACGGTGAGTCGTATACTGTTATACTGCACTACGGTGAGTCGTACACTGTTATACTGCACTACGGTGAGTAGTACACTGTTATACCACACTACAGTGAGTCGTACACTGTTATACTGCACTACGGTGAGTCGTACACTGTTATACCGCACTACGGTGAGTAGTACACTGTTATACTGCACTACGGTGAGTCGTACACTGTTATACTGCACTACGGTGAGTCGTACACTGTTATACCACACTACGGTGAGTCGTACACTGTTACACCGCACTACGGTGAGTAGTACACTGTTATACCACACTACAGTGAGTCGTATACTGTTATACTGCACTACGGTGAGTCGTATACTGTTATACCGCACTACGGTGAGTCGTACACTGTTATACCGCACTACGGTGGGTCGTACACTGTTACACCACACTACGGTGAGTCGTACACTGTTATACCACACTACCACACTACGGTGAATCACCAGGACTAGTTCACACTCACACATGTGGAATGAACACATCATAGGCATTTTAGTAACAAAACCTTCTTGGTTAGATGATTATGATGCCCCTGAATGTGGTAGAATATTTTAAAAAGTTTAAAATGAAAAAATTGTAAAACTTACTGCACTAATCCAGGATGGCAGAGTATAACCAGCAGATGTGAATGTTTAGTTGTCACCGTGGGTGAAGGTGCCAGTTTGCCCTTCTGGCACGTGAATTAATGTAATCTAAGTGGCTGCAGACTGGGAGAGGGACAGTTGAAGTGATTAATGTAGGCCTGGAAACCATGGGGATACACACACAGGCACACATAGGGATATCTAAAGGATGAAGGCGGGCCGGTGGGAGATAGAAGGCTGTGATTTATGACTGCTACACTGGAAATAAGCAGCACTCATCAATAAAGAAAATAAGGGGAAATGCTTGAAAATGGGCTTTCCTCAAACTATATCAATCTCTCTCTACACCCGTCTCTCTCTCTGTGAGCCTATTTCTCTCAGCTTATCTTCTCTTTCCCTCTCATTCCTTTCTTTCTGTCCGTCTCTTTCCTCCCCCTCTTTCGCTGTCTCCCAATGTCCTCTTCCAATCACCTCTTACTGTCCCTCCCTCAACCTCTCCTTCTCTCTGTCTGGGAATGTTCTTCTTGATCAAGCATAATTAGGTTTTTCTTCTTGCTCTAACCTAATGGGACAAAGCTACAACTAGCCATGATTTATGAGCGAGCCATGTTTTAGCCCAGCCGTGGGTGACGTCAGTGAAGGGCTTCTGAAGAGGCAGCATGGAGAATATTTCACTGTGCCGGCCGCGCTGAGCCACTGAAACGCCTGTTTGTACAAATAGTGACTGCACTGTAGACATTGAAGGCAACGATACCTGAAACAGTGGGGTTTAATTTAAGATTTCAGATCATTGAGCTGCTTTTAGGAAAATCCACTGTTTCGCTCTATTGTGCAGTGGCTATAGAGGAGGGCTATACACGCACACACAATCTGATAAACCTAGTGAGTCTCTGCTGTCAGGTCTGCAGATATCCCTTGGTAGTAAACCCACCCTGCTCTCATTCTTTCTGACACACACTCTCTCTTTCCTCTCTCACTATACCTCTCTCCATATCCTCTCTCTTTCTATCCTTTATCTTCTCTCTCTCTCTCTCTCTCTCTCTCTCTCTCTCTGCGTGCCTTGCATACTCCAGCACTTTTGGATGGTTTTTATGTTCTCTCAAACTGCCGCAGTGCCCGCCAACAGCGATGGGGCCGATGAGCCTGAGGAATAGTCTTTTGTCTAATACAGAAACAGATCATTATGGATTGCCACACATCTACCTCCTCATTGGTGTTTAATACTCCATTAAAGCTCGTTATATACCTCCTCATTTGTCTCCAACACCCTGCAGCTCCTAATGTCTTCTAAAGCCCCATGGAGACTACAGAAGCCTGAATCAGCCTGCAGAGATCACCGTCATACTGCAGCCTTTAGTTACACTACTAGTGCTCTGGTAGGAGGTAGACAAGCAGTGCACTACTTTTGACAGGTCGGTTGTGCAATAGGGAATAGAGTGCCATTTGAGACACAGCCATTGCCCTACAGATCTAGGATCTTAACCTTTACTCATGAGGGTATGAAGACAATCTCACCCTGTATCAGCCAATGGAGTTAGACAGAGGCAACAGCAAGGAGGCATTCTTTGATTTCCCATTCTATGAACAAGCCTTTAAAATCTACCTCTCTCTCTCTCGCTCTCTCTACCTCTCTCAGCCTCTCTAAGCGTGCCTTGCATACTCCAGCACTTTTGGATGGTTTTTATGTTCTCTCTCAGTTGGTCGGTCGGCCGGTCGGTGGGGTGGGGGGGTCTATGTATGACAACAGTGGTATCAATCTGCCATTAGATTAATTTCTAACAGTAATTTCCTTGCATTAACATTTACACCCCCCCCCCCCCCCCCTTCACTTTCCACTCCTGTTGATGGATAATGGTGTTATTCCCTCAAATCGTGTTCAAAAGGAAAAGGCATGATCCAGAGGGAGAGACGTGGGAGGTCACGACTAACATGACAAACATCCCTCTTCTCCCTCCTTCCCCAAATAGGAACAGGGAACGTAAGCACACACACACTCAATGCATTAACCCTCTTACACTTATGTACACTCCCACACACAGATGAATAGTCATTTTCAGTAAAAAGGAGATAAGGAGAACAGAAATATACCTCCTCATTGTTTTGGATTCACCCTGTTACTGTAGTTCACAGTGTCCATAACGCATGTGGATTTGTGTTAATTCTGCATCTATTACGTTGTCTGTATATCCTGTTAACCGTCTGTCTGTATATCCTGCTTATCGTCTGTCTGTATATCCTGCTTATTGTCTGTCTGTATATCCTGCTTATCGTCTGTCTGTATATCCTGCTTATTGTCTGTCTGTATATCCTGCTTATTGTCTGTCTGTATATCCTGCTTATCGTCTGTCTCTATATCCTGCTTATCGTCTGTCTGTATATCCTGCTTATTGTCTGTCTGTATATCCTGCTTATCGTCTGTCTCTATATCCTGCTTATTGTCTGTCTGTATATCCTGCTTATCGTCTGTCTCTATATCCTTCTTATCATCTGTCTGTATATCCTGCTTATTGTCTGTATACCCTGCTTATTGTCTGTCTGTATACCCTGCTTATCGCCTGTCTCTATATCCTGCTTATCGTCTGTCTGTATATCCTGCTTATCGTCTGTTTATCCTGTTTATTGTGGCGCCACCATTTCACAGAGTCAAATTCCAAATTCCTGTACATACAATTTGGCAAATAAAGGTGATTCTGAAAAGTTTTGGACTTTCTCGATGTTCCATCAAATTAATATTAATGAGACATAGTCTCTACCTGTGGGATGAGATCAGGTACAACATGATTTAACTTAAATGTCCTTTCCTTTTCTGTTCTTTGTGTGTTGACTTCCCTCTGTGTGTGGTCTTCTGGAATTAACAACATAGAAATTGTGCAAATAGAACAGACGTCACAACAATCAGTTGCCCACAAGTAACTTAAAAAGACCCAGTCCTGTGACATTTTTGAACTACTATGAACAGAGACCATATGAGACTCTATGAATTAAAAAATCTAAGCTGCCTCGCTTGAGAATGTAACCATTATGTAAAATACACTGATGTGTTCTCTTGTGTCTGATTGTTTAATGATGTATTGTGTGTGATTGGTTGCTGATGGGTTCTCTTGTGTGTGATTGGTTACAGGCTGGAGTTTCAGTATGGGTTCTGCCTACCAGTTCCACAGTTGGAGGGTGTTTGTGGTCGTCTGCGCCCTGCCCTGCGTCTGTGCTGTTGTGGCTCTCACCTTCATGCCCGAGAGCCCCAGGTTTTACCTGGAGGTAAAGTAAAGCATTGTGGGGTTTTAGGGAGAATGTCTGCCCCTCACAGGCTATGTCAGTGTGTGTGGGCATTCATGGTCAGCTTTTCAATTCAATAGTTCCAGTTCTGAACAGTATAGGGAACTAATAGAATGTAGACCAATCCCAGATAGGCATATAGCCTAGTTAATCAGCAACCAATCAGGTCCTTCAACGTGTGCAGTAAACTACTGCATACCTTCTACCAGTCTGTGGTGGCCAGTGCCATCTTTTTTGCAGTGGTGTGCTGGGGAGCAAACATCAAAGCCGGTGATGCTTCTCGGGTAAATAAGCTGATCAGGAAGGCTAGCTCTGTCCTGGGGATGAGCCTTGACACTCTAGAGGAGGTGGCGGAGAGACGGATCCTGGCCAAACTGCTGGCCATCATGGACAACGTCACCCACCCTCTGCACGCTATGGTTATGACGCAGAGGAGCACTTTCAGTCACAGACTGATCCCACCACGGTGTGCCAGAGAGCGCTACAGGAGGTCCTTCCTGCCGGCGGCTATGAGACTATATAATGCCTCACCGGGGTGCCGTGCCGTCGGCAACATAGATCTGGAACTGTTGGGGTGCTAGGACCTAGTTTAACAATTATGCATCCATCCGTGAGTAACTCTGGTCCGTCAGCACTCATCCACTCAGGACCTATTTATTCATACAGGTTTGTATATACATACTCATGTACAGTTGTTATATTATATCACATGCAATATTGTAAGTAATTATTGGACGTAGGCATTCACTCAGGAATGCATATTAGTATCCTGCCAGTTGCACCTTTTCTCATTGCTTTTAGTATATCGAATGTGCAATAAGTGCAGTTGTCTGTAATTAAACCCTGCGCACTAAGGACTGTATTTTAAGGGAATTACTATTATTACCCCAAATGATATCATACACACATTTAGCTATTAAAGTATCTCTTCCTGTCATTTACCTGTACAGTTTGTGTAAACATGCAAGTATTCACTTATCTGTAAATATAACTGTATACCTAACTGTACAGCTAATTTAACCATGCAAAATGTTCACTTACCTGTTCATTTACCCAGTCTGTCTATTAAGTAAACTATTATTACCCTCGCTCATATCATACGCATTTTTAGCTACTGAAGTATTTCTCTGCCATCGACCTGTATAGTATAGTTAACCATCCAACATCCACCAATGTATAGTGTACATATTCAGCCAACCACTCATACTATGCAATGTCCTTTTATAGCTTTTTTTTGCACTCCAGATATCTTGTATTTCTATACTTTTTCATACTGCCGCTCTATGTATCATGTACCGTGTATCTGTCTTTTGTGTACTTTCGTTGTGGCATTTTTTTTATTTTTTTATTTTTTTTTATTTCACCTTTATTTAACCAGGTAGGTCAGTTGAGAACAAGTTCTCATTTGCAACTGCGACCTGGCCAAGACAAAGCAAAGCAGTGTGACAAATAACAACACAGAGTTACACATTAAACAAACAGTCAAAAACACAATAGAAAAATCTATATACAGAGTGCAAAATGTAGTGCAAAAATGCAGTAAGGTTAGGAGGTAGAACAATAAATAGACTATAGTGGTGACATAAATTACAGAATTATCATTATTAACACAGGAATGAAAAATGTGCAAATTATGATGTGCAAATAGAGATACTGGAGTGCAAGATTAGTGAAAATAAACAAAAATAAATATGGGGATGAGGTAGTAGTGTGGGCTATTTACAGAAGGGCTATATACAGGTGCAGTGATCGATAAGCAGCTTTGACAGCTGATGCTTAAAGTTATTGAGGGAGATAGGAACCTCTAGCTTCAATGATTTTGCACCTGCCCTGTGTTTTTGTTGTAGCTGCTTGACAATGAAATTTCCCCCCCGGGGGAGCAATAAAGTACCTATCTATCTATCTATCTATCTATCTATCTATCTATCTATCTATCTATCTATCTATCTATCTATCTATCTATCTATCTATCTATCTATCTATCTATCTGTCTGTCTGTCTGTCTGTCTGTCTGTCTGTCTGTCTGTCTGTCTGTCTGTCTGTCTGTCTGTCTGTCTGTCTGTCTGTCTGTCTGTCTGTCTGTCTGTCTGTCTGTCTGTCTGTCTGTCTGTCTGTCTGTCTGTCTGTCTGTCTGTCTGTCTGTCTGTCTGTCTGTCTGTCTGTCTGTCTGTCTGTCTGTCTGATGGCCGTCTGTCTGTCTGTCTGTCTGTCTGTCTGTCTGTCTGTCTGTCTGTCTGTCTGTCTGTCTGTCTGTCTGTCTGTCTGTCTGTCTGTCTATCTAAGTCTGATGATAGTGCAAAGATTGGTTATCATTAGCATAGGGCCCTATAGCAACCATTGAACAGCGTACATTATCCTAGGTTACTATAATGTATAATTTTTTGTTTTTTGCTCAATCTGATTGGGTGGGCCTGGCAGGGCCTGGCTTCCCAGTGGGTGGGCCTGAAAGTTGGAAATGCTTTGTACTTCAACAGAAAGGTCTATGAGGCAAACAGTGAGTCAGCCTAAAGCTTCAGCAGCAGAGGCCTGGGCTACACATTGAACGCCATTTCGCATGTTTTGTCTACGATGGCAAATCATAAGCTAATAATAAGCTAACGTCTGTGACAGTAGGCTACGCCTGTTACTGTAGGAGAATTACCCTTTGAAGTAAAATGAATCATCATTGTCGTGACTCCTGTCATTTCAGCCCATCTCCTCCTGTGTGAGCATGGCTTTCACGGAGGAGTGCTCCCGGTTCTCTCTCCGATAATCACATTAATTCCCCCCGTTTCTCACTCCTGTCAGGTGGGGAAGCACGACGAGGCTTGGATGATCCTCAAACAGATCCATGACACCAACATGAGAGCGCGTGGGCAGCCGGAGAAAGTCTTCACTGTGAGTATTTTCCCTCGATTCGTGCTTTCTCCTCACAGTAAAAAACGAATAGGCTTATAACCACCAGTACTGCGACATGTTTAAATCTGTGCCATGGATCATATCTATGATATGAAAAGGTTTGGAAAGGTATTTTGTGTCATTCAAATAAGTGACGCCTGAGGCGTGCCTAGAAACAGCACCCCAGTCAATCCACATTTAGAGCTTTACATTTGGAGTCAGATTTCCTGTCTCTGAATGTGAACTAATGGGAAAATCTAATAGCAATGCATAATAGTTGTGGATACTGTAAAATAACCAGGTAAATTCCAATTCCTCAAGGTGCTTCCAGGGTCCATGTTTCATTGTACCACCCAGGGATATCCAATGAATGGATGATACACCACAGCCACAGAACACCTTCCAGTTACATTTCTCCACCAGCAGTAGCCTACAAGAAAGAAACAGCATAAACATTACTTTTGATGTAGTTATTATGTTATTAATAACTCAATTTCCCATAATTCCCATCCCAGGTGAACAGAATCAAGATCCCCAAGCATCTGGATGAGCTGGTGGAGATGAAATCAGAGTCGGGGAACCCAGTCTCCAAGGCCCTCTTCAGGTCCAAGACAGAGCTATGTGGGGTGGGTTTTCTCTGCGTGTCCTTCTGTTGGCGCGCTACATGTTAATGATAGAAATGGCAATATCGTGCACTGCACTCTTACAAATCATTATTGATGTGTCTCTCCACACAGATCTGGGTTAACTTTATGAAGTGTTTCGACTACCCTCTGAAAGAAAGCACTATCAAGCTAGCTATTGTGTGGTTTACGCTGTCTTTTGGGTAAGATTTTCATTGTAATGTTATAGACTCCCACTCCCTCTCTCTCTCCCGATAGAAAGTTCAGGTTCTCCATTTAGAGATGTAGGAGTCAGAATAGGCTAACATCTTTCGTCAGGAAATGGCTTACAGCCACATTGCATTTCTGTCAGCTGTCCAATGTGGTAGCAGAGGTAGCAGCCCCCTGCTCTCAGGAGAACTACTGAATCAATATACTTTCATTGGCCTCTTCTCTCAGTGTGACAGGGTGGGAATTCAAGCAGCATGAGAAGAAAACAACACTCATGGAAACCCAACAGAAACTTTGTATTCTACCCCTATGGTTCCAATACATTTCAACTGTCTCCTATGTATTTATTTCCATTTGTTTACTGATATCCACTAAAGTGACTACCTACACCAAATTCCCCGTGGTACATACATAACCTAACCTTTATGTTTGTGATGCCACTGTGTATGTCGGTGGATACAGGTACTACGGCCTGTCCGTGTGGTTCCCTGACGTCATCAAGCACCTCCAGGCAGATGACTACGCCTCCAAGGTGAAGATCCACAGCAACGAACGCATCGAGGACTTCGCTTTCAATTTCACCATGGAGAACCAGATCCACACCAATGGGGTCTTCATCAACGACAGGTAGGAATGAAGGAGAAAACTCCACATTAATGCTGGATAAGCAGTTATAATTGCATCCTCAATGAAAAGGGAACAAATGTGAATCATTACTATGGCGCTTTTATATTCATCTGGCATGTTGATTTATCTGCATTGTCTCTGTCAACTAGATGAGATGAATAAACATTGAATACAGAATAGGATTCCTCTGTAAAAGGAGTATGACATGTAGGCATTAGTAACTAGCCATGTCCACACATACACTTTCCAGGTTTGTTAATATGAAGTTGAAGTCCATCACCTTCATTGACTCAACCTTCCGTAACTGCTACTTTGACGACGTGACGTCGGTGGGATCCTACTTCCGGAACTGCACCTTCATCGAGACGTTCTTCTACAACACTGGTAAGACAGGCAGAACCAGCAAGAGAACAAGGGCATTTCTGGGCCACCGTGAATAATCTGTTCTTCTTTCTTTTGTACTTGTTTTTTGTAAAGATATAGTTTAGATGGGCTGAAAAATGTCCGCCAGGTATTGTCCTTTCTCAGTCCTGTCTCAGTATGCCTATATCCCTGTTTGTGATGGCAGACATCGATGATTCCAAACTGATAGACGGCACAGAGGTGATCAACAGCACGTTTCACCACAACAAGACGGGATGTCAGATGACATTTGACGACGACTACAGCGCCTACTGGGTCTACTTCATCAATTTCCTGGGAACTCTGGCTGTTCTACCCGGCAACATCGTCTCGGCACTGCTTATGGATAAAATCGGACGCCTTTCCATGTTAGGTATGTACGGGGAGAGTTTGCATAGTCCTTTTCTGAGGGCTCCCTTTGTTACGAGTAGGGTGTTCAAATAAAAAAAGGTTGGGATATGTGTGTGCGTCTGTGTGCATGCATGTGTGTGTGTGTGGGCCTGTGTCTTTGTGTGTCTGTGTTTGTGTGTGTGTGTGTGTGTGTGGTACAGGTGGCTCCATGGTTCTGTCAGGGATCAGTTGTTTCTTCCTGTGGTTCGGAACCAGTGAGTCGATGATGATCTTCATGCTGTGCCTTTACAACGGCCTGAGCATATCAGCCTGGAACTCACTGGATGTGGTCACCACAGAGTCCTTCCCTACAGACAGGAGGTATAGTAATCAAGAAAATATAAATGATCCATTCCTATCTGCACACACCACAAGCATGAACACACATACATACAAAATGCCTGAAAATCACTAAAAGACATTCTAACCCCCCTCCCTTCATCTCTCTCTCTCTCTGTCTCAGAGGGACAGGTTTTGGGTTCTGTAACGCTTTGTGTAAGCTGGCTGCAGTGTTGGGAAACCTGATCTTTGGTTCTTTGGTTGGCATCACCAAGGCCATCCCCATCCTCCTGGCCTCATCTGTGCTGGTGTGTGGAGGCCTGGTGGGGCTCCGGCTGCCTGACACCAGGGCCAATGTCCTAATGTAGCCCCAGGAAGGACCACCTGGCCTGGGGAAGACCTGGGCCAAACCTGGTGCAAAGGGTTTGCTTCAAACATGTCCTATGGATGTTTGAGATTTGATTTGTTTATTGCCGCTTGTGGTCTCATAGGAGGTTCAGTTGCATAACCCTCCCCTCCACCCCTACTCCATTTCGCTATGAAACAGTATATCTACTTTCACTTTATCAATTTATTTATGTACAAGACACGACCCAAGCTCCAGACCCTCTGCATAATTCCCTGGTGTCAAAGGGTGACTCCTATTTATTAGTGAATGTTATATTTGGGGACGTCACAACGCCACTTCCAGGATGGAATGATGTCACTCATTATTTCAATGTTATTTCATCATGATATAATCATAATAGTTAGTGTTAGAAATGTTTGTGAAGCTGGTGGTGAGCATTGTTCAGGGGAATGGATGATAAGTTGTTTAACTTTATGACTTATTGATGGCCGGGCCATTGCCTGTGGATTATGTCCATCCATCCCCTTATAGTACTGGCTGTGAAAGGAACTACAGTATGTGGGTCCTGTAGTTGGTTGAAGTAGAGTCTAGATCAGTGGTTTATATGTGAGAAGATATCAGTGTCAATGGCTGTCTGCTGTGAGTTGGCTGGTGAAATCAGTACTGAGTTAGTGCTATGTGAGTTGTTTAGATGTCAGTAGCGCCTGTTGCATTGTACTGTATGAGTAGTAGCTTCCAGGCATGTTTGTCTGGAGTCATTGCAGGGGCAGGGTTTGTGCTGTAAATATGAATGTGTTCTTATTAGGCCAGGACAGATGGAGGAAAGAGGGGAAAACAAGCTGTTATGAGCACAGCCACCCTGCAGTGGGAGAGAAGGGGGAATATATGATCAGAAAGACTGGAGACCACACAGCTGCAACACATCTGTCAGAGAGAGAGAGAGAGAGAGAGAGAGAGAGAGAGAGAGAGAGAGAGAGAGAGAGAGAGAGAGAGAGAGAGAGAGAGGAGAGAGAGAGAGAGAGAGAGAGAGGGAGAGAGGGAGGAGAGAGAGAGAGAGAGAGAGAGAGAGAGAGAGAGAGAGAGAGAGAGAGAGAGAGAGAGAGAGAGAGAGAGAGAGAGAGAGAGAGAGAGAGAGAGAGAGAGAGAGAGAGAGAGAGAGAGAGAGAGAGAGAGAGAGAGAGATTTCTGGGCCATCGAGTGTAGATGGATCTTTGTCAGGCTTGACGTGTTCTCACATGTTTCACTTGTAATATCTGCTGGATATACGCACATACCCTGAACTGTCTACCATGAAGAGTCATGGTGATGGACAGGTCTTAACACACAGTAGCTGGTTTGAAGCTAAGCTTCTCCCAGATAACATCTGAAACTATAGTAACATGCTTGTTGTCAGTTGTGGCTATTTATTTATTAGTTTACACTGACAGATGCATAAAGATGTGTTTTTATTTCAGTGTTCTGCCCCACACTACCACAGTCATATATAAACACTCAATGTCAAAGCCCTTTGCACCAGCTCTCTATCCAAGAATAAAAAGGCCATATTGAATAACTTTAATTGTTGTTATTTGAAGTGTGCAAACTAAATGTATCAATATGTTCATATTTATGTTATTTGTGGGTATGTATCTGCAGCTGTTCTGAATAATTTTTTTGGGAAAATGTAAGAATCCAATTTTTTTTATTTATATGTATCAACTCTTGTTCTCCACTTCTCCTGTTTGTTGTATTGTAAGGTATTGTATGCAGGCTCTCAGATAGGGCTTTATTTAGTTTCAGCCTTTGATTTGGCATTTCTCTTCGGCACTGAATTTATAATGACATGTCAGGCTGCTTCCTTTTCAAAATACTGAATGGCCTTTTTTAAAATGTGCCTCTTCTTCACCGGAGACTGAAGGGTACAGGAGGTAAACAGGAAGTGAACTGTGTGTGTGTGTGTGTGTGTGTGCGTGCGATGTCCCTTCTCACTATGGTTAACATTTTCAAGTACTGTACATCATCACATTGGTGTGACAGTGACGTGTAAAACGTACAACATCCATCCTATCAGTTTAAAAGAAGATGCCCTCCCCTAAGATGAAGTTGGAAGATAATATTATTTTTTAAATTGGATTGGAAAATATCAAATGTTATTTAGAGCAATAAGATATTTAGTAACTGCTTGCATAAGAGTGACCCCACTGGGCACAGACGCCATTTAATTGAAATGATGTGGAAACAGCATTGATTCAATCAGTGTGTGCCAAGTGGGAGTGCAATTGCTTGGATATTTTAAGCAATGTTTAAAAAGTTTTGAGTAAACTATTCCAGTGCTTATTATATTTAAAAAAACAACACCTGTGACAATTTGGAAGACATTTTAGAATAAGTAACAAAACAGTATTTTTCAAAAGGCTTTTTGCCAACTGTCGGTACACATAATTCTATACCCAGCACATTTATAAATCTTGCACTGTATAATGGCATTTCATTAGTGCTGTATACTGCACAACGTTTCATTTTCTAAATTGTCAGCCAAAGTTGACAAATGCATCTGATGTTTATAAGGCTGATATCTGTTGTTGTTAGTGTAAGCAGTATGACACCAAGATCCCATTCACAGGTCTACATCTCTACATGGCTCTTTAGTATTTTCTGTGGCTTACTGCTGGTGTAGCTCTCCTGTTCCTGTGTGTGTCGTATCTGTGAGTATATTGTAGTGTTAGTAGTCCACTGTATCAAAACTGCTGTCTGCTTGCCCCCTCCTCCTTAATAAAGAAAAAGATAGGCTTCCAGGGGGCGGTAGATTTTTGTGTTGCCTAGGGCGGCAGAACGTCCAGGGCCGCCCCTGAGTGACATTTTGATTGGGCTTGTGTCAAACCAAAGCTACTGACTGACTACTGTTACCACCTCAGCAGTGCTGTGCATTCAATAAGATACCAGTTGTTTATGAACAAGGATTGCCGCTGTATGGTAGTACTGGATGTGTTTAAACCTAGCGTCTTAACCTAATTGTGACAGCATTGCCTGTGGTATCTTACAAAGGATAAATAATTGTATCTCTTTTTTGTTTTTTGTTTTTTATCGTGGGGGGGGGGGTTATAATTAAGTGTATCTCTTTTTTTGTTATTTTGTTGGGAAGGGGGAGGTTATAAATTAATGTATCTCTTGTTTAGTTCTTTTTTTGGGGGGGGGGTTTATTATGTATGTATGTATGTATGTATGTATGTATGTATGTATGTATGTATGTATGTATGTATGTATGTATGTATGTATGTATGTATGTATGTATGTATGTATGTATGTATGTATGTATGTATGTATATGCGTATGTATGTATGTATGTATGTATGTATGTATGTATGTATGTATGTATGTATGTATGTATGTATGTATGTATGTATGTATGTATGTATGTATGTATGTATGTATGTATGTATGTATGTATGTATGTATGTATGTATGTATGTATGTATGTATGTATGTATTCGTGGGTGTGTGTGTGTATGTATGCGTGGGTGTGTGTATGCGTGTGTATGCGTGTGTATGTATGTATGTATGTATGTATGTATGTATGTATGTATGTATGTATGTATGTATGTATGTATGTATGTATGTATGTATGTATGTATGTATGTATGTATGTATGTATGTATGTATGTATGTATGCGTGGGTGTTTGGTTTCACTATGATTGTGGGGACCAGAAGTCCTAGTTTAGTAAAACAAAGACATTCGGACAATGGGGACATTACGTCGGGCCCCACAATGAAAATTGCCATTTTAGGCTTAGGGATTAGGTTTAGGGATAGGAGTTAGGCTTATGCTAAATGATAGGGTTTGGGGTTAAGGTTAGTTTTAGGGTTAGGGGTTTGGTGTTAAGGTTAGTTTTAGGGTTTGGGGTTAAGGTTAGAGTTAGGTTAAGGAAAATAGGATTTTGAATGGGAATAAATTGTTTGGTCCCCACAAGGATAGTAAAACAAACGTGTGTGTGTTTGCAAATATTGTACGCTGTAGTTGGTGGACTTGAGTTAAATCTGTATGGTTTTTGATTGACTGATGCGTCTCCAGCTTTGTTCAAGCGTTAAATCCATCTATCCATGTTCTACATCTGTCCTCTGTACAAACTTGCATGTGTGTATGAAATTTATATTTTTTTGTGCTCAACTTTGTGTTCTTAATGTATTCTTCTGCCAGAAGAAGAGAAAATGTACACCCCCGGTCAAAAGTTTGGAATATTACTCATTCAAGGGTTTTTCTTTATTTGCACTATTTTTTACATTGTAGAATAAAAGTGAAGACATCAAAACAAAGAGTGTGCAAAGCTGTCATCAAGGCAAAGGGTGGCTATTTGAAGAATCTCAAATATAAAGTATATTTTGATTTGTTTAACACCTTTTTGATTACTACATGATTCCATATGTGTTATGTCATAGTTTTGATGTCTTCACTTTAATTCTACAATGTAAAAAATAGTTTAAATAAAGAAAAACCCTTGAATGAGTAATAAAAAAAAAGTGAATGTATCACTCGTCAGTTTTTCTTTGACCATTTTTTTAAGTGAACTAAGGTGTGGGCTCAGATTAACAAAGGTGTGGGCTCAGATTAACAAAGGTGTGGGCTCAGATTAACAAAGGTGTGGGCTCAGATTAACAAAGATGTGTATATTATTGTGAAGGACATGGCAATCGTGGGATGACTATGTACAGAGGTCTTTAAACATTAAGCTGTGTAGAGAAATATTTGCCAAATGATGCCCAGTGAATATTGTTTTAATTAAAGGAGAATGTCAGGAATTGCAAATAGTGCTGCTTATGAGCTTCAAGTATATGAAATAAAGATTTATGTTCTCTAGTAAATTCAATCATGTCTTCATTCAACTCCTGAGCATATAAAGCTTGAGTGCATTGCAGTTTATATAGGTCTGCTGCAGGTCATTTTGTAGACAATATTATAGCAGATAGAGTGCATGCAAACGGCAGAGCTTTTGGCCAAAAAGCTTATTACACTTCAATAATAATAGCTCTTGTTTAGACCTGCACATCTAAGAACTGTATGAGTTACCTTGCCTTCAATGTTTGCAAGTCAGAATATATTATCAATTGTTGTCAGGGATGAAAAATGCAGATTTTCAATTAGTATAGACTACTATAATTCCAGTCCTATACAGCTGGAAAAGATTATGTGACTGAACTAAAGTTAGGGCTTGTGGTATAAGTTTTAAAACAGCATTAAGCATGTCAAGTAAAGTAATTACATCTACCCCTGGCATTTCCCGTTTAATTAAAAAACAAACATTCCAACAAAACTAACAGATAAAATGTAAAGTGACATTTTACGTGGAATTTGGACTTTCTCTCAAACACACTCTACAACATCAGCACAGCAGAGACAAGAAAAACCTTGGACAACACAATAAATTGCTACAGGCAGGCATCCCAAGCTGCCCTGCACTGGCCTGGTTACATGTCATGGTGTCCTAGCGTTAAGGGCATTGGGCCAGTAACTGCAAGGTTGCTAGTTCGAATCTCAGAGCAAGTTGAAAATCTGCTGGGGTGCCTTTGAGCAAGGCACGTAACCGTTATTGCTTGTGGGTCACCATTGATAATGGCATTTCCAATTCACACATGAATATTAATGCACACTTTTACATTTATGTAATCCATCATTGCTGAGACCGTGCTGGTATGGAAAATAAAATACAAGTACGGTTCAGGTTGGCATGATAGTGTGTAGACAGCATTAATTTCTCATCCCTGTCCATAAACCCATAATATCAGGAACTGAAAAGCATGGCTGGCAGCAGAAGGCTTCAGAGGTGGTCCGACTAGCATGACGTGAGCTATGTAAACTTGAGTTATCAGAAGGACCCTCTTCATATAGTAGTGCGCTACTTTTTAATATGTCATTTCCAATTACGATCTTGTCTCATCGCTGCGACAGGCTCGGGAGATGCGAAGGTCGAGTCATGGATCCTCTGCAGCATGACCCACCAAATCGCGCTCCTTAACACCCGTCCGCCACCAACGTGTCGAAGGAAACACTGTTCAACTGACAATAGTCGGCCCGCGATGAGCCAAGTAAAGCCCTCCCCCGGTAAAGCCCACTCTCCAGAAGAGCCGCGACAATGGTGCGTCAAAACATTACAAAACCTGTCCAGATAAATTCAAGGCATCAGTCTTAAGTCAATGACGAATCCCGAGTGTTAAGGCTCCAAGTCAAGTCTTTTTTCAAGTAATGAGTCTCAAGTCAAAACATTTGTGACTGGACTCGAGTCCAAGTCATGTGACTCAAGTCCACAACTCTGCTTATGTCTGCAAGCCAAGCGTAATGTCACCCCAAACTTTCCATGCATTTATGCATATACCAACTACATCAACTTTTTAAAAAGACAATTTTATTCTAATGATTCCATAGACAAGATAGCCACCACATCTTCACCCATTAATTTGCCATCTTGAGGCTATTTTGTCGCCCTTATTCTAACAGCAAGAGATGGACATATGTCATGATAAAGTAGCCACCAGGTGGTACTAGAGACGGCATGCTCAGTTGAGAGCGCGTCCACTGTGAACACTTGCAGTGGACCAGACTCAGAGGAAGATTGAATGACGAGCACTTTCTGACTTGATTTCAGCAAAGATGAACGCAAAGGGAGTTCTGCTGAGCGAGTGACAGGAGGCATGCGGTGCATTTCGACGGAAAGGAACTTTAGAAAACTGTTTAGCCGCTGCTATTGATATTGTCACTACTACAAAGAAGCTTTGTTTTTTTAAAATATTGAACTTAAAACTCGAGGCGCGGTTTATGGTTTGCTACTTGGTAGCGTTGGTTTGACTGAGCTACATTTATAAAGTTTATAACCGAAGGAACCGAGGCAGGATGCACTATGAAGAAAAAGCAAATTCACACAAGCCACGTTATGGAAGTAAGTAAAAGATACCTAATCCACCATGTGCAAATAAATTCACTACACATCTTGTTTTAGTTGTAGCCTACATGTTTGTTAAATCAAACAAGAGGTTTTGTAAAGGATGTTTGGGCAGGGCAAACCTTACACGCTTATGCACCGCATGAAGTTCGATGTTGAGAAGCAGAATGTTCGATGATGATCAGAGCACCGTAGAAAATAGATGAAATAGAATATAGTTTAAAAACTAAATCGTTTTCACCCTAAATGTGATTCTGCATTTAGCTGTAAGCTTTCAGAAAGCTATCAAACTGGGATTTTATCGAACTTGGAGTTGTGTGAAGGGCATGAGACAATTTTGCTATTGTCAGACAATTTGTGTGTCCTGCACCCCAGACAGACAGACATCGACCATCGTAAACTCAACTTTGCCATTCAGTCCTTACAGCTATAAAATATAACCTTACAGTAATAGGACTAGTCCTAGTACACAATTAATGTAGTCGACAGTACAGGAACTCAGACAGAAGGCATTTTCGCAGTGGTTAAATATTAACCTTTTTCTATTACTGTTAAGAAATCCACACCTGACTTATGCGTGGGAATTACAGTAATTTAACAAAGTCAATAAATCTCCTAAGGTTTCAAACTACAATAACATGCTTACCTGTGTCACTTTAGACCTTTGTGTTATTGACAAACTTTCAGCCTATGCTCACACAGAGCTGAGAGCAATGGCAAAGTGCAATGGTGAGAGATATTCAATCAAGCAATAAGGTCAATAGTCAGTGTTTTCTTTTCTTTGAGACAAACCAGTGAATAACTTAGCTGCATTGTCAGCAATAGTGGAAATGCCTCAACCTGTTTGTTGGCCTGACATTGTTGTTTTCTGGTTTAACATTAACTCTGACGCTATGGGTCCAAACAGGAAAGGTTGAAGGTATTGTTTGCAGTGTATGTGTCATTAACACAAAATGAGGAGTTTATTATTGGAAGGGCAGAGGTGGTCCTTACTCCTTAGAGGCATTCACTTTCCAAAAAGTTGGACCTGTTTCGAAATGAACCTGGGGCGTTCCGATCCGAACACAATATGCATAAATTCATTTTAAAAATAGAGACCTGTTCGGAACGGACCCGAGGACAACTACACCCGTTCCGTATAGAACTGGTCAGATTTGAGTGAGGGAAGCAACAGAAAAGTCAATTTGAACTACTTTAGCGGTGATGCTCTAGCAGGGGCCTTGCTGTGTGTAAGCTACTGTGGATGCTCTATGACTGTAGCCTATTGCCGCTTTGATGACTTATGATTGGCCAACAACAAGCTACATGTGCCAAAGCAAAGAACAGCAGCATAAATTATACAATTTCTCTCTCTCTCTACTACAGCAGTCACATTCGGATCTGTATGGGTCCTTCCGTTCAAGTCAGTTAAGATTAAACATACGAGACCTGTAATAATCATATCAGACCCCTGACATTTAGAATTTTGGATCTCGGGTATTTGGGTACAGGTGGATCCGTGAACCTCTACCTTACCTTAGGTCCAGGGCCAGCTCTGTATTGATTCCTTTGGGGCAGCGAGCCCAAGCAGATTATTATGTTCAGATGGTGATGGAAACAAAAATGTTAACTATTAACAGGTATGCCTGAACAAAAGATTCAAAATCAAAACTAAATGCCTCATGGCCACCAAACAAACCAACAGCCTCACGGTTTGCAAGCTGGGACACTTGACTGGTGATCCCCTTAATCTTATTATTATTCGATGAGGTTTAACAGCAGTTGGCATCCAATAAATGTTGCATTACCGTCACCTACTGGACTGGAGTGTAACTCCCTTATACTTGGCTTGAAAATGCAAAATGTGCAAAAGATCACTTGTCTCGTACACCCAAATACCTCTCTGCAGCTGCAACCACAACCTACATTTCCTGCGACTTACGTTCCATCCCTGTAGTACAGTTGATAACAATTACTACAAATGCAGAAAATCTAATTCTGCTGAAGCATATATCACTTTTTGGCATATCCCTCTGTACATGTACAGATCTAATACTCACACCACTCCTCTCAGGATCCCTCCCCCTTGACCCATCTTCCTCCGCTTTCTTCACTGCCTCAGCAAACGACAACTTCTGCACTACTCTAACCCTGGAAACCTCAATCTGCCTCTCTCGCACCAGACATTTCTGATCCCCAGCCCCATGGGCATCCCTACAATTAACACGTACCACTACTTTCCCCAATGCTTCACATTCCTTTGTCTCATGCCCTTCTGCACACTTCTCACACGTAGGAACCCCCCTCCTACACACTGCTGCCACATGCCCATAAGCTTGACACCTGTAACAACGTAATGTATTCGGCACAATCTCCTACAGGATAATTTATATCCTAACATACATTTATCGGGCAAAGACTCAACATCAAAACATGGCATGGGCCCTTAGCTATCAACTCAAGGATTTGATAGGCAGTGCAGTTTAGTTTGTGGATTCACATGAACACGCATGTTAAAGCCCCTCTTGTAACTTGATTTGTCACTCCCTCAGGATCGAAAAACGTTACCTTAACAAAGGAATGAGTCATCAAGACTATAAATCATGTCCTGTGGTGTTTAGGGCTGGGAATTGCCAGGGACCTCACAATATGATGCTCATATGATATGTATTGCGATTCTCACAATTCTCAAGAGTCTGTATGTATTTTGATTAGATACATTTTGCTCACATTCATTCATTTTCTCATGGCTCCCTGTTGTCCCTCTGCAGCGGACATATAGTGCTGAAAACAAATTGGCTCCCTATTTAAAAAGAAGATGGAGAACAAGCTATGAAGGAAAAATACTGTTTTGATACAGGTATAGCCAACTAGCGCAAAAATAATATTATGATATTGTCAAAGTGATACGATATATTGTTGGAAATAATATCCCGATATGTAACTGTATAGATTTTTTCCCCCGCCTATCACTAGTGGTGTTCTGACGGATGAAGGAAGCGACAGATTAATTACAGCCCTGCTCAGCCAACAGGCAGCCAGGCCTTCCATGAAGTGTGTGTGCGCGTATGTGAGTGTGTAACGGATGTGCTGGGGATCCCACGCCTCTGGGATGAGAGTTTACCAACACTCTGGTCCTCTCCAATAACACAGCTGGCGCAGTGGCCTTCAGACTGACGGATCCTATGGTCATAGATCTCACCCTGGGCCTTCTGTAAACATTGCCTTGTGCCTTGAAATTCCCTTACCAAAACCCCACATATCTTTTAAGATATTTTCAAATTTCTCTCCCTCATGAGGATGGAGGATAATGAAAGTTCACAGAAGTAACAAGTAAAGGTGAACCTATCAAATATTTTTTTTTTTTTTTTTTTTTTTACTGATACATTATTTTTATTTATGAATTATTCAAACTAAATCGGTAACGTATTTTCTGAAAAATCGGTAACGTAATTTCTACAATTAAATTGGCTACAATGGGAAATCATAGTAGTCACAAACCACAGTTGGATTCATAAGTTTGGACATCACTGTAGAGTATAGTACAATAAAGAAAAGTTGAGTATAGTTCAGTACACAGTATAATAGCCTTTGGTAGTACCCAACTTGCTAATGAGCATCAGGTCACTAATGGTCCTATTGTCCCTTTAACCACTCTGACATCAATGCAAACACATAATGAAAACTGTATGTGCTTTTAAAACTCCCCTCACTGTGATTTATCAATTTGAAGAAAGAAGTTCAACAGCAGGTTGAAACTGAGTGTAAAACATGGTCGTTATGAATGTTGTTTCAAAGCCTAACACAACGAAGTTGTTAGCTTATGCATACGTATGTGCCTTTTACTGAGGAGTGGCCTCCGTCTGGCCACTGTACCATAAAGGTCTCATAGCAAAGGGTCTGAAGACTTATGTAAATAAGGTAAACTGTTTTCGCTTTGTCATTATGCGGTATTGTCTGTAGATTGTTGAGGAACATATTTTTATCCATCTTAGAATAAGGCTGTAATGTAACAAAATGTGGAAAAAGTCAAGGGGTCTGAATAACAAATTTGAGTAATCACCTTTTGAGTGCGGAATGTATTATGCATACTGGATGGACTGGTTGCCTTATGCTACTCTCCAAAACCATGTTTTGTAGCAAACACATGTTACTAACGATGTTCCTGAACAGATTTAACTTGGTTTCACAAATTAAGCACTGGTTAGCTGCAGGTACAGGGTTGGAGAGTCAATGGCATACAGGGTTTGGGCGGAATATCACCTGTCGTGCAGCGAGAGCATGCTTCTCAAACAGTGGTTGATGCGTGGCTCCGCTATTAAATCAAAGTAGCCTACCAAGCATCATTGAAAAATGGACCGGCGGGTAAGCGCGTGGCCTCCATTGGCTATTCGAGTGCATACAGATGACGCCATTCTAAATCAAAACTAATTTTACATAACATTTAAGACAAGATTAAATTGAGAGTAGTCTGATGGGTGAAAATATGATCACCTGATGAACAGCTGTGCAGCCTGAGGCAAGTAACAGAGCGCAAGCTTTTTTTGCAACTTCCTCAAATCATCAATAGCCTATAGTGCATCATGCAGCCCATATATATTTAGATTTCTATCATTCACAACTAAAGTTGCCAAATAACTCTAAATTTAGCATATAGGACATGTTTCAAATGATCACTTTTACTCTCAACATAGCCACTTCAAATGTGCACTTACTCCGGAATGGGAAAAATAGCCATTCAGCTAAGTTAAATTATATTTAAAACGATTAAATCTTACTATAAAATCATCTGATATGAAATAATGGCAATATAAGCATATATTGTCAGCTAAATGAACAAGCCTACAGCTTATAGCATGGAGCATAGTCAGATAAATGTGTTTGTTAATTAGCGGTCAATTACTGTGAGACCAGTAGTCTTTTGCATGACAATAACCTGCTGAAAAAAGTCATGACCGCCACAGCCCTAGTCTCAGCTCAATTCTGTTACCGTGCCGTTGTCCTGTGCCACAACCCTCTCTTGTGTCCGTCCATTCGTTCACCCCACCTCACATATTTTGGTTTTTGGCATTATCATTTCAGGGAAAACAGACCCTTATTAATTGACCCCTAAACTAGAAGTTCAATGACTTGTCCAATTTAAGTAATGTTTCAAGCAGACCCTTGCGTCACGATTTGCACCTGAGTGAGACTATGATGAGGGGAGTGTTGTGGTTTTTGGGTGAGCTTGTCTTTGTCACCTGCCTCAGTGAGAGTAGGCTACAATGTCACTGAGCAGGCCCAAAAAGGGTGCACCAATTAGGCCCGATATCTGCTGGGATTTGTTAACAAGACTTCTAGGCCTAACTTGCAATGCTCACCAAGGTGTGTGTGTGTGTGTGTGTGTGTGTGTGTGTAGTGTCGGCAGTATACTCCGTTATTCTGAATGAGTGGGCTTTGCAGAGATGTAGCCTAGCCTACTCAGTCAGCTGAATGGGCTTGTCTCTGAGCCTGCCAGGGCCCACTACTCCACTTTGGGTCTTGAGGGTATTTTCAGTCAGTCGCCCCAGTAACTTAGTTGTCTAATCAGTCAGCAGATTTAACCATTTAAGCACTTAATGATGGTTCACCCACTACATACTCTTCCACTACTGACTGAGTCTCAGCATAGACATGCACTCATCAGATGCAGAATACATGTGTATTTACTCACATCACACTCCATGTACTCAGTAACTGCCACTTGGGCCAACAAGTCCAATCCTATTTGGTATTTTATTATGATCCCCGTTAGCTGTTGCGAAAGCAGCAGCTACTCTTCCTGCGGCCCACACAAAACATGACATATACAGAACATTAATAGACACGAACAGCGCAAGGACGTAACTACATGCATATCAGTTTAATATCTAGGTCAAATAGGTGAGAGGTGCTGTGAGGTGTTGCTCTATCTGTTGTTTTGAAAACCAGGTTTGCTGTTCATTTGGAAGGGAGTTGGAAGGGAGTTCCATGCAATGATGGCACTATATAATACTGTACGTTTTCTGGAATTAATTCTGGATTTTGTAGTGCTGAGCGATTTACCCGAAAATGTGGTTTATTTTTCATTTTTTAAACAACTAATTTACCATCTTTGGTTCAATTATTTGAATTGCATTTTATAATGTTTTTTTTCTGTGAGCTCAATGCTGCGCTGCAGTTTCTCTAGAGATAAATCTGATCATGTCCGAACTGTGCGATGTAGTAGGGAGTTGTAGTTTCCAACAGGCCAATGTTGCAGAAAATTTGATAATTATCTACAATGACCATAATTCATTGTGTGGCTACTTGTCCGGTCTGTTTTCTTTACGCCTGCTACATAAAAGACAGAAGAACGCGTGATCGAGAGGGGATACATCGAGAGCAGTTGCTTCGCGAGGTATTGGTATTCAGCAGTCATAAAAGTATGCTTCAATTTACTTTGAAGAACTACTAAAATAGTGATTTTTGTCAGACAGCGTAGGCAGCAGCTCTATAGAAATGAGATGATTACTTTGAGTGAAATAATAAAGTAAAATGAAACCAATGTAATAAACACAACTGAAATATTTGATTTAATGTGATAAGCAGTCACTACCATCATGGGACTAATTAATAAAACATTAATTGTTTTATTATTTGCTGTTACAGCATTCAACACACATAATGCATAGTGCATTTAATGTTTAAAAACAATAATTGAAATCGTGCTTATATTTTATTAATAGGAACCAAAACCAAACCGACCTCAAAAAGCACTATTCACTCAGCACTAGGATTTGAGGACTTTGAAAAGATCCCTGGTGGCATGTCTAGTGAGGTACGTGTGTGTGTGTGTGTGTGTCAGAGCTGTGTGTAAGTTGACTATGCAAACAATTTAGAATTTTCAACACCTTAATGTTTCTTATTAAAAGAAGTGATGCTTTTAGCCAAGAGAGATATTAGCCCTCTGATTACAGCCAAGCATAAGACGTGTTGCTCTGTTCTCGGGGCAGCTGCAGTTTTTCTAGGACTTCTTTGCAGCACCTGACCATATGACTGGGCAATAATCAAGATGAGATAAAACTAGAGCCAATGTTCCAGTCAGTGTGTTCCAATGAGCCAGAAAGAAAGGAATTTGATTGGATTAAGCAGAGTTTAGGAGTGTCAGGGGGAGGGGATCTCATTAGTGGGCAGGTAAAGGTCAACTCTCAGCGGAATCACTTACTCCTCTCAGACTTCTTCCGACTGCCTGTTTTAAGTGGCTCTCAGGCTGCCTGCTAACACCTCAGTTCACATGCAGCTCTGAGAGACCCAGTAGACCTTGTGATTTAATGTAATCTCTGTCTGAATACTGAGGTGGTGGTAGTAGTAGGAGGAGAGAGTCAAGTAATGCAGACCTCTCTTTGGGATATATTATAAAGTAAGGTAAGACTGTCCCAAGTATCATACTACTAGGCAGGTTTTTTATTCTTTGGGATTTAAAAAAAAAAAAAAATTAAATTTATTTATTTGTGTTTGTCAAACCCAACAATTTAAAGGGGAAAACGCCTGATAATCCCCTCCCTGTCCCCACTGGCCCGTGTTCATCATGCTGTAACTGTAAATTGGGAAAAGGAAAAGGGAGATGCTAGTCAGTTGTACAACTGAAATGTGTCTTCCGCATTTAACCCAACCCCTCTGAATCAGAGAGGTGCGGGGGGGCTGCCTTAATCAAATTGTTTGTTTTAATATTTGTATTGTTTCTGTCTGCAGCCATTCAGGACGATGAGAGGATATCGGCGGAGGAGATGGACGAGAGGAGACGACAGAACATCGCCTACGAGTACCTCTGTCACCTGGAGGAGGCCAAACAGTAAGAGAGGAGGAGAGGCATGACATGAGAAGGGCATTAGATTGTGATAGTATTGACTGCCTTTTTGACGCGCATGTGTGCTCTCGTCCGATGACAGCAGATTGTAATGCGGTTCGTTGAAGTGTGTGAGAAATGGAGTTTGTGATATGCAGTTGAGACAGACTAGCGCTCCTGCTGACAGCTACTGATTCTGCTGGGGATTCAGGTAAACTAACTGACATCTAAGAGAGCTTGGTTCCCATTGGACTAAAGGAATGAAACTCATGAAATTCTTGCACGACAGGACAGCTATTGTAATTAGTGTTAGTGTGCAGGATTCTCAATACAGTTGGTTGATGAAATACAGTGGTGGCCCCATGTAGACATTGATTGGTTGTGAACTTTTCCTGAGAGCTCTGAGCGTACCTGATACTGAACCACTTCCTGTCCTCTGTGTGAAGGCACCTAACAGAAAGTGTCCCCTCTTGTGTTCTGGCATGCTGTTTTTAGGACTTCCCAACCACACCTCTGCAAGCAACCTAGAATAATCATACTGAAATCCAACCATGGTTACATCACCAATCAGTTGGTGATTTGAACACTTCTAGCCTATGTGTGTTGAGATCAGAATTTGTTGTGCACTGGTACGACTCTGCATTGGCTCCCTGGTGAGATTTTGGATTAGAGTTTGACTGCAGAACGTGGACTTTGATTTGGTAGTGAACAGATAAATGGTGCAGATGTAGGATCTTCATTTGATTACCCTGTTGCTGGATAACTTTCTTTTCTGCAATGCAGGGCATTTTAGTGTATTTGAGGTTTAAAAAGGCATCTAAAGTTTGTAATTTCCACTTTTCCTTACGAAAAATGTATCTGCCCCTACAAAAATGTCCATTCATTATAAACCACATAATTCACATTTCCTTTTGCTGCAGGATAATTTTTCTGCTATAGCAAACTGGCTCAAATTAAGATCCTACATCTGTAGTGGTATCATTTGTGACTTTATTGGTGTCATGGATCTGTCTCTGTCAAAGTGTAATATAGATTCTGGTGACAAACTACATTGCCCTGTTAACCTGAAACGGACCGCCCTCTCACCTCCCACCTAGGCAGTAGCAGGCAGGGTTGGGTAGGTTACTTTCTAAAATGATCATCACTAATGTAATTTTTGGATTACCCAAACTCAGTACTTTTAGATAACTTTCCCCTAGGATAATTCCTCAATTTTTTTTCGACCTCTCATTCATTATCTCCAGCACAATATTAGTGTCTACATATGTGAAAATGGTGCGTTTCTATGATCTGTGGTTAAAAAGATAAGAAAAACTTGAAAAAAAAATGCTTCTCTGTGACATCACAGGGTAGGATTAAAAGTAAGAAGAACTGTGGTTTTCAAAACCTGCAAAGAGTTTCTAGCTAGAGGGAGGGTATTTTCTTGCTCCCCATGTCAACGCAAATCTCAGTGTTTGGAAATCACTTTTTATAATATTTAAACTTTGTAACTTCTACAAAACGTAGAAATGCCCCAACTTCACATATGTAGAAACTTGCCCTTTAAGAGGCACTTGAAGAAGACACAAATGAATATTACCAATTGAACGATATTGCAGGATAAATCAATATTAAGAGTTTACAATGCTGGCCATAAACGGATGTTGCATTTTACTTTATGGGTTGGTTATGTATGCTTCTTCTAACCTATTGATTTCTAAGGATTATATGATTAGGCTATATTTTTATATTAAAAGCCAAAGTCTCAGATTTCCAGTCATTCTAGGCTTGGGCGATATCCAGATTGTCATATTCAGTAATACCGGCACTGAACACAAGGGGAGCGATTTTCAAATCCCATTCTAACAAGTAAATGTAAAAAAAACCAGACTAAATGCTAACGAGCACATTGCAAACATTTTATACAGTCTCTGACCTAAAATATTTTCAGGACAGATATCCCAGTTATACAAGTAACTCAAACGCTGCATGCAGAAAACAAACATTAGACAGCAAGGCTCTTGATCCAGGAGGGGATTCTCTGCTGTTACTGGCAAGCAAAATTAGCAAACCAACTGCAGAGCATTTAGCACATTTTAGACAGTTTCTTTATTTGATTTAACCTTTTATTTAACTAGGCAAGTCAGTTAATAACAAATTCTTATTTACAATGAGGATCTGCAGTGAAGAATGTGAGAAACTCCCCAAATACAGGTGTGCCAAGCTTGTAGTGTGATACCCAAGAAGACTCAAGGCTGTAATCGCTGCCATGGTGCTTCAACATAGTACTGAAAGGGTCTGAATACTTATGTAAATGTGATATTTCAGTTTTTCTTTTTAATAAATTTGCAAAAAATTATAAAAACCAGTTTTAGTTTTTACATTATGGGTATTGTGTGTAGTTTGAGGAAAAAACTAAACAATTGAATCCATTTTAAAATAAGGCTGTAACGTAACAATGTGGATACATTCCGAATGCACTGTACATATACATTTGTGAACAGCCATCCATAACAACCACAATTCGTAAGGCACAAATAGCTCAATTATAGAGCAGCCGTATGATTCACATCAATGCGCCATGTAGATATCAATAATAAATGATAACCGTATCACCCGTAGTAGGCTACACCACTGCTGTCGTCCTTACCGACAAACGTTTATTCAAGTTTGATTATTCTTTGGATGGCGACAGCAGTCGCACCATTGGCAGACGTAACTTGGACTGTAGCCTACAAAAGCCTATTCCTGCTCTTTTCCCACAGTCCATCAAATACATTTGTGGTCTCTGACTTGTGGTCAGACTCGTTCAGGCGGAACGAACTTAAACTTGCGCCTTTTTTCAGTACTTATTTCAACCATTGAGAAAACAGGGGAAATTTATTTTTTGCAAATTACAATATTTTGCCTGGTATTGGATTACTGTAACTTTTTTTTGTAATCCGTTACTCCACAAGCCTGGTAGCAGGACATACACCACCCCCACCCACCACCACACACACACCTTACTTCCTGTGGCGTTTCGCTTGGTAGCACGGCTGATTTCCCATCTCTCTCCTCCGTCGCTGGCAAAGCCTCTATTCTGGGAAGCCTGTCATCTGGGATTAGGGTTCTGGCTGCTAATCAGGCTATTAGCGACTGAGTCGGGCAGGGGGATTAGGGCCTGTCTAACCATGCTCTGCTCTGCCTCCATTCTAGGGTCAGAAGTCACAGGAGTCACAGGGCAGGCATGCAGTCTAGTCTGCCCATCAACCTCACCTGGGAGAATCTTTTGATTAGAACAACTAAACAATGTTGCTTTTGTCTTCTCTGGTAAATGAGGTTAATGTGGCTTACAAGTATGATAACTAAGATAATAGTGGTAGCTCACACGTTACAACAATAGTTTACCATAACAGCCTTGCAAAAGGGCTTACTAATAAAGACCAGACGGTAGACATTCATTTACAGAATGTAGGCCTACCTCAGTCTGTTTAACCAAAACTGTAGTGCAGTGATAGCACTGCACTTGTACCAGCCTTGTTCAGCACATAGCTGCTGATATAGGCTAGGCATAAGCCTAGAAATTCACACACACACACGCACAAACACACACCGCCCTGTGCTAAAGGGGGACTTTGTACATGTAGTGCTGAGTAAACAATCTGTCAGCTTGCACATTGTTTTTTTTTTTATAGGGAGTCTTTTCTTACCCTTAATACCCTTTTTTAGTTTTAGTTGCATTTTTACAAGTGGGGCAAGAAATGGGCCTATCAACTATAGAACTAAAAAAACTAAAAAGTAATCTACCATTTGTCTGATCTTAAGTAATTTATTTAGTAAAAACATAATTTAGGCTTAACTTAGCTAAAGTAGCATGGCGCTGTCTAAACAAACATGCTAAAATACCCTCTGTGCCACTATCACAAAACATAACATAACATGAGAGGGGAGGCTTACGGCACATAGTACAGTAGCACATACAGTATAGTACACATACAATTACTGTAGTAGCACTTTGCTTGGCTAAACAGTTTAGTTTAGGCCAATGTGGACTGGAGTGGGATATCACCTTTTGTCCCAGAGAGCAGTAGGCAATATGTTGTTTAGTCTGGCCACAGGTCTGACAATAACAATGACAGGAAAGAGTGGCTGGGGAGTTGTAAACACTATTGTTGGACCAGTGCACCATGCAGCTGTATACAACCAACCAACCAACCAACCAAATTGTTTCACTCCAGGAAGTGCAGCTTCAGAGGCTGGAGGGCCGGGTTACTGACTGAGCCAGGATGCTCCTCTCTTTCACTTCAACTTACCCTGTTCTCTTTTTCTTGCTCTGTTCTCCGCCATGATTAAATCGGGGAGGGATCTGTCTCCGTCTTTTAGCCATTCGTACGTTAGTCACACACGTTATCTCAGACAGCATTGGGCCGATTTTGACAACTTGTATGAATGTTGCGTCTTGTCATAGAGATCCAGCTTTTAGAAGATTACACTGATTAGCCAGATGGTGACGATATAACAAGAGATTGAAAATGCTAACTTTGAAAGGTCACACCATTTGACCGAACATCATCAAATTCGGTACATAGGTCCCTCTCCTCACAAGGAACAAGTTTGCCTCAGGGACCAACAAGGTCTGCCATGGTGGGTTTTCTGCCATTTAGAACTTTGTGAAAAACACTTAAAACACTACTCTTCTGGCACCGAAAGACCAATCTGCACGAAACTTGATATGTTGCATCTATGGACAAAGTTCACTGAACGCAATATTTTCCAGACTAACCCCTAAAACAACATGGCCGCTATTGACCAATAAACATTCAAGTGGGTGTAAGTACGTTAGTAACACGCATTATCTCAGACACCACTGGGCCGATTTTGACAACTTAGGTGAATGATGCGTCTTGCCATAGATCTGTCATTTACAAAATGACACTGATTGGCCCATTGGCATCATTCGTGGGAGACGAGATATTTACTGTTGCCTTGTTTATCTCTCTTTCTTTCCATCTCGCTCTCTTCTTATTCATTATGCTTTAGTACGCTCTTCCTGTCCTCTACACCTGTGAACTAAAACGCCCAGCGTTGTATCTGTATCCATACCCTCCTCAATTTCCCCTCTCCTCAACTACATCAGCTCTAGCCAGTACAGTAGGCCAGCCCTCTATCCAACCAGCCACGCAACCAACTCTCATCAAGTGTTCACCGTCATCAGACGGACATAGTATGGCGTGCTGCTATCTCTATCAGCCACCCACACAAAGCCCTCCAGTCACGTCACTATTCCTGATGAGGATTTGTTATTTGTGGTTCTTTTGGCGAGGACGGCCTGCCTGTGTTTTCCCTTTTACTCACCTGAGGCCAGTTCTGTAGCCGCAGTACTGCAGTGTGTGGAAAGTGGCTGCGGCCCGGTTCCAAGATGCTAGGTTTACGTTGGGTCGCGTTAGTGCAGAGGTGTGCCAATCTGACACGGCGCATAACTCCCAATGCACAGACCGGACACACAACAAATGTGGTAGAAACAGGCTACAATATGCTGTAAGTGAAGGGTAGGTTATCTTGTTAGTTTACCAGTAGCAGTGTAACTCTTGTTACTGATTGAAAATGACTTGCTTCATGGGATGCATGAGGCACCAGTCATTCTCCAGGCCTGTTGACCTAATTCCCCACTTTCCCATGCCATTATGGCTCAGCATGACAGCATTGGACCAACTAATATCTGGGCCCGTATTCACAGTGTCTCAGAATAGCAGTGCTCATCTTGGATTAGGTTCTCACAGTCCATATAATATTATACATTATGGTCTTAAAGGCTAATCTGATCTTCGATCAGCACTGCTACTCTGAGACGCTTTAAGAAGATAAGTCCAGTACCATTCAGTGAAACCAGGGCCTAACTAGTGTTGGTTACTGTACCCTCAAAGGCTAAATGTGCCAAAGGTGTTCCTGTTATTTTAGCCCAGGCCAAGAGGCAAGACTATTTAGGAAGAGTTGCTTTTCCTGTGTCCGTCACCATCCTCCACGTTTCCTTTATCAGAAATCCATTGAATTGCCATAATACAATTTGCTGTAATAATACGTCCCCATGAACGCAATCTTGGCATTCGCCAGCAGGGTTTTGGTGAAGAATCACAGCATATTATCACTTTAGCAAATACCCTTTAGCAAGATTGTAGGACAAACAACAGACTTTACAATGATAGGCAGATACAATGAACCTTTCATTCTGCAACGAAACTCTACAATGCACAAAGAAATGCATACATCAATCAACATGATAGGGTACCATTGCACAGAATAGGCTGACTCGCCATAATAACCTTGTGTCTCCCCCGCTGTTTATTGTGGTTGTCCATTTAAGATCCACACGCTCAGATGAGTTAGTGCTGACAGAGGAGAGGGGATGGTGTGTTGCTTGTGTTCAGTGTGCTCACGTGTTGGGGCAGAGAGTTGTCTTTGCTGTGGTGGTTTAGCCTACACACACACACACACAACTTTAATTAAAGGACACTGAGGAGGGATGTTGTCATAAAAGGTTGGATGGAGGAGGGCAGGCCTGATGAACTGAGCAGGATGGAGGAGGAGGGTAGACTTGATGAACTGAGCAGGATGGAGGAGGAGGGTAGACCTGATGGAGAGAGCAGGATGGAAAAGGGTAGGATAGATTAAGGATGGGCATTTGACATTATTTGACTGTTCGAGTAAAATAAATAAATCAAAATAAATATGTGCACATTTATCTTTATGCCTGTGCCAACAATGCCTAATTTATCATAACCATTCCAGATAACAAATCTTAATTGCTAAATTGCCCCATATATTTTCAGTCAATAAAAAGCAAGTGCCATTTTAAGGTTAATTTATTGAAACCGTAATATCAACTGGTTATATTATATTGTGGAACACATTCTTTAAAAAGGCAGTAACTTCAGCAGTGGCGCTTGCTTGTAGAAGTGGCAATGGCATAGACAAGACCCTCTTATTTCCTGAGGCCTTATCACAGTCAAGACACCTGTTTTTTATAGTAAAAGAAAATGATGCACATCTCATGTTTTGAAACAGTTATTCTCAAAGCGTGATTATTGTAAACGGGGCTCAATTTGGCGAGATGTTAGACAATCTTTTCAGGGTTAACCGAAATCAGTTTTCTTTTCGATATAAAGACATTTTCAACGAACTTTTCTTACGACCACGACATCTGTTTGGCGAGTTGGCCTAGGCTTAATGATTCTGATAAATATGCTCTTTGTCTTTATCAAACTAATGTTTTTGCGTATTTGCGGTGTGGAACCTACAGTGGGGAGAACAAGTATTTGATACACTGCCGATTGTGCAGGTTTTCCCACTTACAAAGCATGTAGAAGTCTGTAATTTTTATCATAGGTACTCTTCAACTGTGAGTGACGGAATCTAAAACAAAAATCCAGAAAATCACATTATGATTTTTAAGTAATTAATTTGCATTTTATTGCATGACATAAGTATTTGATACATCAGAAAAGCAGAACTTAATATTTGGTACAGAAACCTTTGTTTGCAATTACAGAGATCATACGTTTCCTGTAGTTCTTGACCAGGTTTGCACACACTGCAGCAGGGATTTTGGCCCACTCCTCCATCCAGATCCTTCAGGTTTCGGGGCTGTCGCTGGGCAATACGGACTTTCAGCTCCCTCCAAAGATTTTCTATTGGGTTCAGGTCTGGAGACTGGCTAGGCCACTCCAGGACCTTGAGATGCTTCTTACGGAGCCACTCCTTAGTTGCCCTGGCTGTGTGTTTCGGGTCGTTGTCATGCTGGAAGACCCAGCCACGACCCATCTTCAATGCTCTTACTGAGGGAAGGAGGTTGTTGGCCAAGATCTTGCGATACATGGCCCCATCCATCCTCCCCTCAATACGGTGCAGTCGTCCTGTCCCCTTTGCAGAAAAGCATCCCCAAAGAATTATGTTTCCACCTCCATGCTTCACGGTTGGGATGGTGTTCTTGGGGTTGTACTCATCCTTCTTCTTCCTCCAAACACGGCGAGTGGAGTTTAGACCAAAAAGCTCTATTTTTGTCTCATCAGACCACATGACCTTCTCCCATTCCTCCTCTGGATCATCCAGATGGTCATTGGCAAACTTCAGACGGGCCTGGACATGCGCTTGCTTGAGCAGGGGGACCTTGCATGCGCTGCAGGATTTTAATCCATGACGGCGTAGTGTGTTACTAATGGTTTTCTTTGAGACTGTGGTCCCAGCTCTTTTCAGGTCATTGACCAGGTCCTGCCGTGTAGTTCTGGGCTGATCCCTCACCTTCCTCATGATCATTGATGAGATCTTGCATGGTGCCCCAGACCGAGGGAGATTGACCGTCATCTTGGACTTCTTCCATTTTCTAATAATTGCGCCAACAGTTGTTGCCTTCTCACCAAGCTGCTTGCCTATTGTCCTGTAGCCCTTCCCAGCCTTGTGCAGGTCTACAATTTTATCCCTGATGTCCTTACATAGCTCTCTGGTCTTGGCCATTGTGGAGAGGTTGGAGTCTGTTTGATTGAGTGTGTGGACAGGTGTCTTTTATACAGGTAACGAGTTCAAACAGGTGCAGTTAATACAGGTAATGAGTGGAGAACAGGAGGGCTTCTTAATGAAAAACTAACAGGTCTGTGAGAGCCGGAATTCTTACTGGTTGGTAGGTGATCAAATACTTATGTCATGCAATAAAATGCAAATTAATTATTTAAAAATCATACAATGTGATTTTCTGGATTTTTGATTTAGATTCCGTCTCTCACAGTTGAAGTGTACCTATGATAAAAATTACAGACCTCTACATGCTTTGTAAGTAGGAAAACCTGCAAAATCGGCAGTGTATCAAATACTTGTTCTCCCCACTGTAGCTATGTTTAGGGGTGTTATAGCCTAGGCTAACCAATTCTAAATGGCACTAGCAGTTCGCAATGTAGCCTAAACTGCATTTTGAATTTGTCATAAAACTGTCGTCATTTGGCAAGGAATGTAGCTTGTATCTTTTTTGTTGTGCCCCGCAAATGTTGTTGTGCCCTGTTTTTTATGTGGGACAAAATGTCACTTGCCTGTTCAGGGAGCCACAAAGCACATTCCACCAAATAGTTTCAGCCCGGATAGCTTAGTCGGTAGAGCATCAGACTTTTAATCTGAGGGTCCAGGGTTCATGTCCCTGTTCGGGCGATACCATTTACTCAATCATGGACACTCTTACTGACAGTTGTGGCTGCTTTGCATGATTTATTGTTGTCTCTACCTTCCTGCCCTTTGTGCTGTTGTCTGTGCCTAATAATGTTTGTACCCTGTTTTGTGCTGCTACCCTGTTGTGTTGCTGCCATGCTATGTTGTTGTCTTAGGTCTCTCTTTATGTAGTGTTGTCTCTCTTGTGGTGATATGTGTTTTTTCCTATATTTTTATTTAATTTATTTATATTTTTAATCCCAGCCCCCATCCCTGCAGGAGGTCTTTTGCCTTTTGGTAGGCCGTCATTGTAAATATGAATTAGTTCTTAACTGACTTGTCACTTAAATAAAGGTTAAATAAAAAATACAGTATTTGATTATTATTATTATTTTTTTTTTTTCTGGTTAAAGGTTGAGTTTTGACGCTCACTTGAGTACTTAATTACTCATGCCCATCCCTAGGACTGATGCAATGAGAATGATGAAGGGTAGGCCTGATGGAGTGAGCATTATTATGAATGAAGGTGTGGCACCCCCCCCCCCCCACATTGTTTTGCAGCGTCACACAATAGAATACATTTTAGTCATCTTAAAAAGTAATAAAGTAATTCCCAATGCTTTATTAAGAAGTGTAATACACTACTGAGATAATAAGGCTACATTTATTATATATGTAAAGTGTTTTTCATTATACAGGATACTCTCAGTGCATAAAATACGAAAAAATACACAAAGAACAACGTTGACGCTACCAGGAGCACAGCTATCAACAGAAAGCCTTTCTAAAGAGTACAGTCTTTAGGCCTGTTTTAATGAGATGTTATTCCTAATAAGTTGTTGCATTCCTGCTTGGACATGTAATATTTTGATATGCAGCCGTATCCAGTTTTTTGTTGTTATATTGTGCTGTCAAAATAGGTCTCCTGAATGTTCCGATTTTTTTTTTTGTTCATTAGACATGAATTTGTCATCTTTATGTTAACTAATATTATACACTGAGTATACAAAGCATCAAGGACACCTGCTCTTTCCATGACATAGACTGACCAGGTGAAAGCTATGATCCCTTATTGATGTCAAGTGTTAAATCCACTTCAATCAGCGTATATTAAGGGGAGGAAATGGGTTAAAGAAGGATTTTTAAGCCTTGTTCCTAATGTTTGGTATACTCTGCCTAACTCAATTGGTGCCACCTGAGGAAGTGGAAACTCAAAACACATTAGCTAGATCGCTAACTCTAAATATAACACCTACTTCTAGTAGGCATGTATTAATCTAACAGTAAGTGTAATGTCCAAAGAATTACTTCAATGAGGCATAGTGCACTCGCGATGGCCTATGCACGCTCCGTATTTCAAAGCCATATCAGATATGTTAATAGTAGAACAGTGTGCTTTGAGCGCAATGAGCCTACAGAAAGCCGAGATCCTCCTCTCTTTAATATGGACAACTACAGTAGTTGATTCCCAATTGCGTTTTGAAATGTTAAACAATCACGAGGGGCACACAAGGGAGGTGAGAGTGTGAGGCTCGCTTGTCAAAGCGGCAGGGTAGACACTTTTATTACAGGAATAATGCACTTTACTGTTTAACCAATTTATGGTTTTATCCACAACAAAATTAGGACGCTTTGAGGTCACCGTGTAAATTGTGCAGACCAATTACAAATTTAACTCGCAAAGCCAAGTCAAAGGGTTTCAAAATGGGACTAATTTGTCGCAGTCTGGAGCCCTGTGTGGCTTTGGTAATAATAACCTGTTGAACATACACCCCCCACATATTACAAGGAAATTAGTTTGTGAAACAAATCTTACCTTTACATTTTATAGGGATCTTAACATTATTCTCAACTGAAACACTTGCTACAAGGTTCAACATCTAAATTGGCTGTTTAGAAGCCACCGCGCCTCCATCTTGGCACTCCCCCACCGTTGTAAAAATGTATTTGGAAGTTATAAAAATGCATTTATTAATGTCTACATTTGTTTTTGCCACGTTTATTATATTATAGATACCTTAATGCTTGCTTATAAATGATATGTGAGCTTAACATAAAACATTTACTTTTTCCATAGCCCTTTACACTCGTACCTGATGAAAATGGACGATTTGGGCACTAATAAGCACCTAAATTGGAACGTAGTGAATGTACAGTAACATGCTATACATGATGTCAGAGCTCTGGCTCTGCACTTCACAGTGCTGTATGGGTTTTTTGACAGACAGCCGTTCTGAACTTGAGCACCTCACGCGACAAGAAGGTGACCCCATCCCTCCCGGTAATTAAATAATTGTATTGTTGTCTGAGTGAGGGAAATGCTGAAAATGTAAGATGACTCGATGTATTTTGAAAGATGAGACGTTGAGGATTATAATAAATACCGCTGTGATGTTAAACTAGCATAAAACTCATGTCAAATAGTTTATGATCACTATATTTTATGTACTGTTAAAAAAATGAGATGGCGTCATACTCTGGGTTGTTCTGAACAGAATGAGCCTAATGAGTGTTGGTTTATTGTGAAGAGAATCTGTTTCTCTTTATTGCCTTTTAAAAGCCTAACACCGTAAGATCATATTTTATATCTTAGCTAGTCATGTTGACAATAGAACAAACTTTCAAATCATGCCCACCAGACCCAGATTGCGATTTTATAATGCACCATTTTTGGATTGCGTAAACGACAACAACAGTAATTGTGTGATGGTGGGGATGCAGGGTTGTGTTCCAAACGAAAAACAACTACAAGTGTGCTTGCTCTAGTTCCTCAACGGCACAGCTAGGAGAGCTAAAAAAAAGTACCTTAACGTTAAAGACTCTTTGAGTCATAAAAGTGAATTGAAATTGCTTGGGAACTGTGCAGACTTTGGAGAGGTATGTGGCGGTTAATCCTCTCATTCAAACCATTGTTTTGTCTTATGTTGCATCTACCCCCCATTTTCCTGGAATAGTCTTATCATGTTACTGAATGTATCCAGAGTATTTTTTTAGATTTAGTTATCAACAAATGCGGCGAAAAGTAGAGTAAATGTAAAATGCACATAAAATCGACAGTGTAATGTTTGGATTCAGCCTTGTCAGGTGAACTGTTGTGTACTCACCTTTGGTCTAATTATTATTACCATGAACTGCCTAGCGGTTAGAGCGTTGTGCCAGTAACCTCAGAAAAAGAAATGTAGACCTCCACAAGTCTGGTTCATCCTTGGGAGCAATTTCCAAACAATAGTACGGAAGTATAAACACCATGGGACGACACAGCCGTCATACCGCTCAGGAAGGAGATGCGTTCTGTCTCCTAGAGATGAACGTACATTTGTGCGAAAAATGCAAATCAACCCCAGAACGACAGCAAAGGACCTTGTGAAGATGCTGGATGAAACCGGTACAAAAATATCTATATACACAGTAAAATGAGTCCTATATCGACATAACCTGAAAGGCCGCTCAGCAAAGAAGAAGCCACTGCTTCAAAACCGCCATAAAAAAGCCAGACTACGGTTTGCAACTGCACATGGGGTCAAAGATCGTACTTTTTGGAGAAATGTCCTCTGGTCTGATGAAACAAAAATAGAACTGTTTGGCCATAATGACTATTTATGTTTGGAGGAAAAAGGGGGAGATTTGCAAGCTGAAGAACACCATCCCAACCGTGAAGCACAGGGGTGGCAGCACCATGTTGTGGGGGTGCTTTGCTGCAGGAGGCACTGGTGCACTTCACAAAATAGATGGCATCATGAGGAAGGAAAATGATGTGTCTATATTGAAGCAACATCTCAAGACATCAGTCAGGAAGTTAAAGCTTGGTCACAAATGGGTCTTCCAAATGGACAATGACCCCAAGCATACTTCCAAAGTTGTGGCAAAATGGCTTAAGGACAACAAAGTCAAGGTATTGGAGTGGCCCTGACAATGCCCTGACCTCAATCCTATAGAACATTTGTGGGCAGAACTGAAAAAGCGTGTGCGAGCAAGGAGGACTAGAAACCTGACTCAGTTACACCAGTTCTGTCAGGAGGAATAGGCCAAAATTCACCCAACTTATTGTGGGAAGCTTGTGGAAGGCTACCTGAAACGTTTGACCCAAGTTAAAGAATTTAAAGGCAATGCTACCAAATACTAATTGAGTGTATGTAAACTTCTGACCCACTGGGAATGTGATTAAATAAATGAAAGCTTAAATAAATAATTCTCTCTACTATTCTGACATTTCACATTCTTAAAATAAAGTGGTGATCCTAACTGACCTAAGACAGGGAATTTTTACTAGGATTAAATGTCAGGTATTGTGAAAACTGAGTTTAAATGTATTTGGCTAAGGTATATGTAAACTTCCGACTTCAACTGTAAGTAGCTGGTTGTATACAGTGCCGTGAAAAAGTAGTTGCCCCTTTCTGATTTTCTCTACTTTTGCCTATTTATTTTTTTTATTGAATGTTATCAGATCTTCGACCAAAACCTAATATTAGTTGAAGGGAACCTTAGGGAACAAATAACACAACAATGATATACTTATTTCATAAACAAAGTTATGCAACACCCAATGCCCCTATGTGAAAAAGTAATTGCCCCCTTACACTCTAACTGGTTGTGCCACCTTTAGCTGCAAAGACTCCAACCAAACACTTTCTGTAGTTGTTAATCAGTCTCTCAGGTCACTGTAGAGACATTTTGGCACGCTCTTCCATTCAGAACTGCTGTAACTCATTGACATTTGGGGAATTTCAAGCATGAACTGTTTGTTTCAAGTCCTGCCACAATATCTCAATTAGGATTAGGTCTGGACTTTGACTAGGCCATTCCAAAACTTCAAATTTGTTGCTTTTTAGCCATTTCCATGTAGACTTGATTGTGTGTTTTGGATCATTTTCTTGCTGCGGTTCAGCTTAAGCTCACAGACGGATGGCCTGACATTCTCCTGTAGAATTCTCTGATAAAGAGCAGAATTCATGGTTCCTTCTATTAAGGCAAGTCGTCCAGGTACTGAGGCAGCAAACCGTCACACTACCACCACCATGCTTGACCGTTGGTATGAGGCTCTTACTGTAGAATGCAGTGTTTGGTTTTTCATAATGGGACTCATGTCGTCCAAAAAGTTATACTTTTGAATCATCTTTCCATAGAACATTCTTCCAAGAGTCTTGATGATCTTCCAGGTGCTTTTTGGCAAACTTGATTAAACTTCTTAGATAACATTGTTCTTGGACAGTGTCATCCCAGCGGCCTCCTCAATGGATTAGTCCACTGAGACAGGCGTGAATCAGACCGGTGTCTCGTGTGCCATGAAAATAATATATATATTTGTGACTGCTTGACAAAAAATTATCTTTGTTGACCAACAGCCAGTCGAATAAATGGCGTCAGTCCTACTAAAAAGACAGGTGCTTCTGATAATACTGCCATTGTCGTCGAGGCAGAGGACATGAATGTGTAGTGCTGTCTGGCCAAAAATAGTATGTAGGTAGGTAGGTACTTTATTGATCTCCGAGGGGAAATTTCTTTGTCAAGCAGCTACGAAAAAACACAGGGCAAGTGCAAAATGCCAGAACGAAAATACACAAAAGACAGATACATGATACATAGTGCGGCAGTACAAAAATACAAGAAGTCTGGAGTGCAAAAAGCTATAAAAAGACATTGCATAGTATAGGTAAATGGCTGAATATGTACACTATACATTGTTAGGTGAAAAGAAATGATAAAATATTGCAAGTTGATTATAGATAAATAAGGAATATTTGCATGGTTTACTATACAGGTCGATGGCAGAGAAATACTTTAATAGCTAAATGTGCGTATGATATAACTGAGGGTAATAATAGTTTACTTAATATACAGGCTGGTTAAATGAACAGGTAAGTGAATATTTTGCATGGTTAACTTTTGCGTTTACATTAACTGTACAGGTAAATGACAGGAAGAGATACTTAAATAGCTAAATGTGCGTATTATATAATTTAGGGTAATAATAATAATTCCCTTAAAATACAGTCCTTAGTGCAGGGTTTAATTACAGATAAATGCAAGTATTGCACATTCGATATACTAAAAGCAATGAAAAAAGATACAACTGACAGGATACTAATATGCATTCCTGAGTGAATGACTACGTAAGTTCAGTCCAATAATTACATAAAATATTGCACGTGATATGATATAACAACTGTACATGAATATGTATATACAGACCTGAATGAATAAATAAGTCCTGAGTGAATGAGTGATTACAGACCAGAGTTACTCACGGATGGATGCCTAATTGTTAAACTAGGTCCTAACACCCCAACAGTTCCTGGTCTATGTTGCAGACGGCACGGCACCCCGGTTAGGCATTAAATAGTCTAATAGCGACAGGAAGGACCTCCTGTAGCGCTCTCTGGCACACCGTGGTCGGATCAGTCTGTGACTGAAAGTGCTCTTCTGCATCATAACCATGGCATGCAGAGGGTTGGTGACGTTGTCCATGATGGCCAGCAGTTTGGCCAGGATCCGTCTCTCCGCCACCTCCTCTAGAGTGTCAAGGCTAATCCCCAGAACAGAGCTAGCCTTCCTGATCAGCTTATTTACCTGAGAAGCATCACCAGCCTTTATGTTGGCTCCCCAGAACACCACTGCAAAAAAGATGGCACTGACTGGTAGAAAGTATGCAGTAGTTTACTGCACACGTTGAAGTACCTGAGCCTCTTCAGAAAGTAGAGTCGGCTCTGGCCCTTTTTGTTACCAGCCCATTCCAGCCTGTTGTCCATATTGACTCCCAGGAACTTTTATGAGCCAACCATTTCCACATCCATCCCCTGTATAGGGACTGCAGTCTGTTGGGCCTTGGTTCTCCTGAAGTCCACCACCATCTCCTTTGTTTTGCTGATGTTGAGCTGAAGGTAGTTCTGCTCACACCACACAACAAAGTAATTGATTGTGCTCCTGTACTCCTCATGCCCACCCCTGATGCACCCTACAATTGCAGAGTCATACGAGAAATTCTGTAGGTGGCATGTTTCAGAGTTATATCTGAAGTCCAATGTATAGAGGGTGAACAGGAAGGGGGACAGGACCGTTCCCTGGGGGGCCCCCTGTGTTGCTCACTGCCCGTTCTGACACAGCTCTGTAGTTGCACAAATTGTGGCCTACCGGTCAGGTAGTCCGTAACCCAGGAGACTAAGGGTGATTCCACTTTCATTCCACTTTCATCCGGAGGGCGGGATGTAAACAATAACAGGAATGGCAGCCGTGAATTCCCTTGGCAAATAGTAGGGTCTCAGGCTAACGGCTAACAGCTCAATGTCCGGGCTACAAAACTGTTCCTTAACAGTAATATGGCTCAGATATGGCCAAAAAGATGGTGGTATGTCATACTTTTTTGGGCCAGACAGCATCCGATACATGGGCTACATATAGTAAGACAGAGGGCCGCTGTTTTACTCGCTCTGACACTTTCTCAGATGAGGTAGTTTCAGTCACTTGCAAATTTAAGGAAAGTTGTCGGGTGCACAGTAAACTGTTCCGATGCTGGAGTTATTTTGGATGAATGTGCGAAGGTAACCTACTTTTTGAAGTGATTTGTTTGACAATCAGATTAAAACATCATGACTGGTTGTGTTCATTGCACATTAAAAGGTAATACATTTTTACAGTTAAATTACATGTCTTTATGATGCCTGGGGCCTCCAAATCACTTAGTTCACCCCTGACTGTAGGTACAGGGAAAGCCAATATTGACATGGCACTAGTGTAGGCGGCGATTCAGCCAGGTAATGGCTCTTAGATCTCAGATCAACACAGGTGCAAGGTGAGGGATAGACCAAGGTTCTGTTTGTTTATATCTGCTTGTATCCATGACGACAGCTTTCATATTGAAAGAAGTTAACTTGAAGCCAACGAGCGAGCAATTCATAGGTTGCACCTCTGTCACTCGGTCACGTCATGCCATTGTTATGAACTTTCTCAAGCCGCCCTCTGCCGGCGGCGCCATTGAGGTGCCCAAAAGTTGTGATAAGTCCAGTCATTCTGAATGGAGGCTAACGACTGTTTAGTATAAATTACACTAGTGTCCTGGAAATACGATGACTTTGCTAAAGTAGGCAAATAATTAGTAGGAAAAAAGGTTGCCATCATTATCATGTTGTCAAATTCCTACTTTAGACAGATGGCAATGTTGTCATTAGCTAGCAAAGTTTGTCAAAAAGATATAGCAATGCTAACGTTAGCTATCAAAAATCTTGTGGTCTCCCCTCAATCCTAGCTATCTAACATTATACTACATCTAAAGTCAATCTGGCAACATCAAAATGACAAGCTTTTTCTACTAATTATTTGCCCCATTTTCAATCAAATGTATTTATAAAGCCCTTTTTATATCAGACAATGTCACAAAGTGCTATACAGAAACTCAAGCAATGCAGCTGTAGAAGCACGGTGGCTAGGAAAAACTACCTAGAAAGGCAAAAACCTAGGAAGAAACTGAGAGGAACCAGGCTCTGAGGGGTGACCAGTCACCTTCTGGTTGTGCCGGGTGGAGATTATAACAATAGATGGCATTTAAGGCCAGATCTTTCTCCAAGATGTTCATATGACCTGCGGGTCAAATTATAATCACAGTGGTTGCAGAGGTTGCAACAGGTAAGTACATCAGGAGTAAATGTCACTTAGAGGTGTAGAGAGAGGTGTATTGAACTACAGTAAGTGAAGTGGATTTACACCTTCTAACGAAATCACACTACCGTTCAAAAGTTTGGGGTCACTTAGAAATGTCCTTGTTTTTTAAAAGAAAAGCAAAAAATGTTGCCCATTTTAAAAATAACATCAAATTGATCAGAAATACAGTGTAGTTATTGTTAATGTTGTAAATTACTATTGTAGCTGGAAACAACAGATTTTTAAAAATGGAATATCAACATAGGCGTACAGAGGCCCATTATCAGCAACCATCACTCCTGTGTTCCAATGGCACGTTGTGTTAGCTAATCCTGGCAGCTTCATTAAATAAAATAAAAAGATTCATATGGGGAAAAGAACACAGACACTGGACAGGAAGATATGGCTTTTTCTTTGCAACTCTGCCTAGAAGGCCAGCATCCAGGAGTCGCCTCTTCACTGTTGATGTTGAGACTGGTGTTTTGCAGGTACTATTTAATGAAGCTGCAATTTGAGGACTTGTGAGGCGTCTGTTTCTCAAACTAGACACTTTAATGTACTTGTCCTCTTGCTCAGTTGTGCACCGGGGCCTCCCACTCCTCTTTCTATTCTGTTTAGAGCCAGTTTGTGCTGTTCTGTGAAGGGAGTAGTACACAGCGTTGTACGAGAACTTCAGTTTCTTGGCAATTTCTCGCATAGCATAGACTTCATTTCTCAGAACATGAATAGACTGACGAGTTTCAGAAGAAAGTTCTTTGTTTTTGGCCATTTTGAGCCTGTAATCGAACCTACTAATGCTGATGCTCCAGGTACTCAACTAGTCTAAAGAAGGCCAGTTGTATTGCTTCTTTAATCAGCACAACAGTTTTCAGCTGTGCTAACATAACTGCAAAAGGTCTTTCTAATGATCAATTATCCTTTTTAAAATGATAAACTTGGATTAGGTAACACAACGTGCCATTGGAACACAGGAGTGATGGTTGCTGATAATGTACGCCTATGTAGATATTCCATAAAAAATCTGCCGTTTCCAGCTACAATAGTAATTTACAACATTAACAATGTCTACACTGTATTTCTGATCAATTTGATGTTATTTTAATGGACAGAAAAATAGCTTTTCTTTCAAAAACAAGGACATTTCTAAGTGACCCCAAACTTTTGAACGCTAGTGTACATCATGGGTCCCTGATTTGTACTGCACATAAATGTATAAATATGCATATGAATGTTCTCTTCATGGTGATGTATCCTGAATAGGTACACAAAAGTAGAATTATGCAATTTCATCCTTTGCGTATATGGATATTATTCTAATGAGCTTTGTCCCTAAACAAGCCCAAATCTTAACCAATCGTGGACGTCTATTTGGACTTCACAGTACATCACAGTAGAGTACAGTACATCACAGTAGAGTACATTATACTGTACTCTACTCTAGTGTGCTGTACTATACTGCACTCTACTGTAGGCCTACTGTACTGGACTATACTCTACTGTGCTTCGCTGTGCTGTGCTGTCTAAACCTATGAAACAGACTTCTATGAATGGTGACCGGACCAAATGTTTGGGCCAAATTGGGGCCTCCCGAGTGGCGCAGTGGTCTAAGGCACTGCATTGCATGCTGCTTGAGGCATCACTACAGACCTGGGTTCGATCCCAGGATGTGTCGCAGCCGGCCGCGACTGGGAGACCCATGAGGCGGCGCTCAATTGGCCTATCGTCATTCGCGTAATGGGAGGGTTTGGCCGTCTGAGATGTCCTTATCTCATCGCGCTCTAGCGACTCCTTGTGGCGGGCCGGGCGCATGCGCGCTGACTTCGGTCGCCAGTTGTACGGCGTTTCTTCCGACACATTGGTGCGGCTGGCTTCCGGGTTAAGTGAGCAGTGTGTCAAGAAGCAGTGCGTCTTGGCAGGGTCGTGTTTCAGAGGACGCATGGCTCTCGACTTTCGCCTGTCCTGAGTCCGTATGGGAGTTGCAGCGATGGGACAAGACTGTAAACAACTGTTATCACAAAAGTGGGGAGAAAAAAGGGGTAAAAGTACAACAAAAAATGGGCCAAATCGAGGACGTTCCAGACCTGCCCAAAAAACGTCTATGGACGTTGAAATCCAAGGCCAGGGCGGACTGACCAACCTTCAACTACTTTTCAACGTCCATGAACGTCCGGTGTTGGTCGGTGCTCAGTGGGTGCAGATGCTGGTTACAGTAAATTAAAAGAGAGGTGGCTCAAGGGTAGGTGTAGGGTTGCACATTTTGGGGAATATTCAGAGGTGGAAACTTTCCGTGGGAATATCTGGGAATTAACGGGAAATATGGGAATTAATAGAAATATTGCAAATTAACATTAATAGCATTTAAATGTAAAGAGCCTCGGATCCACAGGTGGCTTCCACCAGGTGGCTGATGAAATATGTTGGCACGACTGCCATATTGCATCTCCATCCCAAAGCCCTTGCTTGGAAGTGTGCTTCGCCAGACCTTGCCCTCATCCAGGCCAAGGTGGCGAGACACTGTAGTGATGACACCATAGGCCTTGTTGATCTCTGCACCAGACAGGACGCTCTTGCCAGCATGCTTGGGGTCCAACATGTACGCTGCGGTGTGTATGGGCTTCAGGCAGAAGTCTTCACGCTTTTTTATGCATTTCAGAACTGCAGTTTCCTCTGCTTGGAGCAACAGTGAAGTGGGTAGGGCAGGTTTCAGGCTGCTTACCACTCTCTCCTAAAATACATCATCCAGGAGGATCCTCTTGATGGGGCTGTCCATATCGGCAGACTGTGATATGGCCATTTCTTGGAGAGACTCCTTCCCCTCCAGGAGACTGTCAAACATGATGACAACACCACCCCAATGGGTGTTGCTGAGCAGCTTCAATGTGATGCTCTTATTCATCTCACTTTGCTTGGTGAAGTAGATTGCTGCTATAACTTGATGACCCTTCACATACCTAACCATTTCCTTGGCTCTCTTGTAGTGTATCCATTGTTTTCAGTGCCATGATGTCCTTGAGAAGCAGATTCAAATCATGATTAGCACAGCCAATGGGTGTGATGTGAGGTTAGGACTCCTCCACTTTAGACCAAGCAGCCTTCATGTTCGCAGCATTGTCTGTCACCAGTGCAAATACCTTCTGTGGTTTAAGGTCATTGATGACTGCCTTCTGCTCATCTGCAATGTAGAGACCGGTGTATCTGTTGTCCCTTGTGTCTGTGCTCTTGTAGAATACTGGTTGAGGGGTGGAGATGATGCAGTTAATTATTCCTTGCCCGCGAACATTCGACCACCCATCAGAGATGATTGCAATACAGTCTGCTTTCTCTATGATTTGCTTGACCATTACTTGAACTATGTAGAACTCTGCATCCAGCAAATTAGTAGATAAAGCATGTCAGGTTGGAGGGGTGTATGCTGGGCAAAGAACATTCAGAAATCTCTTCCAATACACATTGCCTGTGAGCATCAGAGGTGAACCAGTTGCATACACAGCTCGAGCAAGACATTCATCAACATTTCTCTGACTACATTCCTCCATTGAGTCAAAAAAACTTCTGATTCCAGGAGGACCATGAGCTGTTGCTATCAATAAGGTGTCTGAGTCATCATTTTCACCTCAAATAGAAGTAGAGGGACTTATGTCAGAGGTTGCTTGTTGTGAATGCTGAGGGAACTTGATGCACTTGGCCAGATGATTCTGCATCTTTGTTGCATTCTTCGCATATGATTTGGCACAGTATTTGCAAATGTACACAGCTTTTCCTTCTACATTAGCTGCAGTGAAATGTCTCCACACATCATGTAAATGTTTGGTAGAAAAACCCCAAATACAATTACATGTACAGATAAATACTTAAGCAGTTAGATTAAACAACTCCTTTGTAAGATAAATGTTTTATAATGAAACATGTATGGAAACAGGTGAATTAACACTCCTCAGTTAGCAGGCTCATGCAAGCTAAAACCCACATGCTAACAAAAACTAACTAGCAGAATTTGTTAACAAGTTAGAAATGATTTAAACACACTTTGCTGTAGGCTGCTATTTACTAGTTAACAAAAAATCATGTATGTCATATTAACTATATTCACCCCACCCAGTATTGTAATCAAAACTGAATCAGAAAGCATGCAGTCCTTTGCTCAGACAGTTTAGTAGTGTGGGCTCAATAGCATCTCATTAGTGTGCAAGATCTTGAGAATAAGCTGTACATACGATGGAAGAGTGCACTGCACATATGATGGAAGAATGCACTGTACATGAAGAGGGTTGCAATTCCATTGAATTGGGGATAGTTTAACCAAAATATACCACAATACCTATAATTGCCTTATGTGTGTCCCACAAAAAAGGTTCACTGTTATAAGCTAACTTTTTTTAATGGATTTATGCAAAATTCCAGGGCTTAACTTCCAATGAAACATTTCTGAAAAGTTTGCAACCCTAGGTAGGTGTCAGTAAGAGCCAGGAGAGGTAACATTAACTGGAGAGAGAGCGAGAGAGAGAGAAAGAGAGAAGAGCAAGGCAGAGATAGAGGGAGTGTTTGTCCAGACTGTTTTCACACTCTTGCTTTGACCACCAGTTGAAAGAAAACACTTATGAGCTGAACATAACAGTATGCCAGTGGAAGGGAGGACAGTAGCAGGTGGCCCAACTGTGGTTTGTGACTACTATGATTTTCCATTGTAGCCAATTCAATCGCAGTAATTCCGATTTAGTAACAGAATTCTGAGTTATAATCACTTAATAATTGTTTTACAAAAATGTATGTTAGTAAGAACACTCAAACTAATTGGTAGGCCTATGTGTGGGTTTTTGTTAACGGAATTACAATGCACAAGGCAATGATTCTTAAATAAATAATTTCTCCGAAACTAAATATAAAAGTGGTTATTAGTTGGCAGGGGTCTTTACTTCAACGTTATTGTGTTTTTGTATATTTCTAATTAATTTTCAGACTTTCTAGTAGAGGTTTTCTAAGTCCTATTTTCCATATGTTTGGCCAGAAATGAAAGCCATTACTTTGGCCTAATTTCTTGAACGGAAAATGGTGTATGTATGGTAATGTATCCATGCTTTAATTTCTCCAAAATATAGATTTGTAGCCTTTGTTTGACACCCAATTAGATATGCTCCTATGAACGTCACATGTTGGTGCTCATGTGTCCTTTTACATGGAAATTACCTTATACATAAGCTTCTAAAAGGGAACCTACGAAGTTCTGTGATCAGTGTCTCTGCTAGTGTCTACATAGGCAGGACAGGACCCTACACTCTGCCTAACAAATCATCCAAAGGAAACATTGGTCTGTGTTTATAGAAAAAAAAAAAAAAACTATTCTGTTGTGATATCAATGTCTCTTCCCTATTGCTCCATATGAATGCCTCAAGAGATGTTGCCATTTTGTTGTGAGATCCCTCAGTTTCTGTTGCAATCGTCTCCATATAAATGACTGAACAGATGTTACCATCAGAGAATAAGTAGAACGGGCATCCCCATTCAGTTCAATTGTGCCATAATAGGTGACCCAAAGGAGCAAAGCAGGAAGTATTATTTTTATTTCCATGGTTGCCATTCTTTTCTGAGATCAGTGTTTGTGCGTATCCCCAGGTGGATGGAGGCGTGTGTAGAGGAGGAGCTGCCCCCCACCACAGAGCTAGAGGAGGGTCTGAGAAATGGAGTCTACCTTGGAAAACTGTCCAAGTTCTTCGCCCCCAAGATGGTGTCTGAGAAGAAGATATACGACAGGGACCAGGCACGCTACAAGGTGATCTTTGTCCTCATACCACGGGATACTCTTGCACTTCAGATCAACATTCTATCAAGTTGGCTTGATGCCATTTCTTATAAAGCTCTAATGTTGAAGCTCTTATCAAGTTACTTGACACTATTTTTCAGATTATTAATTTAACTAGACTACTTGGATACTGAATAAAACTGTCACACACACACAGGACCGCTATCTAGCTCCTCCCCTCTCCCCCACACATCCTCCCCTCTATCTAGTCCCCCGCCCCCACACCTCCATGGAGTCAGACAGGAAGTGTCTAATCCCAGATCCATCGCAGACATTTCCACTTCCTGTAAACCATCTCCCATGGGACAGAGAGATAGCAGCCCCTCTACAGCCAGCAGCTGTGCTGACACAACACACTCACTTACACACTCTCAGCTGTGCTGACGCAACACGCTCACTCACACACTTTTAGCTGTGCTGACACAACACGCTCACTCACACACTCAGCTGTGCTGACACAACACACTCACACACTCTCAGCTGTGCTGACACAACACACTCACACACTCTCAGCTGTGCTGACAGAACACGCTCACTCACACACTCTCCCTCATCTTTTCGTGTGTGCGCGTGCCAAAAACACGCTATTTGTAATTACACAACCGACTCAGTTGTTGGGATCTAATGTTTCTGTTTTGTCTGTTTTTGTCTCCAGCACACAGGACTTCACTTCAGACACACAGACAACACGGTCCAGTGGCTACGGGCCATGGAGTCTGTAGGGCTGCCCAAGGTAAGACTAACACACACACACACACTGCCCAAGTCCCTCCTATCAGTGGCATACAGTATCATAACCTGGTAGTAACTGGTGATATCACAAGGTTGAGTTGCCTGTTTTATGACAGCTTTTACTAAGTCAAATGATATATATACACACACACACACACACACACACACACACACACACACACACACACACACACACACACACACACACCTCTTTATGTGACTTCCACTGGTCTAGGTAAATAAAGCGTGCCGTTCTACTATTGCTACCGTTAATAGTGTCATCAGCACCAATGCATATTTTATGAGTAGGGACAGAAGGTGTTCCCTCTGGAGCTAATATGGAGAATGCAAACACCTTATTGTCGTGCCATGTGATGGTAACACTGGAACCGCTCTGGAGATACCCGTTTGATGATTAAATCAATAATGAGTTTATTCATGTGGTTCTTATGGCCTCTCGTCATTATTGGAAAATGTTTCTCTATTCATTTTAATTCACAAGAATGATCAGGGCAGCAGTGCTGTTCCCTTATGAGAAAACACATGCATATACACAGCAGCCAGATGTACTGTATGTATAGTGAGAAAGGAAGCACACACTAATATACCCAAAGGCAAGAATGACATCACCTAAAGGTGTGTGGCAGTGGCCAGGAGGATCCAGAGGAATAGTGTCGGACTGCCACAGCTTGAAAGATGTAGTGTGCTCGCTATGCCTCCTTGGCTGCTGTTACGAAACAAGGTATCAGAAGACACTAACGAAAGAGGCATGACTAATGCCTCCCCTGGTTGCTACTTTCAGATATTCTATCCCGAAACGACAGACGTGTACGATCGCAAAAACATGCCCAAGGTAGTGTACTGCATACACGCATTAAGGTAAGAATTCCCCCCTCCCCCCCGCCTTTTGGTCTACCACACACTAGTCTATTTCTTGTTTCTGTTTCTTGACTGCACTTTATATTGTGGAGATCTACAGTGCATTTGGAAAGTACAGTGCACATTTGTTACGTTACAGCCTTATTCTAAAATTGATTAAATAAATAAAAAAGTCCCCATCAATCTAAACACAGTACCCCATAATGACAGTTAAAACAGGTTTTTAGAAATGTTTGCAAATTTATATTTTAAAAAACAAAACAAAACCGATACAAAAAGTACAGAGATCCTTGATGAAAACCTGCTCCAGAGCGCTCAGGACCTCAGACTGGGGCGAAGGTTCTCCTTCCAACAGGACAACGACCCTAAGCACACAGCCAAGACAACGCAGGAGTGGCCTCGGGACAAGTCTCTGAATGTCATTATTATTATAATATTTTTTTTAACCTTTATTTAACTAGGCAAGTCAGTTAAGAACAAATTCTTATTTATAATGACGGCCTACCGGGGAAAAGCGGGTTAACTGCTTGTCAGCTCTGGGATTCGATCCAGCAACCTTTCGGTTACTGGCCCACCGCTCTAACCACTCGGCTAACTGCCGCCCCTTGAACCCGATCGAACATCTCTGGAGAGACCTGAAAATAGCTCTGTAGCGACGCTTCCCATCCAACCTGACAGAGCTTGAGTGGATCTGCAGAGAAGAATGGGAGAAAATCCCCAAATATAGGTTTGCGACGCTTGTAGCGTCATACCCAAGAATACTCAAGGCTGTAATCGCTGCCAAAGGTGCTTCAACAAAGTGCTGAGTAAAGGGTCTGAATACTTATGTAAATTTAGTATTTCTCTTTTTATTTTTATTTGCAAACATTTCTAAACCTATTTTTGCTTTGTCATTATGGGGTATTGTGTGTAAATTGATGAGGAACATTAAAAAATATATATTTTTGGAATGAGGCTGTAACATGCTCATTATACTGTAGTACCACTATATAGCAACTGTAAAAAAAAAAAGTGGAAAATGTCAAGGGTCTGAATACTGGTCTGGACAAAATGGTCTGAATACTTTCCGAATGCACTGTATGTCTTAAGCTCATCTTCTGAGGTTTGAAGAGTCCTAAAAGCATATCATATGATATCACTGTCTAAAGGCGACTTCAGGATAATTTGTAAAAGCTAACACGATTGTGTGAACCAAAAGAAGTGAAAAAGACTGGATGAAAATAGTAAAAGTTGACCTGAAACTATTATAGGCTATGGTGCTTTTGGTTTCAGTTTGTGGTTAGAAAATGTGAGTGACAAAGGTGTGGCAATATTCAGTCATTTACCAAACTTACCGTTGTTTTGTATGTTAGCATGGATATGTGTGTGCAACGCTAGATACACCCTTCGGAACTGATGAGGTGACTTCCTGTGCACATTGAGTCGTTTCCTGTCTACAGACTGTTTCAATCTATAGTCCTAGGCTGTCTCAAGCCATTTAGTGTCTCCTTTGATAATATTGTCCAGTTCTACAAGTGATGGCACTGACATCATTCTTACAAATTATATCGTCAGACTCTAGAAGGAAAGCCAGATGTTGTTTTGGAAGCTGGGGTAGAAGGGCATCTTTCTTACACAGCTTTTTAGTTTTTTCATGAATAGGCCTATTGCCATCTTTATCTGAAGCCTATTTTCTTTTCATGTGCATTCCTAACTCTGCATGCAGCACACACACACACACACACACACACACATTATATAGCATACCGTTATAAAACACCATGTTATGGCAGATTCTCACCTGTTTGACGCACGCTGACCTTGGATTATTATACTGAGTCGTAACTGTTGAAAAACGTTGTTAATGGAATAAAAGTGTGTTGAAGGTTGTGATTGATTCATGTCCTGATTATGTCCCGTGCTTTTGAACACTGAATAACTGATTTCCCTGCATGCTGTAGCAGACACACCCTGTTAACATCTCCAGAAAATAAACAGGCAAGCCTACACTCGGGATGCATCCCAAATGGCAACCTTTTCCCTATTTAGTGCACTACTTTTGACCAGGACCCATAGGGCTCTGGTCTAAAGTAGTGCACTATATAGAGAAAAGGTTGCCATTTGAGACCGCCTCAGTCTCCAGTCTGCGGTCATAGTGTGGCAGTAGTAGAAGTAACAGCTCTGTAGTGAAAATGTGTCATAGATAGATAGATAGGTAGGTAGGTAGGTAGGTAGGTACTTTATTGATCCCCCGGGGGGGAAATTTCATAGTGTGATGTCAATGGTGTCACTATTAGTAGGTGGTTTTGTACTGACAGTTTTTGCCCCTGGGCTCTTGCTTTCTGTGCCCACACATGGATGTCATGTATACAGCTATGTCATGTACACTGTCATGTGTACAGAAAAGTGTGGCTCGTATATGCATCTGAATGCGGCAGAGAATTGGAGTGAATGTGTTAGCTAGTTGACTTGTTTTCTTTTTAAAAAAATGGCTGTTTGGTCAGGGCCCATGAGGATCAGCTTCCTTCCCTGCCTGTGCACACACACACACACACACACACACACACACACACACACACGATCTTCCTTCCTGGCAGGCTGGACTAACCCCCACTGGGACCAGGGAATACACTAGCTCTGAGGAGAAGTACACACTGGGCTAGTGGGTCTTTGTTAAGAATTCAATACAGTGGAAAAACTGAAAGGCACCACAATAGAATGGAAACTGAACATAAGTATTCACTCTGGATCTGATGGGATTGGTTGTGCATGCATGGGTACCCGTGTGTGTGTTGGTGATGTCACATTTTGTGTATGCGTGTGTGTGTGAAAAGAGGAGGTGGAGTATGTTTGTGTGGAGGGGAAGGAAGGAGGATGTTGCTGTTCCTTGTCTCTCCTACCTGCTTATTGGCCAAGTCAGCCGGATGATCTAATAAAGCCTCCTTCATCATTAGCCTCTGTCTCAGTCAGCTGTTTATCTCACTGCAGGGCTGAGTCAGCCAGCCAGCCAGTCATGGGTTAACAACCTATTAAACCTTTAGCCTTACCTCTGTCACTGCTGCTTTCTCTGAGCACACAATGCCCCCCTGTGGGGAGAAGGGAACATTGCAGTTTATTTGACCGACGCTCTCCTAGTTCGTTCTGGAGCAGATGGATGTTTCAAGTTCCTGTTGGGATGCATCCTTACTTCAATATTTCCTTCAAGTCATCACTGATCGGATTGACATGCTTTCATAGGTGAAAGCAATATGGTGGATTCCTTGCTAACCCAAGGCAAGAGGAAGGATGGATTTCTAAAGTATTCAAGCTCGGGAGAAGTGTGGATGGATTCAGATTTATGTTTGTAAATTGTGTTTCCCCTGCCCTTGTAAGTTATTGAATAAACATAGCTTCAGCTTGCTACCCTTTCTTCCTAGCCATTCAATCTAGATTAAATTCGGAGCTTCATACCTTTCCATCCCTCGACCCCCAGGCAGTTATTCTCCAGGATACTTGAAGCATAACCAGCTCTGCTGAATGTCCAAAATGTGATGTAAATGTAACATAACCCTGTGTCTCCCCCTCCCCAGCTTATACCTGTTCAAACTGGGCATTGCACCACAGATCCAGGACCTGCTGGGGAAAGTGGCCTTCACAGGTAAGACTAGGCTACACCAGCTCTACTACACCATCATGATAGTAGGAGGTATCATACGAGCCATTGCTGGAGTTCATCCCGTACTCTAAAGTCAACCCATAGTGTTCTTCTCTGCCTGGCACCAGTCAGGTTTGAACTGGAGGCTTGTTGCATTTTGCTAACTGCTCCAGAATGAACACTAACATAACATACAGCATCGTAGTGAAGGAGAAACCGCTCTCGTGATTACTACCTCTCCTCGAAACTAAAGGAAAACATGAGCCTCAGGGCGTTTCTTAAGACTCATTTACACATAATTGGTGCTCATGTTTGGAATGTCACTCGCATCCAGCTGCGTGTTCAGTTCGATAAGCACTGGAGTATGATTGTACCGTGGGTGATATGAGTGACGTGTGAAGGACCAAACGCATCTCTCTACCATTCTGTTTAACATTCTCCAGTGAGGACGGCTCATAAGAATGTCCGGAACGGAGCAAATGGGGTGGCATCAAACACATGGAAACCATTTTGTTTGATGTATTTGATACCATTCCACAATTCCGCTCCAGCCATTACCACAATCCTGTTCTCCCCAGTTAAGGCCACCAACCTCCTGTGCTCCTATGGTTTAGAAGTTTCCTGCTGTGCCAGTTTGGCTGACCTGTTCCTATCTGTCCCACAGAGGAGGAGATCAGTAACATGCGGAGTGAGCTGGAGAAGTACGGCATCCAGATGCCAACCTTCAGTAAGATAGGAGGCATCCTGGCCAACGAGCTCTCAGTGGACGAGGCAGCCTGTAAGTAGTACAGTACACTGTCCCATCCACTGGATTACCTCTGGAGACCACTGGTCTTCTCTCCTGCTCCTGAATAGACCCATAGGCTGTGCAGGGTTTGGCTCCAGCCTAGCACTAAAACACTCGATTGAGCTAATCCAGGCCTTGATGATTACTGGAATCTGATAGTCAGACGGGCATGTTTGCTGCTGAGTGGTACTTATTCTTGCCTTTTCCCCCAGTGCACGCTGCTGTGTTTGCCATCAATGAGGCGGTGGATAAGGGTGAGGCAGCAGTGACCATGGGGGCGTTGAAGAACCCCAACGCCATGCTGAGGAACACTGGAGAAGAGCTAGCCCAGGACTACCAGGTTACACTGACCCGGGCCAAGGCCAGCAAGGAGGACCAGGCCTCAGGCAGGGTGAGGAACTCTCCGAGCCTCCCTGTTGTTGTGCTTTCCACACAGAAAGAAGTCTGTGTCCCAAATGGCATTCCCTTTCAAGATCACTGCTTTTGACCAGAGACCTCTGTGCAATGATTCTGGGTAGAATTTTCAAAACTGACCTTGGATCAGCAACTTGATCCTGTTCTGAACAGAAACCTCTTAGACCAGGCAGAGAGGTAGTGACAATTGGTAGTATATGAGTCTTGTATGCAGTGACTACCACCTGAAACACTTGCCATGACATTCCAGTGCCTGCAGCGTCAGCTGAACTCCCGCTACAACACTAGTCTTCCCACACAAACTGGCATCTCTCCTCCCATACTCCTCACTAACGCTGTGTAAACATGACCCGCTGTGTTATATTACACATTCTTTCAGCAAAGGTATGATAATATTATTGCCAGATTATCATACATTTTAGCATGGCAGATTGTTTAGTTTCAATATGCACAACATAAACTTAAAGGGATAGTGCATTATTCTGGCAATTAAGCTGTTGACTGGAAGTCTACCGATTATAGCTAGCATGCTAAAAAATGGTATCCATGAGTTCATCTGACTCTGGTTAAGTAGAAACACGGCTTGATTGCCAGAATCTCGTATTATCCTTTTAAGAATGTACGTTTATAGTCTGTCCAACACAATGCTTTTCTCTTGTCTCCCTGCTCAGCGCTCATCTGTAGCCACAGAGGAGAGAGATGTTTATGAGGAGTTGCTGACCCAGCAGGAGATCCAGAGCTGCATTGACCTTGTTAACAGTAACTACAGTTCCTGTCTTATGACCTCAGCCTTATGACCTCAGCCTTATGACCTCAGCCTTATGACCTCAGCCTTATGACCTCAGCCTTATGACCTCAGCAGGGGTGTCAGACTTCCTGTAGGGCCATGTGTCTGCTGCTTTCTTTTATTTCTTCTCAATTTGTGTCCAATTAAGACCTCGACAACCAGAGAGGAGTTCATAACTAATGACTTTAATCAATCAAGTACAAGGGAGGATTGAAATTCTGCAGACTCTCTGCCCTCCACCCTTATTCTAGAGGTAGTGGCCGGGGGGTGGGTGATTTTATTTGGGATATGGCCAGTGTCTCCGTCCAACCCCTGCTCCTTCCTGTCTGTCTTTCTAGCCCAGGCGGCGGTGCGGCAGGTGAACCAGGCCATCTCTGCCCAGGACGAGGCTGCTCTGCTGGCTGGGCTCAGGGCGCCCGCTCTGGCGATGCTGGGGGTCCAGCAGGCCAACTCCCACTGGTACCTGGAGCACTTAACCTCCTACTGCCAAGTCAAGGCTCAGGTCAGTAAGGCCAGTGGTCAATGTAGTGGACGCATGTCTAGTAGGTTTTACAGGTGTCCTGCCCAAAAAAAGGAGAATAAAACACTGTGTAGATGTGTTTTTGCCTTCAACCGTGTATGATGGCAGACTTTATTTGTTGAATAAAGTTACATTAGTTTTACAGAACCAGGATTTTTCTATTGAATTGATCACTTTCTCCTTGGACCTCAGCACGCTGGAGGTGCAATGATGCTGCAGAGGGAGGAGATTCAGAGGGTGGTCAGCTCCAGTAACGACTTTGCCGAGGCAGAGAAACGAAGTAAGCACCGCTCACCATTCCAATCATTTCAATGAATTACATCAGAATAAATGTGTTTGTTGAGTGTTTGTAAATTGCTAATCCTTTGCAATCTGCATTATAAGAAGATTGATGAGTATGATGGTTTTCCTGTTCAGAACTGGAGGCCATTGCAGCGATCAACGCGGCCATTCGTCATGGCATAGCAGCAGAGACGGTGGAGGAGCTGATTAACCCAGAGGCCCAGCTTCCTATTGTCTACCAGACAGCTGCCAATCTCTACCAGACCGAACTGTTCAGCCTGCAGATACAGGGGTCAAAGGTGACGCGCACACACACACACACACACACAAATTACACTTTCCTATTTTAAGCTATGATATAATGCTGTACAGTTGTGAGCGGGTGCTGGTAATAGATTTCCCTAGCCTGGTTGGCCGGTCTGCAGACAGTTGCGTATGTGCTGTATATGGTCACTGAGCCTTCTGTCTGATTGTATTGAGCAGGCAGGACTGGGGCATGAGGAGCTGTGTGTGGCAGTAGAGATGCTGTCTGCGGTGGCCGTGCTCAACGAGGTCCTGGACACCAAGGACCCCCAGGCTGTCACTGAACAGCTGTCTGACTCTCCTCTGGGCTTCAGCAACATGGATCAGGACAACATGCACAGGTAGCTAACACCACAACCTGCACAGGTAGCTAACACCACTAACATCACAACCTGCACAGGTAGCTAACACCACTAACATCACAACCTGCACAGGTAGCCAACATCACAACCTGCACAGGTAGCCAACATTACAACCTGCACAGGTAGCCAACACCACAACCTGCACAGGTAGCCAACACCACAACCTGCACAGGTAGCCAACATCACAACCTGCACAGGTAGCCAACATCACAACCTGCACAGGTAGCCAACATCACAACCTGCACAGGTAGCCAACATCACAACCTGCACAGGTAGCCAACATCACAACCTGCACAGGTAGCCAACATCACAACCTGCACAGGTAGCCAACATCACAACCTGCACAGGTAGCCAACATCACAACCTGCACAGGTAGCCAACACCACAACCTGCACAGGTAGCCAACATCACAACCTGCACAGGTAGCCAACATCACAACCTGCACAGGTAGCCAACATCACAACCTGCACAGGTAGCCAACATCACAACCTGCACAGGTAGCCAACATCACAACCTGCACAGGTAGCCAACATCACAACCTGCACAGGTAGCCAACACCACAACCTGCACAGGTAGCCAACACCACAACCTGCACAGGTAGCCAACATCACAACCTGCACAGGTAGCCAACATCACAACCTGCACAGGTAGCCAACATCACAACCTGCACAGGTAGCCAACATCACAACCTGCACAGGTAGCCAACATCACAACCTGCACAGGTAGCCAACATCACAACCTGCACAGGTAGCCAACACCACAAACATCACAACCTGCACAGGTAGCCAACACCCTAGAGAGGGCACCCTAGAGAGAGAGGAATGTATGTTTAGCAATGTTTCTGTACTGTTGCTGCACATGCATAGTTTGCTAAACAAATTCCCACCAAATAATCAAATAATGAACCAAATAATCATAATATAGTTCTGTCAGGTAAGCCTACTTTGCAGTTTACATTTAATTGAGAAGGTTTTGGGGAAAGTCTTTGTCTACCTTTGACGGTTATCATTAGCATCACTAACTGGCTAACCACGGAGTGATAGACAAACACATGCACCAAACAGACAAAGTTGCAATATTGCTTGAAATGAATTGTCAGATATTGTGTTACGTTTGGCTTTTTAAGCTAATAGTTGCTAACTAGGGGTGGGATGATGTCAAGATGGCTTTGATTGGATAGTAGCCGGGAGCTTGCGGTGTCTGATACTTGTGAGATTTGTTTTTGAAAGTTTGCGGAGGAACACGTGAAAAAAGCATGTACTTTCAAAAATGTTTGGCAAACTACTGGTAGCTCGCAATCGACCTGTTGGAGGCTCCAGAGAAAGCTCACCACAGTTACTCACACACACAGGTAACACCCAGAAGAAGCACCGTCGGTCTGCCTGATGTGTAACCTTCCCTGGCCCTGCCCCTCCCCCTCTCCACACTCTGTCTCCCTCTCCCTCTCCCTCTCAGGTACGCAGACACTCTAATCAGTCTCCGAGTCGAGAGCCTGTCCCAAGGCCTGGAGTTCCTCACCTGGAACGATGTTCAGAAGACCATCGAAACTGTCAACCTGCAGGTCCACGAAGAACACGAGCGTAAGTCAAGTCCTCTAACGGTCTCAACAGTGTCTACATCCCAAATGCCACCCTATTCCCTATTTAGTGCACTACTTTTGATCAGGGCCCATAAGGCTCTAGTCAAAGTAGTGCACTATATAGGGAATAGGGTGGCATTTGGGATGTAGACACTGTCTCCCAAGTCTAACCATTTCACTAAGTTCGGAGAACAGTCAGCAGTGTCTTGACGAAATAAATACACACATTCTAAATAATAATACATTATTTTATTGTCACACATACACTGGATAGGTGTAGAGGATGTGTTGTTTTACAGGGTTAGCCATAGTAGTAGTACGACACCCCTGGAGCCAATTAAGATTAAGTGCCTTGCTCAAGGGCACACGGATGATGAAGTAGTCCTGAGGTCAGTGTCATTAGGGATGTTTCCCTGCTGCTTGGTGCAGTTCAAATCCCCCTGACTGTCAGTGTCATTACACATGCTGTCTGTCTCAACTCCGCTCCAGGTATTATCGCTATAGCTGAGATCAACGAGGCGCTGAGCTCTGGTGATCCTGAACAGACCCTCTCTGCTCTGCTCCTGCCCACGGCCAAACTGCAGGGGGTCAACCCAGCCACAGCGAAACACTACCATGACGTCCTGCAGAACACCAAGCTACTCATCTGTAAGGTACTGGACTGTCGGCTATTATGAGATCCTATGTATATCTCCCCTCAAGAGCAGAGAAACCTCCATCTTTATAAATCTCATGTACAGAGAAGGCATTAGTAACCAGAGGCTGGGGATCACAGCTGTTGATCAGATCTAGGTTACAGATCCAGGCTATAGATCTAGGTTGCCATATTCCCTATATAGTGCATTACTTTTGATTAGCTCCTAGTGCGCTGGTCAAAAGTAGTGCACTATATAAGGAATAGGGTGCCATTTGGAACGACTTTAGATCTGTAACCTAGATCTAATAAGGCGTTATAGTTGAGAAGGATGGGGAGAGTGACTGAGAGATGAATGAGATGTTTAGAGAAGAATGGGCTCTCCTTTATTTAACCCCCTGCTCCTTCTATGACATGTACTGTATCCACCCCAATGGTGGAATCAGCTTCTCCTTGAAGCTAGGACAGCAGAGTCCCTGCCGATCTTCCGAAAACATCTGAAACCCTACCTCTTCAATCTTAAATAATCCCACAGCACCCCCGCTGTAAATTTTTGACTAAAATGAAAGGTGTGTGCAGTCTAAACCTATCAATGTGGAAAATAGAAAATACTCAGTCAAATGGGAATTAACTATTAAAGAAATGTATGGTAATACATGAATATACATCATTTGTATTGCAAGGGTTTTATATTTACAAATTGTCCTTGTGTAAGTCAAAACAGTACATAATGATAACTTTGAAGTAAGCATGTCCTTCCTTGGCACTTCCAACACAGTCTGGTTTCTCAACATCCTCCCTGGGAGAATTGTTTTTGTCGTCACTGTTGCCGTCGTCTGTTTTTTTTAGGACATCCTTGCTGATACTGTACACAAATGAAACCATGAGAAACCGGCAACTTAGTAGCTCTGACAGTGTCCCAAGGGGGAGAACGCATAACATAACATTGTGTTCAAATTACAAGCAGAACTGTTCCCTGTTCACTTGTTTACAGCATATAGTTCCAGACTGCTTCCCTGCCTCTTTATTTTCAGTAGTTTTCTTGTTCACGCTCTGGGCTCCCCCACTGCGCTCTGACACACACACACACACACACACACACACAGTTTCTGCACCAGAACAGCAGGTCTCTTCTGTTTCCTCCTGAGCGAGGCAAAGTGTGGTTTGGAGCTGGTTGTCCTGTACATGAGAATACACAGGAAGGGGTCCCGACAGCTGTGGAAGCAGCACAGACACACTGTAGAGCTGGAGTACGTATACAGCCTGTGCTCTCCGCTGGTGGACAGCCTCACATAGTGGGCGATATGGAGGACGCCGCTGGGAGCGAAACACACAGTGAAGATGAGGAAGACTAGTGTACTGACCCTGATGAAGGGAGTCCATTTAAGACCAGAGCGACACAGATGCCGCACCACCGCCACATGGGTCCAGGCACAGACCCCTAACGGCATGAAGAACCCTAAACAGACCAGTGACAGCCTGTAGGGCACCAGCTGGGCGTGGGAGTCCTCCTCCAGGGGCAGGATGTCGTGGCAGGTGGTGAAGCCCAGACTAGGCAGCAGGAAGCTCTGTCTCACCAGGAGCTCAGGCACCGCAGCCACCCCAAACAGGCCCCACACCCCCAGGCTTACCCTCAGCGCCCAGGCCCTCTTGGGCAGCCGCTTGTACAGGAAGGGCCTCACCCCGGCCAGGTAGTGCTTGAGGCTGACACGCATGATGGTGCAGTAGACGTTGCTGTAGAAACAGGCAGTGACAACACGGCAGGCAGCTTCGCCGAACACCCAGTTGTTTCCGGTGAGGTGGTAGTGGACGCGGAGGGCCAAGGGAGAGCAGGAGGAGCAGGTCAGAGAGGGCCAGGCTAAGGTAGAGGACAAGCGTGGAGAAGGACCTGGCCCGGAGCCACATGAAGGCCAGGATATAAGCGTTGGAGGGGACGCCCACTGCCATGGCCAGGAGGAAGGCTGAGGGGATGAGCCGGGTGCTGAGGAGCCCCGTGGTGTAGGCTACTGCCTACCTGGCCCCAGGGGACAGGTGGACCAAGCTGGGGGGGCCCAGCCTCAGCCGTATAGTTGGTCTGGACTCTACTGCCGTTAAAAGTCCTTGGGGCCAACACAGCTAAGACTGTTATTTTTGTCTTGTTGAATTTCTCCTGTGGTGAAATGGGGGAAGAACATAGATTTTAATTCTGATGTGAGGTTTTCAACATTGAATGCATCTATTCCCCTTTGAAAGTTAGTTGGATCAAAATGCTGTTTAAAACATGCATGATGTTTTACACAATTCATACAAGATGTGTGACAACGTATACTAGCTATTGTGGAGCTGATTTCCTGGCAAGCCTTTAGGCATAACAAGCATGTTGTTAATGGAGGGGAAACAGAACTGGTGAAGCCCTACCAATAGGCAGCTTTACCAAGTGGATAAAAAGTCCCAATTGTAATATGACATTTTTTCCTCTCTAAAATCCTATGGAGAAATATAAAAAGAAAGTGACTTACCATTGTCCTGGAGAGACAGTCCTACCACCAGACAGAAGAGAATCCCAGACAGTATATCAGTCATGTCTCTCTCCTGTCTCCTCCTCATTATTAGTGGCTATAGGCTAGTTGTTCACTATCAGGATCAACTAGCCATCCAGACCGCTGGTTCACATGGTCATGCAGGCTACTGTACTGGTGTTAGCGCTGGACCGTGAGGCTGTGTGCATAGTGTGTGTGTGTGTGTTTCCTGTCTAGGCTTGAAACTGAGTTCCTGCTTTCTGCGTCAGACGCTATCTACTGATTCAGTCGAGTGGGAGGAGACGGTCCTAATAGTTTACTGTTTACAGTTTGTTGTCATTCCTCAATTTTTTATTTTTTTTGTGCATGTTTCTCAAGTCTTTCAGTTTTCTGTGATTAAAATGTATCTTGTCTAATGCTAAATGACTCATGTTAGAGTAAAAAGATTGACAGCTTCGGTAACATCAAACATACAGTTGTAGCAGTATGATGATTTCAAAACTCAAGCTTCCTGCAACAGTTTCCATGAACGTACATTGACCTTCAGTTTTCCACTTGAGTCACACACATTTGTTGGTTACACATGATCATAACTACAATTTTCAATTTAGAAAGTATGGTAACTGAGGTTCCTATTTAGCTTTGGTCTGTATGTTATGTTTGTGCTTGTACCAGTTCTTGCTTGTCTAATGCATGTCCTAAAGGTATTTAGATACTGTATGGTCAGTGGGAATTAACTGGTCAAAAGCAGATCCACTTCCTGACAGAAACCAAGGTGGACTGTTTTCTCTTGACTTCCTTCCTGCCTTTTGTGTCATTGGGGAGAAAACCTCTCTGCTCCCAAAGGTCTCCACAATTAGTCTGAGAAGGAAGATGATGGTCAGGCAGGCTGAATAAACGTCCAGTGTGGTTTGCTATTGGACCCATGACCAATGGTGTGGACTCAGCTGAGGATGTTTTGGCCATTAACTAACAATCAGTGTTTTTACAATTTCCCTCAGGTCTTACCTCTAGACACAGAGGAAATGGTACAGCTTCTTGTTCATGCTGGCGCTGTCTTTGTAGCTGTTATAGTGCTTCATACCTGGGTTTGAAATACTTAAAATCTTTACAAAAATGTTGTGTGCTTGTTTGAGCTTGCCTGTCTTAATAAACCAATAGAAAATACACCAAAATGTGAAGTATTTGAAACCAGGTATTAGGCTTTTAATTTATTTTAATTTTTTTACATGTGCTTTCTTGGTTTGTGCTCGGAAGAAGAGCATTCAGTTAGGGCTCAATCCTAACTTGAGATCTGTGGTCGTAGCTCAAATGCTTGATTTACCAGAAAGTTCAAATGATGTGTGCACATATCAAGCTGTCAATGTGTTTGTTTTGTGTTTGTGTGGTCTACCATTCTGAAAAGTAGAGATTGACTCTGTGTGTCTGTCTGCTTTTGTGTCTGTGACTCCAGAGCTCGGGGGATGAGTCTGCTGTGCTGTGGCTCGACCAGATTCAAGAAGGGATACACACAGCCAACCAAGATGAAGAGGAGGCTCTCACATGTAGGCTCGCCATGTTCACTCCCAACCATTCACCCAAAACCATGAACAAATCATTTCTTAGTAGTTCTTCACATCACCATTCAAATGTGATAACTCCAACCACTGGATAAGAGCGTCTGCTAAATGACAAAAAAATGTAAAATGTCATAACTGTTCCTGTGTGTGTGTTTGTCTGTGGCAGTGGCCAGAGCAGTGGCGGACATCAACAGGGAGGTGGCGGAGGGGGACTCCCAGACCACCCTGCAGGCCCTCCAGTCTCCCCTGGCAAGACTGAGAGGGGTTCTGTCTGAGTGTGCAGACACCTACCAAACACAGCTGGCCCAGGGCCAGGACCTCAACACTACCACTGGTAACCTGGAATACAATCTGCTTATTTCTGGATGTTTGTTCTCTTGTCAACACACCCCCTCTCACACAAATCAATACATTACCCTCCCAACTTCTAACGTGTAACTTACATTTACATTTGAATCATTTAGCAAACACTCTTATCCAGAGAGACTTAGTTAGTGCATTCATCTTAACGTAGCTAGGTACGACAACCAGTCGACTTATCACAGTCAACTTTTGTGTGAAAGTGTGTGAGAGATGTTCAGGTGTTGTTTCCTTTAGCAGGCAGCAGTGAGAGTGAGTGATGTTCAGGTGTTGTTTCCTCTAGCAGGCAGCAGTGAGTGACGTTCGGGTGTTGTTTCCTCTAGCAGGCAGCAGTGAGAGTGTGTGGGTGAAACACCAAATCAAGGACAGTTATGACTACTACTACAACCTGGAGAGCAGAGAGGGGACCTGGGAGGAGCCAGAGGACTTCACACACAACAGCACACAGCTCAGCAGAGAGGAAATACAGGTCCCTATCATATTCATGTTGGATACTTTATTATTATTATTTCTACATAAAACATTATTTATTATTCTTGGTGCATGGCACAGACAACAAAATATGTAAGACATAAGTTGACAGAATAACATTCTCCATCCGTAGCACACAGACCACTTCACCATAGTGAACACATGTTATAAGTGTAGACACATGTAATAAGTAATTTATAATGCATTACACTAGATGAGTTTTAAGGTGTATGTGTCCTCTGGTCAGATTGTGGTCGGAGGTGTGACAGCGGAGTATAACAGGGAACAGTTATGGTTGGCCAACGAGGCCCTGGTAACCCAGCTACAGGCCAGGATCAGGGGTTACCTGGTGAGGAGAGCTCACGCCCAGAGACTGGACTACCTACTACAACAAGAACCAAACGTGGTCCGAATACAGGTACTATACTGTGTCATATGTTTTACACCAACTGGTTTATTAAGTCAAACAAGAATTTCATATACAGTTAAAATTCACATACTGCTTTTGTAGTTTACTCACACACATCAATGATTTGAATTTCCTCATGTTTGTGTCTAGGCCTCCTGGAAGGGCTACAAACAGAGGAAGGTATACAAAGACAGACTCGACGTGCTGCAAAGCAACGTAGGGACTGTCGTCAAGGTAACAAGTTAGACTTGGGACTGTGAGCCTTATTTGAAAGAGAAAACATTAGTTTGAAACGGTGAGAAATTAACAGTGTCAATAATCAGGCGGGAAGTCACACATAGTTTCACCTCAAAGGAAGCACGGTTGCTAACATTGTTGTATTCCTCCCGGTCCAGCTTCAGTCATTTGTTAAGATGTGGAGAGCTAAACGTAAATACTCTCAAAGACTGCAGTATTTCAAAGACCATGTGAGTAACACAACACCTACATTACTAATGAGGGTTTATGTCATTGAGATGTAGTCATATATAATATAACTCCTATTATTCCTCAGTAATATTTACTGAAGATTGATTCCCTTCTGTCTTGTTTGTATGTTCAGGAGAAAGAAATAGTGAAGATCCAGGCTTTCCTCAAGGCTAACAAAGCCAGAGACGACTACAGAACACTCAGTGAGTTTAGACCGCATTTAATGTCACACAGTTTTGAAAGATGCAATGCTTAACCAATGTGTGTGTGTGTGTGTGTGTGTGTGTGTGTGTGTGTGTGTGTGTGTGTGTGTGTGTGTGTGTTTGTGTCTGTTTGTCTGCCTGTGTCTCTCTCTCTCTGCCTCTGCCTCTGCCCTGTAGCCGGGGCCCAGGACCCTCCTCTTTCGGTGGTGCGTAAGTTCGTCCACCTGCTGGAACAGAGCAGCCTGGACCTGCTGGAGGAACAGGAAGTGACACGGCTCAGGGAGGAAGTGGTCACGAAGATCCGCTCCAATCAGCAGATGGAGAAAGACCTGAACCTGATGGACATTAAGATTGGCTTACTGGTCAAGAACAGGATCACCCTACAGGTGACATTCATAGTTTTACACACCAAGGTCACACAACTGACAAACAGAAACTATGCTTTTAAACAACAGACCTGCTACAGTTTCCAGAACCATTTGCCTTATGCCGCGGATTCTATTGTCTACAATAGTCATAGGCCTGCTGCTCAGATACTTTGATAATGCATCCCTCTTCCTGTCTTCCTTAAAGCAATCACTGATCAAACATAACTGGATAGGTGAGAAGGGCCTTTTCCATGCTGCCGCTTGTTTAACATGGGTACTGTCCATCTTCCCAGGATGTGGTGTCCCACAGTAAGAAGCTGAAGAAGAAGAATAAAGAGGAGCTGGCTGCAGGGGACAGGCAGGGCATCAAGGGCCTGAGCAAAGACAAGAGGAAGAAACTAGAGGCTTACCAGCACCTCTTCTACCTGCTGCAGGTGAGTTCTAAACACACACACACACACACTTAGACATAAGCGTGCGCGCGCACACACACAAGCTATTTTACCCCTATGTCCTCTCCTGCTCCACAGACCAACCCTTCATACCTGGCCAAGCTAATCTTCCAGATGCCCCAGAACAAGTCCACTAAGTTCATGGACACAGTGATCTTCACCCTGTATAACTACGCCTCCAACCAGAGAGAGGAGTACCTGCTTCTCAAACTCTTCAAAACCGCTCTGGAGGAGGAGATCAAGTGAGTGAAACTCTCCACCTGTCCCAAATCGTACACATCCCTTATAAAGTTTCTATAGATGGTCTAGCCTGGGTGCCTTTTTCATTGGTCAGATAAGGCAATGATGTACAGTAGCACTGTTTAATGCAACAGTCAATCAGGCTACTAGGGAATCCACTGTCATCCTTGTTCATAACTCAAGGACCCTTTCCAATCATATACAGTATTATATAATTTTGTTCTTTTGAATATAATACAGTTGTATGATCAAAAGTATTTCTCTCTCCCCCTCAGGTCCAAGGTGGACCAGATCCAGGACATCGTGACCGGGAACCCCACGGTCATCAAGATGGTGGTGAGCTTCAACCGCGGAGCCCGCGGTCACAACACGCTGAGGCAGCTGCTGGCGCCCGTCATCAAGGAGATCATCGAGGACAAGGGCCTGGGCATCAACACCAACCCTGTGGATGTGTACAAGGCCTGGGTCAACCAGCTGGAGACCAACACTGGAGAGGCCAGGTGTGGCACACACACACTAGTGCTGAGCGATTAACCAACATTTTGTAAATAACTAGTTGACTGACGTCAGTTCAATTATTTGATTTCCTTTTAGTTGTTATTTTTTCTGTGCACTCAATGTGCCGTGTGCCATTTCTCTAGAGAGATTTCTCTCTGGGACAACTCATAAGTGCAGAAAATGTGGCAATTAACTACAATGAGCAGAATCCATTGCGCCTACAGCTAGCTGCCTGTTCTCATTGGTTGTTGCTGGGCAAGCCTGTGGGGCCGGCAGACCTGTCCTCATTATACCTCAGTGCCGCATACATACACGGAGAGAAAGAGCAATAGACACGAGAGGGATAGAGAGGGGTTGCTTAGGTCTCTACCCGACAATACATCTAATTGATTGATAGTTGTTCGGCTTATCTATTTTGAAGAACTACTGAAATAGTGATTTCATCAGATAGGAGGCAGCTAGCTAGCTAGGCTAGCCTACTAGCCTGGAGGATGACTCTTTGGGGAGCAGAGATAGATGGCTGGCTGGCTGATACTGCCTGTGTAGAGAGGAGATGACTAGGAATAAACAAGAACTGACATATTTTATTATAGTAATGTGAATAAAGGATGGCTTATTAATAAGTGACTACAGTCACTACCATCATTGTGGTTTTACAAATAATGTAGTATGCACAACTCAAATATTTTAATTTGGTAAAGCAATGTGAATAAATGATGCCTAATAAGTGATAGTAATGGTCAGTCACTGCCATCAATTGTTTAATTCTGTGTTGTTACAGCATGGATTTATTGTTAGCCCTGGGTTCAAATACTATTTAGGGTATTTCAATAACTTTCAAAGAAATTTGGAGTTAAGTGTATAGATATGTTTTATTTGAAAATAAACTGACTCAAATACACTCCCATTAGGGTTGCAAAGGGTCGGAAACTTTCTGTTAAATTTCCTTATTTTTTTCCGGACATTTTACATGGGAAGTTAACACCTGTAATTTGGGGATTTTTTCTTAAATTCATCAAAAAAGTTAGCTTTTAACAGTGAACCTTTTTTGTGGGATACACAAGGCAATTCTAGGTCTTGTGGCATATTTTGGTTAAACTATTACCAATTCAATGGAATTGCAACCCTCTGCGTGCATCACAAGGACTACATGATTTCTGGTAAGTTTTGATTACAATACTGGGTGGGGTGAATATATTTTATATGAGATACATGATTTTCTGATAACTAGTAAATTGTAGCCTACAGCAAAATGTGTTTAAATAACTTCTAACTTGTCAACAATTTCTACTAGTAGGTTTTTGCTACCATGTGGGTTTTATCTTGCTTGAACCTGCTAACTGAGGAGTATTAATTCACCTGTTTCTATGCATGTTTAATTTATCATTTATCTTACAAAGGAGTTGTTGAATCTAACTACTTAACTATTTATCTGTACATGGAATTGTATTTGGGTTTTTTTACACGTTATTTTCCAATCTTTACAGGAAAATGCCACCGGCACTATCTGATGTGTGGAGACATTTCACTGCAGCTAATGTAGAAGGAAAAGCTGTGTACATTTGCAAATACTGTGCCAAATCATATGTGAAGAATGCAACAAAGATGCAGAATCTTGTGGCCAAGTGCATAAAGTTCCCTCAGCGCTCACAACAAGCAACCTCTATTCTACAAGGGACAACAGACACACTGGTCTCTACATTGCAGATGAGCTGAAGGCAGTCATCAATGACCTTGGACCACAGAAGGTATTTGCACTGGTGACAGACAATGCTGCGAACATGAAGGCTGCTTGGTCTAAAGTGGAGGAGTCCTACCCTCACATCACACCCATTGGTACTCCATACACTCTACAAGAGAGCCAAGGAAATGATTAGGTATGTGAAGGGTCATCAAGTTATAGCAGCAATCTACTTCACCAAACAAAGTGAGAAGAATAAGAGTACCACATTAAAGCTGCCCAGCAACACCCTTGGGGTGGTGTTGTCATGTTTGACAGTCTCCTGGAGGGAAAATGGCCAATATGGACAGTCCCATCAAGAGGATCCTCTTGGAAGCAGCCTGAAACTCCTGAAACCTATAGCAGTAGCTATAGTACTAGGATTTAGGGAGACAATGCCATCCTGTCTGATGTTCAGACTCTGCTTGCAGATGTAAGTGAAGACATCCGTACTGCCCTGCCCACTTCACTGTTGCTCCAAGCAGAGGAGACTACAGTTTTGAAATGCATAAAAAAGTGTGAAGACTTCTGCATGAAGCCCATACAACCCACAGCATACATGTTGGACCCCAAGTATACTGGCAAGAGCGTCCTGTCTGGTGCAGAGATCAACAAGGCCTATTGTGTCATCACTACAGTGTCTCGCCACCTTGGCCTGGATGAGGGCAAGGTTCTTGGCAGTCTGGCAAACTACACTTGCAAGCAAGGGCTTTGGGATGGAAATGCAATATGACAGTCGTGCCAACATATTTCATCAGCCACCTGGTGGAAGGGACTTTGTGGATCTGAGGCTCTTTCCCCTGTTGCCTCCATCATCCTCCAAATCCCACCAACATCAGCTGCCTCAGAGCGCAACTAGTCCGTGTTTGGGAACACACACACCAAAGCACGCAACAGGCTGACCAATACAAGGTTTGAAAAAGTTGAGGCTTTTTGAGCCTGACAACGAGCCATCCTCAACAAAGTTGGAAAGTGACAGTGAAGATGAGGCCTCAGAGTCAGGTGTTCAAGAGGTGGACATTGAAGAGGTTAAGGGAGAAGACATGGAAGCCTGAGAGGAAGACAACCAAAGCTTTAGTTTCTAGATCATTTTTGGGAGATGCGATGGGATCATTGGGGATCATTCAATATTCGCTTTCTTTTGATGTTCAGTGAAATCATCCCATGATTTAATAATTTGCAATTATGTCTACTTATGATAAGGTAAAAGTTTTATGTTTGTCTCCATATGATATGGTAAATATATCCAATACAAAAAACATCTACATTTATATGGTATTAATATGCATATATTTCTGTTAATTCCCATATTCCCGTTAATTCCCATATATTCCCGTTAATTCCCACAGAAAGTTTCCACCTCTGAATATTCCCCAAAATGTGCAACCCTAAATCCCATGCATTTAACCCAGGCATTTGAAAATACTTCAAATAGTAGGCTATTTATAGGAAATTATTTAAAAATATTTCCAATGGTCGGGCCACGTTATTTGAAAATACAAAAATACACAGAAAAAAAACATTTCAAATACACATGTATTTGAACCCAGGTCTGACACAAATGCGCACACACACGCATTGACCTCACTGTTGTCCTTCCTCTCAGTAAACTGCCCTACGAGGTGACCCCGGACCAGGCCATGTCACACAAGGAAGTGCGCGCCAAGCTGGAGTCCTCCAGTCAGGCGCTGCGGACGGCCACAGACAAAGTGCTCAACTCCATCGTGTCGTCACTGGATAACATCCCGTAAGTCTCAGGCCCTTTTGGAATTCTTTCAAAATGCACCCGTCTTTCTTTCCTTCCTTTTCTGACGTGAGGGGTTCTGTAAAATCTGTGTAGCAGAACTCCAATAGTGATAGATCAGGGATCGCTCCAAGGGAGGATGGAAGGATGCATTTCGAAGGTGAAGCTGTATGAGAACAGGACTAGACGACGTCCTGTCAGTCTGGGCCAGGGCAGAAACCCAAACTGCCAGGGTGCGCCCCAAATGGCACCCTATGCACTATAAAGGGAATAGGGTGCTATTTGGGAGGCAACCCTGTGGTGTGATTATGGAAGGGTAAACAAAACAGTGCTTATAGAGGGTAAGAAACTATCCATGTTACTGGTTTAGACAACTGTTGACTCTGCAGTGCTCAATTTACTCCACGGGGGGGGCAACCATGGTATTACTTTATACAACAGAACAAAATACAGCCCTCATTCTGAAATGGTCATGGTCCCCTGCATTTTATGTTATTGCTTCCTATCATTTGTGCATCAATTCACTGTAATGTTTGTCAATTTCACATCATTTCCATGTTTTGTTTTGCATGTAGCTATGGCATGAGATACATTGCAAAGGTCCTAAAGCATTCCCTTCATGAAAAGTTCCCTGATGCTACCGAGGATGAGTTGTTGAAGGTATAAGACCCTGAGTATTACATGCTACATTACATCTTTCCTTTGCCATTCGTATACCTTCCATGCATATTGCTGATATTGTTGTGGATATTGTTAAGGTTCCTCTTGTGTTCACTGACACAATAGTCCCCATGCATGTCATCCAGCTCCAGTTTGCACTGATTAACACAGGTCCTTAGATATAACGGCCCTTTAGGAAGCTATACAGCTATGTTTACCGGAGTGTGTCTGTGTGTGTCGGCTGTCAGATTGTAGGGAACCTGCTCTACTACCGCTACATGAACCCAGCCATAGTGGCTCCGGACGGCTTCGACATCATCGACATGTCAGCCGGAGGTCAGCTCCACTCTGACCAGCGTCGTAACCTGGGCTCCGTGGCCAAGATGCTGCAGCATGCCGCCGCCAACAAGCTGTTCGAGGGAGAGAATGCCCACATGACCTCCATGAACAACTACATCTCCCAGACCTACCAGAAGTTCAGGTGAGAGAACTACAAATCCCAAGCCTATTGGCTAACGTTCACTTTCACTCTGGATAGAACTGCTCATAGAGAGAAATGTTCCATCTAATAAAGCAGGGTTAAGTTGACGTGTGAGCCAGGACACAGAGGAAGTGTCTTTGTGTAAAAGTGCAATGTCGGCAAGGAAAATTAGGTTGTTTGCTCAAACTAAACACTAGACACACACAGAGACAGAGAAAGGTAGTGTCTTCACTCAAACTAAACACTAGACACACACAGAGACATATCAAGGTAGTGTCTTCACTCAAACTAACACTAGACACACACAGAGACAGAGAAAGGGTAGTGTGTCTTCACTCAAACTAGACACTAGACACACACAGAGACTGTGAAAGTGACGTAGAGTTACGTTCCCAGTTCTCTGCCCCTCCCTCCAAACAGAGTTGACTCATCTTTACTGGAAATCAGTTTGAACTCCAGTCACTGAAAACCACAGCTGTCAATTTTCTTGAAGAAACCCTGATTCAACAAGATATATGTTTTGTCTTTAAGCCATTATGTTGATTTCAATATAATTTGTTGTTTGTTTTGAGCTAGATATCCGAAATATCTGGTTCCTTGTAAACTGATAATATTGCTATTACCCATGTGTCCAGTTATCTTCCTAGTGTGGTAGAAAACAACCTGAATGCTTTGGTGCTCTCTTGCAGGGTGTTTTTCCAGGCTGCGTGTGACGTCCCCGAGCCAGAAGAGAAGTTTAATGTGGATGAGTACTCTGACATGGTGACTCTGAGCAAGCCTGTCATCTATATCTCTATAGATGAGATCATCAACACACACTCGGTAAGCCCAGGCTATGTGCGCATCCCAAATGGCACCCCATTTCCTATATAGTACACTAACTTTGACCAGAGCTCTATGGGCCCTGGTCAAAAGTAGTGCACTATATAGGGAATAAGGTGCCGTTTGGGACGTAACCTAGGACTCTACTGCCCCTCTCTGGAACCTATGAAAAGAGCTCTCTCCCTCCTTTTCTCTCCCCCTCTCTTCTTGTCTCCTTCCTTTCTCCCCTTCTCTCCTCCATCTCCTGGGTGAGGGAGTGGTAATATAACGGAGCTTCTAGACGTCGCAGATGAGAGAGGTCTATCTGTCTACAGATAAAGAAAGGGATGGATGGCTGAGTTTGATTTGACTGACTCTAGAAAGCTTACATGCATCTTGAGCTGGAAAGCTTGCATACATCTTGAGCTGGAGAGGCCTAGGGTTGGAGAACAGGGTGTCTAGTAGATAACACGAAGGTGCTGTGTGTGTTGTGTGTGTCCTAGCTGGTGTTAACCATGGTGTGTGTGTGTTGTGTGTGTCCTAGCTGGTGTTAACCATGTTGTGTGTGTCCTAGCTGGTGTTAACCATGTTGTGTGTGTCCTAGCTGGTGTTGGAGCACCTGGAGGCCATCTCCCCCGACCACAATGACCTGCTGCATGAGCTGCTGGAGGACCTGGGGGACGCGCCTGATGTGGAGGCACTACTGGGTACCACACACCCCCCCACACTATACCTCCTACACTCCACAGTTCCTCCCGGACATTAAGAAACACCCGGCATTATAAGTTACAAGATCCATTAACAGGGCAGAATAATTTGAGATAAGCATATTTTACAAAAACATCTGTATAAATCATGTAAGGCTTCTACACAGTCTGATTGATTCAGGAAGCTGCCTGCAGGGAGTGCTAACCATGTTTGTCTTTTCTCCAGGTGAAGGAGCTGTGGATCCTAACCATCCCAACAAGGAGAGCACCCTGAGTCAGCTGGCTAAGACTGAGATCTCCCTCACACTCACCAGCAAGTTTGAGCTGCTGGAGGGAGATGACAAGGACACGAAAGGCCTGATGATGAAGTAAGACATTGGATGAGTCCCAAATGGCACCCTATTCCCTATATAGTGTATCTCTTCTTGACTCTCCATTATGGTGACCTATTAGAATCTCCATCCACACACCAACACACACACACACACACACACACACACACACACACACACACAGAGAGAGACTGCACAGTGAGATGTTTTGTACTGACCAAGCAAACTTGGAAGAAGCCAGAAGAAAGTTTAATTGCTGTGATATGACGTAGGTACATACAGAAATAACCACAGTGGCTATTGCTCAGTGAAAGCTCTACGTGCTCTTTCCTGCTCCACTATCACTTCCTGTCCTGAAATGTTTAGCCCATTTCTTACTCTTCCTGTGTTTTAAAGATGGCCTCTGTTCTGCTGATGTGAATGTATACACCATGTTTCCTGTGACATGAACACCACTAATCACGACTAATCATGTGGTCAGGAAAACCTCCTGGTACCACCTATGATACTATAAATGGTAGCTCCAGGCAACTCTGTTCATCTGACCTACAGTAGTTGAGATGAGGTAATGTTCGGGCCCAAAAATGGAATAGGCTGCCATTTGGGAGGCATACAGTGTGTCACTGTGGTCCTGGCAAGTGTCGGTCCACCATGCACTGGGGCAGAAAACAGGAAGTGTGTTTGAGTGGCGTCATGCCCTACTGCAGTGTCAGGGAATGGGACAACGGGACAGTGACGTCCATTGGGTACACAGGAAGATGTTTGCTCTCCCCCTGAGCCCAGTGCAAAGCAGAGGCCAGAGCTCAACACACTGCCAAATCAACAAGACTTAAATGAGCTATGCTGTTTAGTTGAAATTACATTATAATCCTTTTTAATCCCTCTCCGTCACCATCTACCTCTCTGTCTCTCTCTCTCTCTCTCTCTCTCTCAGGACTAAGAAGCTGATAGTAGATGTGATCAGGATCCAGCCAGGAGACACTCTCCCAGAGACCCTGGAGACCCCGGCCTCTGCCCTCCAGGTGATGTCATCATCATGACCCTCACATGACCCCCACACCAGCCCAGCCAACCACACACCTCAAATAGCCTACTTCTCTATCAAAGTGGTTTTATTTTTATGCTTTTCCTTTTGTGCCGTGCCGTAGTGGGAAAGAGTAGACTAGCCATGCTAACTTTTCTTTCTGTTTTTGTGTGTCTGCATCTCTTCCTATCTGTGCTGTCCTGTCCTGTGGTGCAGGAGTGTGAGCATGCTAAGGTGGTGGCACTGCGTGCGGTGCAGGACGCCCAGACACCAGAGGGGTTGAAGAGCAGCCAGGCGGTGCTCGAGGACAGACGGCTGCCTCTAGAGCAGAAGAAGAGGAAGATCCTCCGCAATCTCCGAACCCTGGAGCAGGCTGGCCTCGTCACCGCTAGCAACAAGTACCAGGACCTCATCAACGACATCTCCAAGGTACACACTCAAACGCGCACAAACACACACACACACACACACACACACAAACAGAGACACACGCACACTGATAGCCTTCAGAGTTTGTGTTGTAGATAACCAATCATGTCCCTTGTGCGTGTGATTGACAGGACATTCGTTACCAAAGACGCTACAGACAGAGAAGGAAGGCAGAGCTGGTGAAGCTCCAGCAGACACTGAGCGCGCTCAACTCCAAGACAGCCTTCTATCAGGACCAGACCAACTACTACGACACTTACATCAAGACCTGCCTTGACAACCTCAACAGGAAGTGAGTGTTCCCTACTGAACCCATCCCTCACCACTAACCATAAGTCAAAGTTCATCTGAACTTCACATACACTGTACGGGGCCTTGCAAGTCAACAAGGATCTACAGATGGAAAGGAGGGATTGGTTTGGAATTGGGCCATATGGGCTAGTTTTGAAATACATTGTCATTGCTCTTGGCATTGAAGTTTGATCATGGCCCCATTCAAAACTTGATGTGTGAGGTTTGTGTGACTTCCATGTGTGTGTCTTATCTGGTGTGTGTCCACAGGAACGCGCGGCGGTCCATCAAGCTAGACAGAAAAGTGGAGGAGAAGGGCAGTAAGAAGTGGAAGCATCAGTCTCTGAAGTACACGGCAGCCCGACTGCACGAGAAGGGAGTGATCCTGGAGATAGAGGGGCTGCAGACCAACCAGTGAGTGGAGCAGCGCTGAGGACAGCTGGTCCTAGCTAGCTTAGCATTGTGCAGTGACATCAGCTTTCCGAAACCAGAGTACTATTCATTTGTACACACCATTTCAAACCGTAGAAAAATGTTTTGCAACGAAAAATGTATTTTAACAAACAGCCAGGGTTTTGGAATTCAGAGGTAGTGTGTGGTTGACTTGGAGTATAGACAGGTTTGTTGTTTAGCAACAAAACCGAAGCGTGCACATCTTTGGGGCAATGATAGATTCATAGGATTATTGACAACTTCTTGACTATTTAGTCTGCAAATGCTTATTGAAAACATACTGTAAATACATTTGCTCAATAAGCATTTGTTGTCTTAAATACATTGTTACAGTTGTTAGTTAGTTGCTAGCAAATGTTTGCCATATCATAGATGTGGTTTAAGTTTTAAAAAACGCAAAACGAAACATGGCATCAAGAACAAAATACAACTAGCTGAAACAAGCAACTTATAATTCCCCACATGGCAACTTTTTGTCATTGTTGCTAGCGATCTGACTGTTCAGAATCATAACAGCAGATAACCTTCTACCCCTGCAATGCACGCGCAGCATTTTCGTGACATTGTCAGACAACCCGCCTATGGACCTAATGTGAATGTTGTGACGTGACTTTTATTAATGTGATGACTGTTATTTATCGAATCAACTATGTTTAATTATTACCCTATTAAATTAATCATGTAACAATTAACTCATTAGGAATTTGGGGCACCACGGGATAAGTTGTTTACGGAGTAACCATCTCCCGAATCACTAACAGTTACTTATTAATGATTACCTCATATCAGTCTCATTATGAACGTCGCATACCCCAGCTTTAATTAAGATTCAGTACTACACAAATTGGTTTAATCATTTATTTACTAGCTAACTAAATAATTACACAGAATACATACACACTTAGTACATGAAAAAAAGTCTCTAGCGGACTAACAACAGCATGACTGCTTGGTTACCAAAAGAAAGGGATGGGTAGATAAAGAGAGGGAGACAAAGATAGAGTCAACCTTATCGTTGATACATTTGGAAACTACCCTCAAAGTAATAATTTACTCTGTACATGAAACACCGCCTGTTTGGGTAAGGAATCATGAATGTATGTACAGTTGAAGTTGGAGGTTTACATACACCTTAGCCAAAAACATTTAAACTCAGTTTTTCACAATTCCTGACATTTAGTAAGAATTCCGTTTTAGGTCAGTTAGGATCACCACTATTTTAAGAATGTGAAATGTCAGAATAATAGTAGAGAGACTGATTTATTTCAGCTTTTATTCATTGCCTTTAAATTGTTTAACTTGGGTCAAACATTTCAGGTAGCCTTCCACAAGCTTCCCACAATAAATTGGGTGAATTTTGGCCCATTCCTCCTGACAGAACTGGTGTAACTGAGTCAGGTTTCTAGGCCTCCTTGCTCGCACACACTTTTTCAGTTCTGCCCACAAAGGTTCTATAGGTCAGGGCTTTGTGATGGCCACTCCAATACCTTGACTTTGTTGACCTTAAGCCATTTTGGAAAAATGCTTGGGGTCATTGTCCATTTGGAAGACCCATTTGCGACCAAGCTTTAACTTCCTGACTGATGTCTTGAGATGTTGCTTCCATATATCCACATAATTTTCCTTCCTCATAATGCCATCTACAGTCGTATGAAAAAGTTTGGGCACCCCTGACAATTTCCATTTATAAATAATTGGGTGTTTGGATCAGCAATTTCATTTTGATCTATCAAGTAACTGATGGACACAGTAATACAGCTTCTCCTTGTGCAAAGTGCGCTGAATTGTTGAATGATGCACAGTGACACCATCTGCAGCAAGATGATGTTGTAGGTCTTTGGAGGTGGTCTGTGGGCTGTTTTTGACCGTTCTCACCATCCTTTGCCTTTCCGATATTTTACCTTGCCTGCCACTTCTGGCCTTAACAAGAACTGTGCCTGTGGTCTTCCATTTCCTCACTATGTTCCTCACAGTGGACACTGACAGCTTACATCTCTGCGATAGCTTTTTGTAGCCTTCCCCTAAACCATAATGTTGAACAATCTTTGTTTTCAGGTCATTTGAGAGTTGTTTTGAGGCCCCCATGTTGCCACTCTTCAGAGGAGAGTCAAAGAGAACAACAACTTGCAATTGGCCACCTTAAATACCTTTTCTCATGATTGGATGCACTTGTCTATGAAGTTCAAGGCTTAATGAGCTCACCAAACCAATTATGTGTTCCAATTAATCAGTGCTAATTAGTTACAGGTATTCAAATCAACAGAATGACAAGGGTGCCCAAATTTTTGAATAGCCTATTTTTCACATCTGATTTAATTTCATACAACTTAATATTGCTACACTAAAAATCTTTGTCTGGACAATACCCCAGTACTCAGCTTTTTATTAGAAAATGAATGGCATGCCACTGTGATCATTTTCTGTGACGACAGAGTAAATTATTATGCAGCATCAGAGGGGTGCCAAAACCTTTTCATACGACTGTATTTTGAAGTGCACCAGTCTCTCCTGCAGCAAAGCACCCCCACAACATGATGCTGCCACCGCCGTGCTTCACGGTTGGGATGGTGTTCTTCGGCTTGCAAGCCTCCCCCTTTTTCCTCCAAACATAACAATGGTCATTATGGCCAAACAGTTCTATTTTTGTTTCATCAGACCAGAGGACATTTCTCCAAAAAGTACGATCTTTGTCCCCATGTGCAGTTGCAAACCGTAGTCTGAATATAGATAGTTTTGTACCCGTTTCCTCCAGCATCTTCACAAGGTCCTTTGCTGTTGTTCTGCGATTGATTTGCACTTTTTGCACCAAAGTACGTTCATCTCTAGGAAACAGAATGCGTCTCCTTCCTGAGCGGTATGACGGCTGCGTGGTCCCATGGTGTTTATACTTGCATACTATTGTTTGTACAGATGAAAGTGGTACCTTCAGGCGTTTTGGAAATTGCTCCCAAGGATGAACTAGACTTGTGGAGGTCTACAATTCTTTTTTCTGAGGTCTTGGCTGATTTCTTTTGATTTTCCCATGATGACGAGCAAAGAGACACTGAGTTTGAAGCTGGGCCTTGAAATACATCCACAGGTACACCTCCAATTGACTCAAATGATGTCAATTAGCCTATCAGAAGCTTCTAAAGCCATGACATAATTTTCTGGAATTTTCCAAGCTTTTTAAAGGCACAGTCAACACAGTGTATGTAACCTTCTGACCCACTGGAATAGTGAATTATATGTGAAATAATCTGTCTGTAAACAATTGTTGGAAGAATTACTTGTGTAATGCACAAAGTGGATGTCCTAACCGACTTGCCAAAACTATAGTTTGTTAACATTACATTTGTGGAGTGGTTGAAAAATGAGTTTTAATGACTTCAACCTAAGTGTATGTAAACTTCCGACTTCAACTGTACTTGTAGATGTCTTTGTTCGTTGTCTCTCGGTTGAAACCAACCAATCCTTCTATGGGGAAGTTGTAGTCTCCCGCTTCGGTGTAAGGCTCACAATGTCCTTCTTCTTAGTTGTCTTGGTCTTGTAGTGGAGTTTTCAAATAGAACAGATACTCAGATGCATTCTAATGATTGTCTGAGATGGGATTTTCTCCTTCCCACCTTGTGTGGTTAGTCAAAGTTCTAGACCACTTTACACACACAGCCGTATACTGGCCATGTTCTGGTCTAGTGAGTTTATCTTCTTCACCTCATGTTGAGATTTAAAGTTCTAACCATTTTCAGCTGTGTAGCCATAGCTCCATGTTTTCTGGTCTGATGTGAATTTGTCGTTCAAGGCTTTTTATGCCCTCTGGGTAAAAGGGGCATTCCATCTTGCTGACACCATCTCTGAGCTCACTTGGCGCGTGGCTACTGATTGTGCATAGTTTATATGAAAAACAATTATCTCATTAGAAAAGTAATCTTAACAAAAATATTAATATTAATACTCTCATAGTTAATCATATTTTATACAACATTTAGATTTAAACTTGACAGAATGTCTTTCATAGCTTTCACCAATCAGATCAGGGATAACTCCAAATAAAGGAAGGAAGGAAGGAAGGAAGGAAGGATGTATTGGGACGGGGACAAGGGCACTTTGATGTGAGGAGCGAGCTGTGTAAGATGGGGAGGAACAACCTCATTAAGGGACATTGTCCACACAGACGCCCACCGTGTTCTCTCGCTCTCTCGCTTGCTCTATCCCCCACTCACTCTCCTTCACTTTCTCTCTCCCTTCATCTCTCTGAACACTCGCTCCTGTCCTTCCTGTTTTGGCCAGGCTGCTCCAGCTAGAGTGGCGCTGAGGAGAGCCAAAGTCAGCTCCTGTGGCTCCTCACTGCTCTGTGGGAGTTCCACGCCATGTCAGAGAGAAACCTGAGAGCTAAGATCTAGAAGACATCGCTATGTCCTCTTTAAAGCCATTTTAACACACTACACTATGGCCCAATATCGTCAAAGCATTTCAGAAAATAAACAAGGTGGAAAAAAGTTAACTTTGAGAAAATTGAATAGCTAAGATTTATATTTCTGGTCATACTATTTCTCACAATTGACATGTGACCATAAGACAATAGCAGGACTAGTCTGTGTCTGTATCCTGCCTTTTCATTTGCCTCGTTAATTCAATCCCATGTTTTTGTCTTTTCTCTCAGGTTCAAAAATGTTATGTTTGAAATCTCCCCCAGTGAGGAAGTTGGAGACTTTGAGGTGAAGGCCAAGTTTATGGGAGTTGAGATGGAAAAGGTCCAACTCCATTTCCAGGTGATGATTTTCCCCCGAATTACAACGACTCATGGTTGTCAAGGCTCCTCACTGAAAGACTGATAGTCTCTGTCTGTTGTCTCTGTCCTCGTCAAGGACCTCCTCCAGCCGTAGTTCCATAGTTATTTAAAAAATAGTACCATAGTTGACTGTCTGTTGTCTCTGTCCCTGTCTGCAGTATGACAGTTGACTGTCTGTGTCACTATCCCTATCTAGGATCTACTCCAGCTGCAGTACGAGGGAGTGGCGGTGATGAAGATGTTTGACAAGGCCAAAGTCAACGTCAACCTGCTCATCTTCCTCCTCAACAAGAAGTTCTATGGAAAATAAGGGATTATTAAACCAAATATGGAGGAGGGGAAAATATGAAGTGGGCATGGGTGTGAAAGGATTATGTGCCTTCTGACAAAAATAACTATTGGGATAGGTAAGGCTGGTGAGCCACACACACACTGATTTGATTAATCACTTTATACCAAAATTAAGCTCACATTGAAATGGGTTTGTTGCTTGTATTGTCGTGTTATATCTGTTGCTAGATGTTTTTTTTGTTTTTTTATGTTCAGTTTTCCACTGGGTAATTAATTGTACATGGAATTATATTATGACATTTACATGTTATATGTAGAAGTTATATAAGTAAACACAATTATTATTATTGTCAAAATATAGTATGTTTTCTTGTAAAAATATAGTATGTTTCCTCTTTCACATTTTGTTAGGTTACAGTCTTATTTTAAAATTGATAAAATAGTTTTTTTCCCCTCCAATCTACACACAATACCCCATAATGACGAAGCAAAAACGTGTTTGTCGAAATTTTAGCTAATTTATAAAAAATATAAAAAAATATCACATTTACATAAGTATTCAGACCCTTTACTCAATACTTTGTCGAAGCACCTTTGGCAGCGATTACAGCCTTGTGTCTTCTTGGGTATGATGCTACAAGCTTGGCACACCTGGGGAGTTTATCCCATTCGTCAGGTTTGATGGGGAGTGTCGCTGCACAGCTATTTTCAGGTCTCTCCAGAGATGCTTGATCGGGTACAAGTCCAGGCTCTGGCTGGGCCACTCAAGGACATTCAGAGACTTGTCCCGAAGCCACTCCTGCGTTGTCTTGGCTGTGTGCTTAGGGTCTTTGTCCTGTTGGTAGGTGAACCTTTGCCCCAATTTGAAGGCCTGAGCGCTCTGGTGCAGGTTCTCATCAAGGATCTTTCTGTACTTTGCTCTTGGTTTCATCAGACCAGATAATCTTGTTTCTCATCTGAATCATTTAGGTGCCTTTTGGCAAAATCCAAGCGGTCTGTCATGTGCCTTTTACTGAGGAGTGGCTTCCGTCTGGCTACTCTACCATAAAGGCCTGATTGGTGGTGCAGCAGAGATGGTTATCCTTCTGGAAGGTTCTCCCATCTCCACAGAGGAACTCTGGAGCTCTGTCAGTGACCATTGCATTCTTGGTCACCTCCCTGACCAAGGCCCTTCTCCCTCGATTGCTCAGTTTGGGAGGGCGGCCAGCTCTAAGAAGAGTCTTGGTGGTTCCAAACTTCTTCCATTTAAGAATGATGGAGGCCAGTGTGTTCTTGGGGACCTTCAATGCTGCAGAACATGTCTGATACCCTTCCCCAGATTTGTGCCTCAACACAATCCTGTCTCGGAGCGCTACGGACAATTCCTTCGACCTCATGGCTTGGTTTTTGCTCTGACATGTACTGTAAACTGTGGGACCTTTATATAGACAGTTGTGTGCCTTTCCAAATCATGTCCCAGTCAACTGAATTTACCACAGGTGGACGCCAATCAAGTTGTAGAAACATCTCAAGGATTGAAACAGGATGCACCTGGGCTCAATTTCGAGTCTCATAGCAAAGGGTATGAATACTTGTGTAAATAAGGTATTTCTATTTTTTGTTTTTAATAAATGTGCAAAAAATTCTCAAACGTTTCCCTTTGTTATTATGGGGTATTGTGTGTAGATTGATGAGGAAATTATTTTATTTAATCAATTTCAGAATATGCCTGTAACGTAACAAAATGTGGAAAAATCAAGGGGTCTGAATACTTTCCGAAGGCCCTGTATGTTTGGAATGAGATGTGTACAATGCACTACTGCCTAATGGTCAGAATGGGAGTTTAGACCGCAACATTCCTGTCCAGCTATAGCCAGCATGAATTGAAGTAGTTAACCAGTGCTTTTTTAATCCATATACAGCACATTAAGAAGCTGTGTATCTTTTAAAGACTATTAATGAACAGTTATTCTTCCTAGTTTCACTGCTTTTTAAACAAATAATTTCAAATATTTTAATGAGGTTAAATCAAAATATCTGTTATTTAATTGTTTGTTTTAAAAACTAACACACTCAGTACTATAAAAAAATATTTAAAAATATGCAAATTGTTTGGTTGATCAAAGAAAGAATAAATAATGATTAGTTTTTTAACTGTCATTAGTGTCACCCCAGCTGTGTAAGACAGCCAGTGCAAGACACCTGGTCCAAGATAGTTGTTATGTCACTGAATAGAAATGATCTGAGTCCTCTCTATATTAATCTCTCGAGAGTAGGGAAGGCTTTTTACGACCCCTCTATTGATGGAGTCAGCCTTTTCAAACCAAACATGTATTTTAATTGGTTCTAAGAGCTTACTGTTAGAAGGCTGACTACAGTTTCCCTCACTTTTTCCTGCATAGTCAATTTAGGAGAACAGTGAATTACTGGCATGGTTTATTTAAGTGATAATGCACTAGAAGCCGGTGTTTGGAGGAAATATTGGCACGGGTGTTGTTAGGCCCTAGACAATATATCCGGCAAACACCGGCTTCAAGGGCATTATCACTTTTATACATGGGGTTACCAACATATTCAAATAGTGATTGACATATTTTCATTAAAAACGTTATTTTTATGAATTTATTCATACTATTTCATCCTTCCACAAGATATAGTCCCGACACAAATGTAGGGTTGCTACTCAAGCCGTCTGGTTGTTCGTTCTATCATTCCGGTGCTAGAGACACGACCCAGTCATTTAGTATTTTTATTATGTATATACAGTATGGACGCGACCCAGTCTTTCCTTCTAAATGTTCCATTGCCATACTGGCTGGCAACGTTCTTATCCCTTGCTTGCTAGCTAGCTAGCCAGCCAACTATGGCTAATTTACAGTAATGTCCAAAAGTGCAGCCAGAATAAAGCAAAGTAGCAGCATTTGTTTAAGCTGTTTTCTAGTGACATTTATTTGGATACATCCATAAGTGAGCTAATGAGGCGCGATTTTGCATGGCATGGAAAATGTGCTCACTCATCAGGACACTTGTTCAGAGGAGCTAGCTAACACTAACTTAAAACTGATCCTGGAAAGACTGTACTTCGTTTCGTTTTACCTTTTTACAATTGCCATTTCTTCGTATATATCCATAAAAATGAAGCCAGCTGATTCATGATTTCGACTGTCTGAGAAACGCTTCTTGCGAATTTGAATATTGAAACAATGTTGCAAATGTCGGAGAAACAGACAGCAAGGTTTATACACATCTATGCTGTTAAACTAAATGTTAGTCTAAAATAAATGAGATAATGTCTAGATGCTTTTTATAGTGGAGATCACATTTATAAATGGATTTGCTGGGTTGATGAGACAGTGGATTGCGCAGTCAAATGGAACAGAGTAAATAGGTATTTAAACCTCATATTTAGCCGGTGGTAATTTGTGGAATAGAAACTGTCTGGAATGCGGTTTTAACCAATCAGCATTCAGGATTAGACCCACCAGTTGTATAATGTTTATTCCCTTCGTTGTCCATTTTTGCGCTGCAAACTTCAACCTATGTGCCACACAACGGTAAGTAAAAACTGTTGTTTTGTTTCTTTTTTTCTTTTCTTTTTTTTTTTCACAGAGCAGTTAAACATTGAAATAATAACACAAAAAAAGTACACAAGGAAGATATTGACCCTTCTGCTGATGCATTAAACCGTTTTACGCAGCACTTTGGGTTTTGAAATGTGACATGGCCAATTGCTTTACACATTGTCTGGAAAATGAAAAGTACCAACAAAACACCAGTCTCAATGGCAAAGTTTGTTGTATTTTTAACCTGTTTATGCAAAGGAGATGGACTCTAAATGGGTTTTGGAGACAATTGCGATGAACACTTCACGGATAATACGTTTTATCCGCAAACGAAAACAGATTTTCTGTTCCAAGTTGTCAACATGGGCTGCAGTCCAAACATGATATGTTTACCCCCTCACCCCTTGAGCTAGCCACTTTCCCTCGCGGAATCCCCGTCGAAACCGGATGCAGTTTGATTGCATCTTAAGTGGAGGTTCAATTCACGAACGTTTCCCTCTTGGTCCTCGAATTAGAGTGAACAACTTTTTTCACTTGCGGGGTTGATATGACCCACAATTAAATTCAAACTGTAGTCACATGTCAAACTCTGGTGGCCACTAAGTGTCAAATTTAATCAACAGGGCTGTGTTTTCGGGAAAAAGCCAGAAAAAAAGTATGAAGCTAGCTTGCTAAAAAATATATATAGGTTGCGGTCCAAAACATTTAAAAGACACACCCTATCCCTTCAGCCCTCAAATTAAGTGGACACTTCTGATGATGCAGCATGATGTTTGACGAGTGTACACTTGCAGGGCAAGGGGCGAGGGAGGAAGGAATTATTTTTAAATGGACCACACTTGCCCAGACATTTGTCACTTGTTCATCCCGTGATGATTGTGTTTTCAGCCAACAGTAGTTTGTGGGTGCTTTATATGCACTACAGCCAATTATGATTGCATATTTATTTACATTAACTATATAATTATTAATATAAGCCTACTGTATGATAGCTAGCAAATTAATTAGCTAACTAACATTAGCCTGCATCTGGAACTTCTGAAGAAGGAAAATATTTTATTTCAAAATGTTCCAAAAACTAACCAAACAAAAACATCATTACTTTTACAAGAAGTGTTTGTGCCACCATGTGCATTAGTAGCACAATTTCTAACATATTTGCATTCGTTTTTACTTGTACTTGTATGTTGACTTCTCCATTGATGTTGTTTTTAAGTTTTCGGAGACTTTTCTTAGCGGTTATACAATCGTCACAAATTGAATTCTGCTGAGTTTCAGGCTCCGGAGTGAACATAATTGTAAACTCGCAAACTCAACAAAAAATTAGGACTGAGGGGCTTACGTTGCAAACTTCCCTTGCTTGGTTAATCATTTGGACTGCCCTACAAGATGGCGACGGGGATTCCCCCAAGGGCATAAAGAGAGGGTAAGTGGACGAGGGTGTGTCTTTTAAGTGTTTGGACCGCAGCCATGTACATTGATTTTAGCATTGTAGTAGTGAGGAGCCTATAAAACTTAGCTAGATTCATAAACATATTTTTGAAATGTTATTTTAATAAATGGTCTGATGCCTTGGGCTGAGAATTTGAACACTCTAGGACTGCATCTTGATAGTCTAGAGTGGCTTCCTCTCCTTATCTACTTCTCCTAATTTGTGGATGCCTACCAGGCATTTGCTCTCACCTGTCCAGTACTTTCTTAAAATTCAGGTGAAAGTAAGGAGACAAGGAGATTCTGCAACTAAGCTGGAATTTATTGCACTTCTCTTTTAATTGTCTTAATAATTGTCTTAATTGTGTTAAGTCAAGGTCCGTATTTTAATGCCAGTGTACTGGTATGTACAATTCTACAAATGCTTTGTTGCTGCAGATACTGTATATTGAGTAATGCTGTTAGTGTGCACTCTACATACACTGATTGTACGAAACATTAAGAACACCTTCCTAATATTGAGTTGCAGCCCTTTTTGTCCTCAGAACAGCCTCAATTGGTTGGGGCATGGACTCTACTAGGTGTCTAAAGCGTTCCACAGGGATGCTGGCCCATGTTGACTCCAAATGCTTCACAGTTGTGTCAAGTTGGCTGGTAGTGGAGCTCTACTCCGAATAGCTTGTTCCATCTCATCCCACAGATGCTCATTTGGATTGAGATCTGGTGACTGGGAAGGCCACTGCAGTAAGCTGAATTGACTGTCATGTTCGTGGAACCATTCCTGGACAATCCTAGCCTTGTGGCATGGGGCATTATCCTGTTGAAAAAATCTATTCACAGATGGATACACTGCTGCCAATAAGGGATGCACCTGATTTGACAAGGGTGTTTAGATATCCTGTGGCATTGAAACGTTGCGGCACTTTTATCAAGGGGCCCAATGTGTGCCATGAAAACACTTCCCACCATCATACCATCAGCCTGCAATGTTGACACACAGCATGATGGATGCATGTACTAAGTGGTTTTCTCCATATCCTAGTCCTCCCATCAGCAGGAACAGGAATTAATCAGACCAGGCAATTTTTTTCTAATTCTCCAGTGTCCAGTGTTGTCGTTCCTTAACCCACTGCAACTGCAGTTTCTTGTTTTTTGCTGAAAGAAGGAGAACTCGGTCGTCAGCTGCCATACCCCATTCGTGTCGTGGTACGACGAGTTGTGCATTATTTTATGGATCACAATTCATGCCAGCCTCCTTTGTCCTCTTTCATCAATTACCTATTTTCGACCAATCGCCTGCCGTTGGCTGAATGTCCTTTGGGTGGTGGACCATTCTTGATACACACGGCAAACGGTTGAGCGTGAAGAATCCAGCAGCGCTGCAGTTCTTGACCCACTCAAACCGGTGCGCCTGGCACCTACTACCATACCCCGTTCAAATATACTTAAATGTTATGTCTTGCCCATTCACCCTCTGGTGAATTTAGACTGAAAAATCCCTTCATCTACACTGATTTGAAGTGGATTTAACTGGTGACATCAATAAGGTTCATAGCTTTCACCTGTCTTCACCTGTTCAGTCTATCTTATGGAAAGAGCATGATTTGTACTCTGTTTATATGACAGTGTCTATTACTATGCACTCCATGTTTTAAGAAATAGTCCATATTGTCATGCAGTGTTTTAAAACCACAGTATTAACATTCATAGTTTACAGTAAATCTCCACACATTTCAAGTTAAGTATGGAAGTAGTTGGTGGTTGTCTGATTTCTTAAAGGAAAATACCAGTCAAATCTTTTGGTATTTGTTTCTTTAGTCCCAAAATGTTTTGCATGTCAGCGATCAAGTTTTCAAGATATAGAACTTTCAAAATACTTTCAAAATACAAAAAGTATCACAGCATGATGTCTTTTGTATTTTGAAAGTTATATATCTTGAAAACTTGATTGCTGACTTTTGATTGCAAAACATTTTGGGACCGTATCAACAGTGGACTAATGAAACACATTTTTGTGAAATGTTCCTTTAACTCACTTCTCAATATAGCCCAAGTAACCTAGATGTGTACAGGAAGTGTTACATTTTATTCAGATCTTATAACTTCAAAGGGAAAAAAGGTACAAGGTTGAATGTCCTTTATTTAAATGTCTTTGTTTGAACAGCCACATTGTTATATAAGATACCTTGAACTGTTACCACTTTATCAAATAAACAGTAAAAAGACAAACAGTTCATGGTAAAAACGTTAGCATTTTTTAACATTACATGGTAATATCACAGTGCATGGAAGTACGAGTGGTATTTGGTTAGTGGTTATGGGATTAAAGTTCCACTAAAGGGAGGTTTTGTTGGGAAACACATGAGGATCTGGTTCTCTTGCTCACTTCGTTGTCTTCTCTTCCTCTGTAGCCCCCTCCTCCATAGTCTTCTCTTCCTCTGTAGTCTTCTCTTCCTCTGTAGCCTTCTCTTCCTCTGTAGCCTTCTCTTCCTCTGTAGCCTTCTCTTCCTCTGTAGCCTTCTCTTCTTCTGTAGTCTTCGCCTCCTCTGTAGTCTTCGCCTCCTCTGTAGTCTTCGCCTCCTCTGTAGTCTTCGCCTCCTCCGTAGCCTGCTTCTCCTCCATAATCTCCACCTTCTCCTCCTTGCCATCAGGGCACAGCTCTGAAATACAGAGAAAAAGTGTGAGGATATTCAGTGGCGACCTGTCATTCAGGGCAGGTGGGGCAGACCCACCTGTTTAGCTAAAAATATATATATGTTATTTTGGCATTAATACGTGTCCTACATCAGTTTGCAAAGAATGTAATGAAAATAATTGAGTTAATAAAGCCGCATACAAACATGGTCTTTTTTTTGCTTTTGTAAGTAAAGCAGCTCCAAAATGCAGGTGTTTCAGCCTAGCGCCGTGCTTTCTGTGGTGGTGGGGCAGCCAGCGGAAAATACGGAGCGTAGGGGTTGGTAATGTTCTCTAGATGCGCCGTGATTGGCTCAGTGTTCTGTCACTCATGGGGACACTACTCACTGCAAAATCTACGGGGAGAGCTCGAAAATTCAAGCCCCTTGGGCGCTGCCATAGAGTTACATTAGAAGTGCCCATCCAAGAAGGCTCAAGGTCATTGTCCACAAATAAAATGTAAAATCACGTTATATCTACCATAGCTTTGAAATCTTAGCTAGCAAGCTAGACAAGTCATCATCATGAATCAAGTCGACAATCTACAGGCAAATCCTTGTCAAATGAAGAAAAATTATAGATAAAACGTATTGGTGCTCATCGGCCATTGGACATAAACATTACACAACAAATTGAAAATTGAAAATTCAACAGTGAGTGGTTTGTAAGGAATCAGTGGCTAACTGCAAGCGTTGCAAAGCAATCACTAGCCCGATATTCAGTGGGTTTGTGGTCCAAGTTTGAGTTTAAGGGTCTCCTTTCCAAGATTAAACGGATAAACATTCATCACCATGGGCCAGAAAAGGTTGAATACATTGGCCATGCTGTCAATCCAGAAAGACTTCTTCCGCGTTCGAAACAACTGGAAACTCAGAACTGGGAAATCTCAGACTTCAGTGAGTTCAAGGCAACTGGGAACTCTGAAAAAAATTAGCTCCGACTGGGGAAAAAACGCTTTGAACGGTCATTCAACTCGGAATTCAAAGTCGGTAACTCTGGCCTCTTTCTAGAGCTCTGACCTGAAGGTCACTGATGTCATGATTCAATCTTGTTTTTCCAGTTATCTTGAAAGCACCATAAATCCAGAGAATGACAGACTTTGATGACAAAGTTTGATGACAAGATTTTCCCACAAGAAGGACCTGCCGCGCCACCTTCCTGTTCAAATGAGCACAGCACAACAAGGTGAGTACAAAAATGTATGGTATGCTGCTCATAAATGTAATATGCCAGGGAGATATGTATACTGTAGCTAAGAAAGTAATACTATGTGTATGTTGTGTAGTAAGCTGTTAGTAGCCCATGTGCCTCACCCTAATAATTTGGTCCCTTTCCCCCTTCATAACTTAGCCTACTGTTCTGACTTGGTGGTGCACATGTAGCCTATAGCCTGTTTTAAAGAAATGGAATCATCGAATATTGTAAGAGCTTTCATTGTCTGCTTATATGCCCCCTTTTATTTATCCTACGGTTCTGACTTGGTGTACAGGGAGAATACTGTAAGAACGGCACATTCTGAATTCTGTCGCTGTACATTTCAAAAGTGCTGAACAAATAGTTATATTGTTTGTTTGCCCCACCAAGATTTACATGCTAAAATCGGCTGGATGTCCTTTGGGTGGTGGACCATACTTGATACACACGGGAAACTATTGAGCATGAAAAACCCAGCAGCGTTGCAGTTCTTGACACAAACTGGTATTTATTGATTTTATTTATTTAACCTCTATTTAACTAGGAAAGTCAGTTAAGAACAAATTCTTATTTACAATGACGGCCTACCTACAGGGTCAGCCGTAGTAGTACGGCGCCCCTGTAGCAAATTAGGATTTAGTGTCTTACTCAAGGACACATGTCCTTGTCAGGTTTTGACAGGTTTTTCACCTTGTCGTCTCGGATATTCTAACCAGCGACCTTTCGGTTACTGGCCCAAAGCTCTAACCGCTAGGCTACCTGCCGCCCTTTTAAAGCTGGCCTGACACCTACTACCATACACCGTTCAAAGGCACTTACATTTTTGTCTTGCCCGTTCACCCTCTGAATGGCACACATACACAATCTATGTCTCAGTTGTCTCAAGGCTTGAAAACCATTCTTTAACCTGTCTCCTCCCCTTCATCTACACTGATTTGAAGTGGATTCCACCAGTGACATCAATAAGGGATCATAGCTTTTACCAGGATTCACCTGGTCAGTCTGTCATGGTAATGATTTACAGTATTGGCTCAGTGTGTATTATGCTAGTGATGTCTCTCCCTTGTGGTTCTGCATGATCCTGTCACAGTGAAGCAGTAGTCCATGGTTGGCCTGTGATAAAGGCCATTGTCATTAGTCTTTGCAGTAGGCCTTATTGCAACTCAGGTCTTAAAGGCCCAATGCAGCCATCGTTATCTAAATATTAAAATAATTTCTGGGTAACAATTAAGAACCTTACTGTAATAGTGTTCCATTACAATGGTAAAAGAGAAAAATATTTATCAAGCAATAATTTAGCTAGGACAGTCTGGGAGTAGTCAGACAGGGAGAGGGAGGGATAGGTAAAATGAAAACTAGCTTTTATTGGCAGAGATGTTTGGAACTCTTTGTTAATGTTCTATATTAACTTATATTAACAAAACTATACCCATGCAAAACCTGCTGATACAAAAGTATTTGTAGATTGTATTTTCAACCAGCAACTATCAGGAAATAACACTGTTCAAATTTCTTCACACTTAGTGTTTCATCAGCTGTTGTACAATATTATACAAAACACAGGAAAAAATAATTTTGACTGCATTGGGCCTTTGAAAGGTGCTGAAAACAAGATGAGCCTGTATTTCTATGGAACTAGATCCTGACAATGGAATGGCCATCGTTTTCTCCTCTTGTCTACACAAGATACATTTAAAGAGGGACTTATGACTGCTCATATGATTTAACTTCACTCAAACACACAAGTTTAAACTTTTGTAGATTTTTCAGCATCTATAAAATACAATAAAAAGATGAGGAGGAGCAAAGGGAACCCCTGACCTGTTTTTCCATCGTAGGTCTGGTGTTTCTCTGGGAAGTTCAGACACTCTGCCTGTTTCTTATAGGTGTCCAGGTATGTGGGATCCATTTTCCCTGACCTTGCTGAGAGAGAGAGGGAGGGAGAGTGAGGCTGGTGAGCTGACCTACAGTATCTTGCTTGTGTAATCTTTTAGGACTGGTAACAGACAACAGAAGGCTCATCTTCCATTAAGTCTTTCAAAGCATTGCATGTAACTCGCTGGTTCTGAAATAGTGACGGATCCCTTAGACAGAAAGATACTGTTTCAACACCTTATCGATGTAGGGTTAACTCCAGGCTTTCGCAATGCTTTGTCTGGAGTATAGCATGCCTAAACTGCTACTATTTATCAACGTCAATAAGTGGGGGTAGCCTGATCCCAGATCTGTATGTGCTTAATTTAACTCCTCTGACTCGTTGTCACACCATACATTTTGGTCATGACACTGAACCGTTAGGAGTTGGTTAAAGCACATCCAGATGGACAATTTTGGGGATGGACTTACTCAAATCAATTGATTGATTGATTGATTGGACTTACTAAACAGGAGCAGGTATCTGCCAGTGATGTCTCCATTACGAGATGTGTCTGACCATAGCAGGCAGTTAGGGCAGGTCTCCAGGTACTGGCCTTTGTGTTCAGACAAATAAACTGTGGATCCACAAAATAAAATAGAATGCCATATTATCCATTATGATTAGGACATTTGGTAAAGTATTTTTTTGTTGTTGTCCTGCTTCAGCTGTTACAGTACATGCATACTACCATGAATTCAACACACTTGGTAAGTACGTTATACCAAATTGCAGGTTACTTTTTGGTGCTTGTTTCAGTGACTACCAAAGAAACTAAAATGCAATTACGTTGCTACATGTTTACCATGTCATTTCCAAGTACCAGAAAAATATCGGACTGTAAAATAAAGTAACAGTACATTTTATTTGTATCTTTACATATGATGACATACAGTGAAGACATAACATGGCATAATGACAACTCCAGAGGAGGGTGTTGGCTAAAGCACAGACGGATATGGCAACCAGGCTAGTAGAGCACAGGTCACTTACTGTGAACTGTGGAAGTGGTGCCAGAGAGGGTAGCATGTGTTGTACCCACGACGCATTTGCCATCACTGATGGATAGTTAGGAAAACGTGTTAGCATATAGTATGATTCATTGCTTAGGTGCCAATTTGAAACATTGTCTTTGCTTTCAGAGAAAGGTGAAATTAAATGTCTACCATTGCACATACTTTCCTGATATTTACTAAAGCCCATTCCAAACTACTATAACATTCATTAAAGTCTGCATTCATATCCACAACATAGCCAGACTTACATGCGGTCTCCCCATCTTAGGGTGACTACTTTATGGTCAGATGTAGCTGACAGGTCTATCCAGGAGCTTTTCAGAGTCCCCAAAGCATTTTGGAAGAATAAATGATCCGCAGTCCCCATCACGTACACCCATTTGCCATAGAGCTACCAGTCAGACAAAGAAAAACACATGAGTTTCATACCATCTTATTGCAGCATCCTTAACCCAATTTGGACCATTTGAAGTTGGAAAAAACACATGGGTAGTTTAGTAAAAAAAAACATAGGTGTTTTGGATTAACATACTCTGCCTTATCATGGATGTACAGTTACCAGTTTCGGGCTCCCAAGTGGCGCAGTGGTCTAAGACACTGCATGTCAGTGCTAGAGGCGTCACTACAGACAACCTGGTTCGAATCCAGACTGTATCACAACTGGACGTGATTGGGAGTCCCATAGGGCGACCCTAATCATCATCTTTATCTATTATTGAATAATGTGGCTATTGAGGAAGTTGAAGAGACTAAATTGCTGTGTGTCAACACACATCGACTCAACAGTTACTAAAATGGGATGAGGTCTGTCTATAAGAAGGTATTGCTCTGCTTTCTTTATCTCAGTCAACCAGACCCTAGTTTTGTCACACCTGGACTACAGTCCAGTTGTGTGGTCACATGCAGCAAAGAAGGAAATAGGCAAATTGCAGTTGGTCCAAAACAGAGCAGCACATATTGCACTTAGATGTACACGGAGGACGAATGACATGCATGTCAATCTCTCCTGGCTCAAAGTTGAGGAGAGAACGATTGCATCACTATTGGTCTTTGTGCAAGGTATTAAATGTACCAAACTGTTTGTTCGAGCAGTTGGCACACAGTTCGGACACTCATCGGTATCACACAAGACATGCAACCAGAGGTCTCTTCACAGTCCCCAGGTCCAGAACAGAGGCTGGGAAACGCACAGTATTAATAGAGCCGTGACTACATGGAACTCCAGGTAACTCAAGCTAGCAATAAAACCAGATTCAAAGAACAGATAAAAGAACACCTTACGTCACGACGGGAACTGTGAAGAGACAGACATTTTTATGCATTTTGTATTGTATTTTGCATTGCATTATGCATGTGATACGTGGTTGGGATATGACTGTGATATGTGGTAAAAGGCCGTCATTGTAAAAAAAATCTAAAGTAATTTAACTAGGCAAGTCAGTTAAGAACAAATTCTTATTTACAATGACCGCCTACCCCGGCCAAAGCTGGGCCAATTGTGCGCCGCTCTATGGGACTCCCAATCACAGCCAGATGTGATGCAGCCTGGATTCTAACCAGGGACTGCAGTGACGCCACTACAGTGCAAATGTAGTGCTACACTGTGTGTGTATTATTTATTATATTTTTTGTGTTTCCTGTTTTGGAACCCAGGAAGTGTAGCAGCTAATTGGGTATCCTAATAAATACAAAAAATACTTCACAGCATCTGTCACTGTCCAGACACCCTATTCCCCAGAGTCTTTGGCTCTGGCCAAAGTAGTTTTGCCGGATAGGGAGTAGGGTGTCATTTGAGACGTATTCATTAGGTCCAAAATATAATATTTAGTATTATGATCACAACTTACCTCGGTATGGTCCTCCAGTACCAGGGGTTTGACCAGTTCTTTACAGTCCGGTGCAGATGCAGCAATCAGAGGGGCTAGAGCCAGGAGAGCTACAATCAGCTGAACAGCCATAGAGAGAGAGCATGAGATGGAGCAGAGACACTGAGGATGATCATACAATACAGCCAGATCAGAACACCTCTACTGCTGGGGCATATGCCTTACAGAGGCTTAGACAAAAACACTGTTGCATAAGGGGCAATGTGGAGGAGGAGGGGAGGTTTTCAACATGCTTCAATGCTTGAATGGGTAAATGGAGGGCTAAATCAGCATTCATATCCAGACTTGTCTTATATAACTCTGAATGGATGTCCCCTCCCTGACTGAGCAGGCACCATCTATTAGCTAGGGACCAGAGCACTCTAAATAGAAGCTTCTGTTTGGGACTATTGTCCATGAATGAATTCAAATGGATACCAGCTAAAATATAAATCCACAGTATGGTGAAAAGGGCTAAATAATTAATTAAATGATCAATAGCATGTAAATTGTGTCTGGTTTGGAATAGGACTACAGTAAAAACAACTTTGCAGGATGAAGAGGGAGGCAGCCCTTGGATTGGTGTATGTGCGCATGGATTCTGTGCACATGAGGGAGTCTTACACTTTCTCATGAGTTACCTGGCAACCAACTGCCTTGGTCCCAAAACAATAGAGCTTCTCTTCAAAATGTTTTGTTGTGCCCTAGCTTTTGTCTCATTTGGCATAAATATGTAACAATGTGCTGATACCCAGGAACCAATAAATGAATTCAGGGTGAGGGCTACATAGAAACGTTGAATGAAATACTGAAACAGGTAGCAAGTAAACATATATCTATTTCTTCTAGTTTCAATTTATTTTCCATTTCAATAAGAGACCCCAGATTCTGACATCTCTACCTTGATATGGCTGTTTATGAAGTTGTACAGTTCAGCATAAAAGTACACTATTTGTGTGTCACCGGGGAGTGGCAGATATGCTGCCCCTTGCCCATTGCTTGATTTTTGGTGAGCTGAGTGTGTTCCTTCCGAAGGGTCATATTTTGGTGGCGTCTCTCATTCACCTTAAACAGTTGCCATGAAGCACATACAAGTGACTGTTTAAGACTTTAATCAATTGTATGACTTTTAAAAGCAAAATGACATACAGTAACAATGTTTAGATTGTTTAGTAGTAATAAGTATCGAGCAACTAAATGCATTATTCTACAGGACAGTAAAATGATTGAATATACTCTAACACAATTCAACACAAGTATCATAACCATAATGTGTTCTGGTTAAGAAGGTTAGAACAGTCCCAGTGATGGGTGATTCTGTTGGTCAGGTGGCTTAGACATTTACTTTACTCATCAGGACACAGATCTGAAACACAGAGAAGATATTTACAGGAGTGAATGCACTCTTCAGTACAAAATAACTCATTCAATTTTAGAATAGTTAGATGGTAAAAGACGAGAGAAGTACATTAACTATATCATACCCAGTGGTATTGTGGGAGGAAGTTGAGACTGCCTGTTTCTTAAAGGTCTCCAGTTTTGAGGCTTCTAGTCTCCCAGTCCTCGCTGAGAGAGAAAGAGAGGGTGGGTTAACTGAAATGTCAATGCCTTTTTTTAGTCTGACTGGAGAGGGATTGGTACGGGTGATGAGTACAGGAGGGGTTGGGTACACACCCCTGGGGGGCTACCGTGTTGAGGATTTGCGTGGCGGATGTGTTGTTACCGTCCCTCACCACCTGGGGTCGTCTGGTCAGTAAATCTAGGACCCAGTTGCACAGAGAGGAGTTCAGATCCAAGACCCTGAGCTTAGTGATGAGCTTGGAGGGAACTATGGTGTTAAAAGCTGAGCTATAGTCGAAGAACAGCATTCTCACATAGGTATTCCTATTGTCCAGGTGGGAAAGGGCAGTGTGCAGTGCAATGGTGATTCTGTCGTCCGTGGATCTGTTGGGGCCGTATGCAAATTGTATACCGTATGCAAATTGTATCCTGTTCACCCATGACTTCTTATCCACGCACGACTCTACGGTGCTATTTGGGTTCTTGATTGGATTCATCCCGACGTTCTTGATTTATTACATTTGGTATTTGTGTACTTGTTTGACATTTTACTGTATTGTTAGGAGCTAGTAACATGAGCATTTCGCTGCACCCGCTATAACATCAGCTAAACTGTGTATGTGACCAATAAACTTTGATTTGATGACTTTGAGCTGTGGTTATTTACAGGTGACACTGGAGGAGGTTCCAGAACCAATTAGCAGATCCCTGCATGCACTTTCCATCCCTTACAGTATAGAGAAGAAGGAGAACATTAGCATCCAACAGCAGCATACCAACTGTTCAGAACACTATGCAGCAAATTCAACAAAACATGCAGTAAGCTTTATTAACTTTAGGCACCAAACACCTTCCTTATTTTGTTATAATGTAGGTTTTATACTGTATATTGTACATATTTTTTAAATCACCATAACCTACAGTACAGTCGTGTTTCTAGATCGATCCAGGAGCTTTTGATTATTCCCAGATCATTCTGGAAAGTTGGATGATCGGAGCTTGCGACATGGAGCACCCATTTTCCATAAATCTGCCAAACACAGATGAGCAAAAACACTTAGATTTCCTTTCTCACAAAGCAGTTCATGATTCTGATCCACAGTACTTAAGTAATTTGATCTTCATCATATATACCCTTATTATTCTAGCTCCATCTCACTTGAGTAGCCTCAATGCCAGCTATAGTTATTCTCGTGTATACTGCACATCTCCTTTACTTATATCTATGAGAGATAAACATTTAGTTGTACCGTTTCACACACACAACTACGTGGAAAACTACCAGCCTCAAACAAAGATTATACAAACCGTGACAGTTTTAAGGCTTAGCTGGCTGTGGGAAGGACACAAACAGTGCAAATTCCGTTTTAAGGTGAAACTGAACTGAAAACATTACATGACTTCTGTTGATAATTGGCACTGCTTTGTAAACCCTGTCCCTATTCTAGCATTTGAGCTGCAGAATAAAAGTGAAGACATCAAAACTATGAAATAACACATATGGAATTATGTATTAACCAAAAAAGTGTTAAACAAATCAAAATATATTTTATATTTGAGATTCTTAAAAGTAGCCACCCTTTGCCTTGATGGCAGCTTTGCACACTCGTGGCATTCTCTCAACCAGCTTCATCTGGAATACTTTATCAACAATCTTGAAGGAGTTCCCGAATACAGGGCCTTCGGAAAGTATTCAGACCCCTTAACGTTTTCCACATTTTGTTACGTTACAGCCTTATTCTAAAATTGATTTTAAAAAAGACAAATCCTCAACAATCTACGCACAATACCCCATAATGACAAAGCAAAAAACGTTTTTATTTTTATTTTAGCAAATCTATAAAAAATAATAAAAAGATACCTTCTTTACATAAATATTCAGACCCTTTGCTATGAGACTAGAAATCATGCACAGGTGCGTCCTATTTCCATTGATCATCTTTGAGATGTTTCCACAACTTGATTGGAGTCCACCTGTGGTAAATTCAATTGATTGGACATGATTTGGAAAGGAACACACCTGTCTATATAAGGTCCCACAGTTGACAGTGCATGTCAGCGTAAAAACCAAGCCATGAGGTGGATGGAATTGTCTATAGAGCTCCGAGGCAGGATTTTGTCGAGGCACAGATCTGGGGAAAGGTACCAAAATGTTTCTGCAGCATTGAAGGTCCCCCTTAAATGGAAAAAGTTTGGAACCACCAAGACTCTTCCTAGATCTGGCCACCCGGCAAAACTGAGCAATCGGGGGAGAAGGGCCTTGGTCAGGGAGGTGACCGATGGTCACTCTGACAGAGCTCTAGAGTTTCTCTGTGGAGAAACTTCCAGAAGGACAACCATCTGCAGCACTCCACCAATCAGGCCTTTATAGTAGAGTGGTCAGACGTTAAACAAATGCAAATACAGCTACTTTGTTGTTATTCTGGCTGCACTGTTTGACGCGGCTGAGTTAGCTGTAGTTGGCTAGCTAGAAAGCAAGAGATAAGAACTTTGCCAGCCAGTATGGCAATGGAACATTTAGAATGAAAGAATGGGTTGCATCCATACATACAGAACAAAAAGACTGAACGAATGGTCGCGTCTCTAGCAACCGAATGATAGACCGAACAACCAGCCAGCTTGGGTAGCAACCCTAGATTTGTGCTGGGACTATATCTTGTGGAAGGATGAAATAGTATGAATACATTCATCAACACAAAGTCTTATTATTTGTATAAAAGTGATAATGCCCTCGAAGCCAGTGTTTGGAGGATATATTGGCATGGTTTGCTTATATATTTAGAATTCAAGGCACACTTAACCAGCATGGCTACCACAGCATTCTGCAGCGATATGCCATCCCATCTGGTTTGCGCTTAGTGGGACTATCATTTGTTTTTCAACAGGACAATGAGCCAAAACACACCTCCAGGCGGTGTAAGGGCTATTTGACCAAGAAGGAGAGTGATTGAGTGCTGCATCCGATGACCTGACCTCCACAATCACCCGACCTTAACCCAATTGACATGTTTGGGATGAGTTGGACCGCGGAGTGAAGGAAAATCAGCTAACAAGTGCTCAGCATATGTGGGAAATCCTTCAAGACTGTTGGAAAAGCATTCCAGGTGAAGCTGGTTGAGAGAATGCAAAGCTGTCATCAAGGCAAAGGGTGGCTACTTTTAAGAATCTAAAATATATTTTGTTTTGTTCAACACCTTTTTGATTACTACATGATACCACATTTCATAACAAAAAAAAAAAAAAAACCTTGAATGAGTAGGTGTATCCAATCTGTACTGTACTGTATATACTGAACAAAAATACAAAAGCAACAATTTCAAAGATTTTACTGAGTTAGTTCATATAAGGAAATCAGACAATATAAATACATTCATTAGGCCCTAATCTATGGATTTCACATGACTGGACAGGGGCACAGTGGGCCCACCCACTAGGGAGCCAGGCCCAGCCAATCAAAACAAGTTTTTCCCCACAAAAGCACTTTACACGTGGTCTGCAGTTGTGAGCCCGATTGGATGTACAAAAACAATGTTGAGGGCGGCTTATGGTAGAGTAATGAATATACAATTATCTGGCACGCTCCCTCAAAACTTTAAACATCTTTGGCATTGTGTTGTGTGATAAAACTGCACATTTTAGAGTGGCCTTTTATGGTCCCCAGCACAAGGTGCACTCGTGTAATGATCATGGTGTTTAATCAGCTTGATATGCCACACTTGTCAGGTAGATGCATTTTCTTGGCAAAGGAGAAATGCTCACTAACAGGGATGTAAACAAATTTGTGCACAAAATTTGAGAGAAATAAGCGGGTATGGAACATATTTGGGATCTTATTTCAGCTCATGAAACACGGGACAAACACTTTACATGTTGCATTTATTATTGTTCAGTGTTATTTTTATTTTTTTTATTTTTTTTAGGAATAGTATCAACATATTAAAATGAGAGTGAAGTTCATGTAACAGGGTTGACCTTAAAATGAGGGTCAGATGTAAATGTATCACTAATCACATAAAATAAATAATCTTCAAAAATGACAAGAACATAGGTAGGGCTTTCCAATGATGGTGAAAATGTGGATACATTTTGGGATTAAGTGGGTTAAAATCTTCCTAGAAGTCGGGAAAAAAAGATGGACAATGTAAAAATGCTGTTTTTTGGCACTTTAGCAAGTATTTCTTTATATAAAAAAAAATCAGATGTATTGAATGTTACGTGGTCTATATTAAAGGACACTTCCTTTAATATAACAGGCTTTTAAATTGCAATAATGGTGCTCAATTTCTACTTAAAATGTACTCTATTCGTGGAACGACCCAACTGCACGCAGAGATGAAAGAGTAAAAAAACATAGAAAGGGGCATGTGTGTCTTTGTCCCACCTGTGACTCCATCACAGCTGCTATGTGTCAGCTACAATGGAGGGGTCTCCCTAGAGGTGTCACTACAGACAACCTGGTTCGAATCCAGACTATCACAACCGGCCGTGATTCACAAGGTCCTTTGCTGTTGTTCTGGGATTGATTTTCACTTTTTGCACCAACGTACGTTCATCTCTAGGAGACAGAACGTGTCTCCTTCCTGAGCGGTATGACGGTTGCGTGGTCCCATGGTGTTTATACTTGCGTACTATTGTTTGTACAGATGAACGTGGTACCTTCAGGCGTTTGGGAATTGCTCCCAAGGATGAACCAGACTTGTGGTCTACAATTATTTTTCTGATGTCTTGGCTGATTTCTTTTGATTTTCCCATGATGTCGTGCAAAGAGACACTGAGTTTGAAGGTAGGCCTTGAAATACATCCACAGGTGCACCTCTAATTGACTTAAATGATGTCAATTAGCCTATCAGAAGCTTCTAAAGCCATGACATAATTTTCTGGAATTTTCCAAGCTGTTTAAAACGCACAGTCAACTTAGTGTAACTTCTGATCCACTGGAATTGTGATATAGTGAATTATATGTGAAATAATCTGTCTGTAAACGATTGTTGGAAGAATTACTTGTGTCATGCACAAAGTAGATGTCCTAACCGACTTGCCAAAACTATAGTTTGTTAACATGAAATCTGTGGAGTGGTTGAAAAATGAGTTAAGGACTTCAAACTAAGTGTATGTAAACTTCTGACTTCAAAGAGAGTTCACCCAAATGACAAATACTAAACGTTTGTGTCCTTGGACAGTCTATGGACAAGGAGACTGCAATCTATGATTTGGTTACCCAGTGCCATCAACCATTAATATCAAAATGTCCTCTGCAGAGCCTTGGTGTAGTGGTAACACTCCCTGGCATGTGTTGCATACAACTTTCCACTGGAGAACAGGGATCAATCCCTGCTTCCAATCTTCCCACTGTTTCTAGCATTTGCTGTCTGAATGAAGTGTCAAACCACCTAAAATAATATTATCATTCTTTAAAACTTAATTCCCCCAAAATCTCAAAGTAACAAAGTTGGTGAATTTTGAGTGTTCATTTAATGTTCAAAGCATCCTGAATACACCTGCCCTGTGGTTTTAACAAAAAAAAATGTATACCATGGTCATAGGTCTAAGCAATGTCAAAACACATAGAATTGCAAGTAATTAGCTTTAAAACAGCCACCCGTCTAGAGGTTGTGCCAGGGGCAATGAAATTCACATAGCAAATCTCTCTCCAAGCATCTTCAAAAGTTGACAGCCCTGCAAAGTTCATAGGTCTAGAAAGAATATCTTGTGTGATTCAAATCAACAAAAAGATGTGGTCAGATCAATTACTTACTCTCTAAGGCTTTGTTTAGACAGGCAGCCCAATTCTAATATTGTTTTCACTAATTGGTCTTGTGACCAATCTAATCAGCTCTGAAGAAATACCAATTAGTAGCTGCCTGTGTGAATGCAACCAATACATTTAGGCTCCATTATTAAACATTTACCAGATAGATTTCACAACACAAACCTCTCCTTCTGTGAAATTATGTTGTACAAAAGGCAATACCTTACCGCAGTGTTTCACAAACCTCTCCTCGAGTACCAGCCTGTTCCACTTACTGTTTTCCAGAACTAGCACACCTGATTCAACTAATAAAGGGCTTAATGATTACGTGGGTTAAGGGAGGCCTAGTCAAGGAGAGGTTTGGGAAACTGACTAAAAGTGTAACATTTTTATCTTGCCGACACTCGCAGTGTTGCGAAGGAGAACTGTGCATGCATGATGAACAGGTTGAGGAAAGAAGGTTTTATTGAACAATCAGTTCCATACTGGACAGCAGTCATGATTCACACACAAACACACCTGCCCTGCCCCCTTAATTCATTTCCCCCTATCAACCCAGGCCCAGATATGGAATACTGCTCAAGGTCAATGCAAGTCTAAAAACAAATACCATTATTACGAAATTAAACTGTTGTTTTCTTTGTCCTGAGACTAGATGGCTGTCAAGGGGTACACCCAGGCAATGACTCAGCAACAATAAAAAGGGCTTTAAGGATGAGTCGCTTGGTCTTGTCCGAGTGGTTGGTTCCCATGCATCTAAGTTGATATTCTATAGAACAGGCATTCTTTAGATAGAGCATAACAGAATGGAACAGGGTTAGGGTCTGTACACATGGAGCGACACAAAGCTATGCTAGTGCACCCTGGTGCAACTAAATTACCGAATCTGCTTGCATGAAAAGCTCTACATAGTAGTGACCAGATCTACATTTTAGCCACGTCCCATGATTAAGCCAGATAGAAACAATACAATTAAATAAATAAAAAATAATTTCAGTGAGCTGTGTGTGTACGGACTCTTTGATCATATTTTTATTTCAAGTAAACCATTAAACATTGTGCTTCTGACACGTCGCAGAGTTCCATTTAAAAAAGGGTCAGTCGGAGAGGAATCCAGCCAATAAACTGCAAGGAAAGGGAATTGGGATCAGTAGCGGTGCGTTGCTAAAATCACTGGGGAAGCCAAGCTCCGCCCTCCACAAAAAATACACATGGCAACATATGTGTTGTGATAATTGCGTTGTTTGCTCTATAACCTGTTAATTCATATGTCTTGCGACTGTGATATATAGGCTTAAAGCCGAGACAATAAGACAGTGGCAGAATAAATTAAACCACGCCTTTGATTAATCACAAAACCGGATAGCAACCTACAGCATGGTCAAGCAAGTTAATGTTTACGACATTTTTGGACCACCAAACAACTATTGATTTAGAACCACAGAGTTAGCGCAAGTCGCAAAGAAAACAGGAGCTGCCTCCACTATTCCAGCACCATTTCAACATCATCAAATCACCTCTGCTTAGTCTAATACAGAGACAAAAGATAGTCCAATCAATGTAAACTAAATATGTGGCTTTCCATGGTTCTGCTTTGGGTGTGTGCGTTTGTGCAAATAAAAAAAACATGTTGACTCACCCTACTTGTAGAGAAACACCAATGCCATCCTGCCCTCTTTCATGTTGATGAAACGGTCTACAACTCTGTCATACAGTACACGCTTTCATTTTATGTTGTCCTAGGCTACACAACGAGATGCAACAATTCACGTTTTTCTGTCAGTGACGTATGCTCTCAATGCGATTTGATAGGAGACACCAAAATCAAAGCTGGCTTCCCTTGACACTTTTTTTTGATGCACCCAGACCATTCAGTATTGAGCTCGCTCAGTTTAGCTCAAACCTGATTGGCAAATTCTTTATTTAAATGATCGATGGAGGCCAAATGCTCACCGGCTTCCCTTGCCTTCAATTCTATGGGCGGCAACAATGTATGGACCAGACAGCATCAGATAGATGGCCTACACTTAGAGAGACAGAGGGGCGCTGTTCCGCTCGCTCGGATGCTTCCTCAGTGAGATACATTTAGAAAATTATGAAACACAGAGAGACTAAATAACTTATTTTTTTTTTTTTTTATTAGTAATTTTGGGGGAGAAGCCTGGCTTTCTTTGGCATCCATGAATACACGCCAGTGATTGGGATCCAATTCCCACAGGTGATTTTATTTGCCCCCCAATAATATTTTATTGTTGGACATAAGACTGTAAAAACAGCAGCAAATCAGCTGCAAGTCATTTTGAAAATCAGTTCCGAAATATTCCCACGCATTATAGAGAGATATGTGATCATATACAAATGTAAGCAAGGTTTAAAATTATTCATGTCAATTTGCAGTCTACAAATTATTTGTAATTATGTTCCGGCCCCCTAACCATCCGCTCAAGACTGTGGCTGAACTTAGTTCAGGGCTCTCCAACCCTGTTCCTGGAGAGCTACCTTCCTGTAGGTTCTCTCTCCAACCCTAATTCTTATAATTAGTTGGTTGAAAAGCTGAACCAGGTCAGTTAAAACGGTTTGGAGCGAAAACCTACAGAAGGGTAGCTCTCCAGGAACAGTTCATGATCCCTGCCCTAGGGAGTCTTGTCAGTGGGTGTGGTTTTCTGTCGCTTCCAGGGGCGGGTCCGGGGCTTGGTTATTTACATGGTTGTCCAGCAGGCCCATCTGAGAATGAGGGAGAAAACATTAAAGTACACTGAAGTAAAATAAACGCAACATGCAACAAGATTTTACTGAAGTTGATCAGACTTGATTGTGGCCTGTGGGAATGTTGTCCCACTCCTCTTCAATGGCTATGCAAAGTTGCTGGACAATGGCGGGAACTGGAAAAACTGGGACATTTTCAGCTTCCAGGAATTTTGTACAGATCCTTGCAACAAGGGGCCGTGTATTATCATGCTGAAACGAGGCGGTGGCGGCGGATGAATGGCACGACAATGGGCCTCAGGATCTCGTCACGGTATCTCTGTGCATTAAAAGGGCCATTAATAAAATGCAATTGTGTTCGTTGTCGGTAGCTTATGCCTGCCCATATCATAACCCCACCGCCACCATGAGGCACTCTGTTCACAACGTTGACATTAGCAACGCTTGCCCGCACAACACCATACATGCTGTCTGCCATCTGCCCGGTAGAGTTGAAACCAGGATTCCTCCGTGAAGAGCACACTTCTCCAGTGTGCCAGTGGCCATCGAAGGTGAGCATTTGCCCACTGAAGTTTGTTACAACGTAGAACTGCAGTCAGGTTAAGACCCTGATGAGTACGACAAGCACGCAAATGAGCTTTTCTGTGACGGTTTCTGACAGTTTGTGCAAACCCACAATTTCATCAGCTGTCATGGCTGGTCTCAGATGATCCCGCAGGTGAAGAAGCCGGATGTGTAGGTCCTGGTCTGGCGTTGTTACGTGGTCTGCGTTTGTGAGGCCGGTTGGACGTACTGACAAATTCTCTAAAATGACGGAGGCGGCTTGTGGTTGAATAATTAACATTAAATTCTCTAGAAAAAGCTCTGGTGGATATTTCTGCAGTCGGTATCCTAATTGCACGCTCCCTCAAAACTTGACACATTGTGTGATGTGACAAAACTGTACATTTTTAGAGTGGCTTTTTATTGTCCCCGGCACAAGGTGCACCTGTGTAATGTTCATGCTGTTTAATCAGCTTGATATGCCACACCGGTCAGGTGGCTGGATTATCTTGGCAATGGAGAAATGCTCACTAACAGGGATGTAAACTAATTTGTGCATATGGAACATTTCTGGGATCTTTTAATTCAGCTCATGAAATATGGGACCAACACTTTATAAAAATAAGTGCGGTTTCCCGGAAACAGATTAAGCCTAGTCCTGGACTAAAAAGCACTTTCAACAAACGTGCTTTAATCTCTGTCCGGAAAACCGCCCCCTCAAGTTTACGTTTATTTTGATGTATTTTCAAATGAAATTAACAGTAGAGCAGCATGCGATGAGAAAAGGAAAAATCAACGCTAACTACTGTCCAATTCAGATATTGATCAAAATGCAAGTGTTATGCTACTTTCTTTATACAGTACCATTCAAAAGTTTGGACACACCTACTCATTCAAGATTTTTTTTTTTCTTTTTTTTTCTACATTGTAGAATAATAGTGGAAGACATCAAAACTATGAAATAACACATATGGAATCATGTAGTAACCAAAAAAGTGTTAAACAAATCAAAATATATTTTATATTTGAGATTCTTAAAAGTAGCAATCCTTTACCTTGGTGACAGCTTTGTACACATTTGGCATTCTCAACCAGCTTCATGATGAATGCTTTTCAAACAGTCTGCTGAGCACTGCTTTTCCTTCACTCGGTCCAACTCATCCCAAACCATCTCAATTGGGTTGAGGTTGAGTAATTGTAGAGGCCAGGTCATCTGATGCAGCACTCCATCACTGTCATATGTCAAATAGCCCTTACACAGCCTAGAGGTGTGTTTTGGGGCATTGCCCTGTTGAAAAACAAATTATATAGTCCCACTAAGATCAAACCAGATGGGATGGCGTATCACTGCAGAATGCTGGTTAAGTGTGCCTTGAAATCTAAATAAATCACAGACAGTGTCACCAGCAAAGCACCCCCACACCATCATATCTCCATGCTTCACGGTGGGAACCACATGCAGAGATAATCCGTTCACCTACTCTGCGTCTCACAAAGCGTCTCACACAGCAGTTGAAACCAAAAATCTCAAATTTGGACTCATCAGCCCAAAAGGACAGATTTTCCACCGGTCTAATGTCCATTGCTCGTGTTTCTTGGCCCAAGCAAGTCTCTTCTTCTTATTGGTGGTGTCCTTTAGTAGTGGTTTCTTTGCAACAATTCGACCATGAAGGCCTGATTTCCGCAGTCTCCTCTGAACAGTTGATGTTGAGATGTGTCTGTTACTTGAACTCTGAAGTATTTATTTTGGCTGCAATCTGAGGTGCAGTTAACTCTAATGAATTTATCCTCTGCAGTCTGGATTGACTGACCTTCATGTCTTAAAGTAATGATGGACTGCTGTTTTTATTTTTTATTTGAGCTATCTTCTGTATACCACCCCATACCTTGTCACAACACAACTGATTGGCTCAAACATTAAGGAAAGAAATTCTACAAATTAACAAGGCACACCTGTTAATTGATATGCATTCCAGCTGGTTGAGAGAATGCCAAGAGTGTGCAAAGCTGTCATCAAGGCAAAGGGTGGCTACTTTGAAGAATCTCAAATATTGATTTGATTTGTTTAACACTTTTTTGGTTACTACATGATTCCATGTGTTATTAAATAGTTTGGACGTCTTTACTATTATTATACAATGTAGAAAATAGCAAAAATAAAGAAAAACCCTTGAATGAGTAGGTGTGTCCAAACTTTTGACTGGTACTGTATATTTACATTTTTGTGATATGTGTTGACTTGCCTCCCGGGGTTTGTAGACTCCTAGTTGGAGGCGACAGCAGACAACGTCCACCAAGAAGCCCACCATTCCATGGATCATACCTGTATGGGAAGGACAGAGAGGAGTTAAGGCTTCCAAATGATTAAGTTCTGCTGGCGTGGCGAACCGAACGAGTGTGCTTGCATACTCCTTTAAAAATACATTTGCTTGAAAAACTAGAAGAAAATTGGCAACAGTCCAGTTTTTCCATTTTGACATGCCGTATACACTTGTATACACTTGCTAAAAATAGTCTGAATTAATCTAAGATAACGTAAAAATTTATGAGATTTCTTGAGTTTTTGCAGAGATCTTAGTAACGCAATTTTACATCTAACATGTTTGGTGCAGTGTGTCTCAATGAAAAAATGTGCATGAAAAAGAGATGTCTCTCATTGAATGACAAAGACTTTATTGAAGAATCCCTGCTTTTGACCAATCACCGACAAAGGTGCGTAGACTTTGTCTTGTCTTGAGAAAAAATGTTTCGTGCGACAGCCGTAAAAAACCTTACCGAAGTCCAAAACGAACAAAAACGTCACAAAATGTTGTGATAATATATGCACAAACTCTTCCGAACAGTTTCAGCTGGGAAGCATGCAAAGGCCTTTAGACATCACAAAATGATGAGGAAGGATGATTTTTACAACTAATGCTCTGTGATTTCTTCCTGAAGGGCTGTAGTTAGGTGTTGGTCATGTTAGGTGTGTAGTAAATCAGGGCCGTGTTCATTAGGCACCGAACATCAGAAAACAGACAAACAGGAAGGGACTACCTGGACATGTCCCATTTTCTTTTTCCGTTGCACAACGTTTTGCTACAATGTGCCCTAATGAACATGACCCAGGTGGACATAGTTGGGGTGTTTTCCCTAGGAAGAATACGGGCCGAAACAGGGAGGGGACTAACCTGAACTTGTCCAATAAGAGACACTTGTTTTTGTTGCAAAACATTTTGCTACGTTACGCACTACTGAATACACCCCTGTACTCTTGTGGCCAGTTGTGTGTGGGTACCTGTGGTGGAGAAGATGCCTCCGATGATGCCACAAAGCCTGACGAGGAACCTCCACAGGGGCATGTGCTGCTCTGTGACCTTCACCATCAACGAGCTGATGTCATACTTCATAAAGATTCCAGAGACTCCGTGGCTGCCCACTGCATGGTTGATCACCCGCTCCTACACAAACACACCCACAACCACACACACAGGGTGAAAGGGTGATCATTCACCCACACATTCAGTGCATCCACACACACACACACACACACACACACACACACACCTTGTACACTCAAACAATCACACATCCTGGACCTACCCTTTCGGTGACAGAGTACTGGTTTGTGTCTGCTGAGATCTGGTAGGTGTTCAGTTTGGTGGGCACTATGGTGATGAAGTACTGGAACATCTGATTATCTGACGAGGATCAGAGAAAAACATTATAATCTGCACATGAAGATGTCAGTACAAAAGGTAGTAAGGGGTGTACTTAGTAACAATAGTATTCTTTAATGTCGGATGAAATTAACAAAAGTTACAATTCCTATAGAATGTCACAATTTCTTCACAACTAACATGTTGAGGCAGACAAACTACTTCCCCCAAAAACCCATGACTTATTTGTGCATTTAGGAAGTCTGTCATGTCATGAAGCCTGTTTAATGTGACATGATAAAGCCCTGGGTTTAAATACTATTTGAAATCTTTCCAATGCTTTGATAATTGCCTGGAGTGCCAGGTGTGTGGGGACTGCAGTTTTGGAACTTTTCTATTGGTTCCATTGCAACAGGCAAGCTCAATCAAGCACAGCGTAAGTATTTTTAATAGTATTCGAAACCAGGACTGACGTGATGTCCTTTTACTTACGGTCAATACAGACTTTCTCTGTCCCGTCCAGAGGGTTGATGATTCCTGGGATCTCCTCTCCGAACGACAGGTGGTCAATGCGATGGGAGAAGTTGTACGCTGTAAACAACAACAAATCAGAACAACCATTGACTCCAGGTCTATGGATATCGTCAGGTTTAAATGTGTTAACTCAATTGTGAAGACAGCACATACTTCCATCATAATTTACGTCTGTGCAAGACGTTTGTATGTATCATGTATGGGAGTTAAACTCGAAAACAAAAACTTACTATCGTGGCTGACGAGGGCCGCTAGATGGGCGTGGCCTCTAGGATGTGGGATAGCCCTGTATGTGATGTGAGAAGGTCAAGCTTGCGGAGACTCCTCCCACATAGGGCATAATAACTCATGACATCACAAATTCCAGAGTCAAACATCTAGGTCATGTTCATTAGGCACCCAATGGAGAAAAAAATGACAAACAGGGAGGGACTTCCTCATTAGTGCACACTGTAGCTAGAGTTAGTTGTAGAGAGAGGAGAGGTGACCTACTTGCCCACAGTGATGTGGAAGTTGCCAGCCACCTTGTTGACATAAAGATGGCCGTGTATCCTGCAGGCCGCAGGCGACTGGGAGGGGCTGTCCTCTCTCAAAGGAGAATGGATTGGAAGAGGAGTCAGTTCAATAACATAACCTAAATCATTCAATACAGTTTATCAAATCACTTCAATGCCTAACTTCACACAAACACACACTGTGTTACAGCGAAGCTGTATTCTTATTTTTTTTACAGACCTGGGAGGCAGGGCGGTGGGGGATCCTTTCAGGACTGTCTTGAAGATCACATCCTGCAGCGAGTGTTCCTCCCTAAGTCGGTCCTGGATCATCAGCAGGGTTCTGGGGGAGGAAAGGGAGATGAGTGAGCAAGGGAAAGTTTAAACACAGGAGTGTTGTAGAGGGCAGTCACCATATAGGAGTGAGAAGTTATAACAGATGGTCAATGGATAGCCTTCACTCCACCATACTGTCTTTACTAGGTTTATTTGACAGGTATAATGATTAAAATGTCTGTAAATGTCAAGTGGTGCATTTCTATACTGTCAGGAGACATATATCGGCCACAAGTCTCAATTCAGGAGGATATCTATATCTTACCTATGCCACAGCCTTTGCTGAGGAGAGAGGTCAAAGGTGACCTGCAAGGTGACCATGGAAAAATAATATTAAGAAAGGGCATTGTCACTGGAAAGATATGATTAAATGTATGGAACCTTGAATTCTCACCGCACTTGCATCTTGTCAATTGTCAGGTCGTCATTGTGACCTCTTAACTGACTGGTCTGGTTAGGATGCTATAGCAGGTACCAGACGGTCATACTTACTGGTTCATAATGTAGGCCATCTGAAGCTACCATGGTCTCTGCCAAGTCTAGGACATCTGCACCTACAACTACAAATGGCCACCCAGACAAACAGCAAATCAGTGAATAATATAATCAATCAATCAATATGACATGATGGAAGACGAGAGCAGTCTACAGTCAATGACTTCATACAACACTACTGAAATGTTCATTCTAATACAGCCATTAATAAGAGTCACATTATATCCTAGATGTCCCTGTCTAGGCCTAAATAGTGAGAGCAACCTTCAAACAGTGCAAATACTTACATTGACACCTCATGGCAACTGTGATGTCTATGTTTATTCTTAATTTACTGCAAAAGAGAGAAAATGTTAGTTAGTTAGCTCTATAGTGTACATGGAGTTGTACGGTAAGTATTTTCCTGCTGACATTGCCCAGCTAACTCAAAAAATATATGCCAGACTGCTGGGTTGTGTTCATTAGGCACCAAACGGAAGCAAATGGACTGAAACTGGTAGGGATCAACTAGACTCGCCCAATAAGAAACATTAATTTTCCACTGCAAAACGCTTTAAAAAAAAACATATGTTTGGTGCCTAATGACCATGAGAGTTGTTGTTTTTTTACCTGGAGAAGTCTTTATCGACTTCATACTCATACTTCATCCATGTGTCTCGATACACAAAGAACTCAAGGAAAGCCAGCAGAGCCATGGCTGTGAAGGCTATCAGGGACACTGTGAAAAGACAGCAAAGGATGAGTGATGTAGAAGACCAAGTTTACGACTGGAGTATGCTACTCATGGATTACAATATGTAAACAGGACTATACTAGGTTTGGCCTAGATGCTCTAATTAAAGCTATAATTTAAGAATAGTTTGGATATAACTATATAATATATTTATATTGGATAGTTAATAAAGCACCTGTTCCCCCGGTGGCTGTGGTTTCCACATAGCTCTCTGGAACTTTGGGGAAAGCATCCAGCTCCTTCACCAGGGTTAGAGCCTTCTTCCGGGACACTAGTCTCCTCATCTTGTTGGGGGCAAGCGTCCACTGGATCCCTCATGCATTAAATCTTTAAGTTCAACAAAGAAGTTCACTTTGTTATATAGCCTATCAATCTCACACAAATAATGTCATATCCGAATACTTTTGACAGTGGCCACTGGAAGGGGCATTATGAAAACTAATATTTCCTCGCTAGCAAACAAGAATGGCAAGTTTAAACCCTACCATCTGTTTCTGACCACAGGTATACAAAGACTATTCCTCACTTTTTACATTATATTTGCCTACTGACGTTGCACAGCTGACTGGAAGCTGGTAACCTAGTTAGCTAGCTAGGTAGCTATCTTGGCTACAGGTAGCTATCAAACCCGGCTGTGTATTTTATAATAATCATACTTCGGTCTTTACTGCCTCGGATGCCCAATCATTTTCGCCATAGAGGGAAATCCATTTTTTTATCAATCCATTGTTTTATGCTTGGTTTAGTATTGAACCATCTGGATCCTGCGTTTTAGTTGCTAAAAAAAAACTGCCGCTGGTAACCTTTGACCTGGTGTACTACCATAAACGTTTGAGTAGAGTATTTTAATTTCGCCGCAGCGCCCTCTGGTGATCAACAGTAAGCAGACTGACTGCGCGCACAAACATCCCCATGAGTGCCCATCGAATTAATTCCATGAAACATTTGAACATGATCAATTACAACTAGGCCTATTTAATAACCAACTTTTATTGACCTTAGTATTCCTGTCGTTTGTCAATTTGCACATAACCCACTGGGCACACACTGGTTGGATCAACATTGTTTCCACGTCATTTCAATGAAATTACGTTGAACCAACGTGAAATAGATGTTGAATTTAGGTATGTGCCCAGTGGGAAGCTACTATAGAGAGTTATACAGTTTAGCTACCAGGGGCGCAACTTTCACTGCAACTCATTCTGAAGTTGCATTGTTGCAAGTTGAAGATGACATACTGTTGTTTTCAACGTAATCTACTCAAGTTCGCATACGTTGTTTTGTGGTGGTTGCCATTTGCTTTACAGAGCCGATAATGCCTGTGCACTGGAGTAGCAGCAACATCATCATCCAGAAACACGACAGACATTGAATTAATATATATGAATTATGAATTAATATCTTCGGCTGTGAGTGATGGAAAAAAACGAGCATTGTGCTTGCAACGCCAGGGTTGTGGGTTCGATTCCAATGGGGGCCAGTACAAAAAAGTATGAAAATGTATGCACTTGCTACTGTAAATCGCTCTGGATAAGAGCATCTACTAAATAACTAAAATGTAATGTAATCCTGGTCATCAGGAGGGATCAACCAAGTGGTGCAGCGGTATAAGGGACTGCATCTCAGTGCTAGAGGCGTCACTACAGACCCTGGTTCGTTCCCGGACTGTATCACAACTGGCCGTGATCGGGAGTCCCATAGGGCGGCGCACAATTGGCCCAGCGTCGTCCAGGTTAGGGGAGGGTTTTACAGGGATAGGCCGTCATTGTAACTAAGAATTTGTTCTTAACTTACTTGCCTAGTTAAATAAAGGTTCAATATTTTTTGTTTTTGTTTTATTATACTTATGAGTAAACATTCCATATCTGCAAGTGCCAATACATCGCCCACCTTGGCTTTATACCTGTTCAACAACACACTCCAGGGGGCAGTATGCACCCTTTCAGTTTGTTTACCAACTTATAGAAGTAGTAGAAGAAGAAAATGGGCTACTTCAAAAATAAAGATGGCCTCAATGGCGCTGCCGGTACACTCACAGACACCATAATAGGATACAAGTACGACTCTATTGGTTCAGTAAATCACAGGGCTACCTGGGCCTTTATATAACCAATTATCCACTCACACAATAACTAATAGGGGCTACCTGCCGCTACCATATCATCATCAACCGACATCGATTGTGTCATAAAAAAATAGTAATCTCTTATAATGTATTTATTTTCACCATGAAGGCCTAATTTGTTTCTGTATGTTAAAGACTTAACCTAGGCTAGTTTAATAAAATATGTTCTTATATTTCACTGCTTTTTATTTTTCATTGTTTCTTTATAGGCCTACATGTATTTTTATTCTGCTGCTTTTCTCCGATGGAATGGAACTACACATCCCGATGTGCGCCAGGTTGTGTGACCCCCCGCCAATCGAGAGCGTGTGATTTGGCGCTGAGTGAGACAGACAAGGCCCAAAGCAGGGCGATTTTGTTACAGCTAGAGGAAGAAGGAGCAAGTGAAATTAAAATACAAAGGGGCGAGATTTATACATACTTCCCACCAAGATTCCGCAAAATACTAGGCCCCTTTAGGTTCTACAGCCAATAGACAAGACATGGGGACCGATCAGTGGCTGTAAATTACCCCTATTAATGAATTGCGTTAGAAACGGAGAGGCCTGCACTCTGTGTACCGAATAATTTTTTTTATTTGATATTTTTTTTGTAAATTGTTCAAAGAAGCGCAGCTATCTGGTGTATGTGGTTAGAATGGGACACGCTGAAGGTATTGACATTTTTATTTTACTACATCTCGCGACTCTCAGAATTACGTTATACGTTCTCTCTCGTTGATAATCGGCTTACTGTCATTATCGTAAGGTGCATTTAGCCGTGTAGATTTAGGGTATTGTTATATCCTCGTTTTCTACAAACGAATGCGTGAGGTATAATCACGGTAGACAATTTGATTTAAAGGTACAATGGCAGCCATATTGGTAACAATGTATAGATTCGTTTGCCGTCGTGTTTCTAGTCGTCCGCATGGTAATGGCAACATAAATGATGTGTTAACATTGCGGACGTGTCAGAATGGAAGGACATCATCTCGGCTTTTGATACGTGTTTTATATTGACAAGCAACATTATATTTGATTTCCCAGTGTTCATGGAAGCTAGCTACGCTAGCTAACCCTACCCATAGCATCAGAACCATACACAGCACGGCTGCTAATGATGCAGTTCAATCACTCAGTGAAACAATGTAACAATATTTCAGTCCGTCTGTGCGTCGTTTTCCTCAATAAAATGACCCCAGTGGTACAGTGTCTCAAGTCGTGTATGCAAAGTTGGACTGCGTGATCTAAATTACTTTGTATTCTCATCCAGCAGCTGGAGCTGTGATACATCTTAATAATACGTTATTTTCCCTTCTATCCTTGTGAATGGCAGTAAAGGCTGCTTAATCTGAATCAAATTAAGGTTTAGTCTACACCAAAAAGGACATCGATCGAAGGTTATTTTGCGCATGTAACAACGTTGTGACACTTTCAATTTCACTTTTCATGTTCTATTTCAATATGACACTGTTACATTTCGGAATCCATATATTCATGCATTATCACTATTTATTTCTATCTCATACAGGGTATGGCCACATTGGTCCTGTCACCCCTTTACACCCAGAGCAGTTTGACATCTGGGTGAAATGCTTAGTGCTTGCCTATACCGTAATAGTACATTGCATTGATTGGTGATGGTTTAAGATCCAACAATGTGTAGGCTGTCATTGTAAATACGAATTTGTTCTTAACTGACTTGCCTAGTTAAATAATTACAAGTGAAATTAAGGACTTTCCATATTTTGGCAGAGGCAAAAACAAATGCATTTTTTAGGTCCACACAGTCTATTTATACCATGTGACCTGGCCAGGTAAAACTCTGATACTGTGCTCATAGAGTCTATCAGCAAATGTTTTTTTCTTATCAGGTCACAGGGCCTAGAATAACTACAAGCGGCAAACTCTTGAATAACCACAACATTGCCTACTACCTAGCAATTCGTTCTTATGAGTTGTTGAGAGCTGCTCATTGTCTGTGTTGTTTGAGTGATGAGTTGTACTCTTTGGCTGTGTTTACACAGGCAGCCTATAATTCTGATATTTTTCCACTAATTGGTCTTTTGACCATTCGGATCATCTCCTTTGCCAATAATGGACAAAAGATCAGAATTGGGCTGCCTGTGTAAACACAGCCATTGGCACTCTTGAGGTTGGCTCTACACCACTGGCAGGGATCTCTCCCATTAGACAGACATTACACAAAGATACTGTGGCCCCAGAGATGTCCACGGCAGCCTAGCTCACTCAGTCAGTGTTTCCCAAAACTGTGGTCTCCCTGAGGGGTAGACAAGCTACCTCCCACAGGGGTTTTGAAAAAGACAAGAATCTGTAATGACAGATTTTGTAGGCCTGTATGTCTTTAAGGCATTTTTAATCTCATAGCTAAAGTGATTATCAACATTTTTATAATTTTGGTAATCTGTACATGAACATTTACCAGTTGAGTATAAGGACACGAATAACAACTTTATTAAATTAACGTGAATGAGAGACGACCAGCCTTAAAATATGGGCAATAGTGACGCATTCAGCAGACATATTTCTGTACATTTTAGTGCACACTGTGCAGGGAGCTCTTAGGTCTTATTATGGGAAAGACTAGAGATTTCAAGCATGTAATTTTTATTTATTTAACTAGGCAAGTCAGTTATGATCAAATTCTTGTTTACAATGACGGCCTACCCCGGCCTCCCCTAACCTGGATGACGCTGGGCCAATTGTGCGCCACCCTATGGGACTCCCTATCACGGCCGGTTGTGATACAGCCCGGGATCGAACTAGGGTCTGTAGTGACGCCTCTAGCACTGAGATGCAGTGCCTTAGACCGCTGCGCCACTCGGGAGATCAGTTTCGTTATTTAATGTAGCAAGGAGATATAGCACAAGCTCTCCTCAGAACAGTCTATGGCTTTCCTTACTAGTAGGATTAGATGACTGTTCTGTTATCATACTGTATGTCGCTTTTTTTCTCTGACTGATGATTGATTAAATGATCTTACCTTATCAAAAAAAGAGAGATGTACAGTTGTAGATCCGATTATGTTGTCTTTCAGTCATCATCCTCTCCATTTCCCCTTAACATCATATCAACCCATATCAACCCCTCTCCTATATCTTGGTCCTCCTCCAGGTCCAGCCAGAGAAAAGGACAGTTAAGGATGCAGGAGCACAACAATGGATTTCTCCTTCTCTTTCATGCAAGGGATCATGGGAAATACAATTCAGCAACCCCCTCAGCTCATTGACTCAGCCAACATCCGGCAGGAGGGCGCCTACGACACCGGCAGCGATGCGGGCGAGGACGGAGCCCCCTCCTACGACGCTGCCCTGGAGGCAGAGTTCTCCTACCCGCCCTCGGCCTCCGAGGACATGCCCCCAGTCTCCAATGGTTACCCCCCTGGGCTGGGTCTGTACGAGCCCCAGGCCAAGTTCTCCATGTACCCCCAGTTCCCCAACGGCTCGGCCAATGGCTACGGGGCCATCCGGGGCTATGGCGAGCACTGCCTCATGCCTGGGGAGGGAACGGTCCTGAGGGCCCCTGTTCTCCAGGAGAGACCTCCCTCCCCTCTGTCTCCTCCTTCACACCACCCCGACCTCCATCACCCTAACCACCACCATCCTCATCACTTCCACCATCAACTTCACCCACACCCCCAGCCTCACCCACACAGCCCTCCACCCCTGCCCTCCCAACACCACCTCAGCCCACCACCTCACCGCATGTCCCATGGGCTCCCTCCGCCCCCGTTACTCCTGCCCTCCACCAGCCCTCCCCCATCCCTGCTGGACAGCACCCTCTCCTCCCACTCTCCTCACACCCCTCCTGCTCCCTCCATCAGGGTCCTGAAGAAGACCAGCTCTCCAGAGATCAAGCTAAAGATCATAAAGACGTACCAGAATGGGAGGGAGCTGTTTGAGTCTGCGCTGTGTGGAGACCTGCTGCAGGAGTCCCAGGCCAGCGAGGACTCCGAGAGCCACCGCAGACACGAGAGGAAGAAGGAGAAGAGGAAAAAGACCGCCAGGGAGCAAGAGGAAGGACAGGGGCAAGACCAGGAGCAGCTACAGGAGGCCACTGTAGGGCAGGCCAGGGACATCCAGACCCAGCCACAGCTCCATGCCCAGACCCAGCCACAGGAGCTGCCTGTTGGGCAGACAGAGCAACCACAGAAGACCCCCGTCAAAGCAGAGCCCAAGACACCTAAGGCATGTGTTGGTTTGCTGCTACTCTGCCGGTTGAGGTCATCCAGTGCCATTGAGTCACTTCAGTACTAAAAGAGCAACTGTTTCAGACATCAGACAAAGTAATGGCTCTGTGTATTATTGCGTACACCCATCTAATTCTTTTAGATCTGTGTTTTCTCTCCCCCTGTATTGTAGGTCCAGAAGCAGTACCCTACAGTGATAACAGGTACAGGCTGCTGTAAGGACCACGAGGTGGGGGACCTAGTGTGGGCCAAGGTTGGCACCTACCCCTGGTGGCCCTGCATGGTCTCCTGTGACCCCCAGATGAACATCCACACACGCATCAACACCCGGGGTAAAAATAGTTCTCATATCCTCTTCTGTATCCAGCACCTGTAGACATAACTGTTTTAAACGCCTCAAACGGCTGTCTGTCTGTCCTTCCTGGCCCTCCAGGTCACAGGGAGTACCATGTGCAGTTCTTTGGCAGCGTGGCAGAACGGGCCTGGATCCATGAAAAGAGGGTGGTCATGTACCAGGGAGAACACCAGTTCGATGAGCTGCAGGCTGAGACGCTACGCAAGACCACCAACACTGCAGAGCGACACAAGGTAGGGACACAGCACTGCCTTGCCTGACAAGTATAGCCACATCACATTCTAGACACCGGTTTAAAGGGCGTAGGTAGGTAGGTAGGTAGGTGGGTAGGTGGGTAGGTGGGTGGGTGGGTGGGTGGGTAGGTCGGTCGGTCGGTCCCCGAGGGGAATTTTCTTTGTCCTGAGTGAATGAGGGATTACAGACCAGAAAGTTACTCACGGATGGATGGATGCCTAATTGTTAAACTAGGTCCTTACACCCCAACAGTTCCAGGTCTATGTTGCAGACGGCACGGCACCCAAGTGAGGCATTAAATAGTCTTATAGCCGCCGGCAGGAAGGACCTCCTGTAGCGTTCTCTGGCACACCGTGGTGGGATCAGTCTGTGACTGAAGGTGCTCCTCTGCATCATAACCATGGCATGCAGAGGGTGGGTGACGTTGTCTATGATGGCCAGTAGTTTGGCCAGGATCCTTCTCTCCGCCACCTCCTCTAGAGCGTCAAGTCTAATCCCCAGAACAGAGCTAGCCTTCCTGATCAGCTTATTTACCCGAGAAGCATCACCGGCATTTATGTTGGCACCCCAGCACACCACTGCAAAAAAGATGGCACTGGCCATCACAGACTGGTAGAAAGTATGCAGTAGTTTACTGCACACGTTGAAGGACCTGTGCCTCCTCAGAAAGTAGAGTCGGCTCTGGCCTTTTTTGTACAGGGCCCCAGTGTTACCAGCCCATTCCAGCCTGCTGTCCATATGGACTCCCAGGAACTTGTATGACCCAACCAGTCGGTTGGGCCTTGTTTCTCCTGAAGTCCACCACCATCTCCTTTGTTTTGCTGATGTTGAGCTGAATGTGGTTCTGCTCACACCACACCACGAAGTCATTGATTGTGCTCCTGTACTCCTCCTCCTGCCCACCCCTGATGCTTCCTACAATTGCGGAGTCATCCGAGAACTTGTTGAAGGCACTGGAGAAGTCAAAAAACATAACCCGTACAGTGCTACCTGCGTTGTCCAGGTGAGAGTAGGACCTCTGCAGAAGGTAGATGATTGCATCATCCACCCCGATGTTGCGCTGGTATGCGAACTGCAGGGGATCCAGTGATATACACACAAGGGGTCTGAGGTGAGCGAGTACTAACCTTTCCAGGGTCTTCATGATGTGGGATGTTAGTGCTACAGGTCTGAAGTCAAGACAGTGGGGTGCGCCTTCTTGGGCACTGGAACCAGGCAGGATGTTTTCCACAGCATAGGGACTCTTTCCAGTCTCAGGCTTGAAGGGCTGGCCTAAAGGGCTGGCCTGTTTCGAAGCTCGCACCATGACTTTATGTAGGGCATTTATATAGTAGGTGAAGTTATGGATATGTATGCGATTGAGCTGGTGTAGTGATTATCTTTTGCTGATATTGGCTGTTTCGAAGAAAGGGCCTACTAAACTTAGTTGAATGTACTGAGGGGATAAGAGTATCTTCAAAATGTAATTAAAATGTGTGTGTGTGTTTGTCAGCTGATGAAGCCCTTTCCCCAGAGAGAGCGTGCTCAGTGGGAGGTGGGTGTTGGCCATGCAGAGGATGCCTTCCTGATGACTCAGCAGGAACGTATCGACAACTACACCTTCATCTACGTCGACCCCGACCCCAATGCCCCCCCACCCGCCAAGAAGACCCCCACCAAGATCGCAGGTCGCACCCAACGCTCTTCTATCACAACAAGTAAGAAAGAAGTAGCGGTGACATCACCGGACCGGGCGGAGCCATCCAGAAGACAGCCTCGTAGGCAGTGTAGTGTTCCTAATGCAGACGACCCAGCCGTCCCCCAGACCTCAGAGAAAGACCAGAGTGGTGACCTTGGCCAGTCCAGCCCCGCAGCCCGGGAGGCCCTGTCTGAGGCAGAGGTAACCCAGGAGTCCCCTGCCCCTGTACGGGCCTGGAAGACGGCCGCTGCGAGGAAGCTGCTGCCTCTCTCCATTACTATGAAGAAACTAAATGTGGAGATCACAAAGTGTGACCAAGTGTGGCCTCTGCTGCAGAGGAAAGCCCTGCCCTCACCACGGAGAGAGAGAGAGAGGGAGAGAGAGGCGGAGAGGGAGGAGGGAGAAGGCCGACAGGCTGACCTGGGATACTGCTCACCAGAGGTGGGTTCTCTATTGGTCTAGGCTCCCTAGTTGACAATGTTGATAAATGTTGTTGTTGCTCTAAACTGAATTGAAACATTATTTCTAAGTGGAGGTTTGTTTTCTCCAGCAGGGCTGTGGAGTTAAACCAGAAGCCAGTCCAGAGGAGGAGGAGGAGGAGGAGGAGGAGGAAAAGAGGGATGTGGGAGAGGAGAAAGAGGACAGGGAGGAGAGGAGAAGTGACCAGGAAGCTGCACAGCACACCTCCTGTCCTGGGTCTCAGCACAGCACCCCACCAGGTACGTACGTGTGTATGCACATGTGTTTGGATGTTTTCTGGGTCCTCTGGTGATAACTGTTGTGAATATTCTGTTGGTGTGAATATGTTCCCCACAGAGCAGAGGTGTTTAACCAGGTGTCTCCTTCCGGTAGGTTCTCAGGAGCGTAAGCAGCAGCGCAGGTCGGTGAGGAGCAGATCAGAGTCAGAGAAAGGCTGTGAGCCCATCCCCAAAAAGAAGTCAAAAAAGGAACAGGTACCAACCTGAACTACCATTTACTGTTCCCCCCTGTAATGTACCATACTTGTGGTTCTGTCACTCGGTTCTCTAGATGAGGATCACAATACAACAGAGAGATCTGAAACATCTATCTCCCTCTTTCTCTCTCTCCCTGCAGGGTGAGATGGCTCCTGAAACCACTCTGAGAACAGGCTCACAGAAAGGTAGCTCTCAGTTCTCAGTCCTATGACTCTCTCTTTCCCATCCTGCTCTAAGCATACTAGCTTTGTTTCATGTGTTGTGTGTACCAAGATGGCGTAATCAGTGCAGACGTGTTTTTGTTTGTCCCGTCTCATGTCCCGTGTAAATAGTTTGTAATTAGTCGTTCTTTCCATTTTATTTATTATTCCTCATATACTTCTCCTGCAACCCGCCTCACCCAACGTGAAACGGACCTAATATCTTTATTTCTTTACTTTTCATTATTTAACTGAATCGCAGTCAGAAGCTAGCCTGCTAGCTAGCTTGCTAACTAGCTACTAGCCATTGCTAACCACTGCTCTGCCTGCATCAGCCGCTTTTAGTTCGGACATTATCGGCCAGTCTGCACAGCGCGCTACCAACCCAGTGCATATCGGACTGCGTTCCCTTCCAGTTCACCGGATTTCTGCTGAAACCACAAGACCTTCACATCGGATCACCGCAGCTAGCTAGCTGCAATCGAGTGGCTGCTTCGAGCTAGGCCCATCTCCCGGACAGCCGACGTGTACTAGCTAATCTCCCGGGCTACAGTACCTTTGTCAACCTGCCTGAACCTTCTACTTTCGACACAGAGCCCCGCCGAGCCACCGCGACTGGTCTGCCGACGTAATTGTCCGACGTGGTCTCAACAGGCTTTTCCTCTGCGGCGTCGCCGAAGATCCATCTGCTAGCCCCGGCCTGCTAGCACTCTGAACGCTGTGCCTCCTCGCTCGCCTAGTGCAGCGCCCATTGAACTGCTCTCTAGCTCACCTCTTTGCTGCTCATCGGATCCTATGAGTACTCAGCTTCACAGCTGATGCCTGCAGGACTGTTCCATTACATGGTACTTCATTCTGTTTAACTGCCATGCCTTAGGTCCTGTGTGTAGCACACCAATTTCTCTATCTGACCCTTTTTGTCCATTCATCACCATTTCCCGTCGTTGTCTTTAACTCTCTTAATTAACTGTTTTTTTAATGCCTCTTTCATACTTCAATATGCCTTGTCTGTTGCTGTTTAGGTTAACTATAATTGTTTTATTTCACTGTAGAGCCCCCAGTCCCGCTCAACATGCCTCAGATAGCTCCTTTGTCCCTCCCCCCACACACGCGGAGACCTCACCTGGCTTAACTGGTGTCTCCAGAGATGCAACCTCTCTCTTTATTACCCAACGCCTAGGTTTACCTCCACTGAACTCACATCCTACCATACCCTTGTCTGTACATTATGCCCTGAATCTATTCCAAAACGCCCAGAAATCTGCTCATTTTATACTCTGTACCCAACGCACTAGACGACCAGTTCTTAATGCCTTCAGCCGTGCCCTAATCCTACTCCCCCTCTGTTCCTCTGGTGATGTAGAGGTAAACCCAGGTCCTGTAGCCCCCAGCACTACACCTATTCCCCAGGCGCTTTCATTTGTGGACTTCTGCAACCGTAAAAGCCTTGGTTTCATGCATGTTAACATTAGAAGCCTCCTCCCTAAGTTTGATTTATTCACTGCTTTAGCACACTCCGCCAACCCGGATGTCCTAGCTGTGTCTGAATCCTGGCTCAGGAAGGCCACCAAAAATTTGAACTGCCAAAGGTGGCGGAGTTGCAATCTACTGCAGAGATAACCTGCAGAGTTCTGTCATACTGTCCAGGTCTGTGCCCAAACAGTTTGAGCTTCTACTCTTAAAAATCCACCTTTCCAGAAATAAGTCTCTCACTGTTGCCGCCTGTTACAGACCCCCCTCAGCCCCCAGCTGTGCCCTGGACTCCATATGTGAATTGATTGCCCCCCATCTATCTTCAGAATTTGTACTGTTAGGTGACTTAAACTGGGATATGCTTATCTCACACAAATTATCAAGGAACCCACCAGTTACAACCCTAAATCCGTAAACATGGGTACCATCATAGATATCATCCTGACTAACTTGCCCTCCAAATACACCTCCTCTGTTTTCAACCAGGATCTCAGCGATCACTGCCTCATTGCCTGCGTTCGTAATGGGTCAGCGGTCAAACGACCACCCCTTATCACTGTCAAACGCTCCCTAAAACACTTTTGCGAGCAGGCCTTTCTAATCGACCTGGCCCAGGTATCCTGGAAGGATATTGACCTCATCCCGTCAGTAGAGGACGCCTGGTTGTTCTTTAAAAGTGCTTTCCTCAACATCCTAAATAAGCACGCCCCTTTCAAAAAACGTAGAACTAAGAACAGATATAGCCATTGGTTCACCCCAGACTTGACTGCACTAGACCAACACAAAAACATCTTGTGGCGCACTGCATTAGCATCGAACAGCCCCCGCGATATGCAACTATTCAGGGAAGTCAGAAACCAATATACACAGTCAGTTAGAAAAGCAAAGGCCAGCTTTTTCAAACAGAAATTTGCATCCTGTAGTACCAATTCCAAAAAGTTCTGAGACACTGTAAAGTCCATGGCGAATAAGAGCACCTCCTCCCAGCTGCCCACTGCATTGAGGCTAGGAAACACTGTCACCACCGATAAATCCACGATTATCGAAAATTTCAATAAGCATTTTGCTACGGCTGGCCATGCTTTCCATCTGGCTACCCCTACCCCGGCCAACAGCTCTGTACCCCCCGCAGCAACTTGCCCAAGCTCCCCCCGCTTCTCCTTCACCCAAATCCAGACAGCTGATGTTCTGAAAGAGCTGCTAAATCTGGACCCCTACAAATCTGCTGGGCTAGACAATCTGGAACCTCTCTTTCTAAGATTATCAGCCAAAATTGTTGCAACACCTATCACTAGCCTGTTCAACCTCTCTTTCGTATCGTCTGAGATCCCTAGAGATTGGAAAGCTGCCGCGGTCATCCCCCTCTTCAAAGGGGGAGACACTCTGGACCCAAACTGTTATAGACCTATATCCATCCTGCCCTGCCTTTCTAAAGTCTTCGAAAGCCAAGTTAACAAACAGATAACTGACCACTTCGAATCCCACCGTACCTTCTCTGCTATGCAATCTGGTTTCCGAGCTGGTCATGGGTGCACCTCAGCTACGCTCAAGGTACTGAACCATATCATAACCGCCATCGATAGAAGACAGTACTGTGCAGCCGTCTTCATCGACCTGGCCAAGGCTTTCGACTCTGTCAATCACCGCATTCTTATTGGCAGACTCAACAGCCTTGGTTTCTCAAGTGACTGCCTTGCCTGGTTCTCCAACTACTTCTCAGACAGAGTTCAGTGTGTCAAATCGGAGGGCCTATTGTCCGATCTGGCAGTTTCTATGGGGGTGCCACAGGGTTCAATTCTTGGGCCAACCCTTTTCTCTATATACATCAACGATGTCGCTCTCGCTGCAGGTGACTCTGATCCATCTTTACGCAGACGACACCATTCTGTATACATCTGGCCCCTCTTTGGACACTGTGTTAACTAACCTTCAAACAAGCTTCAATGCCATACAACACTCCTTCCGTGGCCTCCAACTGCTCTTAAATGCTAGTAAAACTAAATGCATGCTTTTCTATCGAACGCTGCCCGCACCCGCCCACCGGACTATCATCACTACTCTCGACGGGTCCGACTTAGAATACGTGGACTCCTACAAATACCTAGGCGTCTGGTTAGACTGTAAACTCAACTTCCAGACTCACATTAACCATCTCCAATCCAAAATTAAATCTAGAATCGGCTTCCTATTTCACAACAAAGCCTCCTTCACTCATGCTGCCAAACATGCCCTTGTAAAACTGACTATCCTACCGATCCTTGACTTCGGCGATGTCATTTACAAAATAGCCTCCAACACTCTGCTCAGCAAATTGGATGTAATCTATCACAGTGCCATCCGTTTTGTTACCAAAGCCCCATATACTACCCACCACTGCGACCTGTATGCTCTCGTTGGCTGGCCCTCATTACATATTCGTCGCCAAACCCACTGGCTCCAGGTCATCTATAAGTCTTTATTAGGTAAATCCCCGCCCTATCTCAGCTCGCTGGTCACCATAGCAACACCCACCCGTAGCATGCGCTCCAGCAGGTACATCTCACTGGTCACCCCCAAAGCCAACACCTCCTTTGGCCACCATTCCTTCCAGATCTCTGCTGCCAATGACTGGAACAAATTGCAAAAGTCCTTGAAGCTAGAGGTTCCTATCTCCCTCACTAACTTTGAGCATCAGCTGTCAAAGCTGCTTATCGATCACTGCACCTGTATATAGCCCTTCTCTAAATAGCCCACCCTACTACCTCATCCCCATATTTATTTTATTATTTTCGCTAATTTTGCACTCCAGTATCTCTATTTGCACATCATAATTTGCACATCCATCATTCCAGTGTTAATGCTAATCTGTAATTTATCTCACCACTATGGCCTATTTATTGTCCTACCTTCCTAACCTTACTGCATTTTGCACTACATTTGCACTCTGTATATAGATCTTCTTTTGTGTTATTGACTGTACGTTTGTTTACTGTGTAACTCCGTGTTTTTTTGTCGCACTGCTTTGCTTCGTCTTGGCCAGGTCGCAGTTGTAAATGAGAACTTGTTCTCAACTGACCTACCTGGTTAAATAAAGGTGAAATAAAAAAATAAAAAATAAAATAAAAAGGGAAGCAGTGTTGTGGAGGTGTGTGTTAACCTGTGGTGTGGTGTGTAGGAGCCAGTGAGATATCGGATGCCTGTAAGCCTCTGAAGAAACGCAGCAGAGCCTCCACAGATGTAGAGATGGCCTCCTTTCAGTACAGAGATACATCCGACTCTGACTCTAGAGGCCTCAATGACCCCCAGGTAAACACACACACCATGGTTTCAGTACTGACACCTCAGACCCTGACTTTAGAAGGCTAAATAACCACAAGGTATACGTGCACACACACACACACACTCTCATACTCTCTCCTGTGTAGAGTCTGTTTGGGAAGAGTTTGGACAGTCCAGCAGCAGCCGATGCAGATGTGTCAGACAGCCAATCAGTGGACTCCAGTGTTTCCAGACAAGGAAGCAGCACATTCAAGAGAGACACTGTCTGCCAGGTACGCCACTGCACTCCTTCTCTCATATCCCCTCCTCCTTTCTCTTCTTCTGTCTGTTCTCCTAATTTTCTCTCTTCCCCGCTCTCTTCCCTCTGTGATCATTTTAGAAGAAAGCAGAAGAAATATACACTGAACAAAAATATAAACGCAACATGCAACAATTTTATATAAGGAAATCAGTCAATTTAAATGAATTAATTAGGCCCTAATGTAATTTATGGATTTCACATGACTGGGAATACAGATATGCATCTGTTGGTCACAGATAAAAATTTAAAAAAAGTCAGAAAACCAGTCAGTTTCTGGTGTGACCACCAATTGCCTCATGCAGCGCGACACGTCTCGTTCGCATAGAGCTGATCAGGCTTTTGATTGTGGCCTGTGGAATGTTGTCCCACTCGTCTTCAATGGCTGTGCGAAGTTGCTGGATACTGGCGGGGACTGGAACACGATGTCGATCCAGAGCATCCCAAACATTGTCAATGAGTGATGTCTGGTGAGTATGCAGGCCATGAAAGAACTGGGACATTTTTAACTTCCAGGAATTGTGTACAGATCCGACATGGGGCCATGCATTGTGCTGAAACATGAGGTGATGGTGGCGGATGACTGGTACAACAATGGTCCTCAGGATCTTGTTACGGTATCTCTGTGCATTCAAATTGCCATCGATAAAATGCAATTGTGTTAGTTGTCCATACGGTAACCTCAACGCCACCATGGGGCACTCTATTCACAACATTGGCATCAGCAAACCGCTCACCCACATGATGTCATTCATGCTATCTGCCTGGTACAGTTCAAACTGAAGAGCACACTTCTCCAGGTTGCCATCAAAGGTGAGAATTTGCTCACCGAAGTAGGTTACGAAGCCGAACTGCAGTCAGGTCAAGACCCTGGTGAGGACGATGAGCACGCAGATGAGCTTCCCTTAGATGGTTTCTGGCAGTTTGTGCAGAAATTATTCTGTTGTACAAACACACAGTTTCATCAGCTGTCTGGGTGGCTCGTCTCAGACTATGCCGCAGGTGAAGAAGATGAATGTGGAGGTCCTGGGCAAGCGTGGTTACACGTAGTCTGCAGTTTTGAGGCCTGTTGGACGTACTGCCAAATTCTCTAAAACAACTTTGGAGGCAGCTTATGGTAGAGAAATTAACATTAAGTTCTCCAACACTTTACATGTTGTGTTTTATATTTTTGTTCAGTTCATATAATACTCCACTCTTCCTCTTTGTAGAATTGTAAGGTGTATGCATGGAGAGGGTTGGGTGTTTCTATATCTTCTTCTGTGTGAAGATCTGTGAGGTGTATGGAGAGGGTCTGGTGTCGTGTGAGGGAGACTGCTGTCGGCTGTTCCATCTGGAGTGCCTGGGTCTCGCTTCCATACCTGAGGGCAAGTTGACATGTCTGGAATGTAGAAACGGTGAGACATGACATGATGTTGCAACACATACACGATGCATTTACACTGGGGGCCAAAAGTTTGAAATATTACTCATTCAAGGGTTTTTCTTTATTTGCACAATTTTTTACATTGTAGAATAAAAGTGAAGATATCAAAACTATGACATAACACATATGGAATCATGTCGTACCAAAAAAGTGTTAAACAAATCAAAATATATTTTATATTTGAGATTCTTCAATGTAGCCACCCTTTGCCTTGATGACAGCTTTGCACAGTCATGGCATTCTCTCAACCAGCTTCATGAGGACCACCACTGGAATGGAAGACCCAGATATACCACTGCTGCAGAGGATAAGTTCATTAGAGTCACCAGCCTCAGATTGCAGCCCAAATAAATGCTTCACAGAGTTCAAGTAACAGACACATCTCAACATCAACTGTTCAGAGGAGACTGTGTGAATCAGGCCTTCAGGGTCGAATAGCTGCAAAGAAACCACTACTAAAGGACACCAATAAGAAGAAGAGACTTGCTTAGGCCAAGAAACACAAGCAATGGACATAAGACCGGTGGAAATTTGTCCTTTGGTCGAGTCCAAATTTGAGAGTTTTGGTTCCAACCTCAACCTAATTTTAGATGGTTTGGGATGAGTCGGACCACAGTGAAGGAAAAGCAGCCAACAAGTGCTCAGCATATGTGGGAACTCCTTCAAGACTGATGGGAAAGCATTCCAGGTGAAGCTGGTTGAGAGAATTCCAAGAGTGTGCAAAGGGTGGCTATTTGAAAAATGTATTTTGATTTGTTTAACATTTTTTTGGTACAACTTGATTCCATAGTTTTCATGTCTTCACTTTTATTCTACAATGTAAAAAATAGTGCAAATAAAGAAAATCCCTTGAATGAGTAATATTCCAAACTTTTGGTCCCCAGTGTACATGCTAATCATTACTAGACCTACACAACCATTAGACAAGTTCTCTTTAATTGCGCTTTTGATCTTTACAGTATAATTTTGTCTGAAATGGTTGAAAGGATTGTTTAAGTTATTCCAGGTCACATCCTTTTACTTTGTGAATGCTGATGAAGCTATGGGTGTGAACAGAGAAGACTGCTTAAGCCCTGATTATGCAAATTAGCCTAGAGACAAATCTTTCTGTGTGATTTCAACCCGGCAGACATGCGAGTTCTCTGATGGACGGAGGAAGAGTTGACTGGCATTCGCCTCTTTCTCACCCCTCTGTCTCTGACACACTCTTTCCCTCCCTTCCTCCCTCCCTCCCTCTCTCTCTGCCTGCCCCCTCCCGCTTTCTGTCTGCCCTCTCTCACTCTACCCCTTCCCGCTCTCTCACTCTGCCCTCTCTCTCTCTAGGCTCTCACTCGTGTTTCAGCTGTAAGTCAGGGGGAGGGGAGGTGTTGCGCTGCTCAGTGGTTAGCTGTGGGCGGTATTACCATGACGACTGCGTGCGTAAACTCCCTGGCACCGTGGGGGGGGGTACGGGCGGGGGGTTCCGCTGCCCCCAGCATACCTGCGCCACCTGCTGTCTGGAGAGAGACCTGCACCAAGCCACCAAAGGTAGGGAGGCAGAACACTGGTCTAGATGAAGGATAGGAGTTCAGGAGAGGAACAGAAGCCACTTTAGGCTTTTGACATGGTCCCTCACATACTGTATGTGTCAGTCTCTCTTTGTCTAACACTCGTCTCTCCTTCCCCAGGACGTATGATGCGTTGTCTGCGCTGCCCTGTTGCGTACCACACAGGGGACGGCTGTGTGGCAGCGGGCAGCGTGGTCCTCACCCACCACATCATGATCTGCAGCAGCCACGGCATCACCAAGAGGAACGGCCTCCTCTCCTCACCCGTCAATGTGACCTGGTGCTTCCTCTGTGCCCGAGGTAAGCTCTATCTCCCACCTTAGACCTCCTGTAGGGATCCACCCTGACTTACTCACCCTTCTGTGTCCCAAATAGCACCCTATCCCCTATATAGTGCACTACTTTTGACCAGGGCCCCTGACCCACTGTCTCCGGAAGGGGAGCTTCCAGCTTCATCCCTGTGGCTTCACAATATTTGACTGGAGGACAGAAGGAGAAGCGGGAGAGAAGAATGTGGCTTTGTCCTGCCCCTGAGACTTCTGCACACAGTGTTTGAGTGAATAGAGCCCTAGCTCCAACTCATTCTGTTCCTCTCAGGTGTAAGGGTTAGCTAGAGCCCCCCCACCCAGTTGTGATGGAGATTCATTCAACCTTTATGATAGTTACAATGCATTCTCCTGTTTGTAAACGTATTTGTGACATTTTACCATTACTGTTGTTTCTGTTGCACTTACCATTTGGACCTGATGTGGTAGTGCCTTCAGGAAATATTAATACCCCTTGACCTATTCAACATTTTGTGTTACAGCCTGAATTCAAAATTGATTAAATATACTATCGTTCAAAAGTTTGGGGTCACTTAGAAATGTCTTTGTTTTCCATGAAAACATACACGAAATGAGTTGCAAAATGAATAGGAAATATAGTCAAGATGTTGACAAGGTTATAAATAATGATTTTTAATTGAAATAATAATTAATAATCCTTCAAACTTTTTGCTTTCGTCAAAGAATCCTCCATTTGCAGCACTTACAGCCTTGCAGACCTTTGGCATTCTAGTTGTCAACTTGTTGAAGTAATCTGAGGAGATTTCACCCCATGCTTCCTGAAGCACCTCCCACAAGTTGGATTGGCTTGATGGGCACTTCTTACGTACCGTACGGTCAAGCTGCTCCCACAACAGCTCAATAGGGTTGAGATCCGGTGACTGTGCTGGCCACTCCAATAGACAGAATACTAGCTGACTGCTTCTTCCCTAAATTGTTCTTGCATAGTTTGGAGCTGTGCTTTGGGTCATTGTCCTGTTGGAAGGAGGAAACTGGCTAGGTATGGCATGGCGTTGCAAAATGGAGTTCCTTCTTCAAGATCCCTTTTACCCTGTACAAATCTCCCACTTTACCACCACCAAAGCACCCGAGACCATCACCATGCTTGACAGATGGCGTCAAGCACTCCTCCAGCCTCTTTTAATTTTGTCTGCGTCTCACAAATGTTCTTCTTTGTGATCTGAACACCTCAAACTTAGATTTGTCTGTCTATAACACTTTTTTCCAATCTTCCTCTGTCCAGTGTATGTGTTCTTTTGCCCATCTTAATCTTTTCTTTTTATTGGCCAGTCTGAGAGATGGCTTTTTCTTTGCAACTCTGCCTAGAAGGCCAGCATCCCAGAGTCGCCTCTTCACTGTTGACGTTGAGACTGGTGTTTTGCCGGTTGAGGACTTGTGAGGCGTCTGTTTCTCAAACTAGACACTAATGTACTTGTCCTTTTGCTCAGTTGTTCCCAGGCCTCCCACTCCTCTTTCTATTCTGGTTAGAGCCAGTTTGCGCTGTTCTGTGAAGGGAGTAGTACACAGCGTTGTACGAAATCTTCAGTTTCTTGGCAATTTCTCACATATGGAATAGCCTTCATTTCTCAGAACAAGAATAGACTGATGTGTTTCAGAAGAACATTCTTTGTTTCTGGCCATTTTGAGCCTGTAATCGAACCCACAAATGCTGATGCTCCAAATACTTAACTAGTCTAAAGAAGGCCAGTTTTATTGCTTCTTTAATCAGCACAAAGGTTTTCAGCTGTGGTAACATAAGGGTTTTCTAATGATCAATTAGCCTTTTTAAAATGATAAACTTGGATTAGGTAACACAACGTGTTATTGGAACACAGGAGTGATGGTTGCTGATAATGGGCCTCTGTATGCCTATGTAGATATTCCATTAAAAAAGTTTCCAGCTACAATAGTCATTTACACATTAACAATGTCTACACCGTATTTCTGCTCAATTAGTTGTTATTTTAATGGGCAAAAAAACATTTCTATGTGACCCCAAACTTTTGAACTGTAGAGTGTTTTTTTTTTTCTCACCCATTGACAAACAATACCCCATTATGACAAAGTGAAAGCATAATTTTAGAAATGTTTGTAAAGTTATTGGAAATGAACTACAGAAATATCTTATTTACATAAGTATTCAAACCCCTGAGTCAATACATTGTAGAATCACCTTTTGGCAGCGATTACAGCAGTGTGTCTTTCTGGCTAAGTCTCTAATCAATCAAATTGTATTTATAAAGCGCTTTTTACATCAGCCGATGTCACAAAGTGCTATACAGAAACCCAGCCTAAAACCCCAAACAGCAAGCAATGCAGATGTAGAAGCACGGTGGCTAGGAAAAACTCCCTAGAAAGGCAAAACCTAGGAAGAAACCTAGAGGAACCAGGCTCTGAGGGGTGGCCAGTCCTCTTCTGGCTGTGCCGGGTGGAGATTATAACAATTCGTGGCCATTAAGGCCAGTTCTTTCTCCAAGATGTTCAAATGTTCATAGATGACCAGCAGGGTCAAATAATAATAACAGTAGTTGTGGAGGTTGCGACAGGTAAATGCATCAGGAGTGAATGTCACTTGGTTTTTCAGTGCAATAGAGCGCAGGTGCGGTAGAGCGAGATGAAAATTCAGCAGGTCTTGGACAAGGTGGCACGTCCAATGAACAGGTCAGGGTTCCATAACCGCAGGCAGAAGAGTTTAAACCGGTGCAGCAGCACGACCAGGTGGACTGGGGACAGCTAGGAGTCATCAGGGCAGGTGGTCCTGAAGCATTGTCCTCCGTGTAGGCTCAGGTCCTCCGGGGGAGGAGGTAGAGTGGGAGAGAGAGAGAATTAGAGGGAGCATACTTAAATTCACACAAGACACCGGATAATAACATCAGATTTAACAAACTGACCCTAGCCCCCCGGCACATAGACTATACTGGAGGCTGAGACAGGGGGGGTCAGGAGACACTGTGGCCCCCTCCGACAATACCCAGACAATACCCCCGGACAGGGCCAAACCAGGCAGGATATAACCTCACCCACTCTGCCAAGCACAGCCACTACACCAATAGAGGGATATCAACAACCACCAACTTACTACCCTGAGACAAGGCTGAGTATAGTCCACGAAAGATCACCTCCACTGCACAAGCCAGAGGGGGCGACAAACCGGACAGGAAGTGACACACCCCTCCTAGGAATGGCATGGAAAGCACCAGTAAGCCAGTGACTCAGCCCCCGTAATAGGGTCAGAGGCAGATAATCCCAATGGAGAGACGGGAACCGGCCAGGCAGAGACAGCAAGGGTGGTTTGTCGCTCCAGTGCCTTGCCGTTCACCCTTGCACCCCTGGGCCAGACTACACTCAATCATAGACATACTGAAGAGGTAAGTCTTCAGTAAAGACTTAAAGGTTGAGACGGAGTCTGCGTCTCTCACATGGATAGGCAGACCATTCCATAAAAATGTTGCTCTATAGGAGAAAGCCCTACCTCTACCTGTTTGCTTAGAGATTCTAGGGACAATAAGGAGGCCTGCGTCTTGTGACCGGAGCGTACGTGTAGGTATGTACGGCAGGACCAAATCTGAGAGATAAGTAGGAGCAAGCCCATGTAATAAGAACTTTGCACACCTGGATTGTACAGTACTTGCCCATTTATTCATTTATAAACTCTTCAAGCTCTGTCAAGTTGGCCTTTGATCATTGCTAGACAGACATTTCCAAGTCTTGCCATACATTTTCAATGCGATTTAAGTCAAAACTGTAATTAGGCCACTCCGGAACATTCAATGTCGTATTGGTAAGCAACTCCAGTGTATATTTGGCCTTGTGTTTTAGGTTATTGTCCTCCTGAAAGGTGAATTTGTATCCCGGTGTCTGTTGGAAAGCAGACTGAACCAGCTTTTCCTCTAGGATTTTGCCTGTGGTTAGCTCTATTCCATTTATTTTGATCCTAAAAACAAAACTCCCTAGTCCTTGCCAATGACAAATACACCCATAACATGATGCAGCCACCACCACGCTTGAAAATATGAAGTGGTACTCCATGATGCGTTGTGTTGGATTTGCCCCAAACATACGTTCATTTGTTATATGTTGCAGTTTTACTTTCTTACATGTTGCAATCGCAGCCGTTAACCGTAACTGTTTTAAAGTCACCGTTGGCCTCACGGTGAAATCCATTAGCGGTTTCCTTCCTGAGTTAGGAAGGACGCCTGTATCTTTGTAGTGTCTGGGTGTATTGATACGCCATCCAAAGAGTAATTAATAACATGATTGGGTATTGTGTCAAAGCCAGTGACACAATCTCTTCTTAATCCATTTAAAATTCAGGCTGTAATACAACAAAATGTGGAAAAAGTCAAGGAGGGTGAAAACTTTCTGAAGCCACTTTATATGTACTGATCTGTGCTTTTACAGTGCACTCCTCTTACAAGAAATACATATGTTCTGGATGATTAGACTTTTCTAACCGATTTGATTACAGAGTACATTGTAAGTGTATAAATATTTTGGCCCCCATGGTTACTAAAAGCAGTTGATTCTAATAAGCGGAGTGTGCTGTTGGGAAAACTCTTTACCTTACTATTACTCCTCTGTTTCTCCCTTGTTTGTGTTCTAACAGTGTATGTGTTCTTTTTCTCCTGTGAATCATGGGTACTGTAGTCTGATTGCAGCTCACCCAGTCTCTTCCTGTGTGTCTTGTGTAGGACTGTTAGTGCAGGACCTTACTGACACCATATTAAGTTCATATGCCTATAAGTCCCACTACCTTCTGACTGAGTCAAATCGTGCTGAGTTGAAATTACCTATGATTCCCTCTTCTTCGTCAGCTACCAAAAAGAATATTGGGAAAGGTAACAGAACTGTTTTACTCTCTCTCCCATTTCCCACTGGTGCGTGTGTATTAGTATGTGTGTCTAGACTCCCCACTATTGCTTTGTTCTGCCTCTGCTGCCATTAACGCTACAGCAGGGCTTTAAAATAAACTTTCAGGGACCCTAACATGCACTGGTTCAACCAGGAACCACGTTGACAGTGTTAACAGCATTAAAAGTGACTCATCTCTGTGAAGCTGTGGAACGTGATACTCCTCTCCAATACAAACACAAAAGGGAATTTGTATAACTACAGCACACTGTAACATAACACCTCATTTGATTTCATCATCAGAGGGATGAAAAGAGTGATGTCCGGTCTCACAGGTTTATTTTACGCCCTGTCTGTCTGTATGAGGAAGGGGCTTGTTGCTGCTGGAGGAACACCGCTTCTCTGCTTCAGCGCTCTGAGCTTGTCTTTATCCGAAAGACTAATACTAGTAGCTCCTTTTTTAACTGCTCACTTCTGTTTTTGAATGAAAATAATTGTCCCTCGCTTCTCTGCTGCTGGCGCTGTACCGTGATCAGCCTTCACCTTGATTGGATGTTTGCGGTCTTGTTTGGCTGGGTTAAGGAGTTAATTGTTCCAAGAAATATTGATACTGGCTTTTTGGCTTTTTTCTCGTAATATTCCTCACAAGATCATCAATTTGATGAAATAAATCTAAACTGGGAATGTTTGAATACGATGCTGACAATCTTCCTTCTAGTTGATAAATAATGTGAATTATTACTCATCAATGATGTCACCCATTTGGCATTTAAAACACTTCCACAAGCACATGTTTAAATGAGATTCCATAAAGACTGTCTGGGGTACTTGTGGTGCAGAGAAGTGGAACAAACCCTTTACACGAAGGAATGCATGTCGGCTTTGTGCCATTTCTCTTATATTTTGGTAATAGTTTTTTTTGGTGACATGGTTTATTTGCTGATTTTTTTTTTTTTTTATTATTATTATTTTTTTTAATTTTATTATTATCGTCGGTGCTATTGCATGTGTGGTGATTGTGCAAGGGGCCTTGTACTCTAAACCTGCCTGTCAGACATTCCATTACACCATCAGTGACTGACTGCTAAGGAAAAAGCAGAGGACAGCAGCAATGTCAAGACTAGTCTCCTTTATCAAAATGGTGTCCACAACAGCATAGTTTTCATACAGATAAAGCAAACTTTATTATATTGTGGGAGTTAGAAATTATTCCACCATTGTGAATCCTTTGTACAACGGTCACTTCAGGCCCATATGATGGTCCAGTTCAAAATAAATATCTATCCTAAGACATAGCCATACATATGAAAGGAGCGTATGGGTGTAAGCAATGTCACATGGAAGACCATATTACTTACTTGGGCCAAATAATTTGTATTATATTGATGGTTGAGTGACCGCTCTAACAATGGAAATACATGTCCTCAAAGATGGAAGGCAGTCAGGAGGAGATGAGATCAGATGGGACCATTCTAGCCAATGAGAGGGCAGATACGCTTGTGAACAAAAATGCCACGTGTCCACTTATATCAGTGTATTCCTAACCATTACGAAACTTCTATTTGATCAAATAAGCCTCACTAAGCAAATTGGCAATATACTTTTGTTGATTAAATTCGACTCTGGTTGACCTCCATACAAATATTCCTCACTTCATGGTCTTATTTTCGTGGACAGATTGTGGGCTGAGTTGACCCTCTCGCCTCGCTTCTTCCTCTCTGCTTGGGCAAAGTATTACACAGTGTATAGTGAAGGGGTTGAATGACTGGCATGCCTAAGGTTTAGAGTGTAGTGGCCCCTAGTGTCCAGTTGTGGAAGTATGGTCTCTAACCCTGTGCTGCACTTTTCTCTATACACACACACACACACACACACACACACACACACCTGTGCAGGAGAGAAGCTGCTGTGCTGTGCGTTGTGCCCGGCGTCGTTCCACCCAGAGTGTTTGGAGATGGCGATGCCAGAGGGGGCGTGGTCCTGCCGGGAGTGCAGATCAGGAAGGAAACCCCACTATAAACAGATCGTCTGGGTCAAACTGGGAAACTACAGGTGAGTTGATGCACATCCAAGATATGTTGAAGAGGTGCTGACTAGTGGCATAGTAAATGTATGTAAAAAATAATAATAATATTCGCACACTCCAAATATTCTCCTAATAATTGAATGGATAAACACCAATGGTGTTAACCCTTTATATTATTGAGAGCATATTTAGTGTGAAACTACAGATGAGCAACAACACAAATCGGAATATGTGGAAACAACATTATTGTTGTTGGATGCAGAAACCGAATGAGTGGCACATTACTGTACACTACGAAGGGTTCATGTATTTCAGAAACTAGTTTTTTCGAATCCAATGTTTGGCATAATTGTTAGGAAAACCACAACACTTATAGCTGTATCTTATGGACTGATACGAGCTCTTTCTTTCCTCATGTTCTGTGCTGTCCCCTGTCTGTCCCCATCAGGTGGTGGCCAGCAGAGATCTGTAACCCTCGCCTGGTGCCCCCCAATATCCAGACTCTCCGCCACGACATCGGAGACTTCCCAGTCTTCTTCTTTGGTTCCCATGACTACTACTGGATCAACCAGGGCCGGGTGTTTCCCTACTTGGAGAACGACAAGACCCCTGTCACGGGCCAAATCAACATCAACAAGACTTTCAAGAAAGGTGAGGACACTTTGGGATCTATTCTGTGCTCTCTCTGTTGGTTCTTGAGTGATATGATAGTGCCTTATCCCTGAGTGTGTGCGAGACAGGCTGAATATAATTCCATCCCTTCCGTGTGTTTGTGTGTGTGTGTGTGTGTGTGTGTGTGTGTGTGTGTGTGTGTGTGTCAGCTCTGGAGGAGGCTGCTCGGAGGTTCCAAGAGCTCAAGGCACAGAGGGAGAGCAGGGAGGCCCTAGAGCAGGAACGCAACTCACGCAAACCACCGCCATACAAGTTCATCAAGGTAATACATCCAGTCATACTGTATACAGCCCTACCCTACAAACACATACCTTCCCTACAAATCTTCTGGGACTGTGATGAGACGCACAGACACATGCATATACACACACGATAACATATGCACTATACACACACGTTTCTATATGTATTTTGTGTTGTACATATGTGGTAGTAGAGTAATGGCCTGCGGGCACACACTTAATCTGTTGTGAAATGTATTATAATGTTTTTAAAATGGTATATAACTGCCTTCATTTTGCTGGACCCCAGGAAGAGTAGCTGCTACTTTGGCAGCAGCTAATGGGGATCCATAATAAATACAAAGTCTTGCTTTGTCAAGCAAACTGAAAATGGGCTTTTTTAGCTGAATGAGACCTCTTTAGATCTTATCTGTGACCTTGTGTGTTGGTGTGAGTCTTGGTGTGTCCTCACTGACACATTGTTGTCATGTCTATTTCAGTCCAACAAGCCGGTGGGGAAGGTGCAGGTGCACATAGCCGACCTGTCTGAAGTCCCACGATGCAACTGTAAGCCCACGGATGAAAACCCCTGCAGCCTGGACTCCCAATGTCTCAACCGCATGCTGCAGTACGAGTGTCACCCACAGGTTGGTGTGTCTGTGTGTACGCACGTGTGTATGCGTGTGTGTGAGCGGAGGTTAAATGAGCCCTGTTCTCCTGTCGTAGGTGTGTCCGGCAGGTGATAGCTGTGTGAACCAATGCTTCTCTAAACGTCTGTACTCCGAGACCGAGGTCATCAAGACAGAGGGTTGTGGCTGGGGCCTCAAGACCAACCAGGCCCTCAGGAAGGTGAGTGAGGGGCGCTGGGATGGAAGTAGTGTGGGGCCCAAGTCTGTTTCTATCCGTAGCCCCTAATCTTCAGGTGTTCACTGATATTAGCAACACTGTGAAGGCTCCACCTAGTCTGTTGTATTGTTTGTAACTATCCAGACTTTTCATATGCGAACAGGGTGAGGGCTAGAGACCAAAATGGAAGCGAGCCTGTGTTGTGTGTGTGTGTATAGATCAAATATTATTATTAAAAATCGCCGCTCAAGAGGACTGTGAGCTCTCGTCCTTCGTGGCTGATGTTAGTAAGACATTTAAGCTTATTAACCCTTGCAAGGCTGCCAGCCCAGAAGGCATCCCAAGCCGTGTCCTCAGAGCATGTGCAGACCAGCTGGCTGGAGTGTTTACGGACATATTCAATCTCTCCCTATCCCAGTCTGTTGTCCCCACTTGCTTTACGATATCCGCCATTGTTCCTGTACCCAAGAAAGCGTAACCAAACTAAATAACTACCGCCCCGTAGCACTCACTTCTGTCTTCATTAAGTGCTAGGAGAGTCTAGTTAAGGAACATATCACCTTACCGGACACCCTAGACACACTACAATTTGCATACAACAGAGCCACGGATGCTGCAATCGCCATCGCACTGCACTATCCCATCTGGACAAGAGGAATACCTATGTAAGAATGCTGTTCATCAACTACAGCTCAGCCTTCGACACCATAGTGCCCTCCAAGCTCATCACTAAGTTCAGGGCCCTGGGTCTGAACCCCGCCCTACGCAACTGGATCCTGGACTTCCTGATGGACCGACCCCAGGTGGTGACTGTAGGCAACAACACCGCCGCTATGCTGATCCTCAACACGGTGGCCGTCCTGTACTCCCTATTCACACATGACTGCGTGACTGCTCATGTCTCCAACTTAATCATCAAGTTTGCAGACGACACACAGTGGTAGGCCTGATTACCAGCAATGACGAGACAGCCTACAGGGAGGAGGTGAGGGCCCTGGCAGAGTGGTGCCAGGAAAATAAACTCACGTCATCAAAACAAAAGAGCTAATCGTGGACTTCAGGAGACAGCAGAGAGAGCATGCCCCCATCCACATTGACGGCGCAGCAGTGGAGAAGGTGAAAAACTTCAAGTTCCTCGGCATGCACATCACTGACAACCTGAAACAGTCCATCAACACAGACAGTGTAGTGATGAATGCTCAGCAGCGCCTCTTCAACCTCAGGAGGCTGAAGAAATGTGGCCTGGCCCCTAAGATCCTGAAATACTTCTACAGATGCACCATTGAGAGCGTCCTGTCAGGCTGTATTACCGCCTGGTATGTCCACCGCAGGGCTCTCCAGAGGGTGCTGTGGTCAGCCCAACGCATCACCAGGGGCACACTGCCTGTCCTCCAGGACATCTACAGCACCCTGGGTCAAAGGAAGGCCAAGAAGATCATCAAGGACCTCAGCCATTCCAGTCACGGCCTGTTCACCATGCTACCATCTAGAAGGCAGAGACGGTACAGGTGCATCATTGCTGGGACCAAAAGACTGAAAAACAGCTTCTATCTCCAGGCCATCAGACTGTTAAAGACACCACTAGCTGGCCTCTGCCCAGTACCCTGCTCTGAACCTTAGTCACTGTTACTAACCGGCTACAACCGGTACTCTATCCTGCACCTTAGAGACTGCGGCCCTGTTTACATAGTCATTGAACACTGGTCACATACTGTTTTACCCACTTCATATGTATATACTGTATTCTAGTCAAGGCTCATCCTATATAACTATTACTGTGCACACCTTTTCTATTCATATACTGTCCATAATGTCTATACACACCATCATATACACATATTTTCATATTCCTTTCTTTTTATTTTGTGTGTATTGTTAGGTATTGCTGCACTGTCTAGAAACATAAGCATTTCGCTGCTCCTGCGATAACATTTGCATAATGTGTATGCGACCAATACATTTGTATTATTTAACACCACAGGTATGCTTTGTTGTGTAAGTAATGTGTATCTTACGTACCTCTGTTCCGCAGGGAGATTTTGTGACTGAGTACGTGGGAGAGGTGATAGATTCAGAAGAGTGCCAGCAGCGTATCAAACACGCTCATGAGAACCGTGTGACTGAATTCTACATGCTCACCCTCACCAAGGTAACGACGTACAGGCTGTGTCCCAACAGTCTGGAATGGTCTCCTTTACTTGACCCCTCCAACTCGTGACCAGTAATACATACAGTGCTTTCGGAAAGTATTCAGATTCCTTCCCTTTTTCCACATTCTGTTACATTACAGCCTTATTCTAAAATGTATTAAACTTTAAAAAATCCTCATCCATTTACACACAATTACCCATAATGACAAAGCGAAAACAGTTATTTTTAGTTTTGAAAATGTATTAAAAAATAAAGAACATATACTTTATTTACATAAGTATTCTGACCGTTTGCTATACGAATTGAAATTGAGCTCCGGTGCATCCTGTTTCCATTGATCATCCTTGAGATCTTGATTGGAGTCCACTTGTGGTAAATTCAATTGACATGATTTGGAAGGGCACACACCTGTCTATATAAGGTCCCACAGTTGACAGTACATGTCAGAGCAAAAACTAAGCCATGAGGTCAAAGGAATTGTCCGTAGAGCTCCGAGACAGGATTGTGTCGAGGCACAGATCTGGCGAAGGGTACCAAAACATTTCTGCAGCATTGAAGGTCCCCAAGAACACAGTGGCCTAGAGCTGGCCGCCTTGCCAAACTGAGCAATCGGTCGGAGAAGGGCTCTGGTCAGGGAGGTGACCAAGAACCTGATGGTCACTCTGCCAGAGGTCCAGAGTTCCTCTGTGGAGATGGGAGAACCTTCCAGAAAGACAACCATCTCTGCAGCACTCCACCAAAAAGGCACCTAAAGGACTCTCAGACCATGAGAAAGATTCTCTGGTCTGATGAAACCAAGACTCTTTGGCCTAAATGCCAAGCGTCACGTCTGGAGGAAACCAGGCACAGCTCATCACCTAGCCAATACCATGGTTGTGGCAGCATCATGCTGTAGGGATGTTTTTTCAGCAGCAGGGACTGGGAGACTAGTCAGGATCGAGGGAAAGTTGAATGGAGCAAAATACAGAGATCCTTGATGAAAACCTGCTCCAGAGTGCTCAGGACCTCAGACTGGGGCGAAGGTTCACCTTCCAACAGGACAATGATCCTAAGCACACAGCCAAGACAATGCCGGATTGGTTCGAACATCTCTGGAGAGACCTGAAAATAGCTGTGCGGCGATGCTCCCTTTCTAACCTGACAGAGCTTGAGAGGATCTGCAGAGAAGAATGGGAGAAACTCCCCAAAAACAGGTGTGCTAAGCTTGTAGTGTCATACCCAAGAAGATTCAAGGCTGTTATCGCTGCCAAAGGTGCTTCAACAAACTACTGAGTAGAGGGTCTGAATACTTACGCAAATATGATATTGCAGTTTTTTATATTTTTATAAATTTGCTAAAATTTCTAAACTTGTTTTTGCTTTGTCATTATGGGGTATTGTGTGTAGTTTGAGGCAAAACAACTATTTAATACATGTTAGAATAAGGCTGTAACGTAACAAAATGTAGAATAAGTCAAGGGTCTGAATACTTTACAAATGCACTGTAGTATGTGTATGAATCTGTTAAGTAATTTGTCTCTCTTTTCAGTAGTGTGCATCTCTTGGCTGTGTGTGTGGGGGTCTAACTGGGTGCATACGTGCGTGTGTGTGTATATGTCTAACTGCCTGTGTGTGTTCCTCAGGACCGGGTGATAGACGCAGGGCCTAAAGGGAACTCCTCTCGTTTCATTAACCACAGCTGCAGCCCCAACTGTGAGACGCAGAAATGGACCGTCAACGGAGATGTACGGATAGGACTCTTCACCCTGTGTGACATAGATGCTGGTGAGGAGAGCGACGCACGCATTCTGTATTTTTGGTGATTGATCTCGCTGATCGATCTCATCTCTCCTGCAGACACAGAGCTGACATTTAACTATAATCGTGTGTGTTCTGCAGGCACTGAGTTGACGTTTAACTATAACCTGGACTTGGTGGGGAATAGAAGGTCGTCGTGTCACTGTGGAGCTGAGAACTGCTCTGGCTTCTTGGGGGTGCGGCCTACGGTACGGGACACACTCACATTCTCTTCTTATTTTGACTGCATCATGTAGGAATTAAGTAACATGTTACTGGTGTCTCACCTTAGCAGAACCCTTCTGTCCATGGTTTGTCTGCAATATTGTGTAGTCCTATAGAAGCTGGCCTAACAAGGCTTATAGCTCTTCTCTCGGTTTTAACAAGGTAAATTGTCAAAATGTCTCCTTTCAGAAGGTCATATAAACCATATTGCTAATAATAAATGATGACAATGGATTAAGAGCTCTTGCTCCTACAGCTATTGCATCCTATTGTACGGTTTAGGCTTAGATATCTGTTATAAGGCAGGGGGGGGGGGGTGTTCCCTGTGGGTCCTGCTATTTGTTACACATCCATGGGCTTAGCAACAGTAAAGATAACAATTATATAATTAATATAACATTCCTTTCTGAAAAACAATGGCAACACTAGCTATTCTCTCTTGGAATTTGAAATGCCTAAATTGTCCTATCAAACGTTCCAGCTGTCTTGATATCCCAGCAAGAAACGATATTAATATAGCAATGCTCTAATAAACAAAGCTGCTCCGTAAGGACACACATAGAATGCACAACCATTTGTTCAAACTGGCTGCTTTTTCATCATCCCAAACAAAAGGTGTAATCATAATGATACAATCGATTTTACATTATCTACACCTCTATTTTCTACAATTGTGAAAATAGAAATTCGACACAAGCTTAAACGATCACTACGCCTACTACTGCCAATTACACCTTTCAGAATCTCCTAAAAGAGCAACAAGATGGCGTTTCAAAGTTTCATTACTACAAAATCCTACATTCTGTGATCAATTTGAAATGTAACTAAATTAATTCTTAATGATCAATAAAAATTCAGGCAATGAACCCCGGATTCATTTTGAGGAATATTCAGAGGTGGAAACTTTCCGTGGGAATTAACGAGAATATATGGAAATTAACGGAAATATATGCAAATTAATATTAATACCGTTTAAATTGCATTGGATAAACAGTGTTTACCATATCATATGGAGACAGAAACATAAACCTTTTACCTTATCATAAGTAGACATAATTGCAAATGATTAAATCCTTCATATATATATATATAAAAAAGAAAACGATTTACTTACGAATTAAACTTTAATAAAATGAGTTGGCTCTTCACATGTGATGATTTCACTGAACAACAAAAGAAAGGGAATATTGAATGATCCCCAATGATCCATCGCATCTCCCAAAAACGTTTTCAATATACATCTGTAAAATGATACAGATTTTCCCTGGACCTCCTCAATGTCCTCTTCTTGAACATTGACTCTGAGGCCTCATCTTCACTGTCGCTTTCCAACCTTGTTGAGGATGGCTCGTTGTCAGGCTCAAAAAGCCTAAAATTTGCCCGGATGGCCACAAATCTTTCAACCCTTGCTAGCATACTTGGGGTCCAACATGTACGCTGCGGTGTGTATGGACTTCAGGCAGAAGTCTTCACGCTTTTTTATGTATTTCAGAACTGCAGTTTCCTCTGCTTGGAACAACATCAGCCAGGATGGCATTGTCTCCCTCAATCCGTGCAATGGCTACTGCTATAGGTTTCAGGAGTTTCAGGCTGCTTACCACTCTCTCCCAAAATACATCATCCAGGAGGATGACTGTGACTGTGATATGGCCATTTCCTTCCCTTCAGGAGACTGTCCAACATGATGACAACACCACCCCAACGGGTGTTGCTGGGCAGCTTCAATGTAGTGCTCTTATTCTTCTCACTTTGCTTGGTGAGGTAGATTGCTGCTATAACTTGATGACCCTTCACATACCTAACCATTTCCTTGGCTCTCTTGTAGAGTGTATCTATTGTTTTCAGTGCCATGATGTCCTTTAGGAGCAGATTCAATGCATGAGCAGTACAGCCAATGGGTATGATGTGAGGGTAGGACTACTCCTCTTTAGACCAAGCAGCCTTCATGTTTGCAGCATTGTCTGTCACCAGTGCAAATACCTTCTGTGGTCCAAGGTCATTGACGACTGCCTTCAGCTCATCTGCAATGTAGAGACCGGTGTGTCTGTTGTCCCTTGTCTGTGGTCTTGTAGAATACTGGTTGAGGGGTGGAGATGATGTAGTTAATTATTCCTTGCCCACGAACATTCAACCACCCATCAGAGATGATTGCAATAGTCTGCTTTCTCTATGATTTGCTTGACCTTCACTTAAACTCTGTAGAACTCTGCATCCCAGCAAATTAGTAGATAAAGCATGTCTGGTTGGAGGGGTGTATGCTGGGCGAAGAACATTCAGAAATCTCTTCCAATACACATTGCCTGTGAGCATCAGAATTGAGCCAGTTGCATACACAGCTTGAGGAAGACCGTCATCAGCATTTCTTTGACTACGTTCCTCCAGTGAGTCAAAAACTTGAGGACCATGAGCTGTTGCTATCCATAAGGTGTCTTCGTCATTTTCACCTCGAATAGAAGTAGAGGGATTTTTGTCAGAGGTTGCTTGTTGTGAGTGCTGAGGGAACTTTATGCACTTGGCCAGATGATTCTGCATCTTTGTTGCATTCTTCACATAGGATTTGGCACAGTATTTGCAAATGTACAGTTTTTCCTTCTACATTAGCTGCAGTGAAATGTCTCCACACATCAGATAGTGCCAGTGGCATTTTCTTGTACAGATTAGAAAAATAAATACAATTCCATGTACAGATAAATAGTTAAGCGGTTAGATTAAACAACTCCTTTGTAAGATACAGTGGGGAGAACAAGTATTTGATACACTGCCGATTTTGCAGGTTTTCCCACTTACAAAGCATGTAGAAGTCTGTAATTTTTATCATAGGTACTCTTCAACTGTGAGTGACGGAATCTAAAACAAAAATCCAGAAAATCACATTGTATGATTTTTAAGTAATTCATTTGCATTTTATTGCATGACATAAGTATTTGATACATCAGAAAAGCAGAACTTAATATTTGGTACAGAAACCTTTGTTTGCAATTACAGAGATCATACGTTTCCTGTAGTTCTTGACCAGGTTTGCACACATTGCAGTAGGGATTTTGGCCCACTCCTCCATACAGACCTTCTCCAGATCCTTCAGGTTTCGGGGCTGTCGCTGGACAATACGGACTTTCAGCTTCCTCCAAAGATTTTCTATTGGGTTCAGGTCTGGAGACTGGCTAGGCCACTCCAGGACCTTGAGATGCTTCTTATGGAGCCACTCCTTAGTTGCCCTGGCTGTGTGTTTCGGGTCGTTGTCATGCTGGAAGACCCAGCCCGACCCATCTTCAATGCGATACATGGCCCCATCCATCCTCCCCTCAATACGGTGCAGTCGTCCTGTCCCCTTTGCAGAAAAGCATCCCCAAAGAATGATGTTTCCACCTCCATGCTTCACGGTTGGGATGGTGTTCTTGGGGTTGTACTCATCCTTCTTCTTCCTCCAAACACGACGAGTGGAGTTTAGACCAAAAAGCTCTATTTTTGTCTCATCAGACCACATGACCTTCTCCCATTCCTCCTCTGGATCATCCAGATGGTCATTGGCAAACTTCAGACGGGCCTGGACATGCGCTGGCTTGAGCAGGGGAACCTTGCGTGCACTGCAGGATTTAAATCCATGACGGCGTAGTGTGTTACTAATGGTTTTCTTTGAGACTGTGGTCCCAGCTCTCTTCAGGTCATTGACCAGGTCCTGCTGTGTAGTTCTGGGCTGATCCCTCACCTTCCTCATGATCATTGATGCCCCACGAGGTGAGATCTTGCATGGTGCCCCAGACCGAGGGAGATTGACCGTCATCTTGAACTTCTTCCATTTTCTAATAATTGCGCCAACAGTTGTTGCCTTCTCACCAAGCTGCTTGCCTATTGTCCTGTAGCCCATCCCAGCCTTGTGCAGGTCTACAATTTTATCCCTGATGTCCTTACACAGCTCTCTGGTCTTGGCCATTGTGGAGAGGTTGGAGTCTGTTTGATTGAGTGTGTGGACAGGTGTCTTTTATACAGGTAACGAGTTCAAACAGGTGCAGTTAATACAGGTAATGAGTGGAGAACAGGAGGGCTTCTTAAAGAAAAACTAACAGGTCTGTGAGAGCCGGAATTCTTACTGGTTGGTAGGTGATCAAATACTTATGTCATGCAATAAAATGAAAATTAATTATTTAAAAATCATACAATGTGATTTTCTGGATTTTTTCTGAAAAATTACAGACCTCTACATGCTTTGTAAGTAGGAAAACCTGCAAAGTCGGCAGTGTATCAAATACTTGTTCTCCCCACTGTAAATGTTTTAAAATGAAACGTATGGAAACAGGTGAATTAACACTCCTGAGTTAGCAGGCTCAAGCAAGCTAAAACCCACATGGTAGCAAAAACTAACTAGCAGAATTTGTTAACAAGTTAGAAATGATTTAAACACACTTTGATGTAGGCTAATATTTACTAGTTAACAAAAAGTAATGTATGTCATTTAAAATATAAACATATAAAAGGAGCTGCAGGTAGCCTAGCGGTTAGAACGTTGGGCCAGTAATCGAAAGGTCACTGGTTCGAATACCTGAGTCGACGAGGTGAAAAACCTGTCTGTGTCCTTGAGCAAGGCACTTAACCCTAATTTGCTCCAGGGGCCCTGTAGGTATGCCGTTATTGTAAATAAGAATTTGTTCTTAACTGACTTGCCTAGTTAAATAAAAAATATATATTCACCCCACCCAGTATTGTAATCAAAACATACCAGAAAGCATGTAGTCCTTGGCTCAGATAGTGTAGTACTGTGGGCTCAATAGCATCTCATTAGTGTGGAAGATCTTGAGAATCAGCTGTACATGTGATGGAACAGTGCACTGCACATGTGATGATGGAAGAATGCACTGTGCATGCAGAGGGTTGCAATTCCATTGAATTGGGGATAGTTTAACCAAAATATGCCAAAAGACCTAGAATTGCCTTATGTATATCCCACAAAAAAGGTTCACTGTTATAAGCTAACTCTTTTGATGAATTTAAGCAAAATTCCCAAAATTCGAAATATACCGGAAAGTTTCCGACCCTTTGCAAACCTAGATGCCACTAAACTGCATTTCCATTTATGTATTGGTAAGACCGAGAGTAGAAATTGCCATCCATGGAGTTTTACTCAACAATTACTTCCATGGTAATCACCCCAGTCGTTTACTGGCCAACAAACTACGCAGTAATGATCAATTAGCTGATACAGCAACTATTGAATCTGAACCAGGGGAATTACTATCAGAACCCAAATGAATCAAAGATTCTCTCTCACTTATAGAAAGACTGTACACCTCTGATTGTTAATCCTCAACATAGGAAGCCACCTCCCTGGGAGCCCAACTCTTTCTCAATGAACTCAAATAAGCATTGGATAGCATGAATAAAGGCAAATCACCTGGATGGGATGGGTTCCCCCTGAGGTGTATTTAAAATGTTGGAATCAATTAGGTCCACTATTGCTCAATGATTAACACAGCCGTTCACAAAGGTTCATTTGGGAGAGATGTGAATACAGCACTAATTTCGATAAACAGATATTAAACTGATTTCTTAAATGTTCTCGCCCAGTCTCGAGACTTACTTAAACAAATTGGTCCACCCAGACAAAAGTGGATTTGTTCAAAAACGTTTATCCTCCGTCAACTATTACATATCTTATAGCTCAGACACACTGGTAGGATTGTCAAACGTTTGCCTGCCGACATTAGCATTTCTGAACAGTGTCGACAGTCAATCTCTTTTGTGTGCACACGGGAAAGACCTTGGAAGTCGTCAGCCACTCAGCCTTGTTAAAATAATAAAAACCAGAAGGTGGCAGTAGCGTTGTTTGGCCATGCATATCCGCGCATATTGCTTATGGTCTGATTCCATGCCATCTGCGCTAATGTTGCTATTTTGTAGAAAGCCCTTGTTGATACTAGCCAGATGGCCACAGCTAGATGACTACCTAGCAAGATGATGAAGAAACAATTAAATTCACTCTCCATAATCCCATACTGCCAGTGCCAGCCTCCATAGCCAAATGTTTAGCTAGCTAGCTAATGTTAACATATTCTCTAGCTAGCGCAAAATAGCTAGCTAGCGACACTGCACTAACTCTGTAGCTAACACAGGCAGCTGTTTCATGGAAGCTAGCTAATCCGTTGTGATTTAATTATGTCAATACTAGCTACAGTGTTTAGCTAGCTTGGAGGAAGTATTTAGTGTTGTGTGCATTGCGTCTGTGCACTTAGCTAGCTACCATCCAGTAGCCTACAATGCCCTTACAAAAAAAGATTAAAAGTGCAGTAACTGCAGTCGACTATATTATTTTGGACTCAGTAATTACATACTAGCTGCAGTTATACTGCACTCTGACTGCAATCTTTTTTCCGTTAGGGTGCATATGAGGTGTGACTGGCTCATCCATGGATGTACGGAGAAAATGACCTCTTTTTTTTTTTTGGTTGGCTCCCCCCACGTGAGGGTTCATGCTCTGATTGGCTCAAAGTCAAGTTGTTGGTTACTGACGAACATTGCGATTTTACAAGTACAATCTGTAGGTTCATCGCAGTGTTGTAGACCAGTCTCGAGACCACATATTGAGTGTCTGGTTGTCAGATGCATTTGTACTCTGTCTAGACTCAGTCTCGGACAGTGAGGACTCATAATTATCAGCTTCCATTCAGTCAGCGCATAAAAACTTGAAGCCAGTCCAAATATTTGTGAAGCCAGGCCAAATATTAAAGTATCTTAACAGTCTTCATATGTATTATAGACATGTTTGCACAGTGGCAAACCTATAGGCATTCAGTGTGTGACAGGTTTGTGATTCTGCAAGGACAGCAACCGTAATACTAGGGCTGTGGCGGTCACTACATTTTGTCAGCCGGTGGTTGTCAAGCAAATAACTGTTGGTCTCACGGTAATTGACCATTAATTAACATAAACACATTTACCATTTCCTGGCTTCCACACAGAGCCTACAAGCCACTGATGCAGATCTTTTGGAACATCAACATTTTAAAAAGTCTAATAAATCCATGTAATATAGCCTACACCTTTACAATAAATCCATTATTTATTTTAGACAGGTCTAAAGAAACATGATATGAAGAAAATGTAGTCTATTTCAGAAGAACAGAATAGTCTAGTCTGAGTTGTCCTGATCTGACTATGGCTGTGGGCTACACTAGTTCATTTAGCAGACAAGATTTGCTTCCTGGTTCGATAGCGCGCTGCGACAGGGAGACCCCATGAGGCGACGCACAATTGTCCCAGCGTCGTCCGGGTTAGGGGAGGGTTTGGCCGGCCGGGATGTCCTTGTCCTATCGCGCTCTAGCGAGAAATAAATATTCCAAACATAGTCTGGGATTGTTGTGGGATGCGATAGATCCCAAATTAATACAACCACTAGCATTTAAAAAAAATATTTCGCAATGTGGCTGACGCAACAGATCACAACGTTTAGCTTAAAATGTTGATAAACTATTAGGCTATTTCTTCACAATAAAAGCGCAGCAATGCACGCACACTGCGCACAAAAGTGACATTTTTCTATAGGAAAACATCGGATTTTTCACACAGGGTGCCTTTCCTTCGCTGGGCGGGCCATTTGGGAACGTTTGAGCAAATTTTGTATACATGTACAACTTACTTCCCGTTGCAAAAAATATTTCACAATTAGCACTCAAAGTAACCTGTGACCTAAAGTTTAAAGTGGAACTGATAGCGTTTTAACTACTTTGCAGATATGAAATATAAAAACCCCCAACTTTAATAGGTTTTAAAAATAGGTTATATTTGACTCAACATTCCATGACATACACTAAGGCATTGTTGCTTGAATAGATGGATGCAGTTAAATGCATGATTAATATAATTCACTAATATATTTCTTGGTAGTCCAATAAATATTGCTGTCAGGTTGTAAATCACAGCGGGCCTGGTACATTGTTTGCTGCCTCTATTCGGGATGCACTGTTTCAGTTTCAATGACTCAATATTCTGGTCAAAAACGAATGAATGTAGCTAAGGCTGGGGATGTAAATACAATCAAACTAGCAAGGGCAATGATCACACGTCAGTCAATAGGCTAGCTTATCTATTGATGTAGCAAACAAAAAACAGAGCCTAACGAGCCTAATAATACTATAATTGTCATTAATCATTATTATAATAATTATTTTATAAGACCTTAGCACTTCTCTGGAGGTGTAGAAGGCCCATTGTTCCCCACTGTGTTTGGGTTAGTAATCATTTGTAGAGTGGCTCTATTTTCCCTCAGCATGCATTTTTTTCACTATTTCGAATGTCTAAAGAATCCATATGTTGTTCTGAAATATGAACACAGAAATACCGGACATTTTGAACTCTTATTGTGGTGGTGATTTGAAGAAATTACGTTCATGGTCAAACTTTAAATTGTATTTCCAGGCGCTAGCATTTCACCCCATCTTAAATTGGTTTAGACATGATTCTTCCACCCCCTGGCTGAGTATGAAGAGAAATATGGTGTCTCCTATTGCCCTGGGAGAGGTGGTCTTCCCTGATATACATTTTGTTACGTTACAGCCTTATTCTAAAATTAATTAAATAAAACATTTTCCTCGTCAAATCTACACACAATACCCCATAATGACAAAGCAAACACAGGTTTTTAGAAATGTTTGTAAATGTATTAAATATAAAAAAACTGAAATACCTTATTTACATTTGGAAAGGCACACACCTGTCTATATAAGGTCCCTCAGTTCATCGTGCATGTCAGATCAAAACCAAGCCATGAGGACAAAGCAATTGTCCGTAGAGCTCCTTGACAGGATTGTGTCGAGGCACAGATCTGTGGAAGGGTACCAGTGGCCTCCATCATTGTTAAATGGAAGAAGCACCAAGACTCTTGCTAGAGCTGAGCAATCGGGGGAAATGGGCCTTGGTCAGGGAGGTGACCAAGAACCCGATGGTCACTCTGACAGAGCTCTAGAGTTCCTCTGTGGAGATGGGAGAACCTTCCAGAAGGACACCCATCTCTGCAGCACTCCACCAATCAGGCCTATGGTAGAGTGGCCAGACGGAAGCCACTCCTCAGTAAAAGGCACATGACTGTCCGCTTGGAGTTTGCCAAAAGGCACCTAAAGGACTCTGATCATGAAACAAGATTCTCTGGTCTGATGAAACCAAGTTTGAACTCTTTGGCCAGAATGCCAAGCGTCACGTCTGGTGGAAACCTGGCACCATCCTTACGGTGAAGCAGCATCATGCTGTGGGGATTTTTTTCAGCGGCAGGGACTGGGAGATTAGTCGGGATCGAGGAAAAGATGAACGGAGGAGAGGACAGAGAGATCCTTAAAGAAAACCTGCTCCAGAGTGCTCAGGACCTCAGACTGGGCGAAGGTTCACCTTCCAACAGGACAACGACCTTAAGCTCACAGCCAAGACAACGCAGGAGTGGCTCTGAATGTTCTTGAGTGGCCCAGCCAGAGCCTGGACTTGAACCCGATCAAACATCTCTGGAGAGACCAAAAATAGCTGTGCAGCGACGCTCCCCATCAAACCTGACAGAGCTTGAGAGGATCTGCAGAGAAGAATGGGAGAAACTCCCCAAATACAGGTGTGCCAGGTTTGTAGCGTCATAGCCAAGAAGACTCAAGGCTGTAATTGCTGCCAAAGGTGCTTCAACAAAGTACTGAGTAAAGGAACTGAATACTTATGTAAATGTGGTATTTCAGTTATTTTTTATAAATTTGCAAAAATAAAAAACAGTTTTTACTTTGTCATTATGGGATATTGTGAGTAGATTGATGAGGGGGGAAGAAAAAGATGTAATCAATTTTAGAATAAGGCTGTAACGTAACAAAATGTGGAAAACTTCAAGGGGTCTGACTACTTTCCGAAGGCACTGTATATTTTTGAGTGGCAGCCCACAAGTGAATACAAATGAAATATTAAATTATATTGTACCTTTTTAATCCCCTGGCCCTCCCTCATTTATAAACGAAAAAACAATAATAATAATAATAATAATAATAATTGTCACACAAGAAAATATTATCCTCTGAGCCGGTAGTTTTTCTGTCCGTCTGTCAGAGTGCAGTGGTGATGGAGAAGGAGGAGAAGGCGAGGAACGCTAAACTGAAGCCAAAGAAGCGTAAGCTGCGTCCGGAAGGGAAACGCACACATGAGTACTTCTGCTTCTGCTGCGGAGAGGGAGGGGAGCTGGTCATGTGTGACAAGAAGGACTGTCCTAAAGCTTATCACCTGCTGTGTCTCAACCTCACCAAACCCCCATATGGTACGGTGTGTGTGTATGTGTGTGTGTGTGTGTGTGTGTCAAAAGTTTGGACACACCTACTCATTCAAGGGTTTTTCTTTATTTGTACTATTTTCTAACACATATGGAATCATGTAGTAACCAAAAAAGTGTTAAACAAATCAAAATATATTTTATATTTGAGATTCTTCAAAGTAGCCACAGTTTGCACACTCTTGGCATTCTCTCAACCAACTTCAGCTGGAATGCTTTTCCAATAATCTTGAATGAGTTCCCATATATGCTGAGCACTTGTTGGCTGCTTTTCCTTCACTCTGCAGTTCAACTCATCCCAAACCATCTCAATTGGGTTGAGGTCAGGTGATTGCTGAGGCCAGGTCACCTGATGCAGCACTCCATGGTTCTCCTTCTTGGTCAAATATACTTTACACAGCCTGGAGGTGTGTTTTGGGGTCATTGTCCTGTTGAAAAACACATGATAGTCCCACTAAGCGATAACAAGATGGGATGGCGTATCGCTGCAGAATGCTGTGTTAGCCATGCTGGTTAAGTGTGCCTTCAATTCTAAATAAATCACAGACAGTATAGCACAATCACACCTCCTCCATGCTTCACGGTTGGAACCACACATGCAGATATCATCCGTTCACCTACTCTGCGTCTCACAAAGACAAGGCGGTTGGAACCAAAAACCTCAAATTTGAACTCATCAGACCAAAGGACAGATTTCCACCGATCTAATGTCCATTGCTCATGGTTCTTGGCCTAAGCAAGTCTCTTCTTATTATTGGTGTCCTTTAGTAGTGGTTTCTTTGCAGCAATTTGACCATGAAGGCCTGATTCACACAGTCTCCTCTGAACAGTTGATGTTGAGATGTCTGTTACTTGAACTCTGTGAAGCATTTTTTTGAGCTGCAATTTCTGAGGCTGGTCTCTCTAATGCACTTATCCTCTGCAGCAAAGTTAACTCTGGGTCTTCCTTTCCTGAACAGTCCTCATGAGAGCCAGTTTCATCATGGCGCTAATGGTTTTTGCGACTGCACTTGAAGAAAGTTCTTGAAATCTTTCGTATTGACTGATCTTCCTGTCTTAAAGTAATGATGGACTGTCATTTCTCTTTGCTTATTTGACCTGTTCTTGCCATAATATGGACTTGGTCTTTTACCAAATAGGGCTACCTTTTTGTATACCACCCCTACCTTGTCACAACACAACTGATTGGCTCAAATGCATTAAGAAGGAAAGAAATTCCACAAATTAACATGACTACCTCATGAAGCTGGTTGAGAGAATGCCAAGAGTGTGCAAAGCTGTCAAGGCAAAGGGTGGCTACTTTGAAGAATCTCAAATATAGAATATATTTCGATTGGTTTAACATTTTTTTGGTTACTACATTATTCCATATGTGTTATTTAATAGTTTTGATTTCTTCACTATTATTCTACAATGCAGTAAATAGTAAAATGAAAGAAAAACCCTTGAATGAGTAGGTGTGTCTAAACTTTTGACTGTATGTTAATAATCTTCTCTCTGTGTGTGTTTAGGTCGTTGGGAGTGCCCATGGCATGACTGCAGTGTGTGTGGTGTCCCAGCCTCATCCCTCTGTGACTTCTGCCCTCGCTCCTTCTGCCGGGAACATGAGGGGGGAGCTCTCACCCCCTCTACACTAGAGTGTCGCCCCTGCTGCTCCAACCACGACCCCCTCAGCCCACTGGGCCCCAATGCCAACCCCCAACACACTCACCACCCTGGTACGGTCAGCATCAAAGAGGAGCCAGAGGACCCTGAGGAGGAGCCCAGCCAGCAGGACAGAGAGTAAAGCTGTCTCAAATCGCACCCTATTTCCTAATATAGAGAACTAGAAATGGAACACTATACCTGTGGGGAATTGGGTGTGATTAGAGATGTGCCGTCAAGTGAAAGAGACCAGAACCGCAGCCAACAGTTACACCTGATATTCCCATGGGCTTGACAGAATGACTGACAGACCGAAGGACTGACAGGCGCGATCTTGGTGTGTGTAGTCAGAGGGGTTCTATACCAGAGAGTGGAGCAGAGCTCCTCTATCTAAGGATGGTGGGAGTGGAGGACAGGGCAAGGGAAGATTGATCGGTGTGCTGGACATCACCCCAAATAACCAGTGTTTCAGTTTCACCACTTCAGTGTGATTCTGTCATTTCTACAAATGTGGAAATTCAGTGTTCTTATATTCTTGGTTACCGGCACTTTGAAGAACTCCGTGAGGGGGATGGAGAGGGGGTTTAAACCTTTTTCCACCATGCTGCTTTTCTCTTTGTTTACTTCCTGTGTACTGGGGTTGCTAGTGGCCCATTGCCAGGGGCCATTTCACATCCCCAGAAGGCTTTGCTGTGTGTTGGTGAGCCAGCAGAGCTAGGCCCAACACTCCTCTACCACCCTCATCACTCCAGATATGATCTATCTATCCCTATCTGGCTCTCCTTTACAACGAGAAGAAAATAGATTTGTGCAATTTTCGGACATTCCGTATACCTGTTTTTGATATACTTGTGAATATATGCACTGGGGGCCAACATTTTGGAATATTACTAATTCAAGGGTTTTTCTTTATTTGCACTATTTTTTACATTGTCGAATAAAAGTGAAGACATCAAAACTATGACATAACTCATATGGAATCATGTAGTAACCAAAAAAGTAACCAAAAACAAATCAAAATATATTTTATATTCTTCAAATAGCCACCTTTTGCCTTTGACAGCTTTGCACACTCTTGGCATTCTCTCAACCAGCTTCACCTGGAATGCTTTTCCATCAGTCTTGAAGGAGTTCCCACATATGCTGAGCACTTGTTGGCTGCTTTTCCTTCACTGCGGTCCGACTCATCCCAAACCATCTAAATTTGGTTGAGGTTGGAACCAAAAATCTCAAATTTGGAGTCCAGACCAAAGGACAAATTTCCACCGATCTTATGTCCATTGCTTGTGTTTCTTGGCCTAAGCAAGTCTCTTCTTCTTATTGGTGTCCTTTAGTAGTGGTTTCTTTGCAGCTATTCGACCCTGAAGGCCTGATTCACACAGTCTCCTCTGAACAGTTGATGTTGAGATGTGTCTGTTACTTGAACTCTGAAGCATTTATTTGGGCTGCAATCTGAGGCTGGTGACTCTAATGAACTTATCCTCTGCAGCAGAGGTATTTCTGGGTCATCCATTCCAGTGGTGGTCCTCATGAAGCTGGTTGAGAGAATGCCATGACTGTGCAAAGCTGTCATCAAGGCAAAGGGTGGCTACATTGAAGAATCTCAAATATAAAATATATTTTGATTTTTTTAACACTTTATTGGTTACTACATTATTCCATATGTGTTATGTCATAATTTTGATGTCTTCACTTTTATTCTACAATGTAAAATATTGTGCAAATAAAGAAAAACCCTTGAATGAGTAATATTCCATACTTTTGACCCGCATGTATATATATATATATATACATGTATATATGCCTTCAGAAAGTATTCATACCCCTTGAATTATTCCACATTTTGTTGTTACGGCTTGAATTCGAAATTGATTAAATGTTTTTCTCGCCTATCTACACACAATACCCCATAATGACAAAGTGAAAATGTGTTTTTGGAAATTTCTGCACATTTATTGAAAATGAAATATTTAATTAACATAAGTATGCACAACCCTGAGTCAATACATGTTAGAATCACCTTTTGCAGCGATTACAGCTGTGAGTCTTTCTGGGTAAGTCTCTTAAGAGCTTTGCACACCTGTATTGTGCAGTATTTGCCCATTTATTATTTTCAGAGTTCTTCAAGCTCTGTCAAATTGATTGTTGATCATTGCTAAACAACCATTTTCATGTCTTGCAATAGATTTTCAAGCAGATTTTAAGTCAAATAACTCGGCCACTCAGGAACATTCACTGTCTTGGTATGCATCTTTAGTGTAGATTTGGCCTTGTTTTTATAAGTTATTGTCCTGCTGGAAGGTGAATTCATCTCCCAGTGTTTGGTGGAAAGCAGACTGAACCAGATTTACTCTAGGTCTGTGCTTAGCTCCATTCCATTTCTTTGTTATCCTGGAAAAACTCCCCAGTCCTTAATGATTACAAGCATACCCAAAACATGATGCAGCCATCACTTTTCTTGGAAATATGGAGAGTTGTATTCCGTAATATTTGTTGGATTTGCCCCAAACAACACTTTATATTCAGGACAAAAAGTGTATTGCTTTGCCACATTTTTTGCAGTACTACTTTAGTGCCTTGTTGCAAACAGGTTGCATGTTTTAGAATATTTTTCAAATATCCATCCTCAGTTTTCTCCTTCCACAGCCATTACAGTTTTTTACAACTGCTTTCACACGTTTTCTGAAACTAGGTCTCGTTTTTCAAAACTCTACACACAAATCAAAACATTGCACACACAAAATGCAAAATGCCTCGTATCTCCTGCAAGATGAAACATAAACGCATCTCAAAATGAAGTATTTGCATCAAATGGCAAACACCTTTTTCATAATAGTACATTTTTGGATATACCATGTACACACTGTTCTAAATCGAAAGTTCTTCTGGCTTTCATAGGCATATCTGCATTTCCATACAATGTTCTAGAGTGAAAGTAATCTGCTGAGAGGGATTGAAATGTACACAGTAAACACCAATGCAATGGTGGAACAGAATATTTATTTTTCCAAAACATTACTGTAGTACAGTGTTGTACGGCATACAAAAACAAAACCATACAGGAATTTGTACAGAAACCATAAACCTATGTAAACCAAAAGTAGAGGGGGGGGTGGGGGGGTGCTAAGCTGAATCCCTCATCCGGGCTGGGTCTGGCCACAATACTTTGTCTACATCACATGCTGTATTTTCTCTTGCCAAACAGCGAGGGAAGAATCTCCTAGAGTGGCGTATCCAACCTTTGACAGAGGCCGCGTCTATGTCCCCACATGCCTCCTCCATTACCTGAAGAAGCGGCATGTGGCGATAGGCTGACGATCATACACTTTCCAGCGCCACGTAGAGAAAAATTCCTCAATAGGATTTAGAAAAGGTGTACCTCCGCCATATTCACAACTGTGAACCGTGGATGGGTGGCAAACCAGTTTTGGACCAGAACAGCCCGGTGAAAACTTATATTGTCCCATATTACCACAAATCTGGCCTGCTCTGGATCCAGATTTTGATCTGGAACAAGCATATTGTGAATTGCTTCCAAGAAAGTGAGCATGTGTGGCATGGTGGTGGAGGACACATGGTCGCATTTCCCCCACGCTGTCCTGCATTGTAGAATAATAGTGAAGAAATCACTATTAAATAACACATATGAAGCCAACCTCATCCACGTAAATATATTCATGGCGAATTGCATGAGCATCCATCACCAATATTCTCTGTAACAGACAAAAAAATATACAGATCAGTAAATATGGTACAGTCCAATACTCTGGCTCTGTATGTGCAAGTTTGAAGTAGTGTCGCATAAATACATCCACATTGTCGCGTCGCAGATCTTTGACTCTGTCTGAGTTTCTCTCAAATGGCAGCCTGTACAGTTGTTTCATTCTCTATCGGTGCCGCTGGAGGACGCGTTGCAATGTCGACAGGCTTACTGCATCGATGTTGCGGAACACTGCTGCATCATTTAGGATATGATCTCTTACCTCCCTAAGCCTAATGGCATTGTTGGCCAAAACCATATTTACAATTGCCATCTCCTGTTCCTCTGTAAACATGCGACCTCGTCCTCCATGATATCTTTGCCTTTCCACTCTGTAGAAGATTCAAAAACAGTGTGTGTGTGCAGTATAGTACAAAAATGTTTTTTTTTTTTTTTTACTGTTGGCTGTATTGTAGTACAGTACTGTGGCCATCCATTCCTACAATGCAGTGCTGTAAATGGGTGGCTTAGAGCGCCAAATGTTTGTAATACTATACAGTAATATGTATTTTACAGTAATGCTGAAGTAGCCATTAGATAGTTGCATACCTGTTCTCATTTCTAAAGATTTGAATTATGGATGCCACTGTAAACCGACTCAAGCTGGACTGAGAGTCCAGCCTCCCTCATAGTTAACCCCGTGGTTGATCACATGATCAATAAGCGTAGCGCTAATCTCATCAGAGACTGCTATCCTTCCATCTCTTCTTCGCCCTCTTCCAATCCTTGTCCTCGTTCTTGAAAACTGAGTGAAGGCTGAGAATTAGCTTATAGTTTTGCAGACTTGATTTGTGGTTTTGCTCTTTGAGTGACAGGTTTCACAAATCGTGTGACATTTTGTGTGTGAGCAGTTAAAAAAAAAACTGTAAACTCTGTTTTAATGTCACCATTGTCCTCATGGTGAAATCCCTGAGCGGTTTCCTTCCTATCCAGCAACTGAGTTAGGAAAGACACCTGTATCTGTGTAGTGACTGGGTGTATTGGGTGGGTGTACCATCCAAAATGTAATCAATAACTTCAACGTGCTCAAAGGGATATTATTGTCTGCTTTTTTTATTTTTACCCATCTACCAATAGGTGCCCTTCTTTGCGAAGCATTGGAAATCCGCCCTGGCCTTTGTGGTTAAATCTGTATTTGAAATTCACTGCTCTACTAAGGGACCTTACAGATAATTGTATGTGTGGGGTATAGAGATGAGGTAAACACTATTATTGCGCACAGAGTGAGTCCATGCCATGAGAAAGGTTTTGAATGCAGCTTCTCATTTTAATTAATTTGTTTAAAAAAAATTAAAACATAATCCCACTTTGACGTTATGGGGTATGGTGTGTAGGCCAGTGATAATTTAAGAAATTTTAAGTTCAGGATGTAACACAACAAAATGTGGAAAAAGTAAACGGGTGTGAATACTTTCTGAAGGGTGTGTATGTATGTGTATATACGCGCAACATGCAGCAATTTCAAAGATTTTACTGAGTTACAGTTCATAAAAAGAAATCAGTTAATTTAAAAAAAATAATTAGGCCCTGATCTATAGATTTCACTGGGAATACGGATATGCATCTGTTGTTCATAGATACCTTTAAAAAAGGTATGGTAGGGGCGTGGATCAGAAACCAGTCAGTATCTGTTGTGACCTCCATTTGCCTCATGCAATGCAACACATGTCCTTTACATAGAGTTGACCAGGCTGTTGATTGTGGCCTGTAGAATGTTGTCCTACTCTTCTTCAATGGCTGTGCAAAGTTGCTGTATATTGGCAGGAACTGGAACATGAAGAGCCTCCCAAACCTGCTCAATGGGTGACGTGTCTGGTAAGAATGCAGGCCATGGAAGAATACATTTTTTTGCTTCCAGAAATTCACGGCCGAACCCGCATCTGTAGCAATGCAGCTTGCACTGTGATGCAGTGCCTTAGACCACTGCGCCACTCAGGAGGCCCTTGTATGGAACATTTCTGGGATCTTTTATTTTGAGCTCATGAAACATGGAATCAATACTTTACATGTTGCATTTGTATTTTTGTTCAGTGTGTGTGTGTACACACTCACTCACTCAGTGGCCAGTTTATTAGGTACACCACTTTGTTCACAAAAATGGTTCACTCCTACAGACAGTGAGTCACGTAACCATGGCTTACTGTATAAAGCAGGCAGACAGGCATTGAGACATTCAGTTACTGTTTGATTGAATGATAAATGGGCAAAACGAGTGACCTAAGTGACTTTGAGCGTGGTATGATCATTGGTGCCAGGCACACCGGTTCCAGTATCTCAGAAACGGCTGAGCTTTTCACGCACTACAGTGTCTAGGGTTTACTGAGACGATCACACCGGGTTCCACTCCTATCCGCTAAAAACAAGAAGAAGCGGCTCCAGTCGGCACGCGATTGCCAACACTGGACAATTTGAGGAGTGGAAAAACATTGCCTGGTCCAACGAGTCCCGGTTCCTGTTGCGTCATGCTGATGGCAGAGTCAGGATTTGGTGTAAGGAGCATGAGTCCATGGCCCCATCCTCTCTGGTGTCAACGGTACAGGCTGGTGGTGTAATGGTGTGGGGAATGTTTTCCTGGCACATGTTTGGTCCCTTGATGCCAATTGAGCAACGTTTCCATGCCCCGACGAATTCAGGCTGTTCTGTAGGCAAAGGGGTGTCCGACCCGCTACTAGATGGATGTAGCTAATAAATTGGCCACTGAGTGTATATACGTTTGTTAATATTTATCAGATTATCTCACTTCATCTCGGTGAGTGGTGTATTATTGTTTGTTTAGTATTGCGCAGATCTTGTGAAATAGTCCTTCTAATAAGGTGAATTATATGGGCATATACTGTATGTAATGTATGACATCACATTTATTAATTGAAGTTCCATTTTCCAGTTCCCCAGTCTCACTCTCCATTGTGTACATAATTGGTTAATATTGTAAACCACAGAATCGTTTAAGAGAAGGAGAAGGGAGGCATCAGTGTTATCCACAGCCCCCTTCACTGTTTCGAAACGGACAGGAATGCATTTTTGAAGAGGAAGTTACATTTCATTCGAATTGAGAGGTTGAGCAGCATACTTTATGGTGATTATTTCCTCCTAGGATTTAGTATTACGCTTCACTAGATTAGTGAAGTGTTATATTATACAGATATGGTCCCAGTCTGTTTGTACACAGCAATTCAGCCAGTCTACAGGGACTAATATACTGACCTGACAGATAGGTGGCTGTTCATTGGCCCTGTGTGCAGTAATGTAAGTGATGATGTGTGTACTGTACTCAAATGTTAGGTCTTAAATGTTTCTGCTAAACCTTTTTAAAGCACTTTCACAGTTATTATTGCTACATACTTTTGGTAGGTCATAACATACATGTATATAACATGACATTGTACATGCTTGAAATGGATACCTCTTTTCTGTAGTAATGTAGGAATTTTAAACTGTTTTGTAACTACTCGAGGTCCAACGACATGATCCAAATATCTTTGAGACTGAAAAGGTTCTCTCAAACAAGTTACTGCCGATCACACTTTGTTTTTTATCATAGTAGAACGACTAACGCCCTCATCTTAATTAAAGGTATTTTGTAAATTCAGTATTTTGCCCTAGTGGGTAATTTATTTTCACTTTTTGTATGGCTGTCCGCATCTCCACAAATTGGTTTTGCATCAACATTAAGTTATACAGTACTTCGGTGTCAGATAAGTAAATATAATGTAAAGATTATGTGCAGTGTTTTTTAATCTCATCCTATGACAGATTTTTTAAATGATATCATACCCTTTATACTAGTTGATTTATGTATCAAAAACACCTATTGGAAAACTGCACCCTCCCAAAGTATTAACAGACTATAAAACAATAAGGAGCTTTAAAATTGATCATTCTGTATGTACTTGTCGTTTACATTTCATATATTTTCTATTAGTGTAATGGTACCGCTGTTTGATAACAGCTGCTCCTCATAGGCCAGGCTGTCCGTATTGTGACTCACTGTACTCATGTTAAAGCAGTTAAAAGCAATTGAACATTGTGATGTGAAGTAACCAAGCACTTAATTCAGCCTAAACTCACATTTATCATGTTGAACCTAGAACATTAGTCTGCTAATCTTGTCTGAGCCTGTGCTTTCTCTTCTCTGGAACATTACTGACTGATTTATGTATCCATGCCCTTAAACCGATAGCTCACCCAAAAATACGAGTTTGTCAACCGTTTCCATACCTCTTGTTGACTAGTGTCAAACTGTGTCAACATTAATGTCTTAAGGAAATGGACTTAGATTGTGCCATTATTTGGGATTGAAGCCTGCTGATTTCTCCTAATGCATATAGCAGGGTAAACACAATTTAATGGAATATGGACTCCGTTGCTCTCAAACCTGCCAAATTATAGTATTTTCTTTAGATAGGTGTAGATACTGTAGGTGTTAGATTTAGATAATTTCAATACTTAGGCTGTGGTCCACACAGTGCATGCTCATATAGATGCATCAAGGCACTGTCATATTTTTTAACAACCTTTTAAAACTTGAATTATATTTTTTTCTTTATTTTTGTATTGTTTTGTACTACAGGTCAATATGTTCACAAACGTCATGAGTATTTTACTGATAACTGATTTGACAAGGTAGATATCTATGATAGATATTAGGCCTATTCATTCTGAGCCACATCTCAGGTCCTCTGACTGTGTTGTCATTGTAAGAGTCCCTAGTCTTTAAGCGTTCTCTAACCTTCAGTCAGTGACCTTTGTAAACTGGACCATTGTACGCTTACCCCAACACAAAAGCAATTTGTGCAGAACTATAGAATTTTCACCCAAGACTTGATGCACCCCTTCCGTTCTGAAAGGAGGGTAAATCTGAATCTGTTTGATCAGTTGGGGACTTCTTTTGTATCCATTTTTAAAGTTCCTTTGTTGTTATGGATGCTCTTTTATGTAATTGTATTCTGTTGTTCTCCTCTATTGGTATCGCACAAAGATTATCCAGGCCAACCCAATAGCCTTTATTTTTTTGCACCTGTTTTGAGACTTACTGACTTTATTCCAGTTGGACTTGAACACAACATTCAGCCTGTACAGTGACCATATAGTTGTTATTCTGTTTGCCACAGACATTATAGATTTTAACCATGTTTTTACATGATCTTCCTCACTGAAGACGATGTCAAACAGTAGGGTTAAGAAGACTGAATTATCAAAGGATTATCTTTGGAAGGGACTCTTTCTGAATCATATGTTTCTGTTCCACACCTTTCAGTTATTGTTTATTTTGTGCAATACTATTTGTTAATTCTGTCATTACAGGTGATTGACATTCTCTCCCAGACATTAGGAAAAACAGTGATTTCAGAGGAACTAATTTCTCCAGTCATGTAGTGAAACTGCTCTGGGGATTCCGCCGGGGTTGTATCTATCTCTTAATGTTGCTTCAATTAAAAAGTGGATGAACACAAAGGTACCATATTGTTTTACTGTTCAGCAGTCTGTTATTGCATAATGTTAAGACTTGTACATAGATTGCATTGAACTTGCATAGGATAATGTTACTGTGGCGTGCTATTGCCTGTACAATTCTGCTTGTAAATGTGTGTGACTGTGAGGATGCCACTCTTTTGTATATTTTTTTCATTCTAAAGGAGGTTGAGTTGGAGCCGAGGGGTTCAGACATGCCTGAAGTTTGACTTAAATAAAGCTGTACTGTGTCTCAGTGGAAGTAATTTGTCTCTTCATGGAAAATAGAATATCACTTTCAATTGCCAGATTAAAATCGTTGATAGTAATAGCATTTTTTTTTCTTCTTTTTTTTCCTGTGCATGAGCCCAAAGACACTCTTGGGTCATATTAATCAAATGTGGTATTCTACCATTTGCCCACTAGAAGTCGCACCGTCAACGTGACGTGGCATCGCACTTTATGCTGCGTTAAAGACAACTGAAAACTCGTGAAAAACGAGCTCCGACTAATAAAAATAGTTTTGAACGGTCATCGAATTCGGAATTCCAAGTTGAAACTCTGGCATCTTTGAAAAGCTCCGACTTTCTTTCCTGAAGATCACTAACGTCGTCATGATTTGACCTCGTTTTTTCCGATTTCCCAGTTGTCTTGAAAGCACCATTATTCTTCGACACGACAGACCAAAAGCTTTCTCCTCCGGGCATCTCGCTCGCAGGTCTCTCGCTGTACGGGTTAAGCGGGTGGGAGAAGGATGATGATTGTGGGGAGGCCCAGGTCACGGTAGCTAGCAGTGCGAGTATACGGAGAAGACGTAGCTAAACACCGAGTGTAAGGTTGGTCCTCCTGATTTAGACCGCTTGAAATGCAATAATTCTCCGAAACGTTATTCCCAGATGTGTGGCTAGAGACAGATGATGTAGCTAGGCTAACGTTACTAGCAGGAATATAAAGATGCATCTATACGAGATCAGGGCACTGTTTAAATTATGAATAATTTGTTCAGGATATGCTTTAGCTGGTCATTTTAAAGAGCAGCGTGAGGAAAGATGATCCTATCAATTAATTGTGATGCTTGGTTCTATATGGAACAAGAGACTCGCATGCCTTCTCTCCTGTACCTGTTCTTGAACCAATCCATTTATTTTATTTGGTTCACACTGCCATATGTCAACAAAGTCAGACATAAATAGTTGTTAAAATGTGTTATACGTGTTTTATAACATTTGTGTCAAATGTATCATTTTGAACCCATGTTCTTTCTTCCCCCCTTTCTCACAGTTTTGGAGAGGATTCCAGTGGATTTGTTAAGTGATCCGTCTTGAAACTAATCTGATAAGCAAGATGAAGAGGGGTTTGCTGCGTGGCTTACTGCCAGAGGTGTCTATCCGACTTCTGCTTCTGGTTGTCTTCCTGTGAGTAATTAAAATTGAACTTTGACAAATGTGTTCCATATGGACTTGTCTGGTGCAACTCAAATGAACTAAACTGTGTGTGTGTGTGTGTGTTGTCCCTCAGTGTGACAGAGCAGCTTCCACCCTTTATTCGTGAGATCCAGGCAGAGGAGATGTGGCTGTATAGGTTTCACAGAGTGGAGAACGACCATGTCCCCACCTCTCTTATGTTTGTGAGTACTGGTGTGTGTCAGGGAGAGGCACTGACTAAATTCACTGGAATCATGGAACATTGAATGTGAATATTTGTTCTGCCGGTAGTACTTTAGATGAAAGCACAGAAAATTACCATACTATTTCCATGCTATTACCAGGTAATCTAGTGCTTTAATGTCAAGTGCTACCATTCTGTCTTACTAATTCTATTGCTATGGTACTAATCATGTCCCTCGTATCAGAGCGTGGCGTGTTTCACTCCATTCCTGGTTATCCTGCTTTTCACCTTTCTGAAGAGAGCTGAGAGAGGAGATGTGAGAGAGGCCTCACTAGGTAAGGCCTGACTGTAAACTACACATGCTGTTTGGCATCAGAGCAGCTGCACAGAGATTGTGTGAGAGAGAGAGAGAGAGAGAGAGAGAGATACTGACCCAGTTGTTTGCCTCTGTTCCTCAGCGGTGACTCTGGCTCTGGTACTGAACGGAGTTTTCACCAACGCCATCAAGCTGGTTGTGGGCCGGTGCGTATTAGTCTAGAGTGCTAGTATGCTACAGACTCAGTGTTATGCTGACTGGATATGATGTAATGTGTGTGTGTGTGTGTTCGCTTCAGGCCACGGCCAGACTTCTTCTACCGCTGTTTCCCAGACGGACAGATGAACCTGGAGATGCACTGCAGCGGCGACCCGGAAGTGGTCATGGAGGGCAGGAAGAGCTTTCCCAGTGGACATTCCTCCTGTAAGGCCCAATCTGATTGGCTAGTCCTCTTGCGAGAGCAAATCTTGTGGGCTGTGAGACTACAGTGGGCTCATTCAGATTAAAAGCACATTAAGATAGTTAGACTGGACCTGTGTGTGTTAACTTGGTGGTAACTTTGATAGACAAACAACGTTGTGTTTATTCAGACACTGGCCTAAGCATTCTCATGTCAAAATCGTTGCTCCTACTTTGATACATGTGCCTGCCCCATCTCTGATCCCTTCTCTCTCTCCTCTCGTCTTGTCCCAGTTGCATTCACTGGACTGGGCTTCACTGCGCTGTATGTGGGGGGTAAGCTGTGGTGCTTTAGTCTGGGGGGTCAGGGCAGGGCCTGGAGACTGTGTCTCTTCCTCGCTCCCCTCCTCCTAGCCTTCATGATCGCTCTCTCCAGGACCTGCGACTATAAACACCACTGGCAAGGTGAGAGGGATAACTATTAACCATATTTGCTTTGAAAAGCACTATAAACATATAAGAAATTATTATTCTAATCCACTATTGAGAGACTGAGATCTTTGTGTCACTTCTGTATATGTGTGTGTTGTCCCCCCTGTGTTTAGATGTGTTGGTGGGTTCTGGTCTGGGCCTGGTGTTCTCTTGGCTCTGCTACAGACAGCACTACCCCTCCCTCCAGGACCCTGACTGTCACCGGCCACTACGCTACAGAGAGACTGTTCCTGCTGTGCAGGAACGCAAGCTGGCCAACTCCAACTATATATTACCGCTATAGCTGGCCAACTATATATTACCGCTATAGCTAAACTCCCAACTATATATTACCGCTATAGCTGGCCAACTCCAGGTACTTACTACTGCTATAGCTGGCCAACTCCAACTACATATTACTCCTATAGCTGGTCAACTCCAACTACATACTACCCCTATAGCTGGTCAACTCCAACTGCATACTACCCCTATAGCTGGTCAACTCCAACTACATATTACTCCTATAGCTGGCCAAATCCAACTACATATTACCCCTATAGCTGGTCAACTCCAACTACATACTACCCCTATAGCTGGCCAACTCCAACTACATATTACTCCTATAGCTGGCCAAATCCAACTACATATTACCCCTATAGCTGGTCAACTCCAACTACATACTACCCCTATAGCTGGTCAACTCTAACTACATATTACCCCTATAGCTGGTCAACTCCCAACTACATACTACCCCTATAGCTGGCCAACTCCAACTACATACTACCCCTATAGCTGGCCAACTCCAACTGCATACTACCCCTATAGCTAAACTCCAACTGCATATTACCCCTATAGCTGGCCAACTCCAACTACATACTACCCCTGTAGCTGGCCAACTCCAACTACATACTACCCCTGTAGCTGGTCAGCTCCCAGGTACATACTACCCTGTAGCTGGTCAACTTCCAAGTACATACTACCCCCACTACCCCTGTAGTCTTTAACTTAAATTACTGTACATACTACCCCTTCGTCCCAGGTTCATTATATCTGGCCAACTGATCTCCAACAACATACTACCCCGATAGCTCTACTCAATGAGTAGTTTAGTAACTAGTTGTAGAAATGGGACCAGGCCCAAATTTTAACCCTGGGTGGGGAGGAGAGGGACTGTAATTATTGAGCCCACCAGGTGCTAAGCTGTCAGTGTTACTGAAATAATTTGTATTCCCTGGAAGTAGGAAAGTATTTGTCCTCTCAACGCACATACTTGATTATGCAGTTAATAGTTTTTTCCTCATATTATGATATCCTGTTTGTTTTGTCTTGATTTATAGTGCACTACTTTTGACCACAGACCTATAGGCCCTGATCAAAGGTAGTGCACTGTATACAGAATAAGGTGCCATTTGGGAGGCAGACCCATCTGTGGAGGTGAGGGTGCACTTTTCTGTAGAGTTCAGTGTCGACACTAGGATCGCAGCGGCCTAGAATCACATTACAGTTTGTACATTTAGAGTTCAACCTACATCAGTGGTCACCAACTGGTTGATCGTGATTGACTGGCAGATCTCCAAGTCATTCCTTGTCGTTCACCAAACATTTCTGTAAAAAACCCAACAATAAAGCCTTGCGTTCCTAGTTTTTTAAATTTGTTTCGTGTTTTTGGCGGCAGGTGCACTTGATTCAGCAGACCTAGCGCCGGGAAGTGTTCCCATTTTTGAACCATTTCATGTGTCTGAAGGTAGAACTCTGCCTACCCGGCAGACCCAGAAAGCAAATCAAGTGCACCTATAGGCCTACCGCTGGCCAATCGGATATCTCAGATTATCATGTCTGCACAGTTTCCTCGCGTCATAGACTGTAAAAATAAGCCTCGAACAAACTACAAAGTTGATCATGTGAGATTTCTAAACTTTTAAAACCATGACAATAGAGATTCAACGAGTACAGCAAAGAGCTTATGTTTTTATGAGGAAGTTTAAGTTGTTATTCAGGACTGTCAACACTTTGTTCAACATTTTTCTAATCTATAAATGTGCTTTCTCTCTACTTCCACTCGCGCTACAACCAACACTGGAGCTGCAATGAATGAGTGTTTCGATAAGCTTACGTTGTTATTATTTGCGGCTTGTCTTTTTTATTATCAAGGAATATTTCACTTTCTCATAGGAGTAACAACATGAATCGGTGCATGAGGCAGAAATAATGCAGTGCGACTTAAGTTTCGCCCATCAACTGGAAGACTGTGTCCCCTTTTCTTAGTGGAGGGAGGGAGAGAGGAGGGACAGTGAGTCGGGAGAAAGGCAGCCTCTCCGCTGCTTCCTGCCTCCCCTCAGTCTGACCATCAGATGCAGGACATCAGTCCAGTAAAAAAAAGCATTATGCTCACTCAGCTGTCTCTCACAAGTAATACAACAAATGACCTATTACCAGTGTGATCATATACCAACATTTTCTAAAAATAATTTCAAAATGGTCTAAGAACAACATTGGCAGGGCAATTCAAGCATAGCCAATATGCAGTGATAACGTATTGGGGCTATAGCCTACTGAACAAAACTCATTGCTACAGAACAGTTTTTAATTGGTTAATGTTGCATAGGCTTATGTTTTTTAAGTCATGTTAAAAAAATCAGCGCAGTAGGATCTCTGCTTGCATTTTGAAAGTGATCTTGACTCTGAACGTGATCTTGACTCAGAACGTGATCTTGACTCAGAACGTGATCTTGACTCAACGTGATCTTGACTCAGGAAGTGATCTTGACTCAGAAAAAGTTGGTGACCACTGCTTTACATTGTTTGTATTCCTGTGTGTTTATTTCTGTTCAGTAAGTTACTTTGTTGTACTGTGATGCTGGTAAAACTGATGCCAGTATGCAAACTGCTGTATGGCTGACACATTTGAAATGTTTGGACTTTGGAGGCAGTTCTGTGATTGCAGTAAGCAAAGTAAAGGCAATCGGATGGAGATGGTTTGGGATGTGAGGAAGAAACGGTTTCCAGCAGAAACAGCTGACTGACTGATGTGTTCCTTTGTTCAATACTTTATTTAATTTGTACATTCCTCTTTAAACCAATAAGCTATTCAGTCTTTGCATGTACTGCACATATATACTTTACTGTATGCTTCCTATTTCTACTTGTTAAGTATTATTTCTACTTGTTAAGTATTGTCTGTAAAAAAAACAACTTGGTCAAAGCGCAACTTGAACCTTCACTTAACTCTCATGAACATCAATGAATGGTTTTCAGGAAACTTCGTCTCACATGCATTTTTCAAGTACGCTTACATTGATTGTTTAACATCAATGTGGTCAGATATAATTTAACTTTACAATGTGTATAGATTTGATTCCAACTTGTTGTATTGCCTTTTTACTTTGTCTAATGTATTGTTAGTTAAATGTTTGTCGACGTGGTGTTTTATATATTGTGTAAGGACACACAGGATGTGTTTTAGACTGGAATCGGGAAAACATACTGCTTCTAGAATGGATTGGGAGAGTGAGTCAGTATAAGTGAATCTGAATTTAATTTTGAATCAGAGTATGAAGTTATAGAAAGGGGTGTAAAAGTTTTATTGAATTTATAACGGGTCCTTTTACTGATATAAAACTACATGTTTTTTCTTTGTAGCTCATATTTATATGGCGATGTCAGTTTGCAATGAAGATAATAATACATTTTAGGGCATGCAGAAGTTTACTTGAATTAAAACGTTATTTAGTTGCTAGGTTCCTGCTCCATAGACTACTGATTGTACCCAATTGATTTAATTTACTCACAACACACTAGCAATTTTGGTGAAGATAATTTAGGCACGCTAATGAATGTGGTGCCAACTTGCATGTTCAACTGCTGAAGAGTCTCATTACTTTATCAGGGTATAGGGGTTGTTTTAATATTATGCTATTGCTTGTGTCCTTCCAACTTCCACTTATCTGCCTTTGCGTGTAGAGGAGATGACTACAAGCTGCTCCTGTTAACACTGTAGCCTGATTGTATTTGATGTGATGAACTTATTGGTAACACATACTTTTACTATAATGTTTCTTAATAAACCATTCAAATCTACACATCGTCTGCTGCCTATTATTCAACTGAACCATCAATAATGAAATATTTGTAGCTTTAGATCAAATGAACATAATCAAAGATCAACATAAGCCCTGTTTATACCTGGTGCTAAAATAGGGGAAAGGGGTTACCTAGTCAGTTGCACAACTGAATGCATTCAACCGAAATGTGTCTTCTGCATTTAACCCAACCCATCTGAATCGGAGAGGCTGCCTTAATCAACGTCGTCTGCGCCCAGTTGTTGGGGGTTGACTGCCTTGCTCAAGGGCAGAACGGCAGATTTTTCAACCTTACCGGCTCGGGGACATGAACCAGGGACCTTTCAGTTACTGGCCCAAAGCGCTTAATCGCTAGGCTGCTAACATGCGTCTATTATCCTGATTGTGTCCACATCCTGATAGTGTCCAAATACGATCTGATTATGATCAGATCTTTCTTCCCCTTTCCTGACCACCTCCAGAGGTAGTCAGGCACGCATTGTGTCTGGATATCTCACAAGTGTAGATGGATCTGGACAGAGAAACCATTTAAACCATTATCCCACCTTCTAAGGGCTCTATTCAATCTGTATCGCTGAAGCTTTATGTGTTGTGTGAATGCTACCCAAGCCATCCAGGACACCAGTATAGAAGCTAATGATACAAGCAGTGAGGGAGAAAGTTTAAACTGTACAACCATGTTTTACAATCTGTTTTCAGGTGCAACCACCCGAAAGGACTCTCGCCTAACATCTCAAGAATCCCTTATAATAATTCCAACGCAGCAACCAAACCACAAAGGAGAAGAAGAAGTTTGAGCAAACCCAACTCAGTTCCCCTAGGCCAAAGGCGATCAACCCCTTGGGACAAATTCTCGAGAGGACTTGTGCCCTGGTGTGGTGCCACTGAGAACGCTCATGAAATAGATAGGCTGGGTTATGTTCTTGAAGGAGTGCAACCATGCTTGGGTTTAGAGCTGTCTCCGCGGAAATTAAACAAAATAGGGCAACCTTGGATTATCTGTTGGCAGAGTGGGGGGGAGGGGGGCGTATGTGCTCTAGTGGGAACTTCATGTTGTACTTTCATTCCAGACTGGAAATATGTCCACTGCCATAGAACAATTAGACAAGCTAAGGGGCGCGTTAATGGAAGGAGAGGCTGGTGAAGGTAGCTGACCTTTTGTATGGCTGACTTCCCTGTTTGGGGCTTGAGGAGAATTGTTTTTCCATTGGCTCATCGATGGCCTAGTAATCCCTTTTTGCTGTATTACTTATCATTGCTTGTGGAAAAGCGGTTGACACTGTCCTCACTATGTCATTACTTACCTGTGTGTAATACCATTTGAATTGTGTACACTTTGTGAAGGTTTTAAGTTCAATGACTCAACGGCAGTCATTCATGTGGATAAGGTCCCTTCCCCAGATGTTTATACTTATATCTGCAAGGCTGAAAGACAGAATTGTGTTTATTGTAGACAGAAATCTTATGTTAAGTTAAGATTGGTCTCAAAATGGAGGAGTATGGTAGCAAAATTGCTGTTATGTTACTCCAGTGTATCTATGCATTTAACTAAAGTCAAATAATATACTAATGAGACGTGCTCCCTCTGCTAGAACACTTCCCCTTTATCTACATGACTGACTCATTGTTCTGGACTTCCAGCCAAATACTGTTGTTCCATATCCTGTTATTTAGCAGTAGACGGAACTAAGCTGTGAGAGACGAGCAAGACAAAAAGTTTTGGTTCCTTTAAGAAACAGTGTCGCGACAATGGCATGGCATTTCTCAGCAAGACCTCACCACCGTCCAACCATTGCCTCTCAGTTCTAGTCCTTTGGCTGTACATTTGGGTTACCAACCAGTGCTTTCTCACAGCTATTGTTCTGTCTGGTTGTCACACCACCCAAAGGGGGGTTGTACTTTTCTCAATTTCGTTGGGCTCTTAACTCTGCACCTTTTCAGTGATTGTTAACTGCTCCAGATTTGCAAATCTTACAATAAAATACGTTATTTTAAGAATCTGCAGTCTCTTCCTTTCTGGTTAGAATTTCCACGACACTTGTCTGTCTCATTATTGCAAACATGATGCATGTACAGGCTTCCTTTTTTTTCATGGCCATTTAACTCTGTAACTGTTTTAAAGTCACCATTGTCCTCATGGTGCAATCCCTGAGCGGTTTCCGTCCTATCCGGCAACTGACTTAGGAAGGATGCCTGTATCTTTGTAGTGACTGGGCGTATCACCATCCAAAGTGTAATTAATAACTTCACCATGCTTAAAGGGATATTCAATGTCGGCTTTTTACCCATCTAACAATAGGTGCCCTTCTTTGAGAGGCATTGTAAAACCTCCCTGGTCTTTGTGATTGAATCTGTGTTTGAAATTCACTGCTCGACTGAGGGACCTTACCGATAATTGTATGTGTGGGGTACAGAGATGAGGTAGTCATTCAAGAATCATGTTAAACACTATTATTGCACACAGTGAGTCCATGCAACTTATTGTGACTTGTTAAGAAAATGTTTACTTCTGAATTTCTTTAGGTTTACCATAACAAAGGGGTTGAATACGTATTGACTCAAGACATTTCTGCTTTTCATTTTGTATTAATTTGCAATCATTTTGAAAAACATATACAGCGGGTGAAATAAGTATTGAACACGTCACCATTTTTATCAGTAAATATATTTCCAAAGGTGCTATTGACATGAAATGTTCACCAGATGTTGGTAACAACCCAAGTAATCCATACATACAAAGAAACCAAAACATTAAGTTATGTGTAATAATGTGAAATGACACAGGGAAAAAGTATTGAACACATGAAGAAAGGGAGGTGCAAAAAGGCATGGAAAGCCAAGACAATAGCTGAAATCTATCAGTAATTAAAAAGCAATCCAGCCCCCTGTCAGTGCAAATTAATATCAGCTGGTTTGGTCCCAACTGATGGCCTACAAAAAGGTCTCATTGCCAAGGTGTCACACAAGACACATCTCATGATGGGTAAAAGCAAAGAGCTGTCTCAAGACCTTCGCAACCTAATTGTTGCAAAACATAATGATGGCATTGGTTATAGGCGCATTTCTAAGCTTCTGAATGTTCCAGTGAGCACTGTTGGGGACATAATACAGAAGTGGAAAGACAATCATTTCACCATATATTTGCCTCGACCGGGTGCTCCTCGCAAGATTTCTGACAGAGGAGTGAAGAGAATAATCAGAAGAGTTGTCCAAGAGCCAAGGACCACTTGTGGAGAGCTTCAAAAAGACCTGCAATTAGCAGGTACTGTTGTCTCAAAGAAAACAGTAAGTAATGCACTCCACCGCCATGGCCTGTATGCACGCTCACCACGCAAGACTCCATTGCTGAAAAAAAAGCATGTCGAAGCTCGTTTAAAGTTTGCTGCACAACATTTGGAAAAGCCAGTGAAATACTGGGAGAATATAGTGTGGTCAGATGAGAGCAAAATTGAACTGTTTGGATGTCATAATACACACCATGTTTGGAGGAGAAATGGCACTGCACATCACCCAAAAAACACCATACCAACAGTGAAGTTTGGAGGTGGGAACATCATGGTGTGGGGCTGCTTTTCAGCAAATGGTACTGGCAAACTTCACATAATTGAAGGAAGGATGAATGGGCAAATTTACAGAGACATTCCTGACAAAAATCTGCTGCCATCTACCAGGATGATGAAGATGAAACGAGGGTGGACATTTCAGCAAGACAATGATCCCAAACACACAGCCAAGGAAACTCTCAATTGGTTTCAAAGAAAGAAAATAAAGCTGCTAGAATGGCCCAGCCAATCACCTGACTTAAATCCCATTGAAAATCTATGGAAAGAACTGAAGATCAAGATTCATAGAAGAGGCCCACGGAACCTTCAAGATTTGAAGACTGTTTGTGTGGAAGAATGGGCCAAAATCACACCAGAGCAATGCATGCGACTAGTTTCTCCATACAGGAGGTGTCTTGAAGCTGTCATTACCAACAAAGGCTTTTGTACAAAGTATTAAGTGTTCAATACTTTTTTCCTGTGTAATTTCACATTATTACACATAACTTAATTTCTGAACTTATTTGTTTTGGTTTCTTTGTATGTATGGATTACTTGTTACCAACATCTGGTGAAAATTTCATGTCAATAGCACCTTTGGAAATATATTTACTGAGAAAAATGGTGACGTGTTCAATACTTATAACACAAAAAAATGTGGAAAAAATCAATGCACTGTACTTTTATTAATGTTCCCTAGCTGGAAATGCAAATGCTGCCGAGTACTAAATTGTAAACCAATCAAGTCTTGTGTACTAACCATGGTACTATTTCTACTGATCACGTATGCCAATCACGTTATGTGACAGCTGGTGAAAGCTCAATAGAGATCCGGGATCCTTGGGAAGTCCTTACCCTCAACCCTAACCCTAAACCCTACCCTAACTCTAACCTTAACCCTTACCTAACCCTAACAACTTACCCAAACTGTCAACTTCAGTCAGGTAGGGGCGTCCCAGGGATTCCGGATAGAAAGGACCTGAGAGATCTCCTGTATCACAACTGGATGAGATCGGGAGTCCCATAGTGCGGCAACAATTGGCCATCATTGTTAAAAAATAATTTGTTAACTGACTTGCCTAGTTAAATAAATAAAAATAATAATTGAAACGTGATACCATCAATGCAAGCTGTAAAATCACTCTTAATTTATAACCCAGAAACCTTAGTAACGAAGCTTGCTAGTCAGTGGATCTTTGACGTTATGGGGCTGTTTTGCTTCCACTGGTCCTCCTGGGGCCCTTGTTAAGGTCAGCCTTTCCCAGTACCAGGACATTTTAGCCAAAAACCTGGTTGCCTCTGCCAGGAGGCTGAAACCAGCAAGACAATAACCCCCAAATCCACAAAGAAATTGTTAATTGACCACAAAATCAACATTTTGCAATGCCCAGACATCTTAGTTTCTGGACTTGAACCTTGAACCCCTATTGAAAACTTGTGGTTTGAATTGAAGACGGCGGTCCATAAGTGTAGACAAAGGATATCTGGAAAGATTATGTATAGAGGAATGGTCTGAGATCCCTTCCATTGTGTTGTTCTCCAATCAATTTTTTATATATTTGTTTTTTTAAAGGCTCAGTGTCTTTTTCCTCACAAGGTGAGGTATTGAAAGGTATTGAAAACAGGGGTGGCAGTAATTTTGACCCCTATCTCTTTCTCTAGTATAAAATAATTTCCCACATTTTTCTTGCAGTTTTTGTAATTATTTTATAGTATTATTTGCTGATCTTTATCAAGGGTGTGAATAAGTTTGGACCCGACTGTATTGTCTATATACAAATATAGAAGAACACAACAACTTATAAAACATTCATGATGCAGAAGGCTAAATAGTGCACCTCGGTCTCCTTGTTCTCTCCATTTCATTCTCTCTTACCTCTCTGTCCCGCCCCATGGCTGCTCCTCCTCCTAGCCAGTGTAATTTCCTGATGAAACATCAAAGGGCACTGGAGACCAGAATAAGCCTCCTACATCATATCCTCAGCACTCTCCATGATATTGGGGTTTTGAATGAAGAAGAGATCAGCAAAGCCATGTGGGTCCAGAAGAATGAGGCTCTACTGGCCATGATAAGCAGGAAGGGGGATGAAGTAAACATTTTTATTTAACCTTTATTTAACTAGGCAAGTCAGTTAAGAACAAATTCTTATTTACAATGACGGCCTACCCCGGCCTCCCCTAACCCGGACAACGCTGGGCCAATTGTGCTCCACCTTATGGGACTCCCAATCACAGCTGGTTGTGAAACAGCCCGGGATCAAACCAGGGTCTGTAGTGACTCCTCTAGCACACATCTAGCATTGAGATGCAGTGCCTTAGACCGCTGCGCCACTTAGGAGCCCTACTTCTACAAAAGCCTGAAGAATGAAGACCTTACCCTGGTGCAAGCTCTGGATAAGCAGTCCTGAAAGATGCACTTCGAAATCTATGTCAATCTGTTTTTAATATACATAAATTAACCTAGAACCTAACGCTTCAATATAGCCTAAATATTTATCATATAACTCTTTAAAAGTATTACCTTTTATATGTGGCATAAACACAACCAGTCACAATGTTTAAATCCAAAGGTTGAGTCTTACGTCCTCGTCCTGCCAAACCACGCTTCTTAACACCCGCACACTTAACCCGGAAGCAAGCCGCACCAATGTGTGACTGTTCAACTGATGACCGAGGTCAGCCTGCAGGCACCCGGCCCACCACAAGGAGTCGCTAGAGCACAATGAGCTAATTAAAGCCCCCCTGGCCAAACCCTCCCCTAACCCAGACTATGCTGGGCCAATTGTGCAACATCCTATGGGACTCCTGATCAAGGCCTTTTGTGATAGAGCCTGAGCTTGAACCCAGGTCTGTAGTGGTGCCCCTAGCACTGCAGTGAAGCCTGAGACCGCTGCGCCACTCGGGAGGCCCTAACTTGTATTTCTTTATTCGGTATATGGGAATTTAACCTCAAAAGTTATTTTTCTGTGTACTACACATTCACGCACAGACTTTTATCTGCAACAAGTAAATTTGATGTAAACACAACTCTGATGGGAAAATGTGCCAGGGTTTCCCTTTGCTGGTATTTGGCCAATAAAAAAGTGAAAAGTGTAGTGGGCCAAATTGTCCAGGAGAGGCTGTCTATAATAGCCTACACATTGAATTTGCGCTTCAGCACCATTCTCTCACACCTTGCGGACACCTGCGCCTGCTGCTGAGAAGGGAGAGAGCAAAAGAGGAGCCTGAGATTGTAAAGATGGAGGCATTTTTCATTGAAATAAAACAAGAGAGAGGAAAAAAGGTATGTCTATAGGGAATTTAATATACGTTTTAATATAGTGGTGGACTAACATGAGAAGAATGCAGATTACTGTGCAACTCCCTATTCAAGTACGATGCAATTTTGGAACTTACATTTATTTATGATCATTTGTTTATTTTTATAATTTTTTATTTAACCTTTATTTAACTAGGCAAGTCAGTTAAGAACAAATTCTTATTTACAATGACGGCCTACACCGGCCAAACTCAGACGACGCTAGGTCAATTGTGTGCCGCCCTATGGGACTCCCAATCACGGCCGGTTGTGATACAGCCTGTTATAAGTAGGTCTGTTGTAAAATAAATCACATTAACCTATTTATTTCATTTGTTGGGTATGGTAGACACTTGCCTTTGTTGTTAATTGCCTCAATATAGCCTGTTCAACACTTTTTTTAAGGTTTAAACCAGTTCGCAAGTGTTTTGTTTCTGTTGAGCCATTTTCTTTGGCCAAATTAGTTACAACTGTAATACTGTGTTTTCCACAATACAATAGCCTGCTCATATTTTCCCTATAAACAATGGCTTGACTTACTTGTGATATTATAGATGACCTGGAGCCAGTGGGTTTGGCGACGAATATGTAGTGAGGGCCAGCCAACGTGAGCATACAGGTCGCAGTGGTGGGTCGTATATGGGGATTTGGTGCCAAAACGGATGGCACTGTGATAGACTACATCCAATTTTCTGAGTAGAGTGTTGGAGGCTATTTTGTAAATTACATCACCGAAGTCAAGGATCGGTAGGATAGTCAGTTTTACTAGGGCATGTTTGGCAGCGTGAGTGAAGGAGGCTTTGTTGCGAAATAGGAAGCCGATTCTAGATTTAATTTTGGATTGGAGATGCTTAATGTGAGTCTGGAAGGAGAGTTTACAGTCTAACCAGACGCCTGGGTATTTGTAGGTGTCTATGTATTCTAAGTCAGACTCGTCGAGAGTAGTGATGATAGTCCGGTGGGCGGGTGCGGGCAGCGTTCGATTGAAAAGCATGCATTTAGTTTTACTAGCATTTAAGAGCAGTTGGAGGCCACGGAAGGAGTGTTGTATGGCATTGAAGCTCGTTTGGAGGTTTGTTAACACAGTGTCCAAAGAGGGGCCAGATGTATACAGAATGGTGTCGTCTGCGTAGAGATGGATCAGAGAGTCACCAGCAGCGAGAGCGACATCATTGATATATATAGAGAATAGAGTCGGCCCAAGAATTGATCTCTGTGGCACCACCATAGAGACTGCCAGAGGACCAGACAATAGGCCCTCCGATTTGACACACTGAACTCTATCTGATAAGTAGTTGGAGAACCAGGCAAGGCAGTCATTTGAGAAACCAAGGCTGTTGAGTCTGCCAATAAGAATGCAGTGATTGACAGAGTCGAAAGCCTTGGCCAGGTCGATGAAGACCGCTGCACAGTACTGTCTTTTATCGATGGCGGTTATGATATCGTTTAGTACCTTGAGCGTGGCTGAGGTGCACCCATGACCAACTCGAAAACCAGATTGCATAGCAGAGAAGGTACGGTGGGATTCGAAGTGGTCAGTGATCTGTTTGTTAACTTGGCTTTCGAAGACTTTAGAAAGGCAGGGCAGGATGGATATAGGTCTGTAACAGTTTGGGTCTAGAGGGTCTCCCCCTTTGAAGACGGGGATGACCACTGCAGCTTTCCTATCTCTAGGGATCTCAGTCGATACGAAAGGCTAGTAATAGGGGTTGCAACAATTTTGGCTGATAGTTTTAGAAAGAAAGATTGTCTAGCCCAGCAGATTTGAGAAGCGGGGAGAGGGTTTGGGCAAGTTTTTGCGGGTGGTGCAGAGCTGTTGGCCGGTGTAGGGGTAGCCAGGTGGATGTATCGGTTGTGACAGTGTTTCCTAGCCTCAGTGCAGTGGGCAACTGGGAGAAGGTGCTCTTATTCTCCATGGACTTTACAGTGTCCCAGAACTTTTTGGAATTAGTACTACAGGATGCAAATTTCTGTTTGAAAAAGCTAGCCAGGTGAGGTTAAGCCAGGTGAGGTCTCTGCGTGTGTGGGGGGTGGGACAAAGGAGCTATCTGAGGCATGCTGATCGGGACTAGGGGCTCTACGGTAAATAGAACGATAAGGAATAGTAGAAGGTCCAGTAGAAGGTCCAGGCTGGTTGACAAAGGTACTGTAGCCCGGGAATTAGCTAGTACACGTCGGCTAGCTCGTGGCTAGCGCAAGGCTAACTTGTGCAAGCTGTTGGACAGTAGTGTTAGCCAAACAACAGCAGCCATTCGGTTGCAGCTAGTTAGCTGCGATGATCCGATGTGATGGTCCTGTGATTTTGGCAGAAATCCGGTGAAATGGAAGGGAACGCAATCCAACATGCGCAGGGTTGGTAGCGCGCAGTGCAGACTGGCCGATATTGTCCGAACTAAAGCTGGCTGATGCAGGCAGAGCAGTGGTGAGGACCGCTAGCAGTGGCTAGCAATGGCTAGTAGCTAGTTAGCAAGCTATCTAGCAGGCTAGCTTCTGTCGGAGGTTCAGTTAAATGATAAAGAAATAAAGAAATAAAGAAAATAGTAGATCCATTCCATGTTGGGTGAGGCGGGTTGCAGGAAAAGTATATAGGAATAAGAAAAATATACAGACTATTTACACGGGACATATTGTATGCTCCAAAATAAATTGAAAGTTTATTATTTTATACTAATACAATCTCAGCTAAATAGATTTTGTCTAACAAGTAATCCCAAAAATATTGGCACCCCTTGCGAGGATAATGACACTGGGCCTTTTTCTAAAATGTTTTATGAAATTGGAGAACACATTGAGAGGGATCTTAGACCATTCCTCCATACAGAATCTTTCCAGATCCTTGATATCTTTCGTCTGCTCTTATGGACTGCCCTCTTCAATTCAAGCACCAGAGCTCGCACCAGAGCCTCAGTCCTGGAGCCTGACATACAGAGGAACAACAATATTTCACACTAACACGGACCCTCCTATGTGGTGTAGTGTGAGGGTGTAGACAAAGGAGCTGATAGTGGACTATGGAGCGGGAAGAGAGCTTCAAGTTCCCTGGTGTCCACATCACTAAGTACCTAACAAGGTCCACACAGACGCGCATAGTCGTGAAAAGGGCACAACAATGCTTCTTCTCCCTCGGAGGCTGAAAGGATTTGGCATGGGCCTTCAGATCCTGAAGAAGTTCTACAGCTCCACCGTTGAGAGAAATCTTGACTGGCTGCATCACTGCTTGGTACGGCAACTGCACCACCCTCGACTGCAAAGAGCTACAAAGGGTGATGTGGACGGCCCAGTACATTACTAGGGCCGAGCACCCTGCCATCCAGGACCTTTATATCAGGCGGTGTCAGAGGAAGGCCCGAAAAATTGCCAAAGACTTCAGCCACCCAAACCATGGAATGTTCTCTCCGCTAAGAGGCAAGCGGTACCGGATCATCAGGTCTCGGACCAACAGGCTCAGAGGCATCTTCTATCCTCAAGCCATAAGACTGCTGAACAGTTCTGCATTGACTCTATTTTGCACTGACTCTATGCACACTCACAGGACTCTACCCACACACTGACACTCTCATACAAACACACGAACACATAACAAACACACACACACACATACTGATGCCACACACACACATATACGTCATATACACTGCTGCTACTTAGTTTATTTTACTCGTATTATCTATGCTGATGCCTAGTCACGTTACCCTGGCTTTATGTACAGTACCAGACAAAGGTTTGGACACACCTACTCATTCAAGGGTTTTTCTTTATTTTTACTATTTTCTACATTGTAGAAGAATAGCGAAGGCATCAAAACTATGAAATAACACATATGGAATCATGTAGTAGCCAAAGTAGCCACCCTTTGCCTTGATGACAGCTTTGCACACTCTTGGCATTCTCTCAACCAGCTTCATTAGGTAGTCACCTGGAATGCATTTCAATTAACAGGTGTGCCTTGTTAAAAGTTAATTTGTGGAATTTCTTTCCTTCTTAATGCGTTTGAGCCAATCAGTTGTGTTGTGACAAGGTAGGGGTGGTATACAGAAGATAGCTCTGTTTGGTAAAAGACCAAGTCCATATTATGGCAAGAACAGCTCAAATAAACAAAGAAAAACGACAGTTCATCATTACTTTAAGACATGAAGTGTAGTCAATCCAGAAAATGTCAAGAACTTTGAAAGTTTCTTCAAGTGCTGCCGCAGAAACCATCAAGCGCTATGATGAAACTGGCCACAGGAAAGGAAGACCCATAGTTACCTCTGCTGCAGAGGATACGTTCATTAGAGATACCAGCCTCAGAAGTTTCAGACCAAAGAGTTCAAGTAACAGACCCATCTCAACATAAACTATTCAGAGGAGACTGCGTGAATCAGGTCTTCGTGGTCGATTTGCTGTAAAGAAACCACTACTAAAGGACACCAATAAGAAGAAGAGATATGCTTGGGCCAAGAAACACAAGCAATGAACATTAGAACGGTGGAAATCTGTCCTTTGGTCTGATGAGTCCAAATTTGAGATTTTTGGTTCCAACCGCCGTGCCTTTGTGAGACGCAGAGTAGGTGAACAAATTATCTCTGTATGTGTGGTTCCAACCGTGAAGCATAGAGGAGGAGGTGTGATAGTGTTGGGGTGCTTTGATGGTGACACTGTCTGTGATTTATTTAGAATTCAAGGCACACTTAACCAGAATGGCTACCACAGCATTCTGCTGCGATATACCATCCCATCTGGTTTTTTTTTATTGTTTTTTATTTAACCTTTATTTAACTAGGCAAGTCAGTTAAGAACAAATTCTTATTTAGAATGACGGCCTACATTGTTCTACAGGGTCAGCCATAGTAGTACAGTGCCCCTAAATTAGGGTTAAGTGCCTTGGCCAAGGGCACATCGACAGGTTTTTCACTTTGCTCGGGTATTCAAACCAGCGACCTTTCGGTTACTGGCCCAACGCTCTAACCACTAGGCTCCCTGCTGTCCGGTTTGCGCTTAGTGGGACTATCATTTATTTTTCAACACACCTCCAGGCTGTGTAAGGGCTATTTGACCAAGAAGGAGAGTGATGGAGGGCTGCATCAGATGACCTGGCCTCCACAATCATCCGACCTCAACCCATTTGAGATGGTTTGGGATGAGTTGGACTGCAGAGTGAAGGAAAAGCAGAAAACACCAGCCTGGAACACACACACAGACACACAAACACAATCTGTCACACTCAAGACATGAAAGTCATTGCACATTCTCTTCCAGGTATAAATGACTGAAGAGGTTAACAATGAGGCAAGAAAGCGTTTGCTTTCCAGTTCTGACCTATAGCAGTGTCCAGTGTCCAGGTTCGGAACTGCCCGCACTTCCATCCCTCTGATTGGCTGAGGCCTGTGAGGTCCAGGAGACCTTGAAGGAAGAGACTCCCGTGACGCGGTCATAGAAGCACTTCCTAACCCGACCGCAGTCGACCACATATTTTATCCCCGGGATGGTTAGAGAGGTTTCTGCTAGGTTGGTAGCTATGTCACACAAACGTGCACCAGGGGGAGGGGGCCGGAACACCTGGACACACACACACACATCCCCCTCATCCAACGCTGAGTAGTTATCCAGGTCAATATGGGGCAGGGACTACACACACACACACACACACACACACACACACACACACACACACACACACACACACACACACACACACACACACACACACACACACACACACACACACACACACACACACACACACACACACACACACACACACACACACACACACACACACACACACACACACACTTCACACCTGTTCATCACAGTGACTGAGAGTGAGTAGTACGTACCCCAGTCTCTTCTGTTTGGCTTTCTTAAACTTCCTCATCTCAGGTGTCTACTGCTGCATCCTCTCCCTCACCTAACCAGAACAAACAGTCATACATTTTACACTGTGTCTCAGCTATTTCAAGTTCTGCTTATAAATCCTTATTAAACGTAGAGTTGCCATTTTAGTAAATAGTTTATAAATCTTTACGTATCAGTTGTGCATGTATTTAATAACATGCTCAAGGTGTGAGGAACATCCAATCAGTCTGTCTGTCTGTCAGTCCCATCTTGTTTCTGAGTGGTACGATGCCTGACAGCAGGCCTATCAGGATGTCTGTGTACACATTCCTCTCATGGGCCTCATATATGATCATCACACTGTACCTCTGGAACAGGAAGTCCTGCAGCGAAGAGGGACCGAGACAGAGTCTGTGTCTCAAACGGTACCCTATTCCCTATATACAGTAGTGCACTATGGGCCCTGGTCAAAAGCAGTGCACTATATAGGGAATAGGGAATCGTTGTAAACTACTTAGGGCTCTGGTCAAAAGTAGTGCAGTATAAAGGCTGCCATTTAGGACGCAGCCTTACACAGCATGAATAACTGAGGTTAATAGACTGATAGAATGGGGTCATACAATAAAGACGGAGAAGGATATGGGTGCATTGTTGTAGCTGCTTGACAATGAAATTTCCCCCCCGGGGGATCAATAAAGTACCTATCTATCTATCTATCTATCTATCTATCTATCTATCTATCTATCTATCTATCTATCTATCTATCTATCTATCTATCTATCTATCTATCTATCTATCTATCTATCTATCTATCTATCTATCTATCTATCTATCTATCTATCTATCTATCTATCTATCTATCTATCTATCTAGGGAGAGGGACGAACAGAACAAGTGAAGGGTAGGATAATAATAAATAAATAATAATAATAATAATAATAATACATGAAATTTAAAAGAGCCTTTCAAAAACAAACAAGGACACTCTACAACAAAATTAAAGTTAAAAAAATTAATCACAGATATAAACACAATAAATTACATTGCACGTTGCACTTCCAGAGCTAAATTAAGACCAGGCTATGCCATGGGAAAAGCTAGCCTGAACAAATCAGTCTTGAGTCTGTTTGTAAAAGTGATGATAGAGTCTGAGTTGTGAGTGGCTGAAGGGAGAGAGTTCCACAGTTTAGGGGCAGCGACACTGAAAGTAAGGAGAGAGAGAGAGGGATTACCTTTTGAATCTCCTTCTGCAGGACTCCGTTGGTCATACACACACAAAGCAGGATAAAAACAACATATGCACATGGCTTGAGAAACACAAAAATAGAACGTGTATGAAAAACATACACACACATACCACGAGAAACATACACAACAAACACACACACACCTCTATCTCTGGCAGTCTGTCCATAAGGATAAAGATTGTCGACTGTGACAGCTTTTTACCAGAGGCCTGGGATGGGCCTGACTCCTCTCTCCTCTCCTCCTTTTTACCGGAGTGCTGGGCCTGACTCCTCTCTCTTCTCCTCCTTTATACTGGAGGGATGGGCCTGACTCCTCTCTCCTCTCATCCTTTTTACTGGAGGGCTGGGCCTGACTCCTCTCTCCTCTCCTCCTTTTTACTGGAGGGCCTGACTCCTCTCTCCTCTCCTCCTTTTTACTGGAGGGCTGGGCCTGACTCCTCTCTCCTCTCCTTTCCTCCTTTTTACTGGAGGGCTGGGCCTGACTCCTCTCTCCTCTCCTCCTTTTTACCGTAGGCCTGGGCTGGGCCTGACTCCTCAATAGATCATCATTTCAACTAATCTACTCACTGTTCATCAGCACACCTGAGCACATGGAAAGTGTCACTAAACCAAATGCTGCTGCTACAATGACATGGTATGGCACAGTCCCACTGCCTTACTGTTTGGTCTTGTACTGCTTGTCTCCTGTGCCCAGTTTGGAGGTGGTGCAAAGCAGCTTTAGTTCAGAGTCAAGCAGCTGCACCTCGGCCAGCTTGGTCAGGATGTCTGCTCTCTGGGGATCAAAGGAGGGAGATGATGATGAATAGAGTAGTTTGTGTTTTATGGGCAGAACTATTTCCAATGACACAGCTCATAATTATACTTCAACTGAAACTGGGCTGGACTGGCTCGGAGGAGGCAGATGTAGCATGTACCTTGGCTTTCTGCTCTTTGGCCTCCAGGACTTTATGCAGCTTTATGCAGCTGTTTCCATTGTTTCTTGGCCAGGGGCTGTTTCTTCGGAAACATCCTGCTTCGCCTCATCTCATGGCACTCAACAGACAGGAACTCTACAGTACCTTCGGAAAGTATTCAGACCCCTTGACCTTTTCCACATTTTGTAACGTTACAGCCTTATTCTAACATCTATTTTATTGTCCTAGTTAAAGTCTCTTTCATCAATAAAGTTTTTTTCATGATTATTGTATTTATAATTATTTTATTTAAGATTTTCTGTGTGCCCCTGATATTTCCACCCTGTTAGTTTGTTGTAATTCTCCATTTAAGAAAACGACCCCTACAATGACACCACATTCAGGAAGTGTCATACTTTCTTTGGTGGGAAAACTACGGTGCAAAGCTAAATAAATATAAACACTCAGTTGTATCTATTTGTCCATGTTACATGTTGTTAATCTCTATGTCCCACTCATACGTTTACACCCTGTTAGGCTATAAGAAAAAAAACTTGCTAGCTCGTTTTCCACGTGTAAACAACATGAATCATTGTGTTCCGACACAGGCAGAGTATGAAAGTTCCTTCCTTAAAACCTTATTCCGCAAGCTATTTCTGTATGGAGTACAATATTTTTGAATGATCCAGTGAATATTTCATGTGATGAAACTGACAAACAATAGCTATTATGACAAACCTATACCGTGTATGTGTATGTTGGTGTACTAAACTGAACTGTGTGGAAGTATGTGGAATAGCCTACTATAGTCAGAGCCATGTATAGAGTAGAAATACTTGGTTCTGGCTGTAGTTATTAGGTCTAGAAAACGGATGTCATTGCAGGCAATTAGACAAGCTTCTACATCGACTGGAATGAAAATGCACAAACATATTTCCAATGTCATTTTTAATGGGCTGGATTAGGAACGTTATATAATGAAAACTTCTAATAAAAAATAGCCAATAGCTGTCGTGCTGTATCAAAATACATAAACACAAATAATTACAAATAAATATAAATTGTGCTGATTAACCATTACATTTTAATTACACTGAACAAAAATATAAACGCAACATGTAATGTCTTGGTCCCATGTTTCATGAGCTGAAATAAAACATCCCCGAAATTTTCCATATGCACAAAAAGCTTATTTCTCTCAAGTGTTGGGTACAAATTTGTTTACATCCCTGTTAGTGAGCATTTCCCCGACAGATGTGGCATATCAAGAAGCTGATTAAACAGCAAGATCACCTTGTGCTGGGGACATTAAAAGGCCACTCTAAAATGTGCAGTTTTGTCACACAACACAATCTCAAGTTTTGAGGGAGCGTTCAGTTGGCATGCTGACTTCAGGAATGTCCACCAGAGCTGTTGCCAGATAATTTAATGTTCATTTCTCTACCATAAGCCACCTCCAACGTCATTTTAGAGAATTTGGCAGTACATCCAACCGGCCTCACAACCGTAGACCACGTATGGTGTTGTGTGGGCGAGCAGTTTGCTGATGTCAACGTTGTAAACAGAGTGCCCCATGGTGGCGGTGGGGTTATGGCATGGGCAGGCATAAACTATGGACACGATGCTGGGCCAATTGTGCGTCGCCCTATGGGACTCCCAATCACTGCCGGTTGTGATACAGCCCGGGTTCGAACCAGGGTCTGCAGTGACGCCACTCTGGAGACCAAATGCAAAGATACCATGACGAGATCCAGAGGCCCATTGTCATGCCATTCATCCGCCATCATCCCCTCATGTTTAAGTAGGATAATGCATGGCCCCATGTCACAAGGATCTATACACAATTCCTGGAGGCTCAAAATGTCCCATTTCTTCCATGGCTTGCATACTCACCAGATATGTCACCCATTGCACCATTGAGCATGTTTGGGATGCTCAGGATCGATGTGTATGACAGCATGTTCCAGTTCCCGCCAATATCCAGGAAGTTCGCAAAGCCATTGAAGAGGAGTGTGACAACATTCCACAGGCCACAATCAACAGCCTGATCAACTCTATGCGAAGGAGATGTTGTGCTGCATGAGGCAAATGGCTGGTTTTCAGATATGTGACCAAAAATATGTACATCTGTATTCACAGTCATGTGAAATCCATAGATTAGGGCCTAATTAATTTATTTAAATTGACTGATTTCTTTATATGAGCTGTAACTCAGTTAAATCGTTGAAATTGTTGCACGCTATGTTTATATTTTTGTTCAGTGTATATATGCATCCCAAACCCATTTACAGTTGTTTGTTTTATTATTGCTATCTAAATGAATTACAAAAAACAGCTTAAAACAATTACACAATACAGCATTATTAAGTGTAAATGAAATGTTATATTCTATTTACAATTGATGCATAGCATGGTATGTTATTCTAACAGCGTTATTGACTGATGCAAACAACAACCACATTGTAAAATATATTTTATATATTTTAAAATAGATGCAGAACCACTTCAATTTAGCCTAATTTCTTGTCCTGTGAGTCTCTCTGGAATCTCCAGTCTCCAGTGAATCTAACAAGTCTAACAATAATTTTCATACCACAGACCTGACAGGGCTCACAAGCTTGCCCCCTTCAAGTGTATCTTCCCCTCCCCTCCCCTCCCCTCTTCAGATGATGCTGTCCTTCATGGGCTCATACTCACTATACTCATTACCCATCAGCCCCTCCCCCACAGCAAAGCTCTCCTCTGTGGTCCTCCGGGCCTCGTGGGACAGCCTCTCAAACCTCCTCAGGAACACGACCACAGCAGCCAGCAGCACCCCCTGCACCGCTGCAAACACAAACAGACACACCTGGGAGGCCAGTGCCAAGTCACAGTACCAGTAGTGACAGGACTCCAGCACCTCCTCCTCAGCCAGGTAGACCACCAGCCTCCCCCGCAGGCGGGGAGGGGAACTACAGGTGATGTTACTGAGGCCGGTGTAGTCGGCAGGTTGTCGGAGCAGCCAGGCACGCAGGTAGAGCACGCCGCAGTCACACGCCCAGGGGTTTCCATGGAGAGACACAGAGCGGAGGGAGGAGAGGAAGTCCAGAAGGCTGTTGGGGAGTGTGGTCATCTGGTTGTCGTGGAGACGGAGCTCGGTGGTGGCAGGAGGGAAGCGGGAGGGTAAGGAGGAGGTGGTGAGGGCACGGCCGCTACAGTCTACCTGAGCACCATGACAGGAGCAGTACAGGGGACAGCTTGATGACCCTTGAAACCTCCCTGGGGTCAGCAAGAGGAGGAGAATAATCAGGAGTGGGGTCACATATGGCAGGAACCCCCTCATCATCACTGCCAACTCTGGAGAGAAAGAGAGAGGGGGGGGGGGGCAATACTGAAAGGGTGGAGGGAAAACAATTCCAACTCATATCTGTGGATGGCTCTACCATGTGAGGGATGCAGATATCTTTTTACTGTGAGACATGAGTCATTAAAAGAGAATGTGTCATTCCAAGCAAGGGAGATAGCAACGCAAAGGAATACATATTTCCGGAGAGCGGGTGCTAGTTTGAATTCTTGAAAAAAAAAGTGATGATTAACAACACTGGAATAGTCCCCTTGTTAAACAAAATAAGTAGTGAGAAAATGTAGAGAAGATAGGGACAGTGAGGATTCACAACTTGGGACAGTGTTGCAGGGTCAGGCAGATCACCTGGCCTCTCTCCATGTAACAGTTAAAGTTGGAGTTAGTGTTAACGTAATATTATAAACATAACTAACATCTAACCATGCACAGAAGAACGAGTCGGGGTAGGCCGTCATTGTAAATAAGAATTTGTTCTTAACTGACTTGCCTAGTTAAATAAAGGTTAAAAATGACATCTAACCTTTGATCTTAATAACATTTCAGGGTAACACTACATTTTAAGGGGTCCTTATTGCACTTAATTACACTATAACAAGTATTGTGGTGGCCTCCCGAATGGCGCAGTGGTCTAAGGCAGTGCTAGCTGTGTCACTACAGTGTCACCAAAGATCCTGGTTCAATACTGGGCTGTGTCGCAGCCAGCCGTGACCCTGTAGTGACTCCTCTAATTACCTATCTGTGAATGTGCACTCTTAAAAATCTCCACTTAATGTTGTTGCTAGCATTTCCCCCAAAAAAGTGTACCATCTGGGCTAACTTGGTTGAGTTTACAAAAACAGATCAGATATAGGTCAACCTCACTGACTGGGGTCTACCATAGAGATGTGGTTGTGGGTCTACCACAATGAATGTGTACGTTACCCATTATGACAGCCTGAACCTTGCCATCCAAGTGAGAACCCACAAGTCAACCACAGAGTACATGTAATTACTAGGTGTTACACAGGATTTAGCTAGTTAAAATGAAGTATATCTTGAGGTGTACTTACTTGTAATTATTGTGTACCTACAAAGTATGTAACCCATTCTGACAATCTAATCATCATCTTCTGAAAGCGCCAAGTCAGATGATTGCTGCCGATTTACGGGCTCTAACCAACTGTGCTATTTTGTTCGTTTTTTTAACTTGTTTTTTTATTTTGTACATAATGTTGCTGCTACCATCTCTTATGACTGAAAGTAACTTCTGGACATCAGAACAGCGATTACTCACCTCGAACTGGACAAAGGTTTTTAAGGATATACTGCTTTCTCAGGAACGGGCCCAAATCCCTGTCATTTGCGGGAAGAAAAGACAGAGAAAAAGGGGACCGGGGGCCTTCGAGAATTCTTAGGTGAGTGAGTAAACCTCCACTACCATCCGTTCTATTGGCCAAGGTGCAATTATTGGAAAACAAAATGGATGATCTACGATTAAGACTATTATTTCAAGAAGTCTCGAGGTATTGCTCACCTGAGGTAGAGTACCTTATGATAAGCTGTAGACCACACTATCTACCAAGAGAGTTCTCATCTTTATTATTCGTAGCTGTCTATTTACCACCACAAACTGATGCTGGCACCAAGACCGCACTCATCGAGCTGTATAAGGCCATAAGCAAACAAGAACATGCTCATCCAGAAGGGGAATGCAGGCAAACTTAAATCCGTTTTACCTAATGTCTACCAGCATGTCACGTGCAACCAGAGGAAAAAAATACTCTAGCCCACCTTTACTCCACACACAGAGACGCATACAAAGCTCTCCCTCGCCCCCCATTTGACAAATCTGACCAATAATTCCTACAAGCAAAAATTAAAGCAGGAAGTACCACGGACTCGATCAATACGGAAGTGGTCAGATGACGCGAATGCTACGATATAGGACTGTTTTGCTAGCACAGACTGGAATATGTTCCGGGATTCCTCCAATGGCATTGAGGAGTATACCACCTCAGTCGTCGGCTTCATCAATAAGTGCATCAACGACGTCGTCCCCACAGAGACCGTACGTACATATCCCAACGAGAAGCCAAGTGGTAGGGGTAGGCAACAAAATGTCTGCCACGCTGATCCTCAACATTGGGGCCCCTCAGGGGTTCGTGCTTAGTCCCCTCTTGTACTCCCTGTTCACCCACGACTGTGTGGCCAAACACGACTCCAACACCATCATTAAGTTTGCTGACGACACAACAGTGGTAGGCCTGATCGCCGACAATGACAGCCTATAGGGAGGAGGTCAGAGACAAGGACAACAACCTCTCCCTCAAAGGGAGCAAGACAAAGGAGCTGATCGTGGAGTATAGAAAAAGGAGGGCCGAACAGGCCCCCATTAACATTAACTGGGCTGTAGTTGAGAGTTTCAAGTTCCTTGGTGTCCACATCACCAACAAACTATCATGGTCCAAACACCAAGTCAGTCGGGAAGAGGGCATGACAACACCTTTTCCCCCTCAGGAGACTGAAAAGATTTGTCGTGGGTCCCCAGATCCTCAAAAAGTTCTACACCTGCACCATCGAGAGCATCCTGAACGATTGCATCACCGCCTGGTATGGCAGCTGCTCGGCTGAAATGATTTGGCCAAGTGCAACTGCACTCTTTTCTTAGCAGCGGTGCCTTTGCTCAGTTTGGCAGCTGCATGAGTGGGAATTAGATGTGCTTCTTGGTTTTACCTGATCTTTTTTAAGCAATTTTCTTGACGATCACTCTGTGACCCACATGCTGCAGCTCTGTCGTTCAGCAGCAGGTGATGCGCTGTCAGTCACTGACTTGTCATTCCCACTCGCCATCACTCACCCCTGTCATCGAGTTGACTCAAGCTAGCCGCAAATGCTGACTGAACTCAGTTGTCATGAAACGCAAATACAGCGATGAGTTTCTCTCTCTTGGTTTCATACAAACTTTGAGAAATAACGAGGAGCGCCCACAATGTGTTTTGTGCAGGGAAGTGCTTAGTAATGAGTCTCTCAAAACAAACAAATTAAGTCCTGACCAAACAGGAAGTTCTTTCAGAACAGGGCAAAATGCTTCAAGAAACAGTGCTTCGACAGTGGAAGAGCAAGTCAGCTAGTAAGACATTTTTGTAATATTATAACAGGTGATGATGATACTGTAAGCAGAAATAAGGGAGTACTATCTCTCTTTCAAACAATCTCCTTGTACACAGGCAGCTAATAGCTAGCTAACTACCGTTAATGTTAGCCAAAGGAAGTTAGCTAACGTTAGCTACTGGTGCAACCCTAAGTAACAGTACAGATGAAAAATTATCAGGCCTACTGTACATCTTACTGTAGAAATTATTGTTGAAAACAAGTCTAGGTTGGAACTGCTGCTGTTAAAATAAAAGTAATAATTATATTCTGAAGTGGAATAAACTGATTGAAGCAAGATGCTTTTTGAGGCACCACTAAAATAGTTATTTTCACGTTACTTTGGCACTGTCAGCATCAACACATGTCTGCATGTTCAATGTCTTCTTTATTTTCAGCGTGTTACGCAGATGGGCATATCTTGACATGATGCCTTAATTCTGGGATAAATAAATAATTGCACCAATGCATCCCATCCAAAAATGAGAATGTTCCTCAACAGTGAAACCCTTGCAAGGTTATATGATGGTCTTATTACCATTTTAAGTGCATTTATAAACCATTATTCAAGCAAGTTTAATAGGCTTACAATTTGGCAAGCAAATGATTTTAACTGTGTATTAATGTGTCAAAAAAATATAATAGGCGGTTAAAGTAATTGACCCATTGTCAAATTCACCGTTAAATTATTTAACAATTTTTTAGTATTTTTTTTACGTTAACCCGTTTTTGCCATTGGGCATGGGCATCAGACTCTTTATTGCAGAGTGTTGTCAATGAGGTGGTCAATTTTCAATTGGCTAACACTTATCATGTGGTTTGTGTTGGGTGAAATATGGTGCGTTGGGATGCAATCGGAAACTTTAACATTTGTATCAAGCATGGTAAGAAGTATTCATTGTTACAACCCTGTAATTACAGACTGCAATTATCACCAATTTACATGTTATTAAAGTGTAGCTATGAATTATTACAATTAATTACAATACGTGTTACAGTGTAATTACATATGTAATTACACTGTGATAGGGACCCCTTAAAATGAAGTGTTACCCATTATACACCACAGTAGTTGTTCTCTACAACTACCGCTGGAAGAGAAACGTATCTTTGACAGGTTATTCAGACATCTGAGACCATTCTCCAATCATACACTGAGACAGCCTAATAAAACAGTAAAGTTATGGTCATACTGAAAGGTGTAATGGTCTTGTTATGGTCAGGAGAGGGTGCCTTACCTTACCTGGTGCGTGTGTTCGTAGCAGGAGTAGTTGGTGAGACTCTGCTACTAGTCACTCGCAGTGTGTGAAGTCACAGCTGTCTTGCACTGATAAAGCACCATGACACTCACACATGCACACACACTTCTGATGGGACACAGGAAGCACATGACCACAGCATTTTATTCCTTATCACTGCCCATAGAGACTCCTTTCTGGGAGGCCAGATGTAAGCTTCAGGGGGTTTTATGGATAGTTAATACTTCCTTCTCTCTGGGTACAATCCAGGGTAAACTGTCCCTATAATGGCTTGTAGGTTCACCATCTCCCACAGTAACTATACTATAGTGCAGCAGGGACTTCTCATCATTCAGCTCCATACAGTCAGTTGAGTTAGTGATAGATCTGACACTGTGGGCCAGAGGGTCAGTGAGAGCCAAGGAGATACATTGTGACTCAGTGCTTTATTCAGCTCCAGTAGCCAGACTTCCCCCACACAGGCCTGCCTGCATGGGCCCTACATGATGCTTCAGGGGCTGCATCTCAACAAAAAAAAACACTTCCATTTGGGATGCAGGCAAGACCTTAAATATTAGTGGCCGTAAGATCGTACTAGAAACCATATACTGTATTTAGGAAATAATTCAGCTAAAGAAATAAATAAGAAACACATGAATCCAGACTGTTTATTCGTCATCATAACCAGGTCACTAGTTCCATGTTTTCTGAGCACTTGCAATATAAAAAGCCACAATCACCATCCTGAACAACACAGCCATAGGGCAGCATACACCACACGCGCACACACACACACACACACACACACACTTATATGCCATATTGGACAAAAGCATATACAGTAGCTGCTCTTAAAAGTTGGCCTATTTTTACCGTCACATAGTGGTACTGAGGCATAGTTCAAAATGCATTTAAGAACAAACACATTGCATCATATGAGAGTGGAAATGCAGCTGTAAGCAGTTATGAGTAACTTCAGCATGCTTGCACATGCACCACTTATTGTACCTACCTTTTCATTAGCTATGTAAAAGCGTCCTGAGTGGCGCTGCATCTCACTACAGACACCCTGGTTCAAAACCAGGCTGTATCACAACCAGCTGCGATTGAGAGTCCCATAGGGCGTCGCACAATTGGCTCAGCGTCGTCCTGGTTTGGCCGGAGTAGGCCGTCATTGTAAAGAAGAATTTGTTCTTAACTGACTTGCCTAGTTAAATAAAGTTTAAATAAAAAAAAAGAAAGGGTCTCAATTCACTTTAAGGTAAGCAAATGGCGCAGAAGACATTTTAAATCTGACTTTGCCAGCACCAAAATATTATAAAAAATAAATGAGAGAAAGGTCTTCCCAACAAGTACCATGTAGAGACCAGCAGTAAAAAGCTAGTAAGTTATATTTATGTTTAGATTCTTAGGTAGCCTATTATTAAGTCTGTACCAACAGCAAAAGTACAAGAAATGCCACTGAAATGGAAAACGGATTCTCACAGTATCAAAGCAGAATAAGGTTTTCGTAATAGAGGGTCTTACAAATGGAATCACACAGACAGACAGACACATACACGCTCAACATCAAAGATTCAAACCTTAACATCAGTAATATTGCTGTTTTACAAAACATATTGTTATGCATATTCATAACCTGACAGAATATCCCAAAAGTATTCAGCATATTTATAAATTAGATAAATTTAACAGGTCATTTAAATAACATGTTTATATTATGTCATATGCTATTAGGACCGTTAATAATATTAATGGGGTTCAAATGAACAGTAAAAAAACCAAATCCACACAACATTTCTCCTTGCAGGACAGACCAAATAAAAAAAGCACAAAAAAACACAATGCTGATTATATCAGTAAGTAGCATGTTGGTATGTATGGTATTGTTTGCATTTGTTCGTCTGAAGTCTATGGATGTAGTTCAGTGGCTGGCCAGCAGATGGGGCTGTAGACTGGGTCTGCCGGGGAGGGGCTCACTGGTCCATCCCATCATGGATCTGCTGCTGCATCTTATTCAGCATCACCTGCATCCTCGCCAACTGCAGAGAAAGAGAGAGCAAGAGAGAGAGCAATTGAGTGGTAATGCCATTTTTGTGTTTTCTAGTATGACATCTTTCTATAAACGGGTGAAGCAAAAATCATTGAAGCTGGAGGTTCCTATCTCACTCAACAACTTTAAGCATCAGCTGTCAAAGCTGCTTATCGATCACTGCACCTGTATATAGCCCTTCTGTAAACAGCCCACACTACTACCTCATCCCCAAAATTATTTTTGCTAATCTTGCACTCCAGTATCTCTATTTGCACATAATAATTTGCACATCCTTCATTCCTGTGTTAATGCTAATCTGTAATTTATATCACCACTACGGTCTATTTATTGTCCTACCTCCTAACCTTACTGCATTTTGCACTACATTTTGCACTCTGTATATAGATTTCTTCTATTGTGTTTTTGACTGTTTAACTCTGTGTTGTTTTTTTGTCGCACTGCTTTGCTTTGTCTTGGCCAGGTTGCAGTTGCAAATGAGAACTTGTTCTCAACTGACTTACCTGGTTAAATAAAGGTGAAATAAAAATTTTAAAAAAGTGTGGATGATGTTACCCATAATTACATATCAGTTTACCTCTTCATCTTTCATCTTGATGAGTCTATCGGTCTCCACGTCGGGGGTGGGCAGAGGTAAGATGGGGATCGGGCTCTCCATTCGGTTGTCCAGCGTCAGTTTACTGAGGGGAAAACACACAGGGAACATGAATACAGACTCATACACAAGGGCATGCAATATTAATAAACAAAACTAAATTATAACAATCTCAACATCAACAATAAACCAAACAACTTATACTTTCACTTGCATTCTCTCTGACCTCTACAGTATACACACACACCTGGTCATGTCCTGTATACACTGCGCTCTGTAGTTCTCATAGTGCACGTCACAGGTCACGTCTTTGAGGTCGTGCATGTGGGAGCGGATCAATATGTTCCTCAGCTTCACAAAGTCACAGTGAGACTGGTTCTCCACTGAAACACAAACTGGGTCACTGACATGATTTGCTGAGATAAAACATTCCTTCTGTTGTCTCCTATTAGGGACGTGGATTTCTGTTTGACCAAGTGATCGGAGCAACAAAACGCCTGAGCCTAATCATAATGCATTGGTTGAGACATAGCGATAGTTGGTCATTTTTTATAGTTTTGAGTTAGTCATTTTCCTTCAAACATTGTCGTATGTGAGGAAAAGCATGTTCTACCCTGAGTAATATTGTTGTCACCCACCTTCCACAATGCCCCATGGGTAAAGTCTCCCTCTCACTCTCTGTCCCCTGGCCTCAACCACAGTGTTACTACCAATCACTGCAAACGGACAGCACTCCTACACACACACACACACACACACACACACACAGGATTTGGCATGATGGATTAACAAGGGATGGTTGAGTTTAGTGGTCTTGTTCCACTTGTACATTTCTTATTGAGTCTCCAGCCTCCAGGTGTGTGTCTCACCTTCAGTTCTTTGTCCAGTTGTTTAAACTCCTCGTCCTCATCAGAGTCACACTCTGGGAACTGGTACACCTTAATGCCAAACCTCTCGATCTCCTCACGGACCTACACACATACACACAGGCACGCACACACACTGCAATGGGTGAGATATCGTTTGGAGGGCGAGTGCCGCGGTCCGCTAAACTAAACAAATGAAAATGACTAACTTCCCAACGTTCCTGACGCCGACCTCACCATCATAATGTGACGCATCCTTCAGTAGTTGGGACTGATGGACTCACCCGGTCTTTGAGTTTCTTGATCTCGTTGGGAGTGAGACAGTCAGCCTTGGCGATGAGAGGAACCACATTCACCTTCTCATGGAGAGCCTTCATAAACGCAACATCTACTGGACGCAATCTACAAGGGATAGAAGGAGACAACCTGGTCAGTGTGTGTGTGCGTCATGGAGGAAAAGCGCACTCTGACTAGGAGTAAGGTGGAGAATAATAACAGTGTTTCCTGGTTGAGTTGTATTGGTGTTGTTTACATAGTATCCTACAGGTACAGTGGGGAGAACAAGTATTTGATACACTGCCGACTTTGCAGGTTTTCCTACTTACAAAGCATGTAGAGGTCTGTAATTTTTATCATAGGTACAAAAAAAATCCAGAAAATCACATTGTATGATTTTTAAATAATTAATTTGCATTTTATTGCATGACATAAGTATTTGATCACCTACCAACCAGTAAGAACTCCGGATCTCACAGACCTGTTAGTTTATCTTTAAGAAGCCCTCCTGTTCTCCACTCATTACCTGTATTAACTGCACCTGTTTGAACTCGTTACCTGTATAAAAGACACCTGTCCACACACTCAATCAAACAGACTCCAACCTCTCCACAATGGCCAAGACCAGAGAGCTGTGTAAGGACATCAGGGATAAAATTGTAGACCTGCACAAGGCTGGGATGGGCTACAGGACAATAGGCAAGCAGCTTGGTGAGAAGGCAACAACTGTTGGCGCAATTATTAGAAAATTGAAGAAGTTCAAGATGACGGTCAATCTCCCTCAGTCTGGGGCACCATGCAAGATCTCACCTCGTGGGACATCAATGATCATGAGGAAGGTGAGGGATCAGCCCAGAACTACACGGCAGGACCTGGTCAATGACCTGAAGAGAGCTGGGACCACAGTCTCAAAGAAAACCATTAGTAACACACTACGCCGTCATGGATTAAAATCCTGCAGTGCACGCAAGGTCCCCCTGCTCAAGCCAGCGCATGTCCAGGCCCGTCTGAAGTTTGCCAATGACCATCTGGATGATCTAGACGAGGAATGGGAGAAAGTCATGTGGTCTGATGAGACAAAAATAGAGCTTTTTGGTCTAAACTCCACTCGCCGTGTTTGGAGGAAGAAGAAGGATGAGTACAACCCCAAGAACACCATCCCAACCGTGAAGCATGGAGGTGGAAACATCATTCTTTGGGGATGCTTTTCTGCAAAGGGGACAGGACGACTGCACCGTATTGAGGGGAGGATGGATGGGGCCATGTATCGCGAGATCTTGGCCAACAACCTCCTTCCCTCAGTAAGAGCATTGAAGATGGGTCGTGGCTGAGTCTTCCAGCATGACAACGACCCGAAACACACAGCCAGGGCAACTAAGGAGTGGCTCCGTAAGAAGCATCTCAAGGTCCTGGAGTGGCCTAGCCAGTCTCCAGACCTGAACCCAATAGAAAATCTTTGGAGGGAGCTGAAAGTCTGTATTGCCCAGCGACAGCCCTGAAACCTGAAGGATCTGTATGGAGGAGTGGGCCAAAATCCCTGCTGCAGTGTGTGCAAACCTGGTCAAGAACTACAGGAAACGTATGATCTCTGTAATTGCAAACAAAGGTTTCTGTACCAAAGTTCTGCTTTTCTGATGTATCAAATACTTATGTCATGCAATAAAATGCAAATTAATTGCTTAATCATACAATGTGATTTTCTGGATTTTTGTTTTATATTCCGTCTCTCACAGTTGAAGAGTACCTATGATAAAAATTACATTGTATGAAGTTCTACATGCTTTGTAAGTGGGAAACACTGCCGATTTTGCAGGTTATCAAATACTTGTTCTCCCCACTGTATATACTCCTCCTGCATTCACACTCAGGTATAGCCTCCTCCTGCGTTCACACTCAGGATGTTTTATTACAATCTAGTCATCACAGCTATACCTGTCATTACCCCATCACATTCCTCTGTCTGTGTGCGTGTGTGTGTGTGTTACCCATGTCCAAATGGTGGTATGAAGTAGAGGCAGCAGTGGACTCTGTTGTCCTGGATGTTCTTCCTGTTCAGTCCACTTTCATCTCTGAAGTACTGCTCAAACTGCTGGTCAATGTAGTCTGTGATGGGCTTCCAGCTACGCTCACACAGAAGCACACGTCGCAATCAGTTAAGGTTTACAGGAATAACATCCCAGATTCATTGCCACCACCATTCCTATTTTAGGTCAGTCTACTAACCCATACAGAACCCTAACCCGTACCTCTTTTCCTGCAGTCAAATGACCAAATCGCCTTCTAGTGGCCTCATGGCTGGAATATAAGTAATTAACTTTTTTTTTTTTTTTTTTTTTAAACAGCCCAAAATCCGGTGTTTCTATGTCAAACGGTTTTGTTACATTTCAGTCTTCTGTGATGTATATAGTTAAGCAATAAGTCCAGAGGTGTGGTATATGGTCAAAATATCACGGCTAAGGGCTGTTCTTGTGCATGATGCAACGTGGAGTGCCTGGACACAGCCCCTAGTTGTGGTATATTGTCCATATATCACAAACCTGAGGTGCCTTATTTATTTTATAAACTGGTTACCAACATAATTAGAACAGTAAAATGTTTTTTTTTGTCATACCCGTGGTACACCAATCAACCAATCAGCATTCAGGGTTCAAACCACCCAGTTTATAAAGTGTAATATTGGGATGCAAACTTTAATACATTTCAACTCTATATCTGACATGGTATAGGTGTCTTCTTTTTTTTAAGCCCATAACCATGAGGTGTATACTTTTGTTTCAAAGTATATTTGTTTAAGACTACCAAGAATCACTCTGTATGACCCTGATTTAGCCCACTGCAGTAAAAGGTTAAAGAGTCTGTAGAATCATGGCAGGGCTAGGCCAGGATTAGTTGAGGACTAGAGAGTCATCTCACCATTCATTGTTGTTGACAGCATCTCCAAACCCTGGTGTGTCTACAATGGTCAGCTTCAGCTTCACTCCTTTCTCCTCAATATCCACTGTGTGCTTAATAATCTCCACTGTCTGGTTGATACGCTCTGAGAAAGGGAAGGTTAGAGGGTGGGAGGAAGGGAGGGAGGATAACCTCTGATGAGATGGCATTTTTTTTGCTGTTGTTGACATTTGGAGGTGTGTGTGTGCATGCACGAGTGTGTGTGTGTGTGTGTGTGTGTGTGTGTGTGTGTGTGTGTGTGTGTGTGTATGTGTGTGTGTGTGTGTGTGTGTGTGTGTTACTCACCCTCAGCATTGAGTAGTTTCCTGTCCTTGTACAGGTCTGTGAGGAACAGGCTGTTGACCAGAGTAGATTTACCCATACCAGACTCCCCTGTAACATGACATACATACATACATACATACATACATACATCATTAAACAACATGTTTCTAAACAGTCAGCAACACACACAGACACACATGGCCATCAACACTAACACGGAGTGAACATTCATAAACAAACATGGGTCGTTTTACTTCTTTCAGTAGGCTATCAATACTTTCACTGACCGGCGACCATGAGGGTGAAGTCAAATCCCTTTTTCACTGACTTCCTGTGCACCTGGTTGGGCAGGGTGGCAAAACCCACATACTGCTTCTCCTGAGAGAGAGAGAGAGAGAGAGAGAGAGAGAGAGAGAGAGAGAGAGAGAGAGAGAGAGAGAGAGAGAGTCAGTCGGAGATCAATTCAAAGCAACATTCCCAAGAGCTGAATGAATAAGTGTAAAACTACCAATGAGTTGAAATTCAAACAACTCATCCCACCATGCTACAATTACAGTATGGACAAATCCGGAAAGGAAATCCGGAAAGGAGAAAAATTCATCCATGACATTTAGTTTAGAATCTCTAAGACCTGGTGCTGTGCTTTTTCCACACACACACACACACACACACACACACACACACACACACACACACACACACACACACACACACACACACACACACACACACACGAGAGAGAAAAGTATGACCGATCTATGACTTTTCCACAACAAAACTGTATGCAGAGCTGTCCATCTGGCAGCACTCCCCATCCCCTTCTGACACCATTCACACATCATCCAAAGCTGCTCCTTACTCAGACCCTACAGAACTGAAGACCCCATAGACACACACACACACACACACACACACACACAGCCTTGCCAGTCTACCAAGAGTCTGGCAGCCAACAGAGGCTGACAGAAGCTGTATTGACCAGGCCTGAATGGCCCTTTTTAAACCCAAAACAAACATGCCAAAGAAATACTCAGTCAGGGTCTATTATAAGTTGTCATAACCTGTCATATGCATTTCCGACAGCCCCTGGGGCACGGCTTAACTAACCACACATGCACACACACACACACACACACACACACACGCGCACACAGTCACACCACGGAAATCTACAGCGCTGGATTTATAATCAATGAGTAACAATATAAAGTTCTGATATCCTTCTAGGGTGCGGGTGGGAACACAAATCCCACAGACAAAACAAACAAACTATCCATACATCTGTCATGAACCCATCAGGACAAGACAACAGTATTTTTTTATGTATTTTTTATTTAACCTTTATTTAACTAAGCAAGTCAGTTAAGAACAAATTCTTATTTACAATGACGGCCTACACCGGCCAAACTTGGACGACGCAGGGCCAATTGTGCGCCGCCCTATGGGACTCCCAATCACGGCCGGTTGTGAGACTCAAACCAGGTTGTCTGTAGTGACGCCTCTAACACTGAGACGCAGTGTCTTAGTGCCACTCTATCCACCTCCATACTAATATGACATGTTAGAGAGAGAAAGGTGTTTTTAATGAGAGTTTGATGACGGGAGTGTGTGGGACATTGACCCCCCTCTCCCTTCTCTTTCCTCTCCTCTGTCTCCCTCTATCGTCGCTCTTGCTCTTATGTTCCAGTTTTTTTACCTTCTGCCTGGAGGTTCTGACTCGAGGGCAAAGCAAGCGTTCCACCAGTTTCTCCTGCAGCATGATAGCATCCATACCAAGCCAACACCACACCAACAGGGGAAATGTTTTCAAACGGATGACAAAAACAGAGCAACCTCTTCACACGCAGCCCCAACCCTTCTCTTCTCTTCTGTACCCTCTTCTCCACTCTAACCCTCTGTTCCTCCACACTCGCCTCAATACACACACTTCTTTCCTGTTATGTCTTTGTTTCTACTCCTTCTCATCTCCCTCTACTTCCACTCTCTTTCCACTGCTCCCTGTTCAGACAGGTAGGGAGGAATACTGACAGAGAGAGAGGAGAGAGAACGCTAATAAAGGGGGGGTTGACAGGAGGAAATAAAACGGGAGGAGAGAGTGAGAGGGAGTAAGAGGTAGAAATGTAGGGGAGGAAGAGAGTGTGTTAGGGACAGAGGGGGAAAGTGAAGGAAAAAAATACTCATTCATTCACCCTGTAGTCCCGCCCCCTTTTCGACGGTTACAAAAATAAAGCACTGACTGCTACAGTAACAACCTATAGCAGCCCAGAGGAAGAAAGAGAGACAGACAGACAGACAGACAGACGAGGGCTAAACAATCTAGCCCATATCTGACCATAATAGTGATCATTTGTCAAAGAACAACAGTGTCCTTTAACAGAGACACAAACCCTCTGTGTGGTTCAAGTGTGGAATTGTACAAGTCAGTAACCTGTCGCACAGAGTTTAGCGAAGCTAGTAGGGACTCTCAACCCAACCCTGGGATGACAATAGCCAGAGATGGGGTTAGATGAAGAGCCTAGCTGACGTCTAGACTGCACATCAGCCAAACAACAGCAAGTCATGGCTGTGGAAATGCCACTAAAATAATCAAAAGGAGCTGTTCTCTCATTAGAAATGTGTACCAGAGGCCCGACTACTCCACACAGGCAGGGTGTGGTTTCAGGACAACTGGAGCTCAGAAAGCTATGATACCCCAGACAGAATGGGCAGCATCTACAGAGGAAATTCGATTTATGATATGTTTGTGTAACTACTAGTCAAGCCCCTGAATAGATGTATTAGTGCTGGGTTGGAACAAAAGCCTGAACACACTGTGGATCCCAAGGACCTTTCTTCATGGTATATCTCCAGAAGCTGTAATACCAAGCTACTTCACATGAGGAAGGCAGAGCTTAACAGAACAAGGTACAGTACATTATGAAGGCATTAGAAACAGAAATGTTCTGTGCTATGCAGTCAGGCTAATGGTTTTAGGAAGAGATAGGAACACACATCAGACACCAGCAATTGAAGGAAAACTTGACTCTCTCAAGACTGAGAGACAAAATGAGAAGAAGAACTCTGGAGCTCTGTCAGAGTGACCGTTGGGTTCTTGGTCACCTCCCTGACCAAGGCACTTCTCCCCTGATTGTTCAGTTTGGCCGGGCAGCCAGCTCTAGGAAGAGTCTTGGTGGTTCTAAACTTCTTCCATTTAAGAATGAAGGAGGCCACTGTGTTCTTGGGGACCCAGACATTTTTCTGCTACCCTTCCCCAGAACTGTGCCTTGACAGAGTCTCGGAGCTCCACGGACAATACCTTTCGACCTCATGGCTTGGTTTTTTCTCTGACATGCAAGGTACAGTACATTATGAAGGCATTAGAAGCAGAAATGTTCTGTGCTATGCAGTCAGGCTAATGGTTTTAGGAAGAGATAGGAACACACATCAGACACCAGCAATTGAAGGAATACTTGACTCTCTCAGGACTGAATTTAAGGGCGGAGAATTGTGCTGGGTTAGGATCCAACTGCTGCCAATACAGGGTTTGACAGTAGGAGACAGGTAAGAGGGGGCAGAAATAGGGGTAGGAGTGAGGGAGGGGAGGGGGGCTGTTTGGGGTACAGGCGCTGTAAAAGGACTGTAAAGGAGGCAGTAGAGGGGAGGGTACGAAGGATGGGGGTTAGAGAACGGTGCTGAGGAGGAGTTGGGGTACAGGGGTTAATGGAGAGGCTTGAGGCCAACCAATTCTCTCTCAAACCTAGTAATCAAGGCCAGTGAATGGTGAAAATTACGAAAAGAGCGGAAGGGGTCTGGGGTAGTGGAGTAGGGGATGGAGGATCCAGATAGCAGGGAAAGAGAGAGTGGTGAGAGCTGTGTGTGTGTGTTTAGTTTGGGGGGGGGGTCGTATGAATAGAACAGATGTCCTAGAGCCCTCTTCAGGCCCCTCCATCTTTCTCGCTCACTGGCCAGCTGTCCCTCTGGCCTCTAGTAGGTCACTGCACTGCACCTACACGTAAACAGACACACATGGATACAGCTGATATCAGTTTGATAAAGTGATAAAGCACATCCTATGGACAGTGTTTAAGGGAGGCCATGTGGAAGCCACTTTTCACGGAGACAGTAAGACAGTGACAACCATCTCCATCTCCAGCCCATCCATTACTTCCTGTGTCTGTCTGACCTCTGGGGCTGAAACATGATAGGAGAGACCAGTAAGCTGTCTGTCTGCTACACCTATCACACTGTATGCTTCCCAAATTGCACCCTATTCCATTTATAGAGCACTACTTTTGACCAGGACACATTGGGATACCTTGGGCTCTGCCTGTGTGCTAACCAGTCAAAACGCTCCATAATGTGAGGTGCTGGGGATTAAATGTTGAGAGTCATCCGAGGCCAAGCCCAGTGCTACTGATGACAGAGTGAGACACACACACACCACTTTCCCCTCCAGCTGACCGCAACTAGAGGTCAAATATACACTGTCTGAATGCTCAATGACTTCCTTCCCTTTAGAGACACACACACACAGCCTTCCTGCTGGATCCAGAGGCATTGATCCAGAGATCAGTCAGTCACACAGTTAAGCGCACGGGTCTTCTTGTTGAATGTTGTGGTCTTTCAGGAAGCTCTTCTGAAAAGGCCACGACAATAAACTACACACCTATTACTGTGGACAAGTACACAAATACATGGACACTCATGCTACACACACACACACACACACGTAGCTCCAGAGACAGGAGATGTGGAGAGGATACATCCTGTGATGTAGATATAAAGAGGAGTGACCTTTCCTGATGACATCACAGTCCTGTCCAACCATGCCTTTACACACAATTAAGTCTGAATGCAGCAACAAATGGTGGCAGGGTAGTTAGACCAAAGATGTGTACAGAGAAAGGGAAGGAGAAATAGAGAATGGGGGAAAGACAGAGAGGAATGGTGGGAGGTAGACGGAAGACAGGAGGAAGAGAAAGAGAGAGGGTGAAGGGGGAAAGAGAGGGGGAACGATGGTGGAATTTGAAAGAATGAGAGTGTGAGAAAGAGGCTTTTGGACCCCCATCCGTAGTGTTTGTTCTCCTTGGAGACGTGAGTCTCTGGATGCTAGGCTCTTCAGCATGCTAATCTAACAGCGTGTAATTGGCCTGGCAACAACAGGCCTTCTAAAGGAAACTTGGCTAGCGTAGCCTAGCGTTAGCGTCTGCCCATTCAACAAAACAATAGGCTCTAATGTACCCATAGCCCATCCTTGTAAGCACTTGAGTAGATGTGTAAAGATTAGATAGGTGTAACTTAAGTACGTATCGTAAATAATAATACCCAATGACATAGCAAAAACAAGTTTTTAGAAAGTTTTGCAAACACTGACATTTACATAAGTATTCAGACCCTTTACTCAGTACTTTGTTGAAGCACCTTTGGCAGCGATTACAGCCTCGAGTCTTCTTGGGTATGACGCTTGGCATACCTGTATTTGCAGAGTTTCTCCCATTCTTCTCAGCAGATCCGCTGAAAAACATTCCCACAGCATGATGCTGCCACCCTCATGCTTCACCGTAGGGATGATGCCAGGTTTCCTCCAGACGTGATGCTTGGCATTCAGGTGCCTTTTTGCAAACTCCAAGCAGGCTGTCATTTGCCGTTTACTGAGCAGTGGTTTCCGTCTAGCCACTCTACCATAAAAGGTCTGATTGGTGGAGTGCTGCAGAGATGGTTGTCCTTCTGAAGGATTCTCCCATCTCCACAGAAGAACTCTGGAGCTCTGTCAGAGTGACCGTTGGGTTCTTGGTCACCTCCCTGACCAAGGCCCTTCTCCCCTGATTGTTCAGTTTGGCCGGGTGGCCAGCTCTAGGAAGAGTCTTGGTGGTTCTAAACTTCTTCCATTTAAGAATGAAGGAGGCCACTGTGTTCTTGGGGACCCAGTGGCTACCCTTCCCTGCTACCCTTCCCCAGAACTGTGCCTTGACAGAATCCTGTCTCGGAGCTCCACGGACAATACCTTCGACCTCATGGCTTGGTTTTTTCTCTGACATGCACTGTCAACTGTGGGAACTTATATAGACAGGTGTGTGCCTTTCCAAATCATGTCCAATCAATTGAAATTACCATAGGGGAACTACAATCAAGTTGTAGAAACATCTCAATAATTATAAATTTAAATAGGATGCACCTGAGCTCAATTTCAAGTCTCATACCAAAGGGTCTGAATACTTATGTAAATAAGGTATTTCTGGTTTTTAGTTTTTATACATTTGCAAAAGCTTCTTAAAACCTGTTTTCGCTTTGTCATTATGGGGTGTTGTGTGTAGATTGATGAGGAAAAAAAATGTAATTTAATATATTTTTGAATAAAGCTGCAACGAAACAAAATGTGGTCACGGGGTCTGAATACTTCCCGAATGCACTGTATGATCCTTTTAGATCTACATGTAGGTGGGAATGGGACAGGAGTTTAAAATGGGGAATAAATGGGGAATAGAGGGACACTTGACCAGCGTATCTTAGCATTAGCATTTAGCATCTGCCCATTCAGCAGCAAGGGGCTGGTCACCAGGGAGTCCCCCAGGGTACAATACAGTGGAAAGTAAAGAGCTATTGCGTCACAGGTGCTGGGAACAAGACATTCCTGCAGACAAAGTTGACAAGGGCAGCATTAACTGGGTGTGGTTGCCAAGGGCAGCTTTAACTGGGTGTGGTTGCCAAGGGCAGCTTTAACTGGGTGTGGTTGCCAAGGGCAGCTTTAACTGGGTGTGGTTGCCAAGGGCAGGTTTAGCTGGGTGTGGTTGCCAAGGGCAGGTTTAGCTGGGTGTGGTTGCCAAGGGCAGGTTTAGCTGGGTGTGGTTGCCAAGGGCAGGTTTAGCTGGGTGTGGTTGCCAAGGGCAGGTTTAGCTGGGTGTGGTTGCCAAGGGCAGGTTTTAACAGAGTGTGCCATAATGACAACACATTTTATTATCAGATAATGTTTGGTGATGTCCTATAAAAATGATGCAGAATCTGTGATTGGCGTTTATCGGCTCAATTTGCAACACCATTGTAAGAAGGTTCCACTTTCTAATGATCCATTATTTGGCTTTCATTCATCTTACAGTTCTCAATTAAGGATATTAAAAAATTCCCCAAGGGAGCTTTTCTTTCCACAGTATGAGGTACAATTTGTCATCTAATTCTCCTTAGATCTTATCTCACAAATATCTGATTTCCCCCCCACCCCCAACATATCTAATATCCAAGTTAGAGGTCACCCAAACTATTCCTTCTTGAAAATGGGTTTGGAATCCTTCTATCTGGGTCAGGCATGGGTTATTTTCAACAGCTTTTTAAATGCCTACCGAAAGGCTGAGACATGGCAAGCTTGACAGTGAGAGAGGGAAACCTGGAGTTAGAGATAAAATATATACTTGCTATTCACATGTGGTCGTGAACTCTCTCTCTCTCTTACTCTCACTCACACACACACACACTCACTCTACTGGATCACTGGCATTGCATACATGTTTTCAGCATGACAATGACATCAGGTGCCAGAGAACAGAAACATTTCAGTTCAGATAAAGAACCAAGACAAAACACACAGAACACACACAGGTGAGAGTTGAAATTTGAGCTACCTGGTCAGGCAATTTACTGTAAACAACCATAAACAGGGCCTTTTCTATTAAAAGCCATAAGCAAGTAAATGTGAATCTAATGGAGGGTGTGGTAGGAAAAGACATTTGGAGTGCTGTACAGTGTGCTGATAGGACCATGGTAATGAATCAAAATAGGCTTGGAATAGGAATTCCCATGACATCCATGGGCTGGTAGTATTCACACAATTAATTTTTCCCTACACTCTCTTTTCGATCAGAACCTCTGATGTGTGTGTGTTCATAGGTAGCTAAGTTAATGAGTACATCTTTCCTCACACCTAGACCTGGGGAACCCTGCCATGTGAGTATACTGGTGCCAAGGAGAACGATAATAAAAACTTCTGGTGTAGATTCCACAGCATAGTAAATCTGTGATAACTGGGTGTCGTTGAACCTAAGTCTACACATGTTAATCACCCTGAGGGATTGTGGATAGGTTCCTCTCCCAGCGTCTGAGTGTGATGAAAATGGATAAAACTCTGTTGCCTGGCAACGAGCACACCAGACTGTGATTTGCAGGCCCAGTTTGGTGATGCATAAGAGAAAGATGCTTCCAACCCGCAATAATTAACATAGCAGATGAGAGAAGAAAGAGGAGGGCAAAGTGGGATGAAGGGCTTGATTTGAATGTGATTCAGCCAGACTCTCCTCTGCATCTCCCTCTCTCTCTCACACTCACTCACACACACACACACACACACACACACACACACACACAGGCAGTGACCCCACTCTCCAAGGATCTCAGGGGGAGTGGGATATGCAAAAAACACATTTCCTTTTCACATGTGTGAAACAGACAAATATAAGCATGAGTATGAGACCTTTTGACACACACACACACACACACACACACAAACACACACAAACACACACACACTTTACTACTGGTTAGTCCCACTCACTATCCACGAAACCACACCCCCTAAGCACCCGACCAGGTCAGGCAGAGTGTGTGGGTGTGCAACAGACATGCTACTTGAATATCTCCAACTCAGTTTTGCATAGTACAAACAGAAAGATATAATCTCAGCAATATAAAAAGAGAGAAAAGTCCTTACAGGGAAAAACATAATCAAAATAATTCCTTAGGGGACATGCGCATATGCTGAACATTTCCAAATCCACACACAGGCTATTTCTACTGTATTAACTGTACTGTAGTAATCAAGGTCAAGGTCTTCGAGCAAGGTTCATTCCGCAATGCTGGCCATGTGATTTCACAGGCTTAGTGAAAATCTATCTGCAGCAAACTCAGCTTACAGCTCAAAGAACAGTATCTGTGAACACCACAAAATCAGCAAGGACCAGTGGACCTATGTGAGCCATAGCCTCTGAATGACCGTAACACTATACTGTCAAAAAGGCCTGGATATAGAAGCCTGACAATATGTTCTGCAATTAGCTTTGACAGAGATAGACTTTGACTAAAATCATGCCTTTAGTTACCATTGCTGAATGCTGCCTACTATCAATGAAGCTACACAATGTTCCAGTAATAACCTAAGAACAGAACAGCATCTAAAGCTTCTGTGATCATGTGATCAGCCCCAGAGCAAAGAGAGAGAGGAGATCGGTACACCTGAGACAGCCTGCTGCTGGTCTCCCACCAAGCTCCACCTGAGCTACGTACAGGGTTCACTCAAGGGAATCTATAAAATCAAGCTCATCTGACCAATAGATTTACATTTTTGTCACTTAGCAGACACTCTTATCCAGAGAGACTTACAGTAGTGAGTGTATACATTTTCATACTTTTTTCTCATACTGGTCCCCCGTGGGAATCGAACCCGCAACCCCAGGATTACAGAGGGAAACCAATGAGGGGATATAAAGCTGTACTGAGGATGCAGACAGAGATTGATTAACAGCTGGTTATTTCGCTGACTAGACCAATAGGCTTTCCAATAACTATAGGGAGCGGGTCACTGTCACACCCATAGCCAAGTGAGCTTGCCTGGAAGGATGGATGGAAGCCCGAGGATGAGAGGCGAGCCCTCGGGTACCACTCGCTGCGTGTGCATCCTGTGTCTGTCTGTATGCATAAATTACATCTAATCCTTCTGGCTGTGTGATGCTCACTGTACCCTGTAATGTGGTGGCATGACAACAACAGTAATCTTTAGGGCATCGGAATGATGATGCCGCTCACGTTTACTAGGTCAAGGCCTACTACATAAGCTATCTAGGCTAAATATATATAGGCTATATGCAGCCATACGATGCGAATTGGGGGAAAAAACAGTGTCTCTAGGCTACCGTGCTTGATAGGAAAAATGATTATATGTATCGCCTAACATAGCCTACAACTACATCAAATGCGTTGAGCACAGATACTAATTTTGTATAAAAAAAAATAAAAAAAACGTATAGAAATAGGAATAAACGGGTTCCTTACCTCAACGGTCTCGTCTGTTGGTCATTGTGTTGGATGGGGGGGATGAAACACAGGTGGAGGGATGCAGAACCACGCCCATAGAGAATTTAAAAGGCGAGAGAGACCGACAGATAGACAATCATCGAAATGGACCGCGTAATAATTGCATTTATGCATAATCGTCAGTATTATCCATATGCTTACCTGATTTGATCGGGATACGGCTCTTGTATCGGATGTTGGTCGTCATTTTCGCCTCTCCTCCCCTCGGTGTCGCTTCAGAACGGACGGACTACTCGGTAAACGCACGCCTCAGTTCCTTCTCCACGCTACCACAGCAGCCAGGCAGGTCGTGGGAGAGGGTGTAGCAATATCTTGCATAACCCCGCCCTCCTCTATGTGGTACCCAATCGTGGATGGAGACAGGTTTCCTAGTTTTTTACTGTCCATATCATCAATATTGTATGCAGCTTGCAGAATGAATGCTGTTCAAACTTCTCACTCGTATGTTTGAAACATTAATTGTTCAACATCTAGATGTGCACCAAGTGTAAGGGAATAGGACTGTGTCGTGCGTCCTATTCATGCATCATTGTGTGATATTATCAGCTTTTCACCATTTAGCAATATTGCTACACCAACCTCCACAGCAGTTTCTTATCTAGTGTTTTCAATTTGATTGAGGTCTAGAAGGCCTGGCAACTGAAACCTCAGTCTCCATTCAATCCCATTGCCTTTGTTTTTCTACATGGCCCCTCAAATGCTCATCATCATACCTGTGAACAAAGCACTCTTACTACAAGTGTATTTATATGGAAACTGTATTTATGAAAAGAGAGTACAAAAGTTGAGACACTACTAAAAAGCACAGTTAGGTTAATACACCATTTCCCAAATTAAGTCCTAGGGATCTTAAGGAGGGCACATTTTGGTTTTTGTCCTAGCACTACACAGCTGATTCAAATAATTAAAGCTTGATGAGTTGATTATTTGAATCAGCTGTGCAGTGCTAGGGCAAAAACCAAAACTTGCACCCCTTGGGGTCCCCAGGACCGAGTTTGGGAAACACTGGGTTAATGCCTCCAGGGTTCAAAGATACAAATCTGTTGATCAACTAAGCAGAACGAGACAAGTTACATAGACAATGCCACACTGACTGACAATAGCACTCCTAAACACGGATGACACATTGCTGAACACAGAGAGGCGTTAGTGTGTTCACTGTATGACAGTCAGTAGCCTAGAAAGTGGGCTCGCAGACATGAGTCAGAATATAGTTAGGAATTCAGAGAATGGAATTCTGTTCAAAACTGTAAGTTCCACGGAGCTAGATAGCCAAGATCAGAAGAGTAACATCCGTGCATACTGTAAATGATTGCGATAAAATTAAAAACCCCTTTAGGAAAACCCAAAAGAACATGAACAAATAAACAAAAACACGCAGATATCTACATGGACTGCTCATGTTGTAATGTAATTAATTAAGACAAAAGGTGATGTATGGTTTTGTAGTGCACTTCTTAGGAGATACAAAAAGCATATTAACCAACACATGGTTGTGCATGGTTTGAAAACACTTGAATTAACATGATCACTTGAAAAGTACTTCATCAGTTGCATCTTGAATGCACCAACAGCTATTCTAGACAGTAGGTCCACCCACTTGACACATACATATTTTAGCTATCAAGAAATTTCAGAGCATTCCTCAAACACAAGGACAACTTTTCCCTCTGTAATGACAACAACCCACAGCCTTCTGCTGTTGATACTTGAGTTATACGATTACATGGTGAGGAATTCAGCTCAGTAAAACCTCGTCTGAGGAGACTGATCCAGAGAGACCAAGGCAAACCTTCTCAATCAGTGGAGGCTGGTGGGAGGAGCTATAGGAGGACGGGCTCATTGTAATGGCTGGAATGGCATTAATAGAACAATATCAAACACATCAAACATATGGAAACCATCTTTGACTCCGTTCCATTTATTCCATCCATTACAATGAGCCCATCCTCCTATAGCTCCTCCCACCAGCCTCCACTGGTCTCCATCCAATACAACAGAGGCACAAAGTTAAGTTACATCAATCTTTCATAATATAGACCAAATGTGATATAAAGTTTAAAACAAAAAGTGAGACTGTGGGATACTTCCACACAAGCCTATATTACCCTATATTATTACCCATAGTTATTTTCCATGTGTTGTGCTGTTGAACATAGACTACAGTCTTATTACTACACCTACAGCTTGGACTGAAGTCCTCAGCTGTGCTCCAAATGTGAAGACAAAGACAGGTTACAAATGGCACAAACACAACATCCAGCTCTCAACAAACCTTCTCTTAAAAGGGGCAATCAGCAGTTGCTAACACAATTTTTGGATCTATAAATTAATGATATGTACCTATTGATTCTTGAAGGATATAACAGATACTTGAAATGCCTCATGTTCAAAGCTCAACTGTCATACCCCATCAGAAACCAAAATATATATATATATATATTTTTTTTTTTTTACTTAAACATAAATGATAACTATTGCCTAAAAACTATAATTTTGATATCATGGATGGTCAGTCCTTGCATCCATAGCTCTGCCTTTGAATTTGAGTGGTTACATTTATCCAGTCCTATCCCCCAGCTTTTTACCGTAACAATGGTGGGTGAAAGCTTTGCTATCGTTTCAACTGCTGATAGCCACTTTAAGATACTCAAAACCTTCCCCTAACATTCCGTAAACACTGAAGTCCTGTTGTCTAATCAGAGATGTATTAGTACCATTACCAATGCAAGATCTACATTGCACATGAGACAGAATATAAGTACTGATGAAAAGGAAATGGACATAATCTTTAGTCACCTATTGGGAGAACATGGAATTATTGTCTTTACAGTATGCCCTAACATTACAACATTACACAATAAAGGATAACACTCCAGAGAAACATATCTCAATATGAAACGTGTTACAATGTGAGTAACAGTTCCCAAAACAACACAGACTCGCAGATCACTGGATCTCACTACCATGGTGAAAAAGAGGCAATATTGAAGATTTTATTATTAAAATGAGATTAGAGAACATCCAATTGGGTGGTTGATTGATTGATTGATTGACTGACACACTGAGGGATAGGGGGTGATGTGTGTCCAGCAGTACGTCCAAGATGGAGATGAAACCGCACAGGGGGTTGAGGGGTGGGGGGCTCCTCTCATCTCTTCTCCCACTCCCTCTTTTGATCCCTCTGCTTTCACTCGTCTCCCTTCATCTTCATCTGTGCCTGCATCTGGGAAATCATCTCCTGCATACGCCTCAACTACAGAGAGAAGAGACAGAAAGAGGGAAAGAGATAGTTGAGTAAAACAAATACCAGAGGCTATTCCAAACATGACAAATTGCATTAATTGTAAATAAATAAATAAATATATATTTATTTATTTATATTGTGTGTATAATATATATTGTGTGTATATATATATATATATATATATATATATACACACACAATAAGCCACCAAACTTTCTGAGAGCCTCAATGTAAAATCTATTTCTTTCTCCAGTAGAAAATATCTCCATCTAGTGGTCGTGGATAGGACTTCAAGTGGACCATTTGACTTTACCCAATTGAGGTCTTCATTTAACCTTTTTTTAACTAGGCAAGTCAGTTAAGAACAAACTCTTATTTACAATGACGGCCTACCTACAGGGTCGGCCATAATAGTAGGGCGCCCCTGGAGCAAATTAAGGTTAAGTGCCTTGCACAAGGGCACATCAACAGGTTTTTTTCACCTTGTCGGCTAGGGTATTCGAACCAGCGACCTTTCGGTTACTGGCCCAACGCTATAACCGCTAGGCTACCTGCCGCCAATTAACACTTTGCTAAGCTACTTTGCTACAGGAATGTGGTTCTGTGACTGCCTAAAAGGTTACATCCCCCAATTTGGGACTAGCGTTAAACTACACCACTACAAGTGCAAACACTAAGGGTCTTCAGAATTCAGCAAACAAGGTTCCAATCTCTAAAGAACATTTTCCTGTTTGACTGAAAACCTCTTACCCTCTTGATAAAAATGCCAGAAATAACAGTTATTGAACATAGACCTTGAACACAGTTCAGCATCTTGCTAGCTGAATACCAGTGCTCTCAGAACCACGTTGTGGAGTTGATAACATTATTTTAAGCTGCTGTATGGGTGAGATGAGGTTCTACTGTTCCATGCGGGGTTAGGGTATCACGTGGACAGAGTGTTTAAAGCAGAGCAACTACCGTTTATACATTATATCAGATTGTTTTTATGCACTTTACTAACAGATGTATTTCACTTTACGGTGACTTCACCTTGCAGTAATTTCCCTCTTACATTATCCTATTTTAAATGTAAACTTTGACAGTTAAATAAATGAAACTAGCTCCAGTAGGCTAATCTTTATTCGTGTGAACTGTATTACTGTACTGTATTATACTGTATTATTTGGACTGGAATTACGCACATTGTTCAAACCATGGTAAAGCACGGAGAGAACATGCGATTCTGGTGCTAGCAAATTAGATTTTAATTTTGAAATATAATAGGGCCTATTTGTATAATTAGTAGGCCGACGCATATATACACCTTTCATAATATTTCCCCTAATGTTAGCTATTCTATTTGTCTATCTATTGTTGCTTCATTCCTTCCTCGCTTTCAACAGTTAACTTAAATAGGTTTTGTTGTCCTTATCTTCACCATTCTAATGACATCCTTGAATAATATAGGACTGGAATTAGATGCAGAAAGATGGCCTTCTCTTCACCAAGATTGAATGGTTATGGGCCTGAATAAATAACTGCTATAATAACTACTATTCGAAGAGGGAGCTTGCGTCCCTCTTCAAATAGTCTATTGGTATAAGAAATGCTTAAAAAAATAAAAATAATGTCCAGCAAGCTATTCTGGTCTATCTTAATATGATGCTTATTATGCATAATCCATTATTAATTAGCTAAATATAAGGCTAATACTGCATTGACTAGGCTAGAGTGTCTATATATAGGGCTGTATATCAAACAGGAGTATCTATTTTGCATGCAATTTGAGATAAAGACTGTGAGAGAGTGTTCGCACGTGCACTGATTTAAAAGCAGCAATATTTAAGTGATAGGGTGTTTTAAGACTCTGCAGCTGAAATAGTTTTAAAACACCCTGCATTCAGTCTTCATATTACTGTAGCATAGGCTATGAGATAGGCCGTCTGTCCCCACCCTGCATTGATGACTCATCATGCAGAGGCCTTAGAGAAGCCAGATTTAGATATCGCATGTAATTTAACAGTTCCATATAAATAATTTATTATAATTTACCGGTTTCTCGCAGTTATTTATGCAGGGAAAATGTTGTGGTTTTGGGCGGTAAATCTCGGTAGCCGGGTTCCCGCCATTCAACCCTATACAAAACCAATCTGATCTTACATAAGAACACAGCCACCAGCAGCAGCCCAGCCAGTATACACCCTGTATACAGTATTCAATACATCGCCTGGCCTGGGTGATTCCCACCCCTTAACTGAACAGGAAGTCAGATAATGTCAAATCCTGCACAGACATACATGTTTACTAACAGCTCTAATTGCACCCCAGCCCACCCTGTTCTCTCTATACATTGCCATGGGAATACAAAAACAGCCCAATCAGAGGCAATCAGGAAGAAGAGGGTAATTTATTATCTTCTGACAAATTACTGCATCCACAGTTTATAACGTAAACAAGATGGCCAAAAAGGGTAGAAGCCAGGTACGATCCCGGCAAAATAATAGCGGGTTACACCATACTGGTAAAACATCAGCCTATCACAATAATTAAAACGAAATGCCAAGAAAACTGTAGGCTATTACACCATTATTTATCATTACCGCATGTCAGAGGCATGAAAAATGTGCGAATGGTCTTGAAAATGGGTGGTATACGCTCCAAAATGCAATGTGGTTATATGCGAACACTGAAATTTTGCCAGGGCAGAGATGAGTGGCCAACACAGAGACGCACGCAGACAGCAGTGGACGCCTAATGACAATAGCTGAATGTCATTACACTTTGTGGTGTTTTGTGTAACAGATCTCTTTCCATTCACCAAGTTTGGAGGCTAGAATGATGTTGCGAGTGGATGAATGTGCTCAGGTAGCCTAGTAAGGGAGAGTGGGGTAAGTTGAGCCAAAGGGGTAAGTTGAGCGACCCTTGTTTCTAGGAAACAATACACAAAATGTATAAATTTGACAAAATATTAAAGTAGAGGTCATCATTTCACAGAGTCTGTGAATGAAGAAACCACATGGAAGAAGTGGTAAGAAAGTTAGTTCAAAGTCAAATGTATTTATTTTTAGAGGTTTCATGATGCTTGTATCTAAACCAAAGGAGATCATTTTAATATTGTTCTATACATCAGTTGAGGTCTCTATAATCTTCAATGTGAGTTCCTAAACGTAGCATAAAAGTGCATTCTTGTAGCTGTGTGCGCTAATATAGTCAAAATGTTTGCCATGGGGTAAGTTGAGCCAATGTAAATGTTTTCTTCCCAGACGTAATGCATGGCATTATCGCTGGGATATGAAGTAAAAACAGGTCCTGGTCTATGTTAAAAGTGTTTTAAAAAGTACAACGTGTTTGTTAGGTATTAAGCCTGTTTAAAATCTGCTTAAAATGGTTAAAAGTGATTGTGATGAATTTTGTTTGTAAATTAAAGATACACATGGTTTTAAAAAGGTAGAGGTAATATTTAATTCAGTACAGAAATTTGTAGGTGGCTTAACTTATCCTGTCCAGTGGGGCTCAAAAACCCCATACCCGGGGTAAGTTGTGTCAAGAGACCACTTTTTTTTATACAAGCTATGTTTTTAAAACTAATGTTGACATGAATTCTGATTATTTCCAGAGATACACAACATCCTGAAATATATGTAGATATCTTTGTTAGAAAAAATACTATATTTCCCTTGATGGAGTAAAAAATGGCTCAACTTACCCCACTCTCCCCTAAAGGAGCCCTTTGAAGTGATGGTTTGACAATCAGATGACAACATCATGACTGGTTGTGTTTATGCCACAATAAAAGGTCATACATTTTAAAAGTTAAAAGACAAATCTGTATGACTAGGCCCACAGAGAACCTATTAAAGTAGTAGGGATTCTATGATCAGGCCCATAAAATGTTTTCACATAGGAGGTCCCTTACTGGGAATAAATTAAATGTACTTTCATCCCTAGGAGAGGCTAATGCCATTGCCCTTCATTTATTACCTAGGGCCTAGTTAACCCTATGAGAGCATCCTAGGACCTAGTTAACCATATGAGAGCATCCAGTGCTTCAGTAGCTACTCACCTCAGCCTCCTTCTGCAGGAGAATCTGGTCTTTGTCCATCACATCCTCCTCCACAGCTCTGTAGGGAATGTTTAAGGGAACATATTAACTTCTGTAATATGTTAGAGTAGTCTCAGACCAGACAGAGTGTGTGTGTGTGTGTGTGTGAGTGAAACACTGCAGGTAGGAGACTGACCTGCCAGCTCTCTTCAGTCTCTCTGAACGGAAGTTCTCGTAGTGCAGGTCCTGCGTGACCTCCTGGAGGTCCTGCATGTGGGTGCTGGAAACACACACAACCATCACACATTTCAATACCACAATTTGGCTTGTGCAAATCCTCATAACACCCACTAGACTAGACTAACTGAAATGGTCCACCCACACAGACAGTGTGGTGAAGAAGGCGCAACAGCGATGTCGCAGGAAGGCCAAAAAGATCATCAAGGACATAAACCACCCGAGCCACTGCCTGTTCACCCCGCTATCATGCAGAATGCGAGGTAAATATAGGTGCATCAAAGCTGGGACCGAGAGACTGAAAAACAGCTTCTAATCAAATCGTTATTGGTCACATACACGTGTTTAGCAGATGTTATTGCGGGTGTAGCGAAATGCTTGTGCTTCTAGCTCAGACAGTGCAGTAATATCTATCAAGTAATATCTAACAACATATACCCAATACACACAAATCTAAGTAAGGAGTGAATTAAGAATATATACATATAAGACCATCAGACTGTTAAATAGCCATCACTAGCACATTAGAGGCTGCTGCCTATAGGCATAGACCAGAAATCACTGGCCACTTTAACGGATGGAACACTAGTCACTTTAATAATGTTTACATATCCTGAATTACTCATCTCATATGTATATACTGTATTCTATGCTATTCTACTGTATCTTAGTCTATGCCACTGACATTGCGCGCCCATATATTTATATATTCTTAATGCCATTCCTTTACTTAGATTTGTGTGTATTGGGTATATGTTGTGAAATTGTTGGATATAACTTGTTAGATATTACTGCACTGTCGGAACTACACCCGCAATAACATCTGCAAAACACGTGTATGTGACCAATAACATGAGACTACTAGCATAAGCGACAGATGGACAGAACTGAAGTTCTCTGTTCAACCACTAGGTGGCATAATACATAGACAAGGGGAGTACGGGATAAGAGCATGCATAGATTACTATTACATTTACTCTAAGTAGTAGTAGAGGTGTTAAAGGCTAGCTTTTCTTACATTTGATTAAGTGGTTTGTAAACAAAAGTTGCATTGCGTTGTCGTGGTGACTTACACAAGCATGGTGCGTAGTTTGAGGAAGTCGTTGTGCTCAGGGTTCTCCACCTCTACGACCCCCCAGGGGTAGAGACGACCTCTGATCTTCTTTTCTTTTACCTCAATCAGCTGGTTTGAACCAATCACAGCAAACGGAATGCTCGCCTGAGAGAGGGAGACCGAGGGGGAAGAGCAAAGAGACACGGATGCAAGGGTGAGGAAGACAAGCGGAGAGAAAGAGGATACAGAGAGTGGGAGGAGTGTGAAAACAGAGGGATGTAGAGATAGAGCGATAAGGGAAGGAGAGATAGGTGGAGAAGAGAACAGGAGAATGATTTTTATTGAAGATGAGTAGAATCTACTAGAGCAGGGGTGTCAAACTCATTCCATAGAGGGCCTAGTGTCTGCTGAATTTAGGTTTTTCCCATTACAATAAGACCATAACAACCAGGTGAGGAGAGTTCTTTACTAATCAGTGACCTTAATTCATCAATCAAGTACAAGGGAGGAGCAGAAACCCACAGACACTCGGCCCTCCATGGAATGAGTTTGACACGTGTACTAGAGTAAGGAAAAAGGACTGGATGGTTCACGTTTGACAGAAAGCTAGCCCATTCAAAAGATCAACAGGTTAGTTTCAATAGTATGATTCTCACTCATTCTAAAACCCAGTTGTTAAGAGAGAAATTACATAACAAGAGTGGTTCTATGTCACTCCCAGTCCCTTTCAGTAGTGGTGTTTCTCCTTGAGTTTCTTTCTCTTAGTTGGTGTTAGTATTTTTACTTCCCAAATGGCACCCTATTCCCTTTATAGTGCACTACTTTGTTATGACTACGGTCATTAGAACTCTGGTCAAAAGTAGTGCATTATATAGGGAGTAGGGTGCCATTTGGGACGCAGGCTTTCTGTGTGTGTCGTACCTTCAGTATTCGTGTCTGCTCCTTGAACTCCTCATCCTCATCTGAGTCAGCGTCTGGCAGCTGGTAGATCCTGATGCCATGCTCTGCAATCTCATCCAGGATCTACGAATACAGAAACACACAGGGTCACAACCCCGACGTGACCTTCTGACCTCTCACACTTCCTCAGGTCAATCACCCCAAGGAAGAAGTTGTCCCTAGTGGCTGATCTAAGGTCAGTTTTGAAATCTGTGCATAAGGGAAACCTGTACCTAGAGGCCGGAGCCACCCCCAACACAGCAGCAATCCCTCTCATCTGAACCAGGCAGTCTGCCATTTTGGGTGGCTGTCATGTTGGGCTGAGAGCCAATCAATCCCACAGTAGGACATGAACAAGCTCCCTCTGCAACATAATGTGACTGTCACTGCTGTTGTCAGGCCTCTCTTCCCTCTGTTCTCGCTCTCCTCTCTTCTGTGTCACTGTATCAGACCTGGCCCGGTCTCCATGACAGAAGTGGGATTCTGGACACGCCATTTCGCTCTGTGTCGAACAGAGTCATAAGGAAAGTTCTCCCCCCTCCTTTGTTCAACCCCCAGTGGTGAAGCAACAACACAAAGGCCTTTCTTCACTAGTATCTTGGGGACAGATGGAAATATTTATTATTTTATACATCAAAGGCCTATTTTTTATTAACAATGCATGAGTGTTGTTTTCCTGACATTTTGGAGACTTTCATGTAATCTATAAAGGACAGTATGGAGAGAGGCAGGAGCCCAGGATAGAGCTGGCTCCTGTTATGGCTGGGGGTTGTTTTCTCAGTTCGCTCAGAGCAGAGTGTGTGTATGAGATAGGGTGTGTGTGTGGGGAGTGGAGGGTATTGTTAACGACCACATCTGAAAACAAACAGACTTACGGGACCTGGAGGAGAGCGTGACACAGGACCAGACACTCTCCCCACTGCACACACATTAACACACACATGCACGCACACCCGCACACACAGGCAATCTCAAATCCACAAAACATGTGCATGCAAATTCCCACACAGAATGGACAAGCATCAGTTTGGTGGGGTAGGACTGGGAAAATAAACAGATAACACACAGCAGGTAAAAAGTAAAACAAAAAAAACTGGTTATGTAAATCCACAGACATGAGGAAAATGAAGAAACATGTAGAAAAACGTTTTTGAATGCATCAGAGATGGGAGGGATACAGAAGTAGCCTCCTGCAAAGCCACAGCGACCAACAATACACTCAACAACCAATTATCATAACCCAAGGAGTGATATCAGTGGGAGATTTACGAGAGGGCTGGAGTCGCATCTCAAGTTAGGAACTGACCTAAAAACAGAATGTTTAGTCATGGAATCCAACCACTCAACAGGTGTTTGGACATGTTTCCCAACCAGTTAAACCTAATAACTATTTACCTGGAATTTACACTAACATCTAATATTTACAACAGCCTGACTAAACCAACAACACCTGTAATCACTAGCTCCATGGGAGATGAGGTATTTATACCACTGCATGGTCTAAATACGTCTAAATTAGACAAATACAACACTCACACACACACAATTAAATCCGTGTATATGCAGGGGAGGAGACAGGTTAAAGAAGGATTTTTAAGCCTTGAGACATGGATTGTGTATGTGTGCCATTCAGAGGGTGAATGGTCAAGACAAAATATTTACATGCCTTTGAAAGGGGTATGGTAGTAGGTGCCAGGCGCACCGGTTTGAATGTGACAAGAACTGCAACGCTGCTGGGTTTTTCACACTTAACAGTTTCCTGCGTGTATCAAGAATGGTCCACCATCCAAAGGACATCCAGCCAACTTGACAACTGTGGGAAGCATTGGAGTCAACATAGGCCAGCATCCCTGTGAAACGCTTTCGAATCCATGCCCTGACAAATTGAGGCTGTTCTGAGGGCAAAAGTGGGTGCAACTCAATATTGGGAATGTTCATAATGTTTTGTACACTCATAAATATATACAGTGGCTTCAGAAAGTATTCATACCCCTTGACCTATTCCACATTTTGGTCTGTTACAGCCTGAATTAAAAATTGATTAAATAAAAAATTCTCAACCATCTACACACAGTATCCCATAATGACAAAGTGAAAACATGTTTTTGGAGATTTTAGCAAATGTATTGAAAATACAATACAAAAATATATAATTTACATTAGTATTCAGCGATTACAGCTGTGTCTTTCTGGGTAAGTCTCTATTTTTTTTAAAAGAGCTTTGCACACGTGGATTGTACAATATGTGTACATTATTATTTAAAAAATTCTTCAAGCTCTGTCGAGTTTGTTGTTGATCATTGCTTTTCAAATATTGCCATAGATTTTCAAGCCGATTTAAGTCAAAACTGTAATTAGGCCACTCAGGAACAATCAATGTTGTCTTGTTAAGCAACTCCAGCGTATATCTGGAGTTATTTTGTACAGGCTTCCTTCTTTTCATTTAGGTTAATATTGTGGTGTAACTACAATGTTGTTGTATTGGCCTAAGGGTGAAATCCCTGAGCGGTTTCCTTCCTCTCCGGCAACTGGGTTAGGAAGGAATATGGGGGCCATTTTTTGACCCTCCGCCTCGCTCTCTTTGCCTCCATCCTTCTCTCTCTGCTTCTCATTCTGTCTCTCTCTCTCAGCCCCCGCTATACCTCTCAATTTCAAGTCAATTCAATTTAAGGGCTTTATTGGCATGAGAAACATATGTTAACACTGCCAAAATTGCATTTGAGTCTCAATTTGGTGTTTGTCCCATTTTGTGAATTCTTGGTTGGTGAGTGGACCCCAGACCTCACAACCATAAAGGGTAATGTGTTCTATAAGTGATTCAAGTATTTTTTGCCACATCCTAATTGGTATGTCAAATTTTATGTTCCTTTTGATTAGATAGATAGATAGATAGATAGATAGATAGATAGATAGATAGATAGATAGATAGATAGATAGATAGATAGATAGATAGATAGATAGATAGATAGATAGATAGATAGATAGATAGATAGATAGATAGATAGATAGATAGATAGATAGATAGATAGATAGATAGATAGATAGATAGATAGATAGATAGATACTTTATTGATCCCCGGGGGGGAAATTTCATTGTCAAGCAGCTACAACAAAACACAGGGCAGGTGCAAAATGCCACAACGAAAGTACACAAAAGACAGATACACGGTACATGATACATAGAGCGGCAGTATGAAAAAGTATAGAAATACAAGATATCTGGAGTGCAAAAAAATAAAAGCTATAAAAAAGACATAGCATAGTATGGGTGGTTGGCTGAATATGTACACTATACATAGAAGGCCCTTCTTGCCTTGTCTCAGATTGTTTACAGCTTTGTGGAAGTTACCTGTGGCGCTGATGTTTAGGCCAAGGTATGTATAGTTTTTTGTGTGCTCTACAGCAATGGTGTCTAGATGGAATTTTTTATTTGTGGTCCTGGCAACTGGACCTTTTTTGTAACACCATTATTTTTGTCTTACTGAGATTTAATGTAAGGGCCCAGGTCTGACAGAATCTGTGCAGAAGATCTAGGTGCTGCTGTAGGCCCTCCTTGGTTGGGGACAGAAGCACCAGATCATGAGCAAACAGTAGACATTTGATATCAGATTCTAGTAGGGTGAGGCCGGGTGCTGCCTCTTTCTCTCAGCCTCCGCTCTACCTCTGTCTCTCTCTCTCTCAGCACCCCACTCTACCTCTCTCTCTCGCTCAGCCCCCCGCTCTACCTCTCTCTCAGCCCCCCGCTCTACCTCTCTCTCAGCCCCCCGCTCTACCTCTCTCTCAGCCCCCCGCTCTACCTCTCTCTCTCTCAGCCCCCCGCTCTACCTCTCTCTCTCTCAGCCCCCCGCTCTACCTCTCTCTCTCAGCCCCCCGCTCTACCTCTCTCAGCCCCCCACTCTACCTCTCTCAGCCCCCCACTCTACCTCTCTCTCTCTCTCCCTCTCAGCCCCCCACTCTACCTCTCTCAGCCCCCCACTCTACCTCTCTCTCTACCTCGCTCAGCCCCCCGCTCTACCTCTCTCTCTCTCTCAGCCCCCCGCTCTACCTCTCTCTCTCAGCCCCCCGCTCTACCTCTCTCTCTCAGCCCCCCGCTCTACCTCTCTCTCTCAGCCCCCCGCTCTACCTCTCTCTCTCAGCCCCCCGCTCTACCTCTCTCTCTCTCTCTCAGCCCCCCGCTCTACCTCTCTCTCTCTCTCTCTCTCTCTCAGCCCCCCGCTCTACCTCTCTCTCTCTCTCTCTCTCAGCCCCCCGCTCTACCTCTCTCTCTCTCTCTCTCTCAGCCCCACGCTCTACCTCTCTCTCTCAGCCCCCCGCTCTACCTCTCTCAGCCCCCCACTCTACCTCTCTCTCTACCTCGCTCAGCCCCCCGCTCTACCTCTCTCTCTCTCTCAGCCCCCCGCTCTACCTCTCTCTCTCAGCCCCCCGCTCTACCTCTCTCTCTCAGCCCCCCGCTCTACCTCTCTCTCTCAGCCCCCCGCTCTACCTCTCTCTCTCTCTCTCAGCCCCCCGCTCTACCTCTCTCTCTCTCTCTCAGCCCCCCGCTCTACCTCTCTCTCTCTCTCTCTCTCTCAGCCCCCCGCTCTACCTCTCTCTCTCTCTCTCTCTCAGCCCCACGCTCTACCTCTCTCTCTCAGCCCCCCGCTCTACCTCTCTCTCAGCCCCCCGCTCTACCTCTCTCTCTCTCTCAGCCCCCCGCTCTACCTCTCTCTCAGCCCCCCGCTCTACCTCTCTCTCAGCCCCCCGCTCTACCTCTCTCTCTCTCTCTCAGCCCCCCGCTCTACCTCTCTCTCAGCCCCCCGCTCTACCTCTCTCTCTCTCTCTCAGCCCCCCGCTCTACCTCTCTCTCTCTCTCAGCCCCCCGCTCTACCTCTCTCTCCCTCTCAGCCCCCCGCTCTACCTCTCTCTCCCTCTCAGCCCCCCGCTCTACCTCTCTCTCCCTCTCAGCCCCCCGCTCTACCTCTCTCTCCCTCTCAGCCCCCCGCTCTACCTCTCTCTCCCTCTCAGCCCCCCGCTCTACCTCTCTCTCCCTCTCAGCCCCCCGCTCTACCTCTCTCTCCCTCTCAGCCCCCCGCTCTACCTCTCTCTCAGCCCCCCCGCTCTACCTCTCTCTCTCTCTCTCTCTCAGCCACCCGCTCTACCTCTCTCTCTCTCTCAGCCCCTGCTTTACCTCTCTCTGTGTTGCTGTTGCTCTGTTTGAGTTGGCAGGTCAGGTCTCTGGTAACAATGGCACAAAGGGCTCTTCCTCAGTATTAATTAATTAGTGGGAGCCTCTGATTTAAAGGCTTAATTTGTTTTGATACGTGTTATCTAATATGACTGTGTATAAGTGACAAATAGTGAAGGCGGAGTAGCTGGGAAAATTCCCCTTAGGGGTAAATAAACGATAAGGGTGGGGAGAGACATTCTTACTTTATGGGGTATTATGGAGGCAGTTTAAAAACAATGCGTGTCCCAAATGGCACCCTATTCCCTATTTAGTGCACAACTTCTGACCAGAGCCCTATATGCAATATGCAACCATACAATACAAAATACTTTAGTTCCTTTAGCATCACGTTCCTTTAGCGGGCTCCCAAGTGGCGCAGAGGTCTAAGACACTGTATCTCAGTGCTAGAGGAGTCACTACAGACAACCTGGTTCAAATCCAGACTGTATGACAACCGGCCGTGATTGGGAGTCCCATAGGGCGGCGAACAGCGTTGTCCGAGTTTGGCCGGTGTAGGACGTCATTGTAAATAAGAATTTGTTCTTAACTGACTTGCCTAGTTAAATAAAAAAATTAAATATGTCCAATATAGCACTACTGAGTAATTTAGGTAATGTAGGCCTCCAACCATCCAACCACACTAACAGAAGCAATACGCCTGTTTCTCACTACAAACCCCTTATTACAAGAGGGTTACACCAGTGAATAACACAATACAACAATATTTTCATATGGTTTACTCATAAACATAACCTCAAAGTAAACCCTGGATGAAAACACCCACAATAGAGTATGACTATCATAGCCACAACCCAGTAGAAAAACAGCCAGAAACACACAGCTGGGTTAAGTCCCACTTCAAAACATTACACTTAGCTACAGTACAAGCTCAAAAGTAGTGCACTATAAAGGGAATAGGATACCATTTGGGAGACATCCTGTGTAATCAGTTAGAGACCACAGCCCTGTCTGTCCACCTGGCACTGCTCCTGGCCTGACTCAGCAGAAACAGCCTGTTCAGGTCTGTCATTACGGACTGTTTGTCCCCACTAAACAACTAGTCCACAAGGGAACAATACTTGGAAGTGAAAATATGCACTGAAGTAAAGTCTTATGAAAATCAACAACGCAGAGCAAACAAGCTTAATGAGAAAAACAATCGAATGGCATCTTTAAACTCTTATCGACCCGGGGCGAGGAGGGCAAGGCAGTGGGAGCCCAGAGAGCTCACCAAGTATATGCTGGGAAAACCTTGTAAACGTTATGTAACATTAGACCAAAGCCTCTGGAGCCACTGTAAAAAAAGCCATCCAATACACAATGAAGATGATAACAACAACAAATTAATAATTGTTTTACCACTGACTGGACTCACACACACACACACACACGCTCCTATTGACTGGGCTCACACACATTACACAACTAATGAGGGAGTCAGTTAGATTCCTCTAAGTCACTCACTCAAAAGCAACTAATTCTAAACTTAATTTTCTAACTTTAAGCCCAAAATGATTATCCAGGAAATGTCTTGAGACTAACCCTCCTGCTGCCCCCATGGAGTCGGCGGGGATGACAGAGCCTCAACAATACTCACTCTGAGGTGGGCAGACTGAGGGTATTAGACCCCAACATCACTCCATCCACACACACACACACACACACACACGCCAAGAGTGTGCAAAGCTGTCATCAAGGCAAAGGGTGGCTACTTTGAAGAATCTAAAATATACAATATATTTTTAACACTTTTTTAGTTACTAAATTCCATATGTGTCATTTCATAGTTTTGATGTCTATAGTAAAAAATTAAGAAAACCCTTGAATGAGTTGGGTGTCCAAACTTCTGACTGGTACTGTATGTACAAAAAAAAGTATTATAATATCATCTTTGTATCTCAAAATCATTGTAAATGTGGTTAACCTTAAAAATCTAAATGAAATACATTCAAATCTAAGACTAAATTCAACCAGAGAGAGGCATTCGATCAAAAGGCTACACTTGACGGGCTAGGCCCGCTACGCTATGAAACCCCAATATTGCAGATACTTTGATATTACCGGCTGCAATTGATATGGTGAAAACAATGTGTGGGGAGGCACAGAAACTCACATCAATACCTTTGTCAGATAACACTGTTAAACAAAGAATTTATGCTCTGACTGAACGACTCAAACTCCACAGCTTATGCTCTCCAAATGGACGTTAGCTGTGAGGTCCGAGATGCCCATGCATTGACTTTTGTTCACTATACATGTCGGGGGATGCTATTCACGAGGCCATATGGTTCTGTCTCACGATTCCCAAGCATGAAACAGCATTGGGGATGTTCAGTGTGCTGCGTCGCTATATTGATGAAAAACAGATTCCATATGGGATCGAATGGTGGGCTTTTGCAAAGATGGGGCTCCATCTACAGCAGGATGGCAGTAGGCCTTTTCTGCCTTCAAATATAGAAAAAGTATTGTTGTTTTTTTGTTTTGTTTTTTTGTTATGAACGTGTCTCCCTCTGCCATATGGACGCATTGTATGATACACCAAGCGCAACTGGCGGCAAAAGAGCTGAGGACAGAACTCAGAGTAAGTGAAATCGAACATCTGATCGAGTTGTCATTTTACCGAATGCTTGCAGACAATGCATTCACAGGTCACTACATAGGAGGTTTGGTTCCAGACTCAAAGGTAATACTCTGCCGTCTCCATCTGAGCATTAATGCCGTGTTCAAAACAACTGGGAACTCAGAAATCTCAGACTTCCGACTTAAGTTCGTTCAAGACAAGTGGGAACTCGGAAAGAAACAAGCTAGGACTGGGAGAAATCTTTTTGAACAGTCATCCAACTAAGGAACTCAGGCCTCTTTTCTAGAGCTCTGACTTTCCGACCTAAAGATGACTGATGTCTTGATTTGACCTGTTCCCAGCACCATAAAACTGTGTGAAACTGGAATCAGTGCTCTCGTCTGCATTAAAACCAAATATCGATCCAGTTTGGATGTGACAGCAGAGATGAGGTGCGCACTGTTGACCACGCCCCCTGACTTTGAGAAGCTCTGACACGACATGCATCAAAGCACACACATCTCATTCGTGGTGGGGGGATAAGTGACATTATGTCAGACTATCATGGCCCCACATTAAAAGTATGCAATGGTGAGTTGAGAAGACAATCAGAAACTGTTAGAATCTTTTTCAACTGAATGCCATAGCACCAAATAAAAAGTTAACTTTGGCTGTTTTCACACGGATGGGATCGCAAATGGGGTCGTGGACCGAAAAAGTTTGTCAACAGTTGAACAAATATGTCTATTAAACTAAACGATTACTTTTAGCCCATTAAACTAATACATAGATTGTATTTCTTTAGAAGGGGTGTCAGGCAGGTCACTTCAGGGTGTGACCGTAAGATGTTCTAAATGTAAGGAAACCGGCTGTTATCTCACTGTAAAAGCCCTGTTCCTAATCCACTCCTGAAGAGGTGTTTGTGTGTTAAAGTCATTCTCTCCATGGAGGGAAATGTCTATTTATTGTTTTAAATCCTGCAGAAGCGCAGGCATGCCCTGGCACAATGACTGCCACAGGACAGAAAAATAAATACATCTGCATGTTCGAGTCAAAGGCAGGAAAGGGACTGGGCAACGACCACACAGACACACACACACCAGAGAGGGCCGAGTAAGGATGAGGTCATCATCACTGTTCACTGAGTGTTTGTGCGGGAAAAGACCCATTAGAAGCTTAGAGGATGAAAGAGAAATAGTGCAGGACTTGAGGAGGGAATACAAGGTATTTGGCTAAATCCACCACTGAATGCTAGTATCCTGGTCATTGAGGCTAATGCTATGCTAAGCCAACTACAGTGTATGTAGGACTGACTGGCTAGCTATACCTTAGCAGCTCGCTAACAAGATAACTGTACTCCACTGCAACTGTATGAGTCTGGAGACTGAGGTACAGTGCTATGCTAAGCTACCGGCATAGGTGCCTGAGTAATGGAGCAAGCGGAGAAGTTGCAACCCCACTTTCAAAATAGTGGTGCCAACATTTGTTTTTGCACCCCCACTTTTTTACCAGAAAATTATAATGATCCATTGAGTCATTTGTGATTAATAATGTTTTGAGCTACTCTGTACTAAAATATGGACCGTTACACCCATCTAGTAAAAAGGGTCGGACCCCCCTTTTCCTCCACTTTATGGGGTATGATGGGGGCATTTTACAAGGTGTCGGAAATGTTCCACAGGGATGTTGGTCCATGAGATTGCATCACACAGTTGCTGCAGATTGGAAGACGGTACATTCATGCTGTGAACAGCCCGTTACAAAGTAAGCCTACCGCTGTTTTGTTCTGTTCGCATTAATTTGTTCGCATTCGTAGTTGTGTCGGTATTCTAAGCCAAACTGCAATTCAGTATTTTTGTTTGCATGAATAACTAGGCTACTACTTTCAGAATTTAGTTTGCATTGTTTTTGTAAGACAGCTGTGTGTACGACTGCACTCACATAGGGTAATTCACCTATTACAAACAGCCTATCTTGTAGCCTATATTCATTGCCAAAATGGCCTTGCTTTAGTGTGTGGGACGCTGTCCATTGTGCTGCTACAGCGCTGTGGAGATGGGCTACAGATTTCGCGCAAACCTGTCACTTCAAAAGCACTCAATGGTCTCGGAGTCCCGTCATTTGAATGCTTATTGTGGTATAGCGTGATAAGCACAATTCAATATAATTCCAATGGAAGAACCCCTAAGGATTGTGACCCCTCAACGATTTCAACTGCTCCCTTAATGACTTTAGGCCTATCCAGGCGCCAGGTCTGTCCACTTGGCTTGGTAAGTATTATCCATCAACTGCCCCCCACCACCCCCAAGCTTTTGCGCCCCCCACTTTCAGACAAAGTCAAGCGCCCATGGCTAGTAGTCGAGCTAGTTCACACAGCAGGAGCAGGGCTGAGAGGACTGAGGATTCCTGGGGGAGTCGACAGGAGCGAGACAATGACGGGAAAGCTGTGACAGCACCGCAGACCGCGGCCTGGGTGAAATATGGCAGCTGCATGGCCAAACTGCCTTCCGTGAGAACAGGAGTGTATGGGGGAGAGAGAAGGGGAGAGGGCTGAACAATTGGTTGTCCCCCGGCTCAGCGCGAGAATATAACTCCTCCTGGGCTCTTTAGCCCTCTCTGACCTTTGCCTCCCTTCAAACTCCAGTGGCCATGTACTGTCTCAGAGTACTAACCTACTAGTAGCAACCCCGGTTCTATGAGAATTTGAGTGAGATATGTCACTTATGGGATATGTCTTAGGGCTCGACAAATCCATTCACACACTGTTGGAGACAGAAAGGTTGAGTGTTACTTATGAGGGGTAACATATACACTACAGTTCAAAAGTTTGGGGTCACTTAGAAATGTCCTTGTTGTTTAAAGAAAAGCAAATTTTTTGTCCATTAAAATAACAGCAAATTGATCAGAAATAAAGTGTAGACATTGTTAATGTTGTAAATGACTGTTGTAGCTGGAAACTGCTTTTCACTGCTACGCAGGCAATACACTTTACATTTCTGTGTCACCAGAGGATTTTAGCTCCACAGATAAATTATTAGACTGTATTAGTGATTTAAATACTTGGATGGTTCACAACTTCCCCCAGCTAAATCAAGACAAGACCGAGGTACTTATTGTTGGAGCCAAAGCACAGAGGGAGAATCTGGCCGCACATTTTAGTTCACGGGCAATAAAGATAAAACACCAAGTAAAAACCCTAGGTGTTATTGTAGATTCTGAACTCAATTTCGAATCACACATTAGGAATGTGACCAAATAGCTTTTTACCACCTGAGGAACATTGCCATGGTGTGGCCGTTTCGCTCTCAGGCTGATACAGAGACTCATCCATGCTTTTATTACAAGCATGCTTGACTACTGTAATGCTCTCCTGCCTGGTCTACCAAATAAAGCCATTGGTCAACTGCAAAACATACAGAATGCTGCAGCACGGGTACTGACCAATACCAGATGGAAAGCACACATTACACCGGTTTTAAAGTCTCTGCACTGGCTGCCTGTGAGTTTTAGAATACATTTTAAGATTCTTCTATTGGTTTTTAAAATCAATCCAAAAATCGTGCAACCCAATACAGACATGCTTTTAAAGTTATCTACCCAGTAGGTTCCTCAGGTCCTTTGGCACTGGCCTTTTAACTATCCCAAAGCCTAGGACAAAGAGGCATAGCCTTTAGTTACTATGCCCCCAGCCTCTGGAATAACCTGCCAGAGAACCTGAAGGGGGCCAAAACTGTGGCCATATTTAAAAGAGATCTTAAGATACTTTTTAGTTGTTCAGTTTGTGTCATTCTTTTGGGTTTTTTTTTCATCTTATGTTTGTTGCGTAGTCAATATTTATACTTTTAACTTTCATTGTTTTTATCAGTTTTTTCCTGTAAAGCACATTGTATTGCATTCCATGTCTGAAACAGGAAATTAGGGCTCCCAAGGGCGCAGTGGTTTAAGACACTGCATTTCAGTGCTAGAAGCGTCACTACAGACAACCTGGTTTGAAATCCAGACTGTATTACAACCAGCCGTGATTGGGAGTCACATAGGGCGGCGCACAATTGGCCCAGTGTTGTCCGAGTGTGGCTGGTGTAGGCCTCATTGTAAATAAGAATTTGTTCTCAACTGACTTGCCTAGTTAAATAAAGGTGAAATAAAAAAAAGCTGCTAGGTTCTCCCTGTGTAGGAGTAGCAAACTTCATGCCTGCGAGAAATACTATTGAGCAAAGTGTGATCTAGCTAGCATTCGCCTCATGGTTAACAGTCTAGCTAGTTAGCATGCTTATTCTCCGGCTAGCAGTGTGCTATCTTTGTCTCTTGGCAAACCATGCTTGTCTCTCGACCACTGAGCTGTGAAGCTAGGGCGGTCAGTCTAGTCAAAGCAGTACGTGAGTGTGTTGTGCTAAACGTGAGAGGAGAGCTAGCAATTCTAACCTTGCAGTTAGAAAAGCTAGTTTAGTGTAGCTAGACTTGCGGCGAGTTACACGGGTTAGCTAAGCCTTTCGGCAACAGCTAGCCCTTTGTGCGATCAGATAGCCTTGCAGCTAGCTAGCCAAGTTAGCTAAAGCCTTGCTGCAAGGGCTAACCAAGTCTTGATAACTATCCATGTGACGTTAGCTAAACAGAGTTTGCTGTGAGGAAAAATGTACTTACTATGACTGAGATATGTGGTTGTCCCATCTAGCTACAGTATCTTAAGATGAATGCACTAACTGTAATAAGAGCGTCTGCTAAATGACTAAAATAGAAATGTAATTGACATGAGCTGAGGTCCTATGTTCGGCACTGTTAACCTCACAGTTTGCCTGAGAACAGTTCGGTTGGCGGGCGAATAGTTCCAACAGACACTGTGTGATTGGATTCTTCGAGCTTGTGACCCGCCTTAAGGCATATCCCATGTGACACATCAAAACGAGTATTAGAAATATAACTGGCAATACAAAGAATAACGAAGGAGGAAGGAGAAAGAGGGGGGAGAGGGAGCGAGAGAAGGCGGGGAGACCAAAGGAACAAAGTAAGAGGGGAGAGTAGGAGAGAACAAAAGAGAGGGATGGCGAGAGAGCGAGAGCGAGGTTTGTTCAAAGATTGATAAGCTTATATTGCGCAGGGCGGCAGGCTGTGTCTTGTCGGCGGAATAGTCTTGACACATAGCAGGAAACTTATATTGTTCTCACCAAGCTGTTTCCCCCTAATAATACAGAGAGAGCAGGACTGCGGATGAAGGGAGGGCAACACATTTAGCTGACAGACAAACAACGTAAAAAATGGTGAGAAAGTGGCCAGTGAAAAACAAATAAATATCAGGGGGAAAACACATTAATCATTCTACAGCCAAGGGCTTTTTCTGGTAGCTTCTTGGCTGCTGCCTCTCTGACCTCAATAGAATGAGTGGTACTCAACTACCCTAGTATGGCAGGAGGGGTATTCTACTGCCCAGGTCTAACAGGGGAGGGGTATTGTCCTACCTTAGTCTGGCAGGGGAGCAATTCCACGGAGTGACACAGATTCAGATGGTCAAACAAAAACCAATGATTGCAAAGTTAAACAAACCATACATCTCTGCACAAGGACTACTTTTAACAACTTCCACAGAAAAGTTTACAAAAATACATATACTTGAAAAACAGTGCAGATGGAAAGTTTGGTAACAGAATGATGCCATAAACAGCACAAACCGTCATTCTGTTAACAAACCTTGCATCCGCACTGTTCATCAAGTAAATGTGTTTTTATAAAATTGTTTAAAAAGTTACTGTGGGGGAGGGGTGACGGAAGCACATACTGTATATCTAATTACTTATCCGATTAAACTGGGAAACAAACAAAGGACAACAAGTAAACCCAAGATGAGTAAATCATCAGATTGTATACTTTCTCTTATAGATGAACATGCAGTTATATGCACAGTATGTACAGTTACAGAGAGACTTTAAGCAGCACAACATTACCTTGGCCGGAATTTGAAATGATTCAAGACAAAGAGACAATAACGTTCAGCATCCAGGAAACTGATTGGGAAAAACAATGTGCAAAATGATTTATGCTTAGCGAAAGGTAAGAATGACATGCTAAGA